>CM053585.1:252461162-252548177 GCA_028646515.1 Pseudochirops corinnae | reverse complement strand
GATGGTAGTAGTGGTAATAGTGGTAGTAGTAGTGGTGGTGGTGGTGGTAGTAGCAGCAGCAGTTGTTAACATCATTGTCATAGTAGTAGCTACCATACATTTTTTTAAAAATGTTTTTTATTGATATTTTCTGCTTTTTACAGTACCATAGTATCCCCTGTATCCTCTCTCCCTCCCTCCCTGAAAGCCATTCCATATGACAAAAAATATGTTTTTAGTGCAACAAGATGACTCAGTGGATAGAGTGCCAAACAGAGATTCAGAAAAAGCTGAATTCAAATCCAGCCTCAGAGACTTACAAACTGTGCCCCTGGGCAAGTCACTTAACCTCTATATGCTTTAATCTACTGGAAAAGAAAATGACCAAGCACTCCACTATCCTTGCCGAGAAAATCCCATGGACATGCATGGTCCACTGGTCATGAAGAGTCAGGAGCGACTGAACAACAATTTTTTTTAGAGAGGAAAAAGAAAGTCAGCACAGCTAACTAATACATTCAAAAAGTCCAGAACCATGTTCAACGTAAAACACTTGCAACTCTCTATGAAGGGGTAGGTTGGAGAGTCTTCTCGTATCTCTTCAATACAGCCTGCATTTATAAAGTACACTAGTGTTTGCAGATTGCTGCTCAATATTATCTCATTTGATCTTCACAACAACCCTGGGAAAGAGGCACTATTATTATCCCCATTTTTCTGCACAGGATACACAGGCTTCACAAAGGTGAAGTGGCTTCCACAGGGTCATACAGATAATAAGTGCCTCGGGCAAAATCCAAACTCAGCTCTCCCTGACTCCAAGTCCAGCACTCTATCTCCTATGCTACCTAGGTAGCCATGTGGCAGCCTTCATAACTTATTGTAATGGATTGCAAAGCCCAGGTTTTCTCCTCTGCATTCTGGTTTGGTGCCTTGGTGTTTCTCTAGTTCTGGGACTACATACTTGTCCTTGCTCACTAGGAGACTTGGCCCACGACTTCAGCACTGCTCAGGAATTCAGACTTGTCCACGAACTCTCACCATTCAAGTTCTAGGCTAGCTGCATTCTCAACTCATTACTCTTTCCCATAACCAGTCTTGCCATGTTCTATCTTTTCTATCTTTGCAGCATCTCTCATCTCTCATCTCATCTTCCCTTTGTTGATAATCTCCAATTTATCCTGTATATATTGTCAGTAAATTTTTGTTTCCCCATTACACATGAGCTTCTTGAGAAAAGCAACTAGCTTTTGCCTTTCTTTGTATCCCAAGTACTTAGCCTAGTGTCCGATACATAGCTGGCAATTAATAAATGCTTATTGACATGACAACCACTTTAATGATGCCTCCAGCCACAACCAAATATAGAAGTGTGCGATTCCCTCCTCTTTTGGGCCCATTTGGTTCCCCGCTCCAAGAACGCCTTCTCCCCCATTAGACCATCGGCTCCTTGGGATAGGGAATGTCCATGGACCCGTGGACTATGCTTGCCCATGGGGTTTTCTTGACAAAGATAGTGAAGTGGTTTGTCATTTTCTTTTCCAGTAGATTAAAGCATATAGAGGTTAGGTGACTTGCTGAGGGGTCACAGTCAGTAAGTGTCTGAGGTTGGACTTGAACTCAGCTTTTCTTAAATCTCAGTTTGACACTCTATCCACTGGGCCATCTAGTTGCACTGAAAAGCATACTTTTTGTCATATGAGATGGCTTTCAGGGAGTGAGGATACATGGGATACTATGGTACTGTAAGAAACCGAAAATATCAATAAAAACTTATTTTAAAAAATAAATGGTAGCTACAACTATGATGATGATAACAACCGTCACCACTACTACTACCACAACCACTTGCTTTGCATTCCTGGTGCCTGCCACTAGGAATTGTATTAACATAGTGCCTGGCACATGGTAAGTTTTTGATAAATGTTTACTGACGAACTAGCAACCCTTTTATTGCCTATTACCAACCATCTCCAGGTTAAGAAGCTCTACCACTGCCTCTCTGGGGCTAAGGGATACCCTGGGACCCTCTGTATGTGTGCTTGGTTCAGCTCTGGTTCTTTGATAGCCCTACCCGAGGTCTGCTGGCTTTTTTATTGGCCAAAGTCAGTTCAAGGGTGAGATCTTCAATAACCATGACTCAATCAAGCTGTGGTTAATGGGATTATATCTTCCATAGAGAGCTGTCCTCAAAAGCAGAGCATCTTTAACCTGGTCAAAGTGACCAGGCAACTCATTCCAAACCTATCAAGGAGATGGAATCAATCATCTTGATAGGGATATCTCTGCTTTCTATATCTTTTATAAAGAATAAGCATCTAGGCTCCTTAACTATAAAGTGGAGCTCATAATAGCTCCTACCTCACAGGATTGTTCTGAGGATCATATAGGAAAGAATATGTAAATGATTTTGCAAACCTTAGAGCTATAGAAATGCTAACTAGCATGATCATCATGATCTCTACAGCTGCCACATGGAAAGAACTGTATTGTATCCTTTTTTGCACTCCCTTAGCCTTTATACAGTGCTCTCAATATCACAGACACTAAATCAACATTCACGGAGTTTGACGAAAGGACCAGGTAAGGACATTTCTGCCTCTGACACATTTGTTTCACGGCCTTGATTTTAACCTTGACGAGCCCTTTGATAACAAACCTAGCCAAAGGAACAACATTTCATCTCAAATCTGCCTTATAAACCTTATATTTGGTCCTGCATCTTGGTATTAAGCTATATCCCTCTTCCACCTGGAGTGTTAATTCTGGGTCTCTGGGCACATTTTTTTTTTTCAAATACTTTGCCAAAAAAAAAAGTCTACACTATAGTTGATTTAATCCTTTCCTTCCATCCCCCTCCCCCTCCAAAACATCCTGCTAGTTTCCCAATGATGGAAAGAAATTTATGCATTTTCAATTTGGACACAATTCTGCCATGGCTGCTGGGCTCCCGCTACTTCTCGCTGTCTGCCTACCACTCTTCAGGGATGTGTCTGTATACTGCCCTTGTAAAGGGGGTTGAGAGGCAGGGAAAAGTGAAACTGAGCACACTCTAGGTCACTTCAAGCATGTCCAGCATGCATAAATGAAGAAGCTCAAGTTTTTTTCCTAATGCTTCAGGACTGGTTCTGAAAAATAACATTGCACCAGTCAGTTTCACCCCCTCATCTCATGATTGCAAGATATCACCATTTCCCTTGTAATGGGTGACTTATCAGAAGAAAGGTGAAGCTTGATCCGGAGTATAAAGCCCCCAGACTAAGCACCAGTCTCAGCATCCAGTAGCAAGCCACATCCATGCATACCAATGAAGCCTGAAGGACTAACTTCTGCCTTGATCAGAAACAATTATAATGCATCATATCTTGCATATTAATGTTAAGCAAATAGCATTTAAAAAGTTACAATGTAACGGGGGAAACGGAGAGAGAAAAATTGTAAAGGCTATGACTGACAATCAATAATATAATAATAATAACCTACATTTATATAGCACTTTGTGGTAAAAAGTCATTTTTATCCATTATCTCATTTGATCCTTGTAACAGACCTGTGAGTAAAAGTATTACTATTCTCATTTCATAGATGAGGAAGCTGACATTTAGGGAGGAAAAATGACCTGCCACAGGTCACACGGCAAGAAAGTGAGTGGCAAAACTGGAGCTAGAGCTCCAGTTTCCTGACCCCAACACTAGTTCTTTCCATTATCCATATTGCCATCACATCATTTTTACCCTACTGGCTGCTGGTGTCCACAGTAAGAAAACCATAATCAAATTTTCTGAACAATAATCTTAACTTCAGGGTCAGGATTTTATCAAAGTGTAAAGCAGCATGAGCTAAACATTCTGGGAAAATACAAGATAGATATTTCCCTACCATCTCACTAGAGAGAAGAGGGATAGAGAGAAAAAGAGAGATGGATGAATGAATGAACAGATGGATAGAGGGATGTGTATGTGTGTGTGAGAGAAAGAGGGATAGAGAGAGACAGAGAGACAGAGAAAGACAGAGACAGAGACAGAAAGACAGAGAGAGAGAAAGAGAGAGAGAGAGAGAGAGAAAGAGAGAGCACATTTATTAAATGCTTACTGTGGGTAAGGCACTGTGCTAAGCATTGGGGCTACATATGAAGAAGCAAACAAGACACTGTTAAACAGCTTGATCCAAGAAAAATCAAGAGAATAACTTAACTACTTGGGGGCTGCCGATTTGGATACTTTGAAAAATCTGGGATCTCACTGATATGAATGCTCCCTCCATTTATTCTTTCCAACATTCCAGTCTTTTTGATGTTTTCCCATAAATCCTCTTTAGAAGACTGTCCCAGGGGCAGCTAGGTGGCACGGTGAATAGAGCACTGGTCCTAGAGTCAGGAGGACCTGAGTTCAAATCCAGCCTCGGACACTTGACACACTTACTACCTGTGTGACCTTGGGTAAGTCACTTACCCTCAATTGCCTTGCCTTCCTTCCACCAAAATAAAATAGACGATTGGCCCAAAAGATGGAGGAGGAGGAAGGAGTCCTACAGCCCAGGTCCCCCTACAACTACTCCAACAAAGATCTAAGAAGAGCTCCAGGTCAAACAATGATAGAGGAATCTAAGAAGAAACCACAGTGGTTTGTGGTTGACCTTAGACCTAATCTAAGGTCACAAACTGGGCCCATGGTCAAGAAACTAGTTCAAAATCTGTGGCACAGAGGCAGCTAGGCAGTGCAATGGATAGAGCACCAGACCCAAATTCAGGATAGACCTGAGTTTAAATTCAGCCTCAGACCCCTACTAGCTATGTGACCCTGGGCAAGTCGCTAAACCTTTATTTGCCTCATTTTCATCTGTAAAATGTAAAAGAACAGCCCGTACCTCCCAGCACTGTCATAAGGATCAAATGACATAATAATCATAAAGTACTTGGCCAGTACCCAGCAACATAGAAAGCACTAGATAAATGTTGGCTATTATTATTACAGGGGCAGGCCCGCAGCACCCTTGGTCTCACTACTTTGAAAATCTAGATGGATCTCAGACTCAACTCATCCATTGGGGTGGATGCTCTGTCCAACCACACTAACCTCAGTCTTCCCACATCTCATTTTTGTCTGTTTTCCCATAAATCAGTATAGAAGAACTGTCCATGGTGCTAGAGGTTGTATCAGGATAGAGACCATCCACCTGAATTTTTCATACACTGACTTTAGATGATAAAACATATATTACTGAGGCTCCATTCACACATATGTTTTTCCAGATGACAAGATATGAGTGCACTTTAGATTGAGTGGGGAGACACAAGTTAAATGTACTTTGTGGAGAGGCAATGTGGTACTGTGGAAGGAATCTTGAATTTAGAACCAGAAAACCTGCTACTTCTAAGCTGTGTGACCTTAGGGAAGTCTCTTCTCCATGCTGGGCTTCAGCCTCTTCCACTGCAGAATGAAATGATCTCTAAGGATCTCTCCAGTTCCAAATCCTCTATGTTCATGCACTGTGTAAAGAACACTAGAAGTAAAGTCAGAACACCTGGGTAGGTCACTCTAACCTCTCTGTGTCTTAATTTCCTCACATAAAATGAGGTTCCTAATACTTGCCCTATCTACATCATAGGTCTGTTGTGAAGGAAATACTTTGTAAACTGTCAAATGTGACATAATTATAATTTACTGGCATACATTTGTATGTATTACTTGAGGTCAGAAATGCTTTCAAAGTGGAGGCTGAGGATGTGTGCAAAAGTCAAAGGATTGATGGCAGAGATGCATGAGAAGGGGGGAAAGACAAATGCCAAGGAGAAATGTTTCCCGAGTCTGACTTCAAAGGCGTCTCACAGATTACACTTCCAGGCATTGCCTCCACATTAAGCCGACAGGCATCCAAGGTACAAAGCAGCCGTTTGCCAGACTCTCCCCTGTTCCAGCCACTTCTCTTTTTCTTTAAATGGAAATGACAATGACGACATTCCCTTTCCCATGACCACCATGAATATTTTATCAGCAAAGCATGGGGCCTTTCATTCTATAATAGATTTCCTTTCTGGCAGGTAAGAGTGACACTCACTCTCAAAGCACTCCACAGGGTGACCCAAAGCACCTCTTGGGTGAATCTGATTTATTTGGAGCAAATGAGAAGGTGATGAAGCTGGTGAGAGAGGAGGAGGGAGGAGGCTGCAGAGACCAGAGAGTCTAACATTAAAATCTAGGCAAGTTACTCTGAACTTTTCCCAAGCAATCTGTTCCTGGCTGTAACTCCTTGCTGTCTTTTCCCTGTTGCCTCTAGTCTTCTGGCTTCATTCTACATTACAATCTAACCAAATTGGTCTTTTTCCTGTTCCTCTGCATAGGTCACTCCATCTCCCAACTCCTCACCTTCCAATTCGCATTAACTTTTGCATTGATCATTCTTAACCATCTTCAACCTTTTGCAATTGGTCATCCCAAAATGCATTTCTTCCTCACCTGTTCCTCATAGAATCCTTCTAAGATGCAATTCAAGAACTACCTTCTACACAATCCCTAATTCCTAATTCCACACCCCATTGTGACTTCCCACCATCCTTGGCTATCATATATTTATTTTGTATTTATTCTATGTGCGCACACTCATACACTCACACCCCTATATGTTTATACATATAGGGGTGTGTGTGTGTGTGTGTGTGTGTGTGTGTGTGTGTGTGTGTGTGCACGTGCATGTGTGGAGGAGGGGAGAGAAAGGGAGGGAGACAGAAACAGAGGCAGAGAGAGAGGGACAGACAACTCTGTCTCTCTGTCTATACATGCACATGCACACACAGGTTGTGTTCCCTGATAGAATGCAAATTACTTAAAAGTAGGGATTATATTTTTTAATATTTGTCTCCTCAGTGCCTGGCACATAGTAGGTATTTCATAAATGCTTGTTGATGAACGGCTTAATTGATTTTCCTCTTCCCCTTTCTATGCAAAAGAGCTTTCAATTTAGAATCAGAGAACCTAAGTCTGAGTCCCAATTCTGCTAGTAAATGGTTATATCATCTGAAAAAGTCAATTTCCTTCTCTTGGCCACAGTTTTTTCAAATGTAAAGGAAGATATTTTCTCTAAGGTTGTTTCCAGCTGTTAAACCTACAATAATACTATGATTCCATCTTGCTCTCCCCTCAGATCTGAAGGACTCTAGGAGGCAGGCAGTTCATTTAAGGCATGTCTGTATCCTTGAAGTAGGGTAGTACTCCTTACCATTGGCTAATAAGAAGATAGAACTGGACCTTTGATTTCACTGGTTTAGGGAATTCCCAAGGTTGAAGAAAATTCCCTCTGCCAATAGTGGTTAGCACCATCTTTGTAAGTTAGAGTCTCAGAGAACTGCCTAGAGCACTGAAAGGTTAAGTGATTGGCCCACAGTCACACAGCTAATAGGTGTCAGAGGCTAATTAATATATTCAAAATGATATGAGCTCTTTTATGCATCTGTTAGTAGCAAGAATAACTCACATCTATCTAGCACTTTGTGGTTGACAAAACAGCTTCCCCCAATGATAGTGTAAAGTGTAAGGCAGTGTGAGTATAACAATTCTCATTTTACAAACAGGAATCTGGTTTTGCCGCAGGTGACAAAGTTAATAAGTATCAGAGCCAGGGTCTAAGTCAAGTCCTCTTTCCATCACACACTCACAGGTATCGCACATTTAAGGTACTTTAGACTCAGGGCACATAGATCAAAAGATCTTGCATGAGTATGGCACCAGACAAGCATTTTCTTCTATTTCTGCTGACAACTCCACAATTGCACTATATAGGGTACAGAGAGAGCTTGACCTTCTATCCTCTATAATATTCACCTTGTCCTATTCCTTCCTTACCCCCACCATCTCCCATTTTTCTTTAACTCCCATTCCTCTGTTGAACTTGGCATAAGAAACACTGTTTTAACAGTGTCCTCAGGACAGAGAAGGCTGGCCACTGCTAGGTTCCAAGCAGTCCTTCCTCCACACCTTTCCCCACACTGATCCCTATGCCTAGAATCCCTCCTCCTTCCACAATTACATATTTCTTTTTTTTTTCCCTTCATAGTATTTTTTTCCAATTACATATAAAGATCGTTTTCAACATTTAATTTTGCAAAATTTTGACTTCCAAATTTTTCTCCCTCCCTCTTCCCCCCCCTCCCCAAGATAGCAAGCAATCTGATATAGGTTATACATGTACAATCACATTAAACATATTTCCACTTTAGTCATGTTGTGAAAGGACAGAACAAAAAGGAAAAACTACATAAAACAAAAAAATGAAAACAGTATGCTTTGATCTGCATTCAGACTTCATAGTTCTTTCTCTGGATGTGGACAGCATTTTCCAACATGAATCTTTTTGAATTGTCTTGAATCGCTGTATTGCTGAGAAGAGCTAAGTCTGTCCTAGTCGATCATCGCACAATGTTGCTGTTGCTATGTACAACGTTCTCCTGGTTATTCTCACTTCATTCAGCATCAGCTGTTCCTATTTTCAACATCCTTCCTTTCCCTTTTGAGGCATAACTCAAATGCTACCTTCTTGGTGAAACAGTCCTAGGATTCCTTCTCAATATCCCACCACATGGCAAGAAAATATTATTTCCTCCCTTTATCTGACTAACTAGTACCTTATGTTCCTTTTATATGTGTGTCATATTCTAATTTGTTTCATATTTTATGACAACAGTGGCCTCAGATCCAGGAAGAGTTGACTTAAAGTTCTACCTCTGATACTTACCGGGCAGTGCCCCAGGTAACTCTCTAAAGTGATATCTAAGTTTCAGAGATGGTGCCAACCTTTACTGGTAGAGGGAGTTTTCTCATCTGGGAGTTCCCTATACCAGTGAAATCACAGGTCCACTCCTCATCATTTAACTGTGTACATGTTTAATTAGATCTATGAGATTGTAAGCTCCATTAGGGCAAGGAATATGACTTAATATTGATGTTTTCATAGCAAACTCATTTGAGTTTTATCAAATCAGAGCAAATGAATCTTTTAGTAATATCCAAGTCTGCTATGCTAGCTATAGGACCAGTGGTAGGTAGAACAGTAATCGAAAAAAAAAAATATTTGCAGCCTCTCCCTTGCCCTCACCCCAAATACACAATTTCCTTAGGTTCTCTTTCTAGATAAAGAAGTGTAATCAGGATGATGAGGCCTTTGGAGACCTTGCCATGTGGGGATGGGGTGTAGGAATCAGAAGGGATATTTAGCTTCAAGAAGATAACAGTGGAATGGTGGGGGAAGGAGTGCAGAGAAGAAATATGAGTCCTACTGGATTCTCCAAGAAAATCTCCTGGACAATGTTAAGTCAGAATAGTGAAACTATAGCCAAAGGGTAAGTTTATGCTGTATTCAGAGAAGACTGCATACATCTAGAACATGAGAGGTCATATGCCCACTCTAGGGTACCCTGGTCCTACAACATCTAGAATAACACGTCCAATTCTGAGCACCATATTTTAGAAAGGACATTGATAAGCTGGGGGCATGTCCTGAAGAGTGTGATGAGGAAAGTGGGGAGACTGGAGATCTTGTCATGTGGGAACCAGCTGAATGACCTGACATGTTTAACTTAGAGAAAAGGTTTTCTTTTATAATAATCAGGGTAGATACAATAACTGTCAAGTGTGTAATGAGCTGCTATGAAGAAGAAGGATTAAGTTTTTTCTGCTTGGCACCAGAAGGCAAAGCTAAGAACAAGGAGGGTGGGGGAATATTGCAGAGAGACAGATTTCAGCTCTGTCTAAGCAGTATCTTCCCCAAAGAGGAACACACTAGAGATGTCCAAAAAAGTGGGGTGAGCTCTCTCAGGAGCTAGCTGCTTCCCTTCACTTGGAACCTTTCCATAGAGACTGGATGAGCACTTGTCGGGGATGTCACAGAGAGATCTCCTGCTCAAGCAGAGGGGTCTTGGACTGGACAACCTCAGCAGTCCCTTCTAACTCCGGTAACTTGTGTTTCTCTAGGCCACAGAGGACAGATGTTGCTACAAGGGGGTACTGAAAACAAGTTCAGATTCAGGCTTACTGTCTCAACTTCCAGGACATCCAGGGCTTGGGATAGACCCTTATATCTAGACCAGAATACTCCCTCTTTCTTTCAGCTTCTTCAAACTCTTAACTGCCCAGGACTTCAACGGGGGAGGGAATGTTGTACCAGAAGACCACTTCATTCCTATAATTATAAAGAAAAGGAAACCGTGGGCAGCCCAAGTTCCATCTACAATTATTCCTTCCACACTGAGGGAGTTAGGGGTGCGGTGTTCCAGTGATCTGGAAAATCTGTGTAAAATTTTTTGGCCCTCCCTTTGTACCAGAGAGGAAGTCTGATTGTGTTATCAAAATATACAATATATTGATATTATACAACACTGTGCCTATATTTTTGCATTTCTGTGTTTCTAAATTTTTTCCATATTGTCTGCTGACCTTCACTTGTTGTCTATAACTTCTGCAAAACTCCCCCAAAATTCCCATTTAATTTCTTATGCCAACCCACGATATATCAAAACCGAGATAGGGAAAAGTCAAGATGTGGAAGGGATAACTGTGCTTACCTTTTTCTCGTCTCCCTCTGAAAGAAACTGCAGGATGCTCCTCCTCTCCCCTTCCTGTCTCCGGAGGGAGCTGCTCTGGTGCTGGGGAAGCCCCCCAGGGGGAGAGATGCTTCGACCATGAGGATCCACCCAGGTATAGATGTGGTTGGTGACATAGCCCCCTGGGATGCGCCCGACAGAATGCACAGACAAGATTAGCTTCTTGGACCCTTTCAGTGCCTAGAGACAGACAGATAACTCCTGTTACTCTGCACAGGAAAGCACTTTGCTATATCTCAGTTCTGTCATTTGCTACCACTGGCCTCTGGCAAATCACTTCTCCCCTCTAGGCCTAGTTTCCTCCTTTGTAAAATAAAGGGATAGTTTCACTAGATGGCCTCTAAGCCACCTTCCGATTCTAAATCTTAGAATCCTCTGATCTGTTTCAGAGTCACACAGCCAGAAGGGGATATGTTTAAGAGATGAAATGGCCTAGGGATTAGAATACTGGATTCAGAATGGGGAATACCTGGAACCAAATCCTGCCTCAGGAAGCAAATTCTTTAACCTTTCTGTGCCTCAGTTTCCTCACCTGTAAAATGAGGGGGCTGGACTCAATGGCCTCTAAGGTCCATTTCAGCTCTAACTCTATAATGCTATGCAAACTATGCCGCAAGTCAGAGGCCTGTGGTAGAACCAGATTTGGCACCCATTTAACATGATTAAGAGGGCTCAGTGTTCCCCTAAGAAAATGGGAACAATCTTCCCTGTACCCCACATTCTGCATAAGAAGACTAGACAAAAAGGACAAGAAAAAGGGTAGTACAAGGTACAAAGGAAGGCCTCCTTGCCCTTTGGGCAAAAATCTCAAGAAAAATGGTCCCATTTTCCCCTTCACACTATTTCCTTTCACACAGTGCTAATGATCCCGTTTATCATCAAACTTGCAAAGACTGCTCCTACCAGGGAGGTTATTGGGAGGAAGGAAGCAATTCAAAAACGCCTCCAGGTCCAGTTACTCCAGGTCCCATGTTTGTCTAATGAACTTGTGCAGATGAGTTTAGCACACAGTGTTTTTCTTCAGCCTATAAAACATGGAGGTAGCTCTTCTGTGCTGACTCCCATCTTTTGCCAATTTAAGCCAGGGGCTCTCCAGGCAAGAGCCACACATATCTAACTCCATCTTGGAAGGTAGAGAGGCCCAATGCAAAGAATATTGGTCTTGAAATCAATAGACAGGGTTCGAGTCCCCGCTCAGATGTATATTAGGAAACTACTTCCAGCTCTATAAGTCTCATATTCCTCATTTATGAAATGGGAAAAACGGCAGCAGACCTACCCATCTCACAGGATTGTTGTTACGCAAGTCCCCGAGAAACATTAAAGCACTGTAGAATTGTGAACTATTATTAGTGAGTGGTAATATTACGGTCATAAAATGAATGGTCAGTCGTCAATAGTCAGATAGACTTCTGACTTCCAGTCTTTCCCTACTCTGGTAGGGAAAGGTCCTTTAGAGAGCTGCCAATATAATCTTCCTAAAGCATAAATCTGACCATGGTGCTTCGCTGCTCAAACGCCTTCTTCAGTGTCTCTCTATTGCCTACTGTATATATTATATACTGTATGGTATATATCGTACAATATGCCTATTGTGTCCCTATTGTACAAAATAGAAAGCCCCCTCAACTTGATTTTTAAAGCCCCTCCCTCTGCTTCTAATCTATCCTTCAATGTTTACCACATATGACTCTCCCTCATATAATCTATGTTCCAGCCAAAGTAGCTTATTCCTTGAATTCAGCACTCTCATCTCCCACCTCCATGCCTTTGCACAGCCAGTCCTCACCATGCCTGGAACATTCTTCTACAACTCCTAGAAAGCCTAGGCTCAGCTCATGAGGCCTCTCCTAGGGGACTCCTGTCCTGATCTTCTTAGTTATTAGTGCTCTCACCCACCTCAAACATCATGTCTGAAAGCTGTACCTAATACAGTTTTTTGTTCTATATGCAATATTTTTTTCTGTTCTGCTTTGTACATGGGAATCCTCAATGGGAAGAGCTAAGTACAGAATTTTTAAAATTTATTTTTAAATAACATATTTATTTATTATTTATAATAAATAAATAAATTTAAACATTTATTTCTTGCAAAGTATGACTCAAAAGAAGAGATATGAGAGAACACTCCTCACAGGGGTGGGGGGTGCACAGGTGCTGTACATTACGCATGTTTTCAGACTTTTTCCAATGTATCAATCAGTTGTACTGATTTTTTTCCCTTTCTTTCTTTTTTTGTCTTTCAAAAATATCATTTGTGATAAGGGATAGCTCTCTGGGAAGGGGAGGGATCCTGTGGAAAACTATGATGATATAAAAAACAAAAGACATCAATAAAAACTTATTTCAAAAATAAAATTAATCTTAAAAGAGATGTTACACAGTAAAAAAAAAGTTTTATCATGTGTATGCCAATCCGTTTATGTATTGTATGCCCTTCCTTTGCTCCCACCACCAATGGCAGCAACCATAGAATGTAAGTTCCTTTAGAGGAAAGAGTAGTTTTGTTTGATTTTCACTTACCCAGTGCCTTGCACATAGTAGGCATTTCGTGTATATATATATATATATATATATATATATATATATATATGAATTCCCAAAACATCCTGAAGATTACACAACACAAAATGCACCATTTTCTTTTTTTGCTTTTTGGAAGGGGGAATGCAGGACAATTGGAATTGTGACTTGCTCAAGGACACACAGCTAGTAAGTGTTAAGTGTCTGAGGCCGCATTTGAACTCAGGTCTTCCTGACTCCAGGGCCAGTGTTCTATTCACTGCACCACCTAGCCACCCCACAAAAAAAATGCACCATTTTCAAAGACAAAGGAGAGCCACAGGGAGCCTACAAGAGTGCTTTGGTTGTATCAACAAGTGGAACTATTCAAGCCTCTTAATCTCCAGCAGGGGAGGAAGAGTAGGAAAGGAAACTGCCTGTTCTCTTAATTTCATAGTTAAATGTCAGTGCCTGATGGAGTGATAACCACATGAGACCAGCTCTCTGAGACAGCAATAAAGGAGTTGGGAAAGATGAACAATAAGAAAGTTATGGTGTTCTTTTATGGGTCCCCTGGTGTTCCCTTGACAGAATAGTGGGGAAAATAGAATCCCAGTTTAAATTAAGATGTGTCATGAGTAAAGGCTATGCTTATGCCCTAAGGAAGGAAGAAGAACAGCCAAATGGTGCAGGAGGGGGATGAGCTTGGACGCCAACTATGTTTTGGGGGCCGGGATCCTAAAAGAGATCAGCATGGTAAAGTAAATGAACAGGAGTGCTTGGAGCTTGGTCAGACATCAAAGATGCCAAGCTCATCCCCTGCATCCTGGGCCATCGCCAGGCCTTCTGGCTTTTGTTTTGCCTCTGAATACTAAAAGACCTGCTTCTATAACTCACCAGCAAGTCACCTACCTTCTCAGGGTTTCAGGTTCCTCATTATAAAATGGATCTAATATATATTCACCTTGCCTACCTTAAGGGTTGTCATAAGGATCCAATTATATTATACATACAAACAAAAGCACTTTTGCAATGAAGAGAAGTATGCAATACTTTTTTTTGCAAGGAAAAGAGAACTCACTGAATTCAAAGTCACAGGATCTCTATTCAAATTCTGTCTTGGCCAGTTTTCTGCCCCTGTGACGACCCATCAGTGAGTTTCTCTTAGCTTCACTTTCCTCATTGAGGAGGAAGGGAAGAAAGGAAGAGAGGAAAGAAGGAAAAAAGAGAGGGAGGAAAGGAGGAAAGATAGAAGGAAGGAAGGAAGGAAGGAAAGAAGGAAGAAGGGGACAGAGGAAAAGAGGAAGAGAGGTGGGAAATAAGAAAGAAGGAAGGAAGGAAAGAAAGAAGGAAGGAAGGAAGAAGGGGACAGAGGGAAAGAGGAAGAGGGGGGAAATAAGGAAGAAGGAAGGAAAGAAGGAGGGAGAGAGGGGGAGGGAGGGAAGGAGAAAGGATTTATTAAGTATGTACTATATTCCAGGCACCATGCTAAGCACTTTATTAATATCTCATTTAATCCTCACAACCCTAGGAGATAAGTGCTATTATTATCCCCATTTTAGAGTTGACGAAATTGAGGCCAACAGAGGTTAAGTGACTTGCCCAGGGTCATAGAGACAGTGAGATCAGTCAGGTCTTCCTCACTCCAGTTCCTGTTCTATCCACTGAACACCTGTTCCAATGAAGGCTTTGGACTAGATGACTGCTACTCTACAGTTGTCACTTGGAATTTCTGCACTTGGGACAAGTGACATAGAGCTTGTCTTCAGCTGAAAGAGAGCACAGAGACACCAGTGCAACGCTATTCTAAGGAGCAGGTGGATTAGGGTAAGACACACAGGGGGTTCACCTCAGTCCACCACCTGGTGGATTCCTTTTTTTGTAAAGTATAATTTCAATGGTATAGGGAACTCACAACAAGGAAACTCCTTCTACCAATATAGGTCTTCAACTTACAGTCTTAGAGAGAAGTGAAATGATCAATCACCAAGCTAATACATATCAGAGACAGAACTGGAACATAGATCTTCCTGGCTTGGAGGTCAGCTATCTTTCCACTCCTTTATACCACTCAGCCTCTCAAATGGGATAGCTTCTTATTTTAACTAATGATTTTTGGTAACTAGGTGCTAAGTTCTGGTGTTTCTATAATGCTGTAGAATCACAGAATCTGAGATTTAGGGATGGAAGGGACCTGAGAGGCCATCAAACTTAACTTCCTCGTTTTATAGATGAGAAGACCGAGGCACAGAAAGGTGAAGTGACTGCAAATGTTCCCAGGACCCCCTGTGAATGTGGTGTCCTGGACAAATCCCTAGGAAGAGAGCCACAACCTGCCCTAGTTGTGGCTCTCTTCCTAGGGATTTTTTCATTTCTAGATCCCTGATTTCATGACCCCCTGCTGCCCTCCTACTGATTCAGGAAACTTCTTAATTCCTTCTGTGTCTTTTTAAAGTGCCATCTGGAACCCTATTCCTTATAAGGAGAGAGGGAAGGATTGATAATGATCCCATTCTTGCCACCTGATTATAGGTTTAACAGAAAAACTGGACAGCAGAACACAGGATTCATTTCAGTTCTTCATTTAATTCACTTGGGTAAACCTCCTATTTTCCAATACATAATCACTAATAGTTGCCAATATGCACACAAGTGGAAAGGGTTGAAAATGCTCACATTCATATAACTAACAAGACTAAGAAGCCTGGCCCTGGAGAAGAATATAGAAAGTGTTCTTCTCCACTTTCTTTGCAGAGGTGGGGGACTACAGTTGTGAGACACACAACATACACATACATACATAAAACTATGTATAACTATATATTATATGTAATATATATATATTGTTATGCTTGGTTGAAGAGTTGTTTAATTTTACTGAACTTTTTTCCTTCTTTTTTACTCTTTGCCACAATAGATGAGTTTCTACCTAAGGAAGAGGGGCAGGTATAACTGCAAATGAAGATGGTATTTTAAAATACATTAATAAAAACTTGCTTTAAAACCTCACACTGAGGTAATTCATTTATCTGTTTGATAACCTGGCCACTTAATAAACCTAAAGGATTGCAATCTCAACAACAATAAATTAGATACACTACGCAAAGTCTCCCAAACATCCCAGAATTGAGAGTTTGGAAGGGACCAGAAAGTGAATCTAGAGCGGTTCTCTTATTTTGTTGTATGCATTTTCTGGACACATCAGCTGCCTTCCAACAAACACCGAAACTTCCAACAAAGTGTCTTCTCTAAGAAATTTAATTTATTGATTGTTAATGAGAAGGAAAGAGCCCTCTAACTTCAATAAACACCAACCATTGTATTTCACCAGAATTCTCTTGTCTCTCATGTTCACATTATTTATGCCGATGTATTCTTTGTGTGCATTATTCTCTTGGCTGTGTTTGTCTGCTTCACTCTGCATCACTTCATACAAGCATTTCCATGTTTCTCTGAATCGTTCCTATTTTTCATTCTTTGTGGTATAGTGATATTCCATTATGTTCACATACCATAATTTGTTCAGCCATTCTCCAGTCATTGGGCACGCATTTTGTTTCCAATTTTTTGTTATCATAAATCATGCTGCTGGCAAAACAACATACACGATGACTAAAATAAGGCAAAATAAAACTACTCTAAATTAACAAAATTTTTGTTGTCGTGTCCAACTCTTCATGGCCCCATTTGGGGATTTCTTGACAAAGATACTGGAGTGGTTCACCATGTCCTTCTCCAGCTCATTTTACAAATGAGGAAACTGAGGCAAACAGGGTTAAGTGACTTGTCCAGGGTCACACAGAGTATACATGTCTGAGGCTGGATTTGAACTCATGAAGATGAGTATTCCTGATTTTAAGCCCAGTGCTCCATCCACTGTGCCACTTAGCTGCCCTAACAAGGCTTAGAAATACCTAATCGGGAGTGACCAATCTTGGCCCTGGAGAAGAGGTGAGAAAAGGCATCTGTCCTTTCCTTGGAGAGGAGGAGAGCTACAGGTCCGGGACATTGCACAGACTGTCAGATCTGACATGGTGAAGGCGGCTTTTGCTGAACTGTTATTTATTACTAAGTTGGGGTGAGGGGAGGTAAAAGGTGAGGAAAACACAGATATGTTCAGAAATGTTTGTTATGCAAAAATAAAAGGCATCAATAAAGCATGAAGAATAAGACACTGCTGTTATGAACATTTTCATACATTTATGTTGCTTTCAGTATTTCTCTGAGAACTACTGTTCTATGTGTAGAAGCTTCCAGATTAGAAAAATTCAGGGGGTGGCTAGGTGGCGCAATGAATATATTGCCCTGGCCCCAGAGTCAGGGCCCTGGCTCCTGAGTCAGGAGGACCTGAGTTCAAATCCAGCCTCAGATGCTTAACACTTACTAGCTGTGTAACCTTGGGCAAGTCACTTAACCCCAATTGTCCTCCAAAAAGCAAATTAATTCATTAATTTAAAAAATTCAGCTTCTTTGCTGTTTAGTGCCAGCCTCATTTGTTCTGTAAAACTCAGACTCAGTCAAAAGGCTATACCCAAGGACCTAGAGGGCGATATGATCTCAAGGCTGCAGGTTCTCCACCCCTGGCATAGTGAAATTTCTGGATAAGGAAACTCCCTCTACCAAGGTAGGTCAGTACCTCCTCTGCAACTTAAAGTCTTAGAGCAACCAGTCTCCCAGGTATGTTTGGAGACAGAACTTGAACCCAAGTTTTCTTAGCTCCAAGCTTCCAAGGAGGAAGAAAGCTTTTCACTGACTACACCACACTGCTTAACATCTACAAAATACATAGCAAGTAGATATGAGGTAATGGGGGGAGGGGTGGGATAGGAGAGAGGTACTAGAACCTGGCGTGATTAAGAAAGGCCTTATGTAGGAGGTGGTGTCTGAGCTGGAATGGGAAGGGAACTCAGGATTCTAATAGGTAGGTTCTGTGAAAAAGGAGCTCATTCTGGATATGAGAGATAGATACATTGCCTGTGAAAAGTCACAGAGATGGGAGATGGAATCTGGCGTGAGAAACTGAAAGGCCAGTTTGGTTAGGCCACAGAGTACATCAAAGGGAACAAAGGGGAGGAAATAGGTTGGAACGAGGTTGTGATGGGCCTTAAATGTCAAAAAGAAGCATCTGTATTTGATACTAGGGGCAAGCTTATTGGGCAAGGGAGAGTCATGGTCACATCTGGGCTTTAAGAATATAATTTTCATGGAGGATGTATTACAGCAGGGGAGAAACTGCAGGGGAGAAGACCAATTAGGAGACTATTGCAATAGTCCAGGACAGTGGTGATGAGAGCCTGAACTAAAACAGAGTGGCCCCATGAGTGGAGAGAAGGGGAGAGATAAGAAAGAAATTGTGGAGGTAGAATCAATAAGGCTTGGAAACTGATTGAATTGACTAGCTTCTCTATTTTTCTGGGGGAGAGAGAGGGAGGGAGGGAGGAAGGAAGGAAGGAAGGAAGGAAGGAAGGGAGAAAGGAAGGAAGGAAGGAAGGAAGGAAGGAAGGAAGGAAGGAAGGGAGAAAGGAAGGAAGGAAGGAAGGATCGAAGAAAATGGGAGGAAGGAAAGACAGGAGAGAGCAAAGAAGAAAGAGAGGGAGTAGGGGAGGAAAAAAGGAAAGGAGGGAAGGAAAACAGGAGGAAGGAAGGACAAGAGGAAGGGAGGGAGTAGGGGGGAGGGGAAAAGGTAAGGAGGGCAGAGAGGGAAGGAGGAAGAAAGAATTTATTAAGTACTTACTAGGTGTCAAGCACTGTGCTAAATGTTTTAATATTATCTCATTCAATGTTCACAATAATCCTGGGACACAGGAGCTGTTATTATCCCCATATTACAGGTGAGGAAACAGATGGGAGAGAAGGGAAGAAAGGAAGTAATACAAATACTACATATTTCTTCTTCATCATCTGTATGAGTAGAGTTTCCTTGGTCATTTCTAGAAAAAAGAAAATCACAGCCTCCAGGCGGCCACATGAGTGCGGCAAGTCAGCACCCTGCTGATGGGTAACATTCTTGTCCTCTCTGTCCCACCCAAATGCACAGTCTCCCAAGTCACAGCTCTGGAGACTGGTGTCAGCTATTCCTTCCCTTCCCCCAAAACACTTTATCCTTTCTCTGAAGAAAGAGAAGTGAAGAAAAATAAGCAATTTGCCTTGTATGTTATTTACCTAGTAGGCGATTTCTTATTTCCCATGTATACAATTGCCTGGGTAACCTTGCATCCCTTTGGTTTCCATTGCTCCAGTCACAGCCCTCCTTGCTTGGTTATTTCTGGAAGCTAATAAGGAGGCATCACTGGATTACAAAGAGATTCAGCTGGCTATCTCCAATTACCCCTGGACACTGGAGAGGCAGGATGAGCAGTGGAAAGAGCACTGACTGATAATTAGAAAACCTATTCTTGTTGTGTCTCTGTCATTAGCCAACTGTGTCCTGGAGCAAGCAAATTAATTACACCCTCTGTGAACCTCAGTTTCCTCAAATGAAAAAAGAGGGATTTGAAGTAAATGGTCCCAAATGTCCTTTGAAATTCTAACAATCTATGTGGAACTTCTCTTCCAGTTCTAATATCCTTTTTTCCTCAGTACAGTCAATAGAAAGAATTTCAAGGCATTGAAAAGCAGTATGGAACAATGAACAGGGTGTTGAACTTGGGCTGAAATGCCACCTCAGACCCTCATCAGACTGTGACCATGAACAGGTCACTGAGCCTCAATTTCCTCATTTGGAACAAAATTAGGATAATACTACCAGTACTTCTGGCAGCTAGTCGATCGAGTGGTGGTACAGTGGAGAGTTCTGGGCCTGGAGTCAGAAAAACTCATCTTCTTAAGTTCAAATCTGGCCTGAGATGCTTACTATCTGGATGACCCTAGGCAAGTCACTTAACTCCGTTTGCCTCAGTTTCATCATCTGTTGAATGAGCTGGAGAAGGAAATAACAAACCACTCCAGTGTCTTTGCCAAGAAAACATTGAATGCGGTCAGGGAGAGTTGGTCACAGCTGAACATACACACACATACCCACGCCCCTATATGACAAGTAAGTAACTGGAATGCCTATCATCCAGGGGTTGTTGTAAGGCTCAAATGGGAGAATATCTATAAAGCACTTTTTACACCTTAAATTGCTATCTAAATATCTGCTATTATCATCAGTAGCATTAGCAGATTTCTTCCAGGTCTTCCATGCTAGGTTCTGCATTCTAACATGTCATCTCCTAAGATTCCTTTCAGTTACATCAGCTGCAAATGAAAAATCCTATTGCTTTTAGCACTGACTCAATCAGTAAGCATTTATTAAGCACTTACAGAGAGATTGTTAACCCTCTGTGTCATAGAGTGGGAGTGGGAAAGAACTTTTCAATATTCTTTGTCCCAAGAGTCTCCTACTAGTTCTACTACTTTCTGATTCCATGGCTTAAGTCATAATGGATTGAGGGTTTGTTTTTTTTTCCTTTTAGGCTAGACCTGTGATTTCATCAGGATAGGGAGTTGCTCATCTCTACCACTTCAGATTCATTTATAATCTTTCTTTTCAGAATTTATTTATTTATTTTTAGTTTTCAACATTTATTTCCACAAGATTTTTAGTTCCAAATTTTCTCCCCATTTCTCCCCTACCCCTCACCCCAAGATGGCAATCATACTGATTACTCCTTCCCCCAGTCTGCCCTCTCAATATATCCCCCCCCCAACCCTTTCCTTACCTCTTACCCCTTACTTTCTTGTAGGGCAAGATGGATTTCTATACCCGTTGTCTGTATATCTTATTTCCTAGTTGCATTATAAACTTTGCATCTTAGAGTCTTGGAGCACTGAGAGGTTAAGTGATTTGCCCAGGTTTGGGCAATATTTGAACTCAGGTCTTACTGACTCTAGGCATCGCATCTGCCTCTCTGCTTTGATATAATCAGAGAAAACTGACCCTCACTTTACACACTGCTACATATTCCCCTGGACCTGATCTCAATTTGTGAAATCTAGGAAATTTCCCATCTCAAAGAATTAGGACTGTCAGAAGACTGAGAACTGAACATTGCTAATAGTGAGAAAATGAAATTCACTGTTCTTTTGTACTGTTCTCATAACTCAGTGGGGGTGCACATCTAAAGGTAGTTCTTATGAACGTTTATCTTTACTATTAAATGGCCTTGATTGAGAAGGGATCATTCACTCAATCTCTCACAAGATACCTACTAGGGGAGAACGCTGTCATTACAAGAATATGAATATTTTTTTCATATGCACATATATATGTATGTAGGACAAATTATAGATTACTGATGTTATTCTTCAGTCATGTCTGACTCTTCATGACCCCAGCTGGGGCTTTCTTGGCAAAAATACTAAAGTGATTTGCCATTTTCTTCTCTACCTCATTTTACAGAAAAGGAAACTGAGGTAAACAGGAGTAGTAAGTGATTTGCATAGGATCACACAGCTAATAAGTGTCTCTTCATCTGGAATACATATGAAAAAGAAGGTATTTTCTCTTCCCATGCTTTCTTATTTAAGGTTTTGTTGTTCAGTCATTTCAGTCCTGTCCAATTCTTTATTTTACAGATAAGGAAGTTGAGACAAAGAGGGTTAAGTACTTGTCCAGGGTCACATAGCAGTATCTGAGGCCAGATTTGAAGGCAAGTCTTCCTGACTCCAGGCTTGGCATTCTATCTGTTGTACCACCTAGATGTCCACAACATGTAGGTTAGCAGGTATGCTTATGCATATATAATGATAATAATTCACATTTGTGTGGCACTTTAAGATTTACAAAATGTTTCCCTTACAAGACTGTGAGGGAACTAGTTCTAGTGTTACAAGTCAGAGAAACTAAGCTTCAGAGACATTAAGTGACTTATCAATGGTCACATAACAAGTGCTAGATAGACGAGTTGGAAAGTCCTACTCTCTCAGCTGCAACACACATATATTTTTATATGCACACACAAATTTCAATGCCAAAAAGTAGGAAATTTTTTAAAAAGCAAAGATACTGATCTTGATTACCATCGTTTAAAAAAATTACCCACTGTAAAGTAGTCACCATAATCAGCAGGCCAAAAGAGCCTCTAAACCAGTGGTTCTCAACCTCCCTAATGCCACAATCCTTTAATATTCATATGTGGGCGTATCTGCATGTGGTCAGACCCGCCTGGAAACAGATAGAGGAGCAGTGTCTCGGTTCCTAAGACCATCTGTGAAAGGGTCGTTTGACCCCCAAAGGGGTCACAACCCACAGGTTGAGGACTGCTGCTCTAAACAGTGTTAACCAGCAAAGATTTGCCAAGTAGAGATAAACAGCAGCCAAGAACAACACAGGTTAAGAATATAAACTCGTTATAAAGGTCTCATTTCTCAGATATATAGAGAACTGAGTCAAATTTCTAAAAATAGGAGCCATTCACCAACTGATCAAAGGATTATAACAGGCAGTTTTCAAGAGGGAGAAATCAAAGCTATCAATGTTCACATAAAAATGCTCTAATACACCAATAAATTAGAGAAATGCAAATTAAAGCAACTCTGAGGTACCACCCCACACACATCAGATTGACTAAAATGGCAGGAAAGGAAAAGGACAAATGCTGGATGAGATGAGACACTGATGCCCTGTTGCTGGAGCTGTGAACTGGTCCAACCATTCTGATAAACAATTTGGAACCATACTCAAAGGGCTATAAAACTGTCCATAGCCTCAGGCCTAGCAACACCACTACTAGGTGTATATAGGAGAAGGACTCATATACAAAAAATACTCATAGCATCTATTTTGTAGTGGTAAAGAATTTGAAACTGAGGGGATGTCCATCAGCTGGGAAATGGGTGAACAAGTTATGTTATGAATCAGATAGAATACTATAGTGCTATAAGAAATGATGAAGGGTTGGTTTAGGAAAAACCAGGGAAAACTTGAATGAACTGCTGCAAAATGAAGTGAGCAGAACAAGGAGAATAATGTATGCAAATAACAGAAATATTGTAATGATAATCAACTTTGAAAGACTTAGTTAACTCTCATCAATAGAATGATCCATAACTCCAAAGGACTCAAGATGTAAAATGATATAAAAACACCTCCAGGTAGAGAATTGATGGACTCAGAGTAAAGACTGAAGTATGCATTTTTTCATCTTTATTTTTCTTACTAGCATGGCTAAGGAGGAAACAGTTTATATAATTTCATGTATGTAATGGGTATCATATTTCTTGCCCTCTCAATGGGTGGGTGAGGGGGTAGGGGAAAGAAGAGAATTTGGGACTGAAAGTAAAAATAAAATTAGAAAAAAAGAATAAAACATTGTAAAACATTATGAAGGAGGATAATGGAAGATTATCCGTAATATTGTGATACAAAACAGTAAAAAGCAGGAGGTAAAACAAATCTGCAGAAATATTGAAAAGAAACTCAAATGAGCCAAATCATTTCAAAAGCATTCAGAGATGAGGACGACAAATAAAAAACATAATGAATCTTTCAATGTTTCCGTAATGATCTATTTTGTTATCAATGACAGAGGTACCAGCACTTGTGAAGCCTAACATATCAATCCTTGATATGCTATAAGAAGAAATAGAAATAGCATTAGTACAAAGTCAGAAACAGCAGCTGCAGCAGACCAGTGGATGTCAAAGAGGTGTCATAATTTTGAAAGCACTGTGAAATCACTTTAGATAACATTTCACAAAGGACAATTTAGCAAGAAAATGAAAAAAAAATCACAGGCAATATTAACACCCAAAAAAGGAACAGCGAAGGAGTTAACTATTCCTATGTAATTGGTTTTCTTCATAATCTCAAATATTTTATTTTATATGTTTAAAAACATTATTCCGAGAAGGGATCCATGTGATTCACCAGACTTCCAAAGAAGGCCATGAAACAAAAAGAAGTTAACAACCACTACAATGGAGGAAACATCAATAATGACTGACCCATTTGCCTGCTTTCTCAGTTTTTGCAAATCTTTGTGAGAATAATTTGCCTACATATTGATGGTCTCCTTTATGAAAATATGAAAAGGGAACCAGTCTTTTAAAAACATCTTTACAGTCACAGTTTGCTGAAAGGTGCAAAGAATATAAGATCCTACCGAGCTTATTGTTCATTGATTACAGCGAGGAAAAGCCTTTGACTTGTTGGAACAAAATACAGCCTTTAAAACTGTACTCCAAAAAGAAGTCTCTCATGTTTATGTTAAAACCTAAGAAGATGTCTTGATAAATGCAAGCACAGGAATAACTCTGGTGCTACAATCCTCTATTAATATTAAATAAAGCATTTTTTAAAAGATGTATTCTTGCCAAAGGTGTTCCCTGTCATGAAGGATGGCTTGCACAAGGTATAAATGGAAGGAATACCTATAGATGCTGGCGTCCTCCAGATATGTCCCTCTATAAATGATATGCTGACTGCTTCAAACCTTAGTACATTATAGGGTGGCCTAAAAAAGAGCCATTATTATTTGAAATCAGTCTTTCAATTCACACAGGAAAACCTAAATGGATATAAAATGGCTCAGTTGAGTGACATTCCATGGAGCTTAGTATATCAATACATATATCCAGGAGAGGCACTGCATATAGACAGACAAGGAGTTGGACTCAAGAGTATATAGAAGGAAGAAGATTCCAATTGCCTTTGGGAAACTACAATACTATTAATAGTGCTAAATTTGTTTCCTGGTACAAAGAACAAATCTTTTCAACACAAGTGTTTTCATGGCAATGCAACATCGTTTCAAATCTCGGAAAACTTAAAATCTCATAGGAATCAAAGGTATAAGTCATTACAAGAACAATAAATAAATAAATGGTGGGCACAGGTAGGCTATAAAATACTTCCAATGATTAAACCAGACTCAAGAGGTGCCATCCCATTTGTTCATCAATCAGGATCCTATTCAGGATCCTATCCTATTCTATGCCAACTTCCCTGTGGGTACGCATGTGGCTACTCCCTTCCCTTCCTCCCACTTTGTTTTGTTCCAAGAGTCATAATCACATTAATACTATCATTACGGGGTATGACAATCTATTTCCCCTTAATTCTATTCACAGTCACAGAGCCTGCCTTCACCAAAAGAACCTTCCTTGGTCAACTCTTCCCCTCTTCTCCCATATGTAACAAATTTCTCTATTAGAATATAAGTTCCTGGAGGGCAAGGACTGACATAATTTAGATTTTTGCCCTCCTTTTCAGCACAGAATTAGGCACATATTAAGTGCTCAATAAATGCTTATTGATTTATTGTTTGGTAAGGAATATAATTTTAGAAATGTGTAATATGAAAAAAATGTGAGTCTATCATGTGGAATAGTGAGAGATACTAGAAGAAGAACCCAAGTATTCTCCTGGTACTCATGAAATACAAAAAGAGTCAGAGCAAACAACTACAGTATCCTCTGTAGTGGATTGACAATGGAAGAACATGGACATGAATTGCAGAGGATGAGTCTGTAACTGTTCAGGGAATATCCACATTGATATGGATCCACTGAAATATAAAAGCACATACACACACATATGTAAGAGAAGTTTTTTCTTATGTAAAGTGCCCTGAAGGAAATTCCAAAAGAATTCTCAAAATGGTTTGAGGTACAATATTGAATAGCTGGAGGAATGGAGGAATATAAGATTGATTGTTCCCAAGAAACATAAGGAGTTGGGCTGACTGGGTACTCAAATTCAGTGTATTGACAGTATTTGTATTTCTTCAGGAACACAGAAAGAAATGAAATCAGCACTTTTAGCAAAACAAATGAAAAAAACTTTAAAATAGGAAGGTTCCGGATTACATGCTTCCTCTACTTCACCCCACCTCACCCCCTTAACAATCACACCCCAAGTTAGCTCTTCCCTAATTAGCCTGGCTTCCTAACATAACTATGATATGATGGTCTCCCCATCAATACCTCCCACTCAAACTCTTATTCTAGAGGGTTGTACAAAAGGCCCTCTAAGGTCCCTGCTACCTCTAAACCTATAATCTTAGAAAATATTAAACTTATTATTATTAAACTTATAAAAAACCATGTACTAATCACCTAAAATTAAAAACAAAAAAAATCAATTCAGCTAAAATTATGAGAAGCAGGTAAATGGGAAAAATTCTTTACAGTAACTTTCTCTGATAACATTTCATTTCTAAGACATATAAGGAATTGACTCAAATTTACAAGAATAAGAAGCATTCTCTAGTTGATAAATGGTCAAAGGATATCAAGTAGATAGATTTGAGAGGGGAAAAATCCAAGCTATCAATAGCCTATGAAAAAATGTTCCGAATCACTTATTAGAGAAATGCAAATTAAAATAACTCAGATTGACAGTTGACAAAAAAAATCAGATTGGCAAAGATGACAGCAAAGGAAAATGGCAAGTGCTGGAGGAGCTGTGGGAAAACAGATACATTAATGTATTGTTGGTAGAACTTTGAACTAGTCCAGCCATTCTGAAAAGCCATTTAGAACTGTGCTCTACCAAACTATTCAACTGTGTGTAGCTTCTGACCCAACTATACTGAGTCCATCTCTAAGAAAGATTAAAGAAAAGAGGAAAAGGATCCATGTGTAAAAAGAGTGAAAGCTAGCATTTATATAGTAGACTATCCATATTGGTAACAGGGTTCTGTTTTTCCTAATTTCTCAGGGTGGAAGAGGATAGGATGGAAGAAGAAAGATTTTCACGAAAACCATATTAAATTAAATTTTTTAAAAAAGAAAATAAACAGAATTAAACATTTTTTTAAAAGAAAAAAAGATTGTAGTAAAATGCAAGCAACACTGGTTCATGAATGAGGGGATGTGGGTTCACATCACGTTTCCAATACTTACAACCTAGGTGACCTTCAGCAAGTTGCTTATCCCTGAGCCTCAGTTTTCTCCTCTGTGATATGAGGACCTCTGAAGTCCCTAAAAGGGATCTAGAATAGAGCTAGAAGCTCTAGTCCTATTAGGCTATTATCTGAATCACTCAATAAGCTCTCAAAAATATAAGACTGTCAATGACGTCCTCTGTTTTCATATGATCACAGACTGATCACTAGTAGGAAACTTATAGATCATCCAGGGCAAGGGTATTTCTATATCTTCGACTCCTTTGGCAGTCTGGCAGAGCCTACAGGTCCCTTCTTAAAATAATGCTTGTTGCCAACATTCTTTATTGAAGTAAAAACTAAATTTCAGTTAGAGGCTGATGAAAATAGAGATGTCTTTTTTTCCCCATCCAAGTTCATAGACTCCCTGAAATCTATCTGTGATCCAAGAATTCCTGAGCTAGGTGAACCTCCTCATTTTCCAAAGAAAGAAACTAAAATGCAGAAAGGTAATGACCATCTCAAGGTCCCATAGACAGTAAAGGCCAAGGATCAATTCAGGAATCAAACCTTTAAGTCTCTGGTCTCCAGGTGTCCAGATCCATCTATTCATTTGACAAATATTTATTAAGTGCTTACTGTTTATTCGGTGTTATAGGCACCGGTGCTCTATGACATATAAACAAGTAAGTGCAATGCATGGTAAGAAGTCATGATGGCAAAGGAAAGAGCTAAACAAAGAGCTTGTGGGGGGGAGGGGGGACTTGAGAAGAGAGGGAGATTAATGATAAAATTGCCCCTGAAAAGAAAAAGTGAAGAAGAGGGCCCTTGAATTATTTAAAAGAAATTGCACAGATCACTTCTAATCTTATCACCATGCTGCTAACTCAAGCCTTGGATACAACCTCCATGAGCCTCCTCTGTCTTACAGTTGGAGGGTTGGAGGGTGGAACACCAAATTCCTCCCAATGCCTTCCTTCACAAAAGGCATAAATTGGACTTTCAGCTCACTCCACTTTCCATGTGAAGCTCTGCCAGGTTTCAGCTCCAAGAAACAAGATGCTCCGGGGCCAGGTGCCCCCTGGTTTCCCCATCTCTTCCAGCTTCTTTTTGTGTGTTATCTTCCCCTCTTAGATTGTAAAT
This sequence comes from Pseudochirops corinnae, assembly GCA_028646515.1. NCBI lineage: Eukaryota > Metazoa > Chordata > Mammalia > Diprotodontia > Pseudocheiridae > Pseudochirops > Pseudochirops corinnae. The sequence continues at coordinate 252,520,151 of CM053585.1, read as the reverse complement.
GCCTTGAGGGCAGGGACTGTTTTCCTTTTTCTTATTTGTATCCCCAGCACCCAGTAGAGTACTTGGTACGAAGTAGGTACTTAATAAATGTCTATTGAATTGAAGACAAGAACAGAAGCGAAGTTAAAAATGAAACAAAGACAAAGCAGGACAGCCTCAAAAGTAACATACTGGATTTACTTCACACTTTTTAAAAGAAAACTCTACTTAATATAAATACCAACAAATCAATCGTTCATTATAAGCCAACCCCACAAATCAGATAGATATAAAGCTACTAACATGCATTTTTTTGTGTGTTTAGTACAAATACAGATTTTTTTAATTGTATGAAATAGAATTAAGGTGGGGACTGGCTAGATGATTCAGTGAATAGAGCACTGGCCCTGGAGTCAGGAGGAGTTGAGTTCAAATCTGACCTCAGATACTTAACCAAAAACTAGCCAAGTGACCTTGGGCAAGTCACTTAACCCCAACTGCCCTACTTTCCCCCCTCCAAAAAAAAAAAAAGAAAATGAATTAAAGAGCGGCGCAGTGGCTAGAGCACTGGACTAAAATCAGGAAGACCTGAGTTCAAATCTGGGCTCGGACACATACTACCTGTGTGACCCTTAGTCAGTCAATGAACTCTGTTTGCCTCAGTTTCCTCATCTGTAAAATGAGCTGGAGAGGGAAATGGCAAACCACTGCAGTATTTTTGCCAAGAAAATTCCAAATGGAGTCATGAAGAATCACACACAACTGAATACAGCTGAACAAAAACACAATTTAAAAAGACATTTTTTAAAAGAACATTGGATATAGAGTCAGAGGTTCAGATCCTGGCTCTGCCTTTTATGACCTGTGTGACCTTGAGCAAATCACCTAATTTCTCTGAGCTGCAGTTTCCTCATGTACAAATGAGAGCACTGGACTGGATTTTCTCTAAGGTCCCTTGTAGTATGAAACCTATGATCCAGTGTCATAGCAACTGATGGGAAATGGAGAGTGGAGGGCAGGGAAGAGTCAGAGATTGTTCTGAGGGTTCTAGCCTAAATGACTGAGAGGATAGCAATGTCATCAATAGAAGGGATTCTTTGCTTTGGCCATGATATAAAGCAGGTGCTTAAAAATGTGCAAATGCCTTATAGATACTGGGGGAGTTTAGAGAAAAAAAAAATTTTTTTAAAGATTTAATTCTGCTCATTTAAACTGAGCTAAAATGAATTTCCTACTCCAAAAAAAGGGACACATTCAATTAGATACAAAATGAAGAATTGGTAGATTCCAAAGAAGACCCTGCTCTCTTACCTCCATTTGCCCCTGGAGGTTGCAGAGGCAGAACGGGGTATGAGCACTAGCTTCAAAATGATGACAGTGGGGCTCTGCCGTTAATGAGCTGGGGAAGGCCATCTCTTCTCTGGAGTCCAGTTACCTCATCTACAAATGAAGGGGCTGAATGATCTCTGAGAACGCTTTAACATTGTATGTTCTAAGGGGTCTTCCAGTGAGAACACAGTATATTTACAACATGGGATGCAGGCAGCACAGGCATCTACCACCACCCCTCTCCCATTTTATGACCTTGCTCTTTTTCAAGAAGGTTTGCTGAAGTCATTGCTTATGAACTCAAGTATACCAATCAATCAACAGACAGGAAAATTCCAAAGGAAACTTTTTTTTTTCCTCTTAGCTATGGGAACCCAGATGCTAGTCCAGAGGCCTGACATTTTTGAACAGTCAATCCCGACTGTATTTTGTGATACTTCTAAACAACTTTATAAATTAAAGTTGGGCTAAAATGTGAAAGAAAATAGAGAGAATCAGAGAAAGGGAAAGAAATCTAAGCCTCAGGGACTGTGTTATAAAAAGCCTGCAATAAATACAAGGGACCACCAATACAGTGACCACCACTATGAAAACGACTCAGAAAGACATATGACAGAGCAAGTTCCAAAATGATATTGATTCCTGCTTGATGCGATTACTCAATTACCCACCAAGCTCGGCTTTTAGTCCTTTACTATTTAAGTTAATCACTTTAAAAAGTTTTTTCTTTCTTTCTCTTAAAGGAATAACTAGATCCAATAAGTCACAAACATAATAGCTTGTAGCTACCCCTGGATGGAGTTGCAATGCAGTCTTTTATTTTCTGGGATCAATGTCTGTGACATATTCCATCCTTCAGGAGGATCTGTTTATGTCAATAACATTTTCTCTGTCCACTAAGTGAAGAAATTGATGGAATTCCCCATAGTCATTACCTATTGCCAAGCTTTCACTCCCTTACTACTTCCCTTCAATCCTTAGGGAAAGATGAATGACCTTCCCTTAATTGGGAATTCACAGGGGTAAAGTTAGAGATCAAAATTCTATACCAACAAATCAATCGTTCATTATAAGCCCATTCCACAAATCAGATAGATGTAAAGCTATTAAAATCAAAAACAAAAACAAACAAAAAATATCCCTAACCCAACACATCAATAAGAAGGTACTGGCTTCTGTGATAAAATACTATCAGTCATGTACCATCTGTTTGGCCACAACATACAGATGCCAGACTTCCTATGTTTACCATGAACAGAAAAATACTTTTTAAAAATAGAATTATTTAGTTGTAGACCTCAAAATCATCAATGTTCCATTTTTTAAGTTCTAAAAGTGATGTCTTTGGTTATTCACATCCTAATTATTTCCTTATAATACTGTCCCAATGCTAGAACCTGCTGTTAGAATAAAAACAGTTACAGTAAAACTAACCAACTCAGTGACTGCATCTGAAAATACATGCAATATTCTGTACCTGCTGTTCCCTAACACTCTTCCAAAAAAAGTCCATGCTATTTGGATTGCATTTCAGTCTTCTCTGATTTGCCCCCAATGTATTCCACTACTCCCTGTTATTTACCATATTCTCCAGACAAAAAGGGGTACTCATTATTCTCCATATTCAGAACCTATTGAGTTCAATGTGTTGATAGGCTAACCATATGGAGATGCCCAGTGGGCAGTTAGAAATGTGGGACTAATAAAGGTCAGGAGAGAAGGCAAGGAGAGGACTAAATTAAGGAGTCCTATGCAAAGAGCTGACAGTTGAAGCCTGGGATTAGATAGCCTAGGTTGCCAAGAGAGGGAGATAAAAAGAAGATAGGGGGAAGTGTGGGGGGAGGGGGAGGGGGGGGGAGAGAGAGAGAGAGAGAGAGAGAGAGAGAGAGAGAGAGAGAGAGAGAGAGGGGACAAAGTAAACAAAAACTTCTTGGGAAAGGATATCCTAAAGGAGTTAATTAAGCTAAGAGCTTAGAGGGGAAGAGGGTGAGAAAAGATTTTGAACCACTAACTTATCTGAGAAGGGAAAGGAATGAAGAAAGGAAAGAAAGAAAGAAGGGGAGAAAGAGGGAGGGGGAAGGGGAGAGAGAGAGAGAGAGAGAGGAACTTCTGGAGCCTCTACAAGGCTGAAGGATAAAGAAAAGGTGGTTTAAAAAAGTTCTGAAAAATGGAGAACCAGTTTTGTATGATGTCTTATAGAATCATAGAATCAGTATTAGAAGGGAATTTAATAGTCACATGGTCCAATTCTTTCACTTTATAAATGAGAAAACTAAGGTACTGAGAAGCTTTGACTTGCCAAAGGTCATGAAGCAAATCAGTGGCAGATCTAGAATGAGAATCTGACTCTTCTGATGCTCATTCCAGAATTCTTTCCACCCTCAATGCTGTCTTTCTGCTGTAAGCCTTCAAAAAAGAAACACATTCACTTTTCCCTCCCAGAAACTTGGCATCAATTTATTTCCCTCTCTTCCCTCTCCTTCACCCACTCTCCCTCATGTCAGAAGTATTGAACACAGATGTGGAATCTCTCAAGCTATAAAAACTATTGCATATCTTTTTCAGCCCTGTATATTCTGAAGAACACTAGGCAAAAATGACTCCAGACCAGGAAGAATGAAGAAAATTTCTTCTATCTAACAAAGGAACTACCACCACCACCAACAAAATGACATGGCTATTTTGTGGCTCATGGAAGCCCTTGGAAATATTCCTTCATGGACATCCTTAGTGATAACCTAGTTTTCCCCTCATAATAGAAGACTGTTAAAAATTGTTTACATGTAACTGGGGGAAAGAAAGGAAGGAAGGAAGGAAGGAAGAAAGAAAGGAAGGAAGGAAGGAAGGAAGGAAGGAAGGAAGGAAGGAAGGAAGGAAGGAAGAAAGGAAGGAAGGAAGGAAGGAAGGCTGAAAGGAAGTCAGAAGACCTGAGTTCCAGTCTTGGTTCTTCCACAAATAACATGTGTGTCTCTAGCAAGCCAAACTCATCTCTAGGCTTCAGGTTTCCATCTGCAAAATGTAGAGTTTACATTAAATGAAGAAAGAAGACAAGGAAAGTTCCTGGAGAACAGTGAATGATAAAAGGCCACTGAATTTGTCAATCAGGATATTTCTAGTCAATACTGATAGAGTAATTAAGGAATGTCTAGGTGGCACTGATGAGGCAAAACAGGTGTGGACGCTTCAAGATGACTGATGTTAAAGACAAGGAAAAAAATAAGAGAGGAGTTTAAGGGAGTAGTAGAGTTTTAAGTACTTTTTTTTTTTTGCTTTTTTCTTTTTTGGAGGGGGAAAAGCAGGGCTATTGGGGTTATAAGTGACTTGCCCAAGGTAACACATCTGGTATACTTTTTTTTTTTTTTAAGGATACATAAGTGAGGTAGAGTGGAATAGTCAATAGAAACCCAGCCTCAGAGCCAAGATCTTCATTCAAGTCCTACTTCTGACACCACTGGATGCAACACTAAATTGCAGCAAAGATACTGATCTGCATTGGTAGAAGGAGCTTCCATACCCAAGAGTCCCCTATTCCAATGAAAATGCGGGTGTATTCTCTATCCTTCAAGAGAGGAGAATTAGGCATAGAATGTGGGCAGTCAGGAAGGAACCACTGAAAAGGAAAAGACTGAAGAAAGAGGGGGAAGGCTGGTTGATTAATGGAACAAGATCTCTCTCTCCTGGGTCTTAAATGTCCTCTCTTCCCTTATTCACCTGTTGAATTCTTTCCCATCTTTTAGAGCTCAACTCAAATGCTTCTCCAGAGATGCTTCCCTGATGTGCTGTGAGTAATCATCTTGTCCTTCAGACCTTGAATAAACCTTGGTTTTATAATTCTTTAATGCACTTAGCTGGTATCATTGTGTAATTGTATTAGCATCCTATTCCTCTACCAAATTGCAAGCTTCCAGAGGCCAAGGGAAGTGCCTTATTAGATTTTAGATCCTCTTCAGTGCTTAGTATAGTAATATGTACCCAAGAGGCATTTTTAAAAAATCATTTTTGTTTGGATTTGGACAGTATGAGGGGCCAGAGGGAAGAACTAGCATTGATAAGGAAGAGAAGCATTAATTCTTAGAGATAAAGAGAGAGGAGGAGAAAATGAAGAATACAGAGTTTTGAAATGTGGGTGAGCAGATTTGAGAAGGGCCCACACTGGACAGCATTCATCTTGATTAAGGAGGAGTCATGATCACCATATACAAAACAGATGGGGGCAGAGACAGATGGAGGTCTGAGGAGAGTAAAAAAGGTTTCCAACAATCACTGTGGGAAATGAGATTGGGAGTTAACAAGATAGATAAAAGAAAATAGGTGATGCTGACTCAACATATGCACCAAAGGACTGACTACTGTCTGTTCTTGGTATTATGAACCCAGCTACATCTGATGAAACCTACGATTACCTAAAAAACAAGGGAAAAAACAGATCTGCATCTTTTTGAGGGTTGTATTGATTTCTAGCTTGTGTTAAATTTTGAGAAGTAAAGATTTCATCTGTTATACAGAAGCCCTTTGTGGAGAGCTCTAGTTATCATTTCAGTTAAATAAATTAAAAGTTGGGGGCTTGGAGTTTTATTTTTAAGGAGCACAGTTACTGATGGTCCCAAATTATCATTTAACCTCTCAAGGCCACTTAAAGGAAGTTAAACTACCTCATTACACAATTCCTTGGAAGCATCCTGGTGCAGTTAGAAGGCCAAGGGTGGGGGAATGCTCTTTCCCAGGGAGATAGTCAACATTTTTGTTCTTTATTGCTGTTACTTCACTGTCTCTTTTTCTGCCTCATATCAATAATTAAGAGGTGAAAAATAAAAAAATAATATCTGAGGTTCAATTTATCCACAAGATTTTATGATTGCAATGAGGAAAAAACAGATAGCAGAAGATAGGTTAACTTGCACAATGGATCCATTCATTTCTGTATTGACCTGGGCACTGCGGAGAATTGAATAGTCATACAGATGATAAGTGAGGATCTTCATCACTTTGAGCTGGCCTAAAGGTTTTTATTTTTACCCCTAAACATCTGTTTTGCTTTGGCCTGGGGTTGGTGGGTTGGTGAAGACACAGCCTAAGGTTTTCAAGGCTAATACCGTCCTAAACCTGTTGTACCTTATGACTTAGGTTTTTTTGTTGGTAGCATTACTGTTCACCCAGTTTGCAATTTTTGGAACCTTGATGATATCTTTGGCTCATCATACCCATCTCTCACAGCCAAACAATTACCAAGGCTTGTCAATACTACCTCCTCAACATATCTGACAACTGTGTCCTCATCTCTCTTCCCTGGGGAAGATCCTCATTACCACTCTTCACGATTATCAAAAGGACTCCTAAGGGGTCTTTTTACCTCAGCTCTCTCTTCCAAATTGCTTTATGTTGTCACCAGAATAATCATTCTTAGTCTGATTGTATCACTCTTCTCCACAAAAATCTTCATTTGCTCCCTACTGCCAACCAAATAAGGTTCCAATATCTCTGCTTGGTAATGTAAGGTCCTCTATAATTAGGGGGAGTCCTGTACTTAGCTCACATCACTCCCTTCTATACATTCTATGTTCCAGCCAAACTAGACCAATCTGTTCCCAGAATATACCCTGTACTTTTAGGCCTCTGCTCACACTGTTCCCTAGCCTAGAACATTCCTTTCTCCACCTCTGTTAAATTTCTACCCATCCTTTAAAGCTCAGGTGCTATCATCTCCCCAAACACCATTCTGACCGTTATCATCTCACCCCTAGCAGTAACGACCTCCTCCCTTGAACTTAAGACAGTACTTTGTTTTGCATCTCTCAAATACTCTGATGTTCTTGTGTATTACAATCATCCGGGTGTGTGATTTGTCCCTGTACCAGACTAGAAGGTGTGTGAAGGGAAGAAGCATGATTTTCCTAAAAGGTCTCTTTCCTGATGTCCAGTACAATGTTCTATGTACAATTTGTTATGTATATATACATACATACATATATATACACACATATACATATATACATACATTCACACACATGTATATACACACCTAAAAAGGCAAGGGAAAAAACAGATCTGCATCTTTTCGAGGGTTGTATTGATTTCCAGCTTGTGTCAAATTTTGAGAAGCAAAGATTTCATCTGTTATACAGAAGCCCCTCGTGGAGAGCTCTAGTTACCATTTCAGTTAAATAAATTAAAAGTTGGGGGCACACACATATCTATCTATCTATACATATATATCTATATGTGAGTGCATGTATTAGCAGAAACATCTCAGCTCTGAATACTAAGCAAATACATCAGCTTACAGTAAACAAAACCCGAGGGGCTGTGTCTGTGCAATTGTAGAAGAGTACCTCGATGAAAATAGAAAAACCTGGGCAGGCATCCATACGTTTTGTCTAAATGACATCAAACATCAGTATGCATGTGTGGGTGTGTGTATAGTACAATATACACACATTTATATATTACATATATATAATATACACACCTATATATATTATATATATAGCACATGTATAATGTATATTATATTGTGTATATATATGTGTATACATGTGTGTCTATGCGGGGCAGCAAACTGGCAAAATGGATAGAGCACCGGGCATGAAGACTTGAGTTCAAATCTGACCTCACATACTTAATAGCTATGTGATCCTGGGCAAATCACTTAGCCCTGTTGGCCTCAGTATCCTCATCCATAAAATGAACTAGAGAAGGAAAGGGCAACTCACTCTAGTATCTTTGCCAAGAAAACCCCAAACATGGTCAGGAAGTCAGACAGGACTAAAATGACTGAACAACGTATGTATGTGTGTGTGTGAGTGTGTGTGTGTGTGCATGTGTGTGTGTGTACTGAATAAATATTTTTGTTGAATTGAAAAGAATATTGTATCTATGTTGCAATGTTTGGTTCTGGGAATTTTAGAGTTAATCCTTATAGCAATGAAGTGCACAGTAGATAGAATGCAGGACTTGGAGTTAGAAAGAACTGAGTTCTAATTCTGTCACAGATACTCACTAGTGTGTGACCTTGGATGAGTCCTTTAACCTTTGTCTGCCTCAGTTTCCTCATCTGTAAAATGGGATAATAGCAGCTCCCTCCCAGGATTGTTGCGAGAATCAAATAAGATAATAATTGTAAAGTACTTTGCACAGTGTGTGGTACATGGTAAGCTATATATAAATGTTAGTAGTAGTAGTATCATTATTATCAGCAGTAGTAGTAAAAATAATTAACCTTTCTCAGCCTCAGTTTCCTCATCTGTAAAAATGAGTGTGATTACAATAATATATACCACCCAGGGCTGTTATGAGGATCAAAAGAGACAATATATGTGAAGTTTTTTCAACCTTAAAGTGATATTTAAAGTCAACAGGACCTCTGACTTTTAGACCAATATATAGCTTCGGTCTTGAATAAAACAGTGGTCTCATAGGCTTCAGGTTATTTTGACCTGTGAAACACCCTAGTGAATTGATTAACCTCAAACCTGTGATCTTACCCCAGCATAGCAATGGAGGGGAGTGGTTAGAGCTCTCTGGCTGTGTCTCTGTAATGCCAAAACATGCAGTAGTAAAAGTGAGGAATCCAATTGTCTCATGGGCTTTTTCTACATAGCGTCAAGCATCTGGATCTTTGGGAATGACCAGATGTTTGATGGCATTTAAATAAAACATCTGGATGACCACCCTGGTCTTTCTATTTTAATTCAGGTGTTCTTCTAGCATTGCAGAAACACAGCCTCTAGGGTTTTGTTTACTGCAGGCTGATGTATTTGCTTAGTATTCAGAGCTGAGGCATTGCTGTTAATACACACTCAGGGTATTGGGGAAAAAAAATAGCTCCAGAATGGACTGCCAGTTGAAGCGAAACCTTGGCCAATTTAGCATTAAGAACACTGTAATTCTCAACAGGGGAAGCGAGGAGCATGGAGCTGAAAAAATCAATCAGCTTAAATATATATATATTTCAATATAGAAGAAAAAGTTTAAACTTGGGAGTTATTTGCTTTCTTGAGAGTAGACTTTGAAACATCTTCCACGCTTTGTACAGAAAATGTACTTCACCTAAAATTGGATCTTTTATTGTTTCCAAATGCAGAAATGATTCTATTTTGGAATCTTGGAGACAGAAGAGTTACTGAAATAGGCCTACTTACTTCTGGAAGCATGATTTTGGCTTTTAAGGGACAAAGGAAATGAATTGGGTGATCTCAACTACAAGATTTGCTTGCATTCAGTTATCTTTACTTGAAAAGAGCTTCTCTGCAAAAGCATTGTCAGGAATGGTGTGTGTGTGTGTGTGTGTGTGTTTCAGGGTGGGGGAATACTGTACTCAAAGAAAAGGGCAGCTTTTTTTATACATAAGATTAGAGTTCACTTTCCTAAAGCATTTTACACTTTAAATGTACTTTATGTACATTCTTATTTGAGTTGTCAAATACCCCTACAAGACAGGTAATGCAAGTATTATTATTCCCATTTCACAGATGAGAAAAATGAAGATCAGAGCAGTGCTTAAGTCACATGGCTACTAAGTGGAAGTGGCAGAAGTTAGATGATTTTGGTTCAAGTCTACTACACCACACTGCCATATATTAGTATGGTAGGATTACCCCCTTTGGAACAAGAAGAGGCCTCAGGTACCCAATTCCCTCATTTTAAAGAATCAGAAATAATGCCCAAACAACTTGTCCAAGGTCACCCAGGGACTGTCAGAACCAAGATTTGAATTCAAGGGCTCTGCCTCCAAATCGAGGACTGTTTTCGATGTTCCATGCCATAAAATGTCACGCGATGAGGTACAGAATGATACATACATTTTTTGACATAAAAAATGAGGGGAGTTGAAGGTTAGTCAAAAGAGAAAAATATCACTGAAACACTTTTAATGCACATAAGAGAACAGAAGGAAGTTCAGAAAGAAAAAACAAGGTAGCTTTGAAAGTAAATGTTGAATTTATTATGTACTTTTTAAAAAGCAGGTGATACGTAATAAAGATTCATGTTTTACATATAATCTCTTCCCATTCTACTTTGTATATGGAAATGGGATATTCTTAGTATTTATGAAGTTCAGAATGCATTTTTAAATTTTATTTTATTTCTGAACTTGATATCAAACAAGAATTAAAAAAAATTAGACCATTCCATGTAACAGACAACCTTCTAGCCATGTTGGGTATGATTAATAGAGAGCAAGTGATAAGGTAGTTTTCTGAGGAAAACTGGGCACACATCACCTTCAGGCTCTACATTCCATGGTTCCCGAGACAATCAGTCTCTTCCTTTCTATATCATTTCAATATAGCAAAGTCAAAACACAAACATTCCTGTCTCTTGGTACTGCCCATCCTGGCCAATAAGAATTGTTAGAAATGGAATACAAAATCATCCTTATTCCATCCTGACACCCTGCGAGCTTGCCAAACTGCCAAAATTAAAATGCCTCCAGTACAGAAAAGCCAAGAAGGAACCCAAAGGGCAATCGAGGCTGTTTGTATTTAAATTCAGGGTAACACGAGGTTTATGTCTGGAAAACAAGATCCAGTTAGGAAAGATTTTTGTTTTAGCCTACAGCTAACTTGAGGTAGAAACAAACCCAGTCCCTGCTAATCACATTCCTACTGTCCTTGTAGTGACTTGCCCTGAGCCTCCTAGGGAAGAAAGATGGATTACTCCCTCCTGGGTTGTAAATGAATCTTTCTGGAAACAGAGCTATATAGCAAGAGCCCTTAAGCCTGTTTCAATAAACAGTCCTTATAAGAAGATGATCATTAATCCTTTGGCAACGTGCACATGCTCTGTAGGTGTGTTCATGAGTATCACCTCACATTGTATATGCTTGAATATGTAATACACCCTGGCCAATAAGAGTTGGCTACTCATATACTTTGTTTAGCTCTGTGGCTGATGGCATTTAATTCTGTAGGAATACAAAAAAAAATGACGAGGTTAAAAGCTCTGATTCGCTGAACTTTCTATTCATATGATGCATCTACAGTAGCTAACAACCAGCAGCAAATTAGACCGTGGTTAGGGTAGGAAAATGCCAGTGACTTTAAAACACAAAGCATCTATGACTAGAATTATTCTAAATTTTAAAAATATTTAAATGAATGAGTTTCCTGCTTTATTAGTAATTCCCAAAAGCAGCAGAGATATAAAGTCCAAAATGACAAAACTGTTTTTGTTGCAAAAATATCAGTCCTTCCCCTCCCCCCCCCCAAAAAAAAGGTGTTTCTTTTTCCATTCTAAGCACTCCTCTGATTAGGACCCAAAAGAATAGAAAGATAATTAGTTAAAAGAATATTTACTCTCCACACAACAGGCTGATAAAGAAGTACATTTAAATTAAAAAAAAAAAACTATTGGCAACCAGAGCCGTGTGTATGTGTGTGTGTACATATACACACATACTTATATACATGTATATGTACATATGTATGTGTCTATAGATAGCTATCTATTTGAATGGATCATTTCATTAAAGAAATTGTCCCTAGAAATGTCTAAAATTGCCATTGTCTTAGATATGGTACAACAGGAAATAAATACAATAAAAATTTATTAGTAGCAACCTTTCAATATTGTCCTTAATACTGAAGAATCATCTAGTCCCTGGGCTAAGTCCCTGGGAAGTTCTTGGGTGCAAATAAAAATGTTCTGTACTGTTTCCAAATTGAATAAGGGAAAGAGACCAGTGGGGAATCAGCATTTCACAGACTGAGGAAGAAGATATGGCAATAATTTGTAATGGTCTCAGATAACCCGGTACTACAAATTGGCAGCTGACAGATTTGTAATTCAGAAAGGGCCAGACCTAATACAATGACATATTAATATGCACTGATTGCTCCCTGGGATATTATAGGAGGTGAAGGGAAGGGGCTGTAGTAACCCTAATTAAAATTAAAGAGAATGTTACATTCACTTATAAAACCATTCACGCTACAATGGGCCTATGGGATTTCTTGGTGGCAAAGCTGCGGCAGTAATGAAGTCATTTAATGTTAATTTGGAAGAAACATGTCCAACAGAACACCTGGAAGCACTGGTTTTTGATGCCCACAGAACCACAAGGCTCACAGACCAATGAACACGAACATTTGCTTGTAAGCTTTCACAATTCTGTCTTTGGTTTTAAACCTCATTTGCTCAAAAATATCACCATTGCTGATGTTTGGGGTCAGAGAAGAAGAATAAATTTCCAGCTGGTACAGTATGCAGCCCATTAATTCATGTCACCATTTCCTGATTTAGTGTGAGGTTGTTTGAGTGCCAAGATTCCCTTCTCAGAATATCACGTCTTCAGCCAACTTTCTTTTGGGTAGGCTACAGTTTTATCTTAAAGGCAGAGTAAAGAAAGGGGAAAAAATAAATAAATCCCAGCAGATTAGACTCTGTATGTCAGATAGACTGAAAGGAAGAGCAAAGAGAGGAAAAAAAGCTGGGATTTGTGCTGGTTGTTATCATTCACTCAAGAGTTTCATCAAAACCAAGTCAAAATGTTTAGGGGGAAGTTGTAAATAAGAGGCTTGTGCAGATATCTAGATCTGTGATTGCTACCTCAGGGTAAACAGGCTTTCCAAGAAGAGAGGCTATGATAGCACCTCTCAATAGAACTGTACATTCATCACCAACATCCTGCCTCTGGGTGGTGATCAATGCTTGCTTCATCAGTTAAAGACGAAAATACCTTGTCATGTGCAATCCCTACTATGCAAAAAGGCTGATGGGTTTGGAGAAGAGAGAGACTTGTGAGGGGAGTGAGAGTCTGGCTCATCGCATCTAGGGTGTGTGTGACCTGAGTTCTGAAACTTTTCTCTTGTGGATACTGATCCTTCTAAGAGCTTGGAGCACTCACTTCTAGTCTCCAAATAAGACACATGCAACATATTTTAATATCAAAAATACATTTCTGAGAATGGGCCCTCTTATTTGTGATGAAAGGAAGAGAAACAGAATTCAAAATATGTCAGTAGATTTTTCCTACCAATTTTACGAGATTAAGGTCAAGTGGGAAAATGAGACCTCATTTGAGGCATAGCAGATGAAAGTCTAAGACATAACATTTTATAAATGAGAAAGTAGTTGATTTTGGACACTTTTAACCTAGCTCATACCACCAAGAACTTTAGGGTTCCTTTGAGGAGAGCCTAGGAGACATCTTGTTTTGGAATATTTTGCAGTTAGCAGTGAAATAGTCCCTTAAATTTCCATCTGCTTCCATTTAACATAGAGAAAAATACTAATTTCATAGAAAAGAATTAATAGTTCTTTAAAGGACATACTAAAATGTTTAAGTTTTGGGAAATGAGGGTCAACTGTGCTTAGACAGTGTACATCTCTTAGAACTGAAGATGCCAATGGCATTAAGACTAAAAGTCAGTTGGTTGGTTGGTTGTTGTACAAAAGTCAGTATTTTTAAGTGAAAGGTTTAACACATTTGGAATCTGAAGACCTGGATTCATGTCCTGCTTTTAAGCTATGTGACCTTGGGCCAAGTCACTTCCCTTCTCTGGGCTTCAGGGTGAAATGAGGGAATGGGACTAGGTAATATTAAAAGCCCCTTCTAGCCCTGATATTCTATTGACTTCAATATAGACATTGAGTTTTCACTCTCACTGAAATCAGACTTTTATCCTCTGATGGATATGTTCTTCACTGGATTTCTTCAGGGTTTTCAAAATGTTAACAATCATTCAGAGAGTTATTCATTTTGCTTTTTGCATTTTAAGTGCTTCAAAAATATCTTTCAGATGAAGCAATGGGACCATGTACACTAAAAGGGAAGAAGAGAAGATTCATTGTATCGAAATGACCGTTCCAGTCTAGCTCTGGAATTCAAGTTAGAGAACACTGAGGTGCAGGCCACAGCAGCTCAGGAAAGGTGGCCCTTCTACACAATGAATTTACAACCTGGCCCATCCCTAATGCTGACTGCAAAACTTGGGTTCAAATACAGCACCTGCTCATTGCCAAAAATGGCTTTGAAACTTCAGGAACCTGCCTCAGTGATTTTAAATTTTGCTTTCCAAGTGCCAATGGTAAATAAACCTCACTAAAAGGCTGGCACTCTGTCAAGTTTCCTTCTCTGTTTATGTTGTCCCAAGCTCTGGATTCCTGTCTAATAGCAACAGTCTTAGCCCAGCAAGGCTCTTTCCAAGGATCCAAAGATTTTCATCTAACTAGATGGTGTTCTTCTTCACTGTACTATTCAAAAATGGAAACACAAAACTAAATTTGACATAACACACAATTCAGACTGTGGATCTAGTGTTTCTATCACTTCTTTTTTTTTTTTTAACCCTTTAAAAGATTAGAAATTTCCTGCTTCACACCTCTGTAATGATGAAATAGCCAGATAGTCTTTAAGCTGCTAGTAAAATTGCATACGAATGTATAAATCACCACTTAGATCCCACATCATCGTAGAACACATGTATCATCTGTGAACTACACACCTTTAAAGGGGTAAGATTAATGGACCATCTCTTTATAAATATATGATGTGCTAAATAAAGGGCAAAGATGAACTGGTGGGAAAGAAAAAGGGAAGAGAGGAGTAAGAAGAAAAAAACCTGCAAGAGTACCCAAAAGAGGTTTTGCTCAATCTACCCACTTGGGATTCCTCTCACCTTCCTAATGCTGCGACCCTTTAATACTCATATGTGGGAGTATCTGCATGTGGGCCGACCGGCCTGGAGATGGTGAGAGGAGCGCTGTCTCAGTTCCTAAGACCATCGGAAATATATTTTCCGATGGTCTTAGGAGGCCCCTGTGACCCCTGTGAAAGGGTCGTTCGACCCCCAAGGCATCGTGACCCACAGGTTGAGAACCATTGCCTGAGTATGACATGGTCAACAAGCCCAATTCCTTCTAGGAGTTAAAAAGACATTTCCAACCTGGATTCAAATACTGACTCTCCCACTTATTACAAATGATGCTGTTGAAGTCATTTAACCTCTGAGCCTCACTTTCCCCTCCTGTAACAAGAGTGAGTTGGACTAGGTGGACTAGGGTCCCCTCCAGTTCTAAATCCTATAAACTCCTATGAAATTTAATGCAGAGATGCTCCCCAAAGGTGTTTGAGGAGGGAGGTGGTAGGAGAGAAGAAAGAAGAGAGGGAACAGGAAACAACTGCTAACTACAGTGAGAAGAACTCTGCACTAGACTGAGGAGGCCAGGGTTCTAGTCCAGCTCTGCCACTTATCCTGAGACCTTCTAATAGTTACTTCCCCTCTTAAGGTCTCAGTTTCTTCTTCTGTAAAATTGCTGGAGTTGGACTAGATCTCCTCCAGTTCTAATATCATATGTTCTACATTCTAAGTCTGTGATTCTACTGTGGAGAATCTGCATCGAATTCACTGCAGACTAGAAACCTGTCTTGGAACGCAGGGGTCACGGAACACTGAGCATAGCACAGGAAGTAGAAAGAGCAGGTGTCTATTCTCCTTGTCAGCTTCCCAAGAACCCAAGCCTGGGGCTGCACTGCCCAAGACGATTCCACGGAGGATCTTGGAAGCAGTAGCAGTATCTGGGTGGTGAGTTGTAAGTGGTGTAGACAGGCAGGCAGACTTCAGAAAACTGCTCTCACCCCTAAACACGGGCCAGGACAAACTTGGCTATTAGAGCTGTAGTGGATATCACTAGGATGAAGTATCTCTCCATACAATCTACCAGACAATAAAGAGCTCACCAAAAACTTTCTGCCAGGGAATGGCTAATTCCTATGTTATCCCCCAACCCCGAAATTAGCAGGGAATTTTAAGTCAACATTTTATTCCTGGATCCAAGGCTGCCTGTCTATCCCTCTTCCACCTACCTTGACAGCCTCAGCATGGGTCACTCGGCCCAAAGACTTGTCGTTTACTCTGAGGATCTGGTCGCCCACCCTTAGCCCTTCTTTCTCCGCCAGGGAGCCTGGTTCCACCAGGGACACGTAAATTCCCACGCCGTGCTCAGAGCCACCTCTGATGCTGAAGCCGAGACCCTCGTTGGTCTTGCTTCTCCTAAGACTCACTAGCCGTACCTCCCCGCGCAGCTCCTCCAGGGGCGCCCCCTCGGGGCTAGAGCCGAAGTCCACTTGGGACGGTCGACTGGACAGTGACTGGGGCTGCGGGAGCCAGTAGGCGGCCGGAGGAGGAGGAGAGGCAGCGGTGGCACCGTCCAGCAGACCCGGACCGGCCCCGTTGGCGCCCCCAGGGGCCGATACGATGTGGGACTTGAGATAGGGCCCTTCAGACGTGTACTGGTCGAAGAGCAGCTGGTCCGACCGCGGGATGACCAAGCGCAGCATCGGCAGCAGCTGCCGCTTGTCCGGGCTGTCAAGCAGCAGGCGCAGGGTCCGCACCAGGTCGTAGACGTTCCTCCGCGAGTGGTAAGCATTCAGGCAATGGGTGAACTGTTCCCGCTCCGCATCGCTCAGCAGCAAGTTGAGTGCATGGTGCAGCTTGCGCACGTTGCCCGACAGCAGCCGGAGCCCGCTGCCAGCCGAGCCAGCCGAGCCAGCCGAGCCAGCCGCCGCCCCGGCCGCCGAGCCCAAAGAGCCGGTGGAGGACGAGGTCACCGACAGGCGGTCCAGCTGGGTGCTCATCTCCCGACCTCAGCTTCGCTTTGAAGCGGGGAGCCCAGGAGGCTGTATGGGGCCGGAGGCTGAAAATTTTGCAGCACCGGACCTCCTTCCCCCACCTCCAAGTCAGATCATTCCCGGGCTCCCCCAGCCAGGCCACTTCTTCTCCCTGGCCTGGGGGACCCCCACCCTCTCAATTGTGGGCTCTACTCCAGAAGCCCCCAGCAAAACAGCCTGGGCGAGTCCTGAGCTGTCAAACAAAGATCTCGGGGCATGTCCGGAGCCCAGGACCGCCTCCCGACAAAGGTTCCCCGAAATGCAAATTTGGAGAAAAGTGGAGGGAGGGATCCCTGCCTCCAAAGTGCAATGAGGGACCGGCGCCCGAAGTGCCTTGGAGCTGTCCCACGAGCAGGAGAAGCTGCTCCGAGGCCGCTCCGGCGCTCGCCGCCTCCCCAGGTCGGCAGCGGGGCACTTTTGCTAACTGTTGAGCTCCCCGCCCCCCGAGCTCCAGCACCAGCCTCTGCTTCCAGCTAGTTCCGACGTCTCAGCCCTCACCCCGCCTCCTGCCCCCCCAACCTCCCCCTCCCGCGGGATCTTCAGGAAATGACGTCCCTCCTAGCGCTCTCCAGTTGCCAGGAGACGGGGTGATACAGTACAGCCCCGGGAGAGGGGAGGAGAGAAGAGGGGAAGGGGCGTGGGGAAGAAAGAGAACTAGACCCTGTCTCCCCGGATGCGTTCGAGGCCGGCGCCCGGCGTCGCCCCTGTCAAAGTTCTTGTGTCCTGACTGCTCCCCCACCTCTCACCATCTACTCCAGGTGGGAGGACCCAGGGAAAGGCTTCAGGGTTTGGGGTTAGGTTAAGATGCACAACTTCTCTGACCATAATTCAGAAAATTCAAGAGGAGGCGAAAAAAAAAAATAGCGTATCTTTTTCAAAGAAATCGAGGCATGGCTACTGAGCTTCCTTTTTCTCCCCTTATTGTCTGGACAATTGCCTCTGTTCTCTAACTTGCCCACAGCAGGCCCAGCTTAAATTAGTGTGTAGTGGTCACTGCGGTTGTTTTTAATAACCGGTTAAGCCGGCTTTAGTCACCAGCAGCTAATAGTGGCGGTCTTTCTCTTTTCCTCTCAATTGCAGTTGAACCTTTGATGCAATTGGCCAAACATATGTAAATAAACAACAACAACAAAAAATCCTTTTGTTCTCCCCCGAAACATATTTAACTGGCCTTCTTAAAAGACTATCAAACATGGGGTGTAATGCATGCTGTTCAGGTCTTCTGCGGATGTATTCAATGCTCAGCTTTCTCTTAGTTGGGTTTCTAATTATAAATGACTGTGATTGGTTTGATAACTGCATCCCTGGAGCTATACTATCACTTTGTTCCTGCAAAACTGCAAACACGATCACAGGCAGTACATCAACACCAAAGATGTTTATGAAAAGGTGTTTCTCTCTGGGCATCAGAAACAAAGCTGAAAACGCTGAAGGTTGTGCTAGTGGTACACTCTTTCTTGTCCTTTGCATCAGGCACCAAGAGTGCAAAAGGTTGAGAGAGAGAGATAGCTTTGTTTTCTCACATTCATCTTGCATAAGCACCTTGGGATCAACCTGCCCTTTATGCTCTTTAAGGAGAGGCAGTGTACCTCTATCCTATTTCATGTCTGAAAATGTATTTGGCCGTAAAAGAAATGATCACTGAAAAACCCAAGATGTCTGTGCATTTTTGGAGGTTGCCCCGGGCCCAAACCAAAAGGAAGAGGAAGCAAGATTCCTGTTAGACTGGTCTGAAGAGGCTTGGCGGTGCACTGCCTCCTTCAGAATGAAGATATTGTTCTCCCCATGTGTAGTCATCCCACTTTTCACTCAACTGTGAACCGCTCTTTTAAAGGTTATTACCATCCCCTGATGCTGATGAAATAGAAGTGACCTTCTTCCCTTCTATGACTTTTACAGAAACTTTAATCCAGGAGGGTATAGACACAGAAGGAGGTTGGGGGAAAGGAACAAGGATGGAATGGCTTTGGCTAACAGCATTTCCTGGATGTTGTTATTGGGTCCCTTTCTTATTCACACTAATCTTTTCTCACAGTAAATCTTGAAAGTTGTTTTATATTACAAAGCCATTTAGGTTTTCTTTTCTTTATCCATTGGGATATATTCTATAGAAGGTGATAAAAGCAGCTCTAAATTCAATTTGGAATTGTACTTTCGATATCTATTTACTCATTTATTTTATTCAGAAGTAGTGAAAGCCACTATGTGAGACTATTATGAGTACTGTAGTGATGGTCACAGAAGCTAGAGTGAGAACAGACTTTAGACATTATCTAGACCAACTCCCTTACCTGACAGAGGAGTAAACTGAGGCCCAGAGAGGAAATGTCACACAGGCAGTAATTAGCATCGTAGGGATTTGTGTCCAGGTCCTTTGATTTCAAGTCAACATACTTTGAACTAATAACATGTTGTCTCCATAATTTCACAAGTGTACCTGAGTTGACATTTTTAATATTCAAACTAATTTTTCATTTTAATATTTACATTTAAATTAAAAATTAAAACCAAATACAACATATGCATTGCCAATTAAAATCTGAATAACAATAATAATAACTCATATTCCCTAGCTTTGACATTTACAAGAAATCTTCCTCCTTTTGACAACAACCCAGTGAGGCAAGTAGTTTAAGTATTATTATCTCTATCTGAAAATAAGCCTGAGAGGTGTGAAAAGACTTGACCAAGGTCTTATATCGAATACATACATAGCAGAGCCAAGACTTACACTCAAGTCTTCCCACCCAAAGACCAGGGCTCTTTCCACAGATTGTCTTATCTTTGAGTACTGATAAAGCAATGTCAGGAAGGGAAAAAAGAAACAAAACACCACAGCTGAGAGAATAGGATTTAAAACAGGGGAGGGGGGGGTCAGTGATTTGTAAAGATTAAATATCCCTAGGACAGCTGGGTGGCAGTAGTAGATAGAGGGACAGCCCTGAAGTCAGCAGGACCTGAGTTCAAATTCGAACTCAGATACTTACAGCTGTGTGACCCTGAGCAGTCACTTAATGCTGTTTGCCTTGGTTTTCTCATCTGTGAAATGAGCTGGAGAAGGAAATGGCAAAACACTCCAGTATCTTTGCCCACTGAGCAGATTCTAGCCCCTGCCAACAGTCAGATCTGAAATGGAATAAATGAGACCACTTCTTCGCTCTAGGATGTTACTACTGGAGAAAGGATTTCAACAAGTTGAGTAATCATTGCAGCTCACAGAATGGGTTGGTTCCACTCTGGAGTAATGAGGAGGACAATATTAGCTGGGAAAAGCTAATTATTACCCACATGGTGGGAAAGTAACTGATGGGAGTACAGGGGGATAGAAAAAGAAAAGGAAGAAAGAGGAAATATGAAAACATCAAGAAGAGAAATTGGGTAAAATCTTTCTTCCGTTCATTTTGCCCTGCCTTCTTTCACCATCCTGGACAAGCCACTTAGTGACCCTTAGAGGTCTGGATTTTAACAACTGTAAAATGGAGAGGACGTTTTTGACCTATGTTACAGAGCCACCGGGGAGCAGTGAGTGAAAGTGATAGTAAAGCTCTGGGTAAAGGTGTCTCAGGCAAAACTGATTCGGGAATTAGATTAGGTCAGGGAAGGCAAAGAAGGCTTGGAGAACAGTAGGAGTGACCTTATCCACGATACTACATTATAATCCACTTTGTTCAGGAATAGATGAG
The DNA here is from genome assembly GCA_028646515.1 of Pseudochirops corinnae. Classification (NCBI taxonomy): domain Eukaryota; kingdom Metazoa; phylum Chordata; class Mammalia; order Diprotodontia; family Pseudocheiridae; genus Pseudochirops; species Pseudochirops corinnae. Next base: position 252,499,550 of record CM053585.1, on the reverse strand, counting down.
AGCTTCTTTAATGAGTGAATTATTTGGGTTGCACAGAAAAAAAAAAACAACTCTCAGTTCCTACAGTGACTTGCTTTAAATTAGAATAGCTCTTAATGAAAATACTTTGCTTGTTTGACAGAGAACTGTAATTATTCAGGGGGAAAAAAAAACTTTAGTCCTAATTAATCTGAATATTCCAAGTGAAACTATTTTAGGGGTCTGAGTTAAAGGGATAATTGCCTCAGTTCTCCACTTCACCATGTGTGTTTTTAGAATTTAACTGGCACAGGGTAGAAACAGCATAATACACTAGTTTAGTGAAAAGAACACCAGGGAATAGGGAGTTCACAAATGAAGAAAACAACCATATGAAAGAACGTTCCGATCACTGATAATAAGAGAAATGCACACAAGCAGCTTGGGTTTCAACTCACATCTAGCAAACTGACAAAAATGACCAAAGATGGAATTAGTCAGTCACAGAGTAGATTCGGAAAGACAGGCACTGTTGCTGGAGCCATGAAAGCAATTTGGAATCATTTGAAGAAAGTGACTAAAATGTTTATATCCTTTGATCCAGAGATTCCACTGCTAGGCAAATACCACAAGGAAGCAAAGTCTCCGTATACACCAAAATATTTATAGTGGAATTTTTTGTAGAAGCTAGGAACTAGGAATAAAGTAGAGGCCCATCACACTGGGGAAGAGCAAAACAAATGGTAGTGTATGAAAGGAATGGAACGTCACTGTTCTGTAAAAACAGTTTTGTGGACAAAACAGAGATATATAAGAAACAGTCTTTTACCTCAAGGAGCTTAGGATCTATGAGAGAGATATAACCGAGAAGGTGAGTCTAAACAAGTACCTCCACCCCACTTAAAGTAAATGACAAGATTTTAACTAGGTGGGAACATACCTAGATATGAATAAGGCCTAGACACCTCCATTGAAACAATCAATCATTGTCTTTAGATTAAGTTGAAAAAGACACTTAATTGTCTTTGAAAGACAATTGTGAACTGGCAAGACATTGCACAGGAATTCTATTTGGATTGGTTGAGGGACTTAACCTTGCTCCAGTGGGACAAGTTAGTCAGAATCAGAGGATTTGTCTATCAGCTTATTGACTGAAGCCTCCAACTAAGTGCCTGAAAGGATTTTTTTTTCCCTTGAGAGCAGGAGTGGTGGAATGAGAATACCTCAGTCTCAACCTTAACTGGATGAGGATCTTGCAAACTTGAGATAATCAGAGGATTTGGACCACTTTCATCAGCATCCTAGCTAATCTAGTGACAGTGCCTACATCAGAGTAAAGGATAGACTAGACTTGATAAAGAAAGGCAGACTCAAGGCTCTATAAGCTCCGCAGAAAATTAGCACATCTAAGGGGAACATCTTAAGGACTCTAGCAAAATAACTTTTAGAAACTGTTACCCCAACTTTGCCATACGTGGTCCAAACTTGAGTCTACTCTCCCCTGCACTCTATAAGTACTTGGGAGGAAAGTATGTCACAGACTTTTGCAGGGATAGGGGGGCAATGGTTTGTACCAACTATACTATCATAATAAATGTTTCTGAAAGCAAATTAAGTCTGACTCACTGGTATTAACTGATGGTCATAGGAGGAAGCACATTAATGGGGCACTCCCACCCTAGCCCCTCAGAACTACACATAAACCCTGAAAGGAGATCTAGAAGCCAAGCTCTGGAAACCTGACCTGTCAATGCTAATGTGAGGCTGGGAAAGTAGCTCCGGAGCCCGTGCTACAGGACAACACATAAACAAAGGAAAAATTAAAAAACATAGAAATTGGTCTACATGGATTTATTAAGCACTTACTGTATGCCAAGCATTGTGCTGGGGATTCACAAAAGACAAAAACAAACAGACCAAAAAAATCCTACTACCTGCCTTCAAGGAGCATACATTCTAATGTGGGAGACAATGCATAAACAATGAGGAACTAGTGGTAGCTGTTGGATGTAGGGGAAGGGGCAGAAAAGACCACAGCATGGGCTTTGAGAATAATGATAACAATCCTACAGGTTCAATTGTCAAATGAATACTTTGAGGGTATAGCCGAGATTAAGGTGGACAGAATTAAGGGATAAGAGCTGAGATTTGAAAAACTGTCAGATTTAGACAGAAATAAGGCAGTGGCATAGAAACTTTCTAGAACTGGAAGGGACCTTAGAGATCATCCATGGGAAATGCAGACTAAACAATCTCTGATTCTGTTATGTGAAGAATTATGGGAATAATAATTCATTTCACATGGTCTTTCAACATTTATAAGATGCTTTCCTCAAATCATTTGTGAAATAAATCATGCAAGTATGATTATTTGCATTTTACAGAGGAAGAACCCAAGGCTTACAGAATTTAAGTGATTTGCTCATGGCCATAGAGCTAATGTGAAAGTTAGGATTTAAACCCAGTCGTGCTGATTCCAGGGCCAGTCTTTTTTCCAATATAATACATTGCCCCACCACTGCTATTCTGACAAAGGAGGCAGAAAGAGTTGCCGAAGGCTGAAATCAGCTTTGGTTTCCAGAATACCGTCCTTGACTGTGTGGCGGATTCTAGCTTCCCAGTTAGATTCACTATGAAGTACTTGGCTTCTCTTTGCCTCAGGGCTTCTAATAACACTTATGGGTACACTTGGCACCCTTCAGGATACTCGTGACCATGCTAGAGGCTATGAAGAGCTTCAAATACAGAAGGCTTACATAAGTGTACAGCAGCATCACCATTATATGTACTAAGGCCCTCGTCCAAACACCTTTTCAGATTATATATAACGATGCATATCTGTTACACAGCATAGACAATAGCTCTGTGCATTAACCCCTGATACATTAACTGATAATAGTTAACATTCCACATAGCACTGGAATTCTAGCATGTTTTGGTCATAGAGTCAGTCCCTAGCACATCAGTGCACCAAAAGGGAACAAACTGTAATATTTGATTAGAGTCATGGTAGTCTGGTTACTACCAGTTACTACTGGTTACATGGTAGAATGTTAGAGTTAAAGAGACCTTGAGACACCAAATTTTAGAGTTGTAAAGGACATAGAATGTCCAAAAGTTAGAAAAGCCCTTGGCAAAGATAATGACAGGCCTGGAAGGGAATTCAATGCATAGAAAGAACTGGAAGGACATTAGGACAATAGGCTATCAGAGCTTGGAAGGTTAGAATTGGGAGGGACCTCTGAACAGAATATATTTGACCTAGAAGGAACCCTAAAATCATATAGGATGTTAGAGCAGGAAGAAAATTAAGGAATATCTGGCTTTTTTCTCTTCTCCCCTTTCAAAGAATTGAGAGAAGTACTTGAACTGCACCAAGTGATCAATAAAATTAGCATAGGAAATTTGACTTTATAAGGGTGAAACACCAGGTAATAAAAATAGCCAGCATTTACATACTACTCTGAGGTTTACAAAGTGCTATTAGATTATCTAATTTTATTCTCACAACGTCCCTGGGAAGAAATTGAAACTGAACAAGATTAAATGACTTGCCCAGGGTCACAAAGCTAGTAAGTGTGTGAGGCTGATTTTGAACTCTGGCCTTCTTGACTCCAGGTCCGGGGCTCTAGGCACTCTGTGTCTAAGAAGAGCCCTCTCCAACCCCACCCCATACCCTTTTACAAATAGTTTCCCACGTGACCTGCGGAAACAGAAGAACAAGAAGTTCTGTCCTTTTTGAAATATGTCTCTCTGCTCCGATTTTAGCACTTGACTTGAGTAAGGACGAAATTGTTTCTCTCCCATCAATAGTCTTCAAAAAGAATGTACATGCTCCGCTTGCTTTCCACATAATTATAAGAAAAGCCAACACCCTAATACCATCGGAAAACGCAGCACGTTGAATAACCTTTTTTGATTTAGTCCAATTGCAGTAATTTTCCAGAACACACTACAAAAAAAGCAAGCTCTATAATCTCCAGTCTTTATAGGCCTAATTAAAAGGCACTGTAGCAAGAAGGAGAGAGAGGTTACATTTCTGAATCAGATATTCTTTATTTCAGAATGGGAGGAAATGAGAGTTTTAACTGATCTGTGAGGAGGTACAGAAGGGTCACTCAGGGAGAATATCTTCTTTGTTATGAAGCTCTTTAAAGAAGATATTAAGAAGTTATGCTCTGACTAAGGTTGCATCTTGACTAAATCCAAGGTTACTGCATTGGTTCTCAGTCCTCTGTAGCTATCAGATTGGGAAGACATGAGCCTGTACTTGGTTGACTAAAAGCAGATTAGAAACAGGCAGGGCTGACCCAAAATGAAATTATAGTACAGCTAAAAGTATGGTTTTTGTTGATACCAAAGAGCAGTATGTGTGTAGAGGGTGAGGAGGTAATGAGGAAGGAGGGATAGAGGTTCTCCAATGAATCAGTAAATATTTGGAAGCTGGCCACCAGCAGGCTGGACCAGCACTGGAGACTGAGGCTGCAACCTTTTAGACTTTGTGACAATGTGGTATAGTCTAGGGGTACTTAATCTTTCTGGGTCATGGATTCCTTTGTCAAACTAGTGAAGTTTATGGCCATTCTTTCCAAAGAATATTTTTAAATGCATAATATACAGTCTTACCAAGGAAGCTAATTATATAAAAATAGTTATCAAAATTTTTAAAAAACAAATTAATGGATCCCCTAAAAATTATACACGGCCTCCTTGAAGGTCCACGGAACCCAATTTAAGAATTCCTGTCGCAGTAAAAAAGCTCTGAATTGGGAGTCCGGTAACCCTACAACTTGGGTCTTGATTCCTAGCTCTGATACTTACTCTCTGTGTCACCTTAAACCAGGGGTGGGTAACCCTGCAGCCTTGAGGTCCTTTGACTGAATTCAAACTTCATAGAACAAATCGGTTAGAGTTAGGCTGCCTGTTTCCCAATCCTGTCTTAAATTAATCACTTTACTAGCTCTAGGTCTCAGTTCTTAGATCTAGAGCTAGAAGGACCTTGGTAATTAGTTTTTTCACTTTACAGATAAGGAAACTGAGGCCCAGTGAGGTCACTTGGCCAAGGTCATTTAGGCAGTAAGGGGTAGAAGCAGAATTCAAATCTGGTCTTTTGACTCCTCGTCCACTGTTCTTTCCATGATGAGCCCTACGGCCAAGGTTGAGATATATAGTTATAGATAGACATATAGACAGATGTAGATACATACCTATATATATATATATATATATATATATATATATGTGTGTGTGTATATATATATTATATATATATATACACACACACACACACACACACACACACATATTTACACTTTTAATTTTAATATATACTAGCATTTTTCCTATCACTTTCTAAGTCTAGGCAATCAATAAAACAATAATTCAAGCTGTGATTTGTAGTGCAAATGTTCACACTGAAATTTTAACAATAAGCTCTCTAGGTAAGAGAAGGTTCCTGAACATGCCTGGCAGGGCTCTGAGTGTAAAGTGATAGTCATTCAAACACCTTTCTAAATATGTTCACCCTTTGGTAAGACTGTAATCTTAGAGGCCTGAATTCAGAGATTAGTTCTGCCACTGGCCCACATTTATAATATGGTAAGTGACTTTCCCTCTCAGTGTCAATTTGTTGTCATAAAAAGTAGAATAAAAGTATTTGTATTCCTCCATATTCAAAGAAGTTGGAAGCAGTATATCTATCTTTGAGCTCCTCTTCTAAGAAAGTTGCTGAGTTAAGTGGTTATTCTTGTATAGCATGTCAGGAACCTTGGGTCACAACAGCTTAAGTCATAAGATTTAGAGTTAGGAAGGACTTTACAGAGCATTTAGACCAATAACCTCATTTCACAGATGACAGAACTGAGGCTCAGTTGAACAGAGAAGTGCCAGAACTGGGATTCAAATCTAGGTCCTCTGACCTTAGATCTGGTGTCTTTTCTATTCCAACACATGGCTGTGAAGCCTCAGACACTGAACCCTGAGGCGCAGAGCTGGTCTGCTCTGCTGCTCAGCAAGCTTTCAAAATTCCTTTACTGACTCCTCCCCTTCTCAGATTCCAGGACAGGATTGCCAGCAAGTGCTAAGATAACAGGTTGTCATAGCCCCAGAAGCCAGGTCATTCATGCATGTACTTCTCAATATGGTTGTTGCCCCCCTAGGAAGCACAACTAAGAATACTCAGGGATCCATTTCTGGTCTACTAAGGGCAGTGAGGCCGTGCAGTAGATAGCCAGACTACTGAGCCTGGAGTTAGGAGGACCTAAATTAAAATCCAGACTTAGACACTTACTAGCTGTGTGATCTTGGGCAAGTCACTTAACCTTAATTTCCTCAACTGTTAAATGAGGATAATAATAGCAGCTACCTCATAGGGTTGTTATGAAGATCAAATGAAATAATATTTGTAAGTTGTTTAGCACACTGCCTAGCACAGCAGTTCTCAACCTGTGGGTCGCTACCCCTTTGGGGTCAAATGACCTTTTCACAGGGGTCACAGGGGCCACCTAAGACCATCGGAAAACACATATTTCCTATGGTCTTAGAAACCAAGACATCGCTGGCTCCTCTATCATCTCCACGCGGATCCGCCCACATGCAGATACGCCCACATATGACTATTAAAGGGTCTTGGCATTAGGAAGGTTGTGAACCACTGGCCCAGCATGTAGTAAATGTTAAATAAATCTTTTTCTCTACAGTGTCAGATGATAACATTGAACCAGAACACTTCCAAAGCCGTAACTCTAAGAGTGCTACCCTTTGTAGGGGCTGCCTGGGACACTACAAAGAAGAGATGTGACCTAAATTCTAAATCATCCATATCCCATGAGGATACGGGAGAGCTTCACCTTCAGCCCTCTATGTCTGCTTCCTCATCTGTAAAATGGAAACAATAATATTTGCATTCACCAACCTCACACATCTGTTAAGAGGAGAGCAGAAAGTGCTCTGTAATTGTGAGCCTGCCTACTCAGCACAATCTAGCTGAGGGGAGAACGATACTTTTGAAGGTTGAAACTGTGCAGGAAGTATCCTCCTGCCTTCACTCCCAGGAGCCCAACCTTTATTGCAATTTTTTATTTTTCTAGTACAGACAGATGTGCAAATGAACAAAGACTATTGAATGTTCAGCAGAAGACCTTTTTGGTTGTGGAGTAAGGGAATCAAACTGAATCCATCCCCATTTCTACCTAAACATACCAAAAAAAAAAAAGTAGGCCTGGGTGGCTTGACTCATCATAACCTCTTAATAGGCTAAGCCTTTCTGAATCTCTTTAAAATCTAGTAAAGTGTCTATGTTGTGAAAACAAAGAGTACTGGGAAGTCTGGAGTCTATGAGTTACTTTGTTTCAAAAGATTTGCAGTCACTCAAGTCCAATTGCAACAGACCTAGTGGCTCATTGACAGGTCTTTCATTACACTCCAGCTAAGATATTTATTTAGCAGTGTTATGCCCTATGATATTTTCACAGACATGGCTTTGTTTGGCTTTTCAGGAATTTGTCAGTTCCAAGTCTCATTTAATTTCATTATAATTCTCTTTGTAATAATATCTGACTGACTCAGCACCTAATATAATCTCTCTGTAGTCTTTGGAGCTTTCTCATCTTTTTTTCACCTTAGACATTTATCTAACTGAGCCACCTTTGATACTACATCCTTTTTAGTTACCTTCCTTGCAGTCTGGCAGGCAGAAAGCCAGCCAATGGTTCTCATGAAGATAGAGAAAGCCAGCAACTTCTGAATATGGCTACAAAAACCATGGGATTCAACATCTTGGGCACTGCCCACACAAAGTATTCTAGAGCTCATCTGAGGTTCCGAAGACATCTGAAAGACAGAAAGAATTTGATAGCTAACCTATCTTGTACAAATTAATGCTGTACATATGAAGGAAGTCAAGAAACACCATCATCACCATCACCATAGAATCATATTTAAGATCCATGACCAAATGAAATGTGGAAGGGGAAAGAAATGTTAGATTGTAGGTTTTTTCAAAACAACTTGTAAGTCAAGTAATTAGGAAGATAATTTAGAGTCATAAAACATTAGAACCGGAAAGGACCTCAGAACAGAATATTCTAAGAATATGGATTACTACAACTATAAGGGATTTTAGAGCATTGAATATTAGCAATGGAAGGGACTTTTTAACATACATAGTTTGTTAGAACTAGAAGAAAGACAAGACCTACAAATGTCAGAATGGGAAGGACTTCAGAATGTTGAAGAAAAGAATATTAATACTGTATTCTCCCTTTTAGGTATGTCTGCCATAAATAGTTTTTATTTAGCACTAATCTAATATCCAAGACATTTCTGAATTAGAGAGTGAGATGTTCAAACTGGCATAGTTCCCTCATGCCCTCTGCATGTCTTTCTACCCCAAGATAATTTGAAGTGATATTGATAAGATTCTTTTTTTTCCCTTTTCTTGGAGGGGGGAGGGTAGGAAAATTGGGGTTAAGTGATTTGCCCAAGTTCACATGGCTAGTAAGTGTTAAGTGTCTGAGGCTGGATTTGAACTCAGGTGCTCCTGACTCCAGTGCCGGGGCTCTGTTCACTGCACCACCTAGCCACCCCTATTGATAGGATTCTTGAACAAGGAAAAGATCACAATATATTAAAATACAATTTGGGTTAACATTCCAAAATAGTCACTATTTAGTTCCTTCCTGAACTCCCTCCAAGGATTAAAAAGAGTCTGTTATCAGTATCTTAACCTTGAAAGGAAAAGAACACATAGCCCTGAATCAGGGAACAGCTTCATGTAGGTGACGAAAGCAGTGATCTTACCTAGGCAAGAGTCAAATTTGATTATCACCCTTAATTCATTTTCTTAAGAAAAATCTTAGCTTTTTTTTCCTAACCACTTTCCTAAAGGGAAAAGTAGAAATAGGATTTTAGATTGGAGAAAATAATAATTTCTTAATGTTTTCAGTTGAACTAAAAATGAGATCTTTAATATGCTGTTACCTATCGACTTCCAGAACACTCTCTTTCCTTCCTCAAAGAGTTCAGTGCTTGACTCATGGGCTTTCTCTGCTCTCCAACCCCTACTCTCCTACTAAGGGACTTCCTCCCTCAAACACGCTGACCTCTCAGTACCTTAACTTGTTCATTTCCCATGATGTACATAGAGTATGTCTAACAGGAATGGTCATACCCTTGATCTTACCATCATCACACGTACTCAGCACCATGTTCATGAACTTTGAAATCCACTTATCTGACTGAAATCTGTTGTCATTCCACCTCTCCCTCTGCCTTCCAATCCCAAACCTTGTTCTTCATCCTCCGGACCTCACCGTGACCACCAGTGCTTCTACCCCTCATTTTTTTCTCAGGCCATGACCCCTACACTGGCTAAACTCTCCTCCCTTCCCCAAAATGATCCATTGGTGAGTCAGCTTCAACTCTATACTGTCCTCTTGAATTCTTGCTCTCTTACCATATCATCGATCTTACCTGCCAAACCTCTGATTTGGATGACTTCTACCAGATGCCTCCTTCTCTCCTACTTGAATACTGCTGAATAAAACTGGAGAAAATCAGAAAACAATACTGACTGGGGCAACCACAAATTAATGCTACATAATCTCAACTGAGCCCTAGCTGTAATAAGCACTATCCCACTTGCTACGGTTGCTTTTTCAAAACTTTCAACTTCTTTAAACCCATCATGGCTCCCATTACCTTGCCCTTTCAGCTGAAAACTTTGCCTCATACATCACTGAAAAAAAATGAAAACCATTTGAGAAGTCTCTTTTCTCCCCTCCTCCTCTTCACACCACTCAGATGCGTGAGGTAGCCCTTGTCTTTGTCAAGGCTAAGCCCTCTACATGCCCAAGATCCCATTCCATTCCATCTTCTCCCCCAGATTGCCTGCTAGCTCTGTCATCCTATACTACTGTCCTATATCTATCCTCCCTCTTGTGGCTAAACCGAGAAGGTCAAGGCTGCCTATAGTCAGTGCCTCCACTTCCTCAGCTCCTCATTCTCTCTCACCTTCTTCTATCCCATATACAAACTCTTGCCAAGTTCTGTCAATTCTACCTTCACAACAGCTTTCATATACATCCCCTTCTTTCCTCAATAGCGCCTCCTCTGTGGTACAGGACCTGGTAATCACATTTCTAGCCTTCTGGTTGGTTTCCCTGCCTCAAGTCCTTCCCTACCATAGTCCATCCTCCACTTGGATGCCAAATTTATTTTCATAAATAAAAAATCTTACCATGTCTCTATTTCTCTGTCTGTCTGTATCTCTCTCTGTCTCCCTCTGTCAAACACACACACACACACACACACACACACACACACACACACACCCTACCCAGTAAACTCCAATGGCTTTCTATTACCTCCAAGATCAGATAAAAATATTCTCTCTGGTTTTCAAAGCCATTCACAAATTTGTCCCGTCCTAACTATCCAATCTTCTCACACCTTACTCACCCCTGTTTACCCTATGATCCAGTGATACTGACCCTCTTCCTATTCTGAGCACAACACACTCCATTTCCTAAATTCAGGCCTTTTCCCTCGGCCATCCCACACTCCTGGAATTCTCTCCCTCCTTGTCTTGCCTTCTGGTTTCCTTTAAATCTCACCTCCTGAAAGAAGGCTTTCCTCTGTCCCCTTTAATGTTAGTACCTTTCCTCTGGGATCACCTCCAGTTTCTCCTGTATGACTGTTGTTTGTATACTGTACATTATTTGTACAATTGTTGGTACCCTGTGCACTGTCTCCTCCATTCAGCTGTGTGCTCTTTGACAGCAGAGACTGGCTCCACCTTCCTTTGTACCTCCTGCACTTAGAATGGTGATTGGCACATAGTAGTAATCAGTACTTGGTGGGCTGCCTCTTACAATAGCACAACATGTTTTAAAAAAGACCATGGAGTGTCAAGAGTGAGAAGGGACTTTAGAGATCATCTAGTCTGACCCCTTTGTCTTACAAATAAAGAAACTGAGGCTCAGAAAGAGAAATAGCTTTGTCCAAGGTCACAGAGCTGACAGAGGTAGACCCAGGATTGAACTTGGTCTCCTAAATAATGTAGGGCTTCTAATTTATGTGGACTCTGATCTTTAATGTCTGTTGAACAAATAATTCTTGCTATCTTTTTGCATGATAGCAGAGAGTGTGATAATTACCCTATTAGTATCATTTGCTGAAACAGAAGGGAGGGAATGAGGGAGAGAGGAAATGGAGTAAGGAAAAGAAAGAAGATAGGAAAGAAGGATTTAATAAGTGTCTGATATGTATCAGTTACTGGGCTAAGCACTTTACAAATAGTATCTCATCTGAGCCTCACAACAGCCCTGGGAGGCATGTTCTATTATTATCCTCATTTTCCAGATGATGAAACTGAGTCAGACAGAGGTTAAATGACTTGCCCTGGGTCATACAACTAGAAAGTGTTTGGATTTGAACTCTTAACTCCTGGGCCAATGCTCTCTCTCCTCTTGTCTCCTAACTGCCAGTCTTCCTCTACATCTCTACTTTTTTTTTTTGCTTTTTGGAAGGCAATTGGGGTTAAGTGACTTGCCCAACGTCACACGGCTAGTTTTTGTGTTAAGCGTCTGAGGCTGAATTTGAACTCAGGTCCTCCTGACTCCAGGGCCAGTGCTCTATTCACTGCACCACCTAGCTGCCCCAACACCTGTACTTCTTGATTGAAAAATCAAGTCCTTGAGGGATTTGCTTCTGGGTCCTTGTAGCATTGTCTCTAACAAAATGAAATAATGAATGAAAAAGCATTTATTAAGTGTTTACTAGATGTCAAGCACTCAGCAGCTGTTTTTCCTCACCACAGCTTTGTGTATGCTCCATGAGGCCTGGAATTATGCTAAATACTAAATCCAAACAGTGTAATACAGGTTAATTAAGAACAAATCTCTTTAACTTTATGGTATGTGAAGCTGCAGAAAGTGATTATGTAGAGATTTTTGTTTTAAGGTCTTAATTTCTCATGCATTGTATATTCTCCTGGTGGCTTCTACCTTATGTTTCTATTTAAAATATATATACATACATACATATGTGTGTGTATGTATTTTCAATCAACAACCATTAATTTTCTTTCCCTTCCCTCCCCTGTCCTCCTCTTGCCACCTTTAGCAACAAGGTCAGTTCAGCTAGGTGAGCCATGGGTTTCTCTCATATTCTGAGACTACACGGACCTGACCTACCTAGCTAGAATGTGTATCTCTGCTTAATCAAGGATTTTAAAACCACTGACTGTATCCACTTTTAAGAACCACTGCCAAGATAGAAATAAAGATGAAAATCACAAAAGAGGGGAAATTTTCTTAATTTCTCAAAGAAAATTTGTTCGGAAAAGGGCATTCATCTGCAATGAAGGTTAAAATCCCTTGACTCATTAAAGTTGGGGCCATTGCTTTCTTTCTTGCTGGTTAGCCAAGCTTCTAGAAATAAGATTGGCATGTTGTATCTTTGTTTTAATTCCATCATTTTTTCCCAGGGGACTCTGATTGCATTCAAAAATATTTATTCATTTGATGGAATGGAATAATTGTCCCCTGAACTTTGGAGAATGACAGCCAGGCACAGAACAGTAACTCCCAAAGGATACAGAGAACAGCAAGCAATTTTCTCTTTCCCAAGGAGTCCCAGGGAGCTCCTTGCTTAACTTGAAGTCCTGTTAGTCAGAAGTTCCAGATGAAAACATAAAAGCATTCACCACAGTTAGACCATCTTTCCCTCAGACTCAGCTTCCCCTCCAGACTTCCCTATTTCTACCAGTAGTAACATCATTCTCTAAGTTATCCACAATACAAATCTGTCATCCTTGACTCCTCTCTCTTCACTTCACACTTGGATTATCTCATTGATCTCCTTCTGATCTCCAGATCTGGATCATAAGCACTGGAAGGGATATTGGACATCAACAAGTCCAACCTTTTCTGCTTATGGAGAAAGAAACTGATACCAGGAGGAAGTAAGGTTGTTGCCTAACGTCACAAAACTAGTCAGGAAGAGCTGGAGCAGGGACCCCCACACATCTCTTCACATCCAGGCCAGTAATGTTTTCTCTCCAAAATGTTGCTTCCGTCTCTGAGGTCAAGAACTATGTCTTTGTTCAAATGTCTCAGGACCCCTGAGACAACAGGCCTTCTACCTACATAGGTAGAAGCAATATGGTCCAGTAGAAAAAGTGCTATCTCTAGAGCCAGAGGGTATGGGTTCAAATCTCATCTCTGACATTTAGTTCCTGCGTGCCCTACTTCCTTTTCTTTTCTGGGCCTCCATTTTCTCATCTGTAAAATGGAGAAGGAAGATAGTTGGTTTCTGAGGTTTTTTTCTTTGTTGTTGCTCAATTGTTCAGTCATGTACAAATGTTCATGACTCCGTGGACCCCACTGTCCATGGGGTTTTCATGGCAAGGATGCTGGAATGGTTTGCCATTTCCTTCCCCAGTGGATTAAGGCAAATAGAGGTTAAGTGACTTGCCCAGGTTCACACGGATAGTAAGTGTCTGAGGCTGGATTTGAACTCAGATCTTCCTGACTCCAGGCCCAGCACTCTATCCATTGAGCCATCTAACTGCCCCTGAGAGGCATTCCATTTCTAGATTATTGAGCCTATAAGTACCCTGGCCACAGGTGTGCATAAGAATCTTATTAGAATTTTGTTGACCTGAACTTTGTTCTTGCTGGAATCAATTCCCTATAGACAAACTATTGCTTTTCTCCCTCTGCTCCCTATCCCACCCTGCTTCCCTGAAAGATTTTTTCAGAGGTTGTCTCCTAAATTGGGGTTCTGGCTTCTCCAAAGCAAATTTGGCGAGCACTCTCCTGAGGTGCCTTACAATTCTAATGTTCTTGTGTTCCAAGGACCCTTCCTTTCTAAGGGAGCTGGGATCTTTTTTCCCCTCACTCCAGTCCTCATTGTTCAGTTCCCCTCAATATCTAAATACCTCTTCCCCTGTGGATGTTTCCTTCACAAATTACCCCCCTCCCAACTTTTAAGAAACCCAGAGCCCTGTACCATTCAGACCTTCAGGCCTACTGGCCCCTTCCCTTTGTTGGGGACGTGGTCTCTCAAACCACTTGGATGAGCAGGGAACAATCAATGAGATTGCTTCCAGTAAAATTGCTCTCTATGGTCCACCAGACTTTTCAATCTGTCTTGTCACTTTGCCCTCTGGACCCCTCAGGTATTGTCATCTGGTCTGTCCCTTCTCACTAGTCAACATGCATTTATTAAGCACTTACTGTGTTCTGGACACAGTGCTAAGTGCTGGGGTTACAAAGAAAGGCAAAAACAGTCCCTGTCCTTAAGGATCTCACAGTCTAATGGGGGGAGGGGCGTGTGATAGGAAAAGATGTACATAAAAGACATATGCAGTGTAAATAGAAGCTAATCTCAAAGGAAGGGAACTGGGTAGGTGAAAGAAGAAAAAGGGAGGTTGAAAGAGATTGGTAGAGACCCAAGAGGGATTTGAACCAAGTCTTGAAGAAAGCCAGAAGTTAGAGGTGATCCAAAAGACAATTCCAGGCAGGGGAACAGCCAGTGAAAAAGCGTGGAGTCAAGAGACAGAGGGTCCTGATTGGGGAATAGAAGGAGGCCATCATCTCTGAACTGCAGAGAACATGGAGGGGAATGAAGTATAAGATAACTGGAAAGTAGGAAGTGACCAGTTTGTGAAGGAATTTAAAAGCCAGAAAGAATATTTTATGACTGAGCCCAAAGGCAATTGGGAGCACCATAGCTTGCTGTTCAAGGGGGTGACATGGTCCTACTTGTGATTTGGCAGCTCAGAAGTAGGGAGAGACTTGTGGCAAGGACAGCAGCCAGCAGACTGCTGTAATAGTGTAGGCATGAGGTGATGAGGAACTGACTGAAGGTGGCAGCTCTTTGAGTACCCCATATAGATGAGCTGTCATACATGAGAGACTGAGAAGTAGCAAGAACAGGAGTTAGCAACAGATTGCATATGGAGGGTGAATGTAAGTGAGAATGACAATGACTGAACAATTGAGCAACAACAAAGATCGTGAGCCTAGGTGACTGAAAGGATGGGGGTACTTTTGACAGTAAATTTGGGGAGAAGAAGCACAGACACTGCTAAGCACTGGGGGTGCAAAAAAAAAGGACAAAAAACAAACAACCCAGTTCCTGCTCTCAAGGAGCTCACAGTCTAATGGGGGAGACAACGAGCAAATAAATATGTACAAACAAACTACAGACAGCATAAATATAAAATAATTAAGGCAATAGAATAAAAGGGACAGAAAAAGGCTTCCTTTTTCTAAATTTCTAATTTCTAAATTTTTAGAAAATTTCTAGTTTTCTAAAATTTCTAAAATTCACGAGAATTTTAGTTGTTTTAACTTGAAGAAAACCAGGGAAGTCAGGAGGCAGAGAAAAGAAAGCCAGACATTTGAGGCATGGAGAGGGCCTGTGAAAATGTGCCATAGACAGATGTTCTAAAAGAAGCAAGGAGCCCAGGGTCACCAGATCCTAAAGTATATGGAAGGGGAATAAAATTCAAGAAGACTAGAAAAATAGAGAAGCCCAGGTTATAAAGGACTTTCAAAGCCAAAGTATTACGTATTTGATCCTGGAAATAATAGGGAGCCACTGGAGTTTATTGAATAGGGGAGTGGCGTGGTCAGACTTGTGCTTTATTGAGATCACTTTGCCAGCTGAGATAAGGAAGAACTGGAGTGGTGAGGGACTTGAGGCAGGAAGACCAACTGGCAGATTATTACCATAGTCCAGGTATGAGGTCAGGAGGTTCAGTGCCCAGGTGGTGGCAGTGTTGGAGGAGAGAAGGAAGATAACATGTAAGAGATATGAAGGTAGAATCAACAGGACCTGGCAACAGATTAGAGATGGGAGTGAGAAAGAGTAAGGAGTTGCAGATGATACCTACTGATCTAGGTTGAGTGACTGGGAGGATGGTAGTGCCCTTGACAGAAACACAGAAATTAGGGAGAATGGAAGATGGGGATGGGGGGTGGTGGTAAGATAATGAGTTCCATTTTGAACATTTTGAGATTAATATGTCTAGGAGACATCTAATTCAAAATGCCTAAAAGGCAATTGGAGATGCAACGCAAGGTCAGGAGAGATATTAGTACTAGATAAATAGATCTGATAGTCATCTATATAAAGACGATAACTGAATCCATGAGGGCTGATGAGATTAACAAAGGAAATAGTCTAGAGAAGAAGGACCAGGACAGATCCTTGGAGGATACCCAAGGTTAGTAAGAGCAACCTGGATGAAGATCGAGCAAAGGATCTTCTGAGAAGATAGCTAGGAAGAGAATGTCATGAAAATCTAGAGAGAAGAGAGTGCCAAGAAGAAGAGAGTGATCCACACTGTCAAAGGCTACGGTGAGTCCAAAAAGGATGAGAACTGAGAAAAGGTCATTAGACTTGGTGCTTAGGAGATCCTTGATAACTTTGGAGAGAATTGTTTCAGTCAAATGATGAGGTTGGAAGCCAAATTGCAGAGTAGAGTGTGAAAGGAAAGAAAGTGGAAGTATCAACTATAGATGGTCTTTAAATATATATGTATATGTATACACACACACAATTTATTTATTTTTGGCATTCTTTTTTAAATTTTGAGTTTCAAATGTTCTTCATCTCTCCAGCCATTTCCCACTCATTAAGAAGAAAAGCAATATGATATCAATAATACGTATGAAATCATACAAAACATATTTCATATTAGCCTAGATGGGCTTCTTAAGGAGTTTATACATAAGCTGGAGGAGAGATATAGGACAATAGCTGATGGTCAGATCTGGTGAAGGTTTTTGAGGGACGTGGAGGAGGGAGGGAAGGGCTCTATGCATGTTCGTAGGCACCAGAAAACTGACCAGTGGATATAGAGACCCTGGAGACTAGTGAGGGAGTAGAGGTGATAAAGACAACAATCTGCTGAAGAAGTTGGGATGGAATTATTTCGAGAATACTGTGGTTGCACATATATAACATATCAAATTGCTTACCATTTAAGGAAGAGGGGAGGGAAGGGAAGGAGGGAGAAAAACTTGGAACTCAAAATTTTGTGAATAATGAATGCTAAAAATTATATTTACATATATTTGGAAAAAATAAAATACTATTTTTTTTTAAAAAAAGAATACATGTAAAGGGGTTTCCCTTGACAAGGAGAACAGTCACTTCGTTCTGAGACAGGATAAAGGAGTATATTGTGGAGAAGATATCTGAGTGATATTGGATGAGGAGGAAGGGCAAAGAAGGAGTTGCTGGTGAACCCTAAAGACTCTTGAGTTTTGCCATCTACTTTTCTACTGAACCCTACAATCAGGCTCCTCTCTCTGTCCTGCATCTGATCCTTTTAAATTTCCTCTGCTCATTAGAATTGTGAGCTCCTTTTGAGCTGTTCCTGATCTTGATTCTCTCTCTATATCTCCTCAGAACTTGGCACAGTGCTTGGCACATAATAAGTGAATAAAAATTTATTTCTCACTCTGTTCTTTCCATTTCTTATAGTCTAAGGCCAAGGCCAAAATTAGCAGTTGTGGTGTAGTGTCAAGAGCATTGATTCAGGAGTCAGAATCCAGATTCTGCTGTTTAGTAGCAGTGTGACCTTGGGAAAATCATTTCATTTTTCTAGGACTCAGTTTCCTCTTCTGTAAAATGAGTACATCAGACTAAATTATTCCTAAGGGCTTTTATATTTTTAAATCTCATGAGTCAAAGTGTTTCTTCCAGCTTTAACATTATTGGATCATCGATTTAGAGTCATAAAGGACCTTTTACATCCATTTTACAGATGAGGCAATATAGGTCAGGAGAGATGGTAACTTATCCCAGGTCACTCAGGCAGTAAATGGCAAAGGCAAGAATCGAATTGCCCACGTCCTCTGACTTCATTGCCAATGCTTTTACCACCAGGCCATACTGTAGCTCTAACATTCCATGCTCTGAGGTCCCTTTCAGTTCAAACATTTTATGTTCCATAATTAAATCAACCACCATGTAGCTAAAGGAGAATGGCCTGAAACTGTGAGCAGGGGAGTACTTTCTGCTCCCTCTAGTGACCAGACCTGCAAATACAAACATTTAATTAGTTTTTATTAGTCTCCCTTGGGACCTACTTAATTGCCTTTATTATGGCAGTGGTTGATTCTGAAGCTTGAATGTAGATGTGAAGTGAAAAAAGTCCACCAAAAATAAACTTCCTAAATGGACCCCTGCATCGAACTATTAAGCTGGAACCATAAGCTCTAACAGGCATGAAAAGAGCAGATCGACCTCTATAAACAATGTATTTTGAAAGTACATTGCTGCCCCCAAACCTAGCCTATTCTTACCACCTGAAACAAACCAAATTATAATTTACCAAACTGTAAATATGGAGGTAGGCACATAGGAGTGCTTGGGCTTTAAAAAGACTCAGTATGCATTTAGGCTAGGAAGTATTTCAAACTGCAATACCCCATATTAGGGCTGTTACTTTAAGTCCTTATAATCGATAAGATGTAAAGGATTTACAGTGGAAGCATAGAACATCACAAAACATGTCCAATGAACTAGATGTACAATTCTAATAATATCGAATGCCAGAGCTGGAAGCGGCCTTAGAACTGGGAACGGTCAAGTTGGAAGAGGTCTCAGAACATGGACTGTAAGAACATAGAACAGTAAATGTTAGAGATGTAAGGACTCTCTCAACACAGAATGTCAGAGCTAGAAGAGAACCTTAGAACACAGAATATTAGATCTGGAAGGATCCTTAGAACACAGAATGCCAGAGTTAGAAGTACCCTTAGAACATATAATCACTGAGTTTGATGGGTCCCCAGAACATAAATTGTTAGGCCAAAAAACAATGATGAATATTAGATAATGTCAGATAACAGTAACTAATTCTAACATTAATAAATGTTAGAAAACTAAATGTGAGAGTTAACAGAGACAGAAAATGTTAGATCTGAAAGAGCCCAAAGAACAAGGCTCAGAATATCAGAGCTGGACGAGACCTTAACACAAAGAATGTTTAAACTCAGACTTATCGACTGTTAAAGCTAGAAAAGACCTTTGTTGTTGTTGTTCAGTCACATCTGACTCTCAGTGACCCCATTTGGGACTTCCTTGGCAAAGATATTGGAGTAGTTTGCTATTTCCTTCTCCAGCTCATTTTACAGATGAGGAAACTGAGGCTTAAATGACTTGCCTGGAGTCACACAGCTAGTAAGTATCTGAGACTGAAATTGAACTCTGGTCTATCTGTGGGACCATCTAGCTGCACCAGCCCTCCAGGTTGGTAATATAAGACTCTGATTGAGGAGAAAGATTAAATAATCTACCTCCCTAGAAAGGATCTGAGAACATATCAGAGCTGGAAGAAAACTTTAGAATCCAGAAAACATCTAATCCAACTTCTTCATTTTACAAAGAAGGAAAAAATGTTCTAACATCCTGAGTCTCAGAGAAGTCAAGGTCATATAAGTAGGCAGTAGAAGAAGGTGATACCATTGAAAGACTGAGTTAGGCAGACGACTGGCTGTTCCCAAGGTTCATGTGATCTATAATATTGTCTGTTCCTCAAAATATCCTTGTTACATTAGTATAAGGAACATGATAAATTTGTAATGAAATATGTTTGCTGGTTATGCCAATTTATTCTTGAGAATATCAATTAGACCTTAAAGACATGAGAATTAGAAATTGTAAAGATCTACAAGGTCATCCCTGTCCTCCAGAAATAAGAATAGGGATGATCTCTTGTCAGATACCTCTATGTAGTATGTCTGGAAAACTTTCAGATGTCCTAAATGATTCTTCTCTTAATAACCTCTCCTTGCTTTGATCAGATAAGAAAGGAGATATAATTAGATATTATAGAAAGGAAGAGACCTCTATTTAGTTGGAAGGAATCTTAGTGATCGTCTTTGAGCATTTACTGTCTCTTTTCTTGCCTTTGCTCATATTTTCTCCTCTCCCAGGATGCCCTCACACGTCCTCTCCAATTACTCATAAAATACACATGCTCCAAAGCCCAGCTCAAATCCCATCCCCTTTGTGAAGGCTTCCCTAACCATCCTAGTCCCCATTCATCTTTATCTTCCTTTGTCTCCTATAGCACTGAATGGATGCCATGTATTATAGTGAAAAGGGTAGGGACACAAGTTTCAGGAGACTTTAGCTCTAATGTTAGTTCTGCTGCCAACTTGGTATATTCCCCTGGGCAATTCAGCTAACTCCTTTGGGTCTCACTGCCCCCTTCTAAAAAGTGAGGGCTTTAGACTAGGTCATCCTCTCATATTCTGGGCAGCTATACTACTCATTTGGTATTCATTGTTAAGTGCTTTTATCCATTTGTGTCCTGTCTCCCTAATTAGAGTGTAAACTTCCCAAGAGTAAAAATGGAGTTTTTTTACCTTTGCATTCAATACTGTGCTCTGCATAGGGTTTTACACATAAAAGATACTCAAGAAATATATGTAGATTGGTTGAAATACAAAGATCCTCAATAAATATGTGTAGACTGACTGAAATACAAAGACAAACCATCTCCAAAGACAGCCTCCACAAACCCTAAAATCTAGATGCCCTTTCTAGTACAGGCATCCCCATATCCCCAGACACATATGTCCATCCAGGACACACTGTTACTACTCATGAGGAATTTACCAAGAGCACGGCTATTGTATCAACCTTACAAATCCATTTGTAAACGCCTCGAAGAGAACAGGATGCTGAGAATTATCTATGTATCTTTGTAAAAGCAAATATTTTCTGGGCACTCTTAGAAGACTGGAGAGTTCGAGTCTTAACAATACAGATTCTCTGAATTTTGTGATCAGTGTTCATTTTTTCCTAAAGAACTGCTCATTTCCAGTCATGGTGATGAATTGAACAGCTGAATATTTTCTAAAGCTAGGTCTGATTTAGGGCATAGTAGAATTGGTACCTGGCCGTCTGAAGAGAGAGGAAGCACACTTTCTGCATCTTTGTGTGAAACACCAGTAGAGCTTAGTGGAAATGCGTCCTGGGCTGGGAGGAAAAAAGGCCTGAATTTTTCTAGGTCCAGCTTCCCCACCCACTGACAAACTGCAAAACATAGAACAATTCACTGGACTGCTTTGTACCTTAGTCTGCCCAGCTGTAAAACAGATGTCTTTATTTTTCCAGAAATCTTATGAAGCATAATGAAACAAAGGGATAGAAATATTATATATTAATGTCAAGTAACATTTTGGAGTGGGTACCTTGGTTAACTACGGAGTTCCTTATGAAATGTTACAATCATTCATCCTGAATTGTACCAATAATATATGTGTGAGCATGCATGGGGATCTTGTTTTTTCATATTGTGCAGTCTTCAAAACAAGAATTTTAACTTACTATGTCATAAGCCAAATCAGAATAACAGATGACCCATATATACTGCTCTTTTCCTCAACAACTCTGAGTTAAGTGGTACAAACATTACTATCCCCATTTTACAGATGAAAGACTGAAGATTCAGAGAGGGTCAATGACTTGATTTTATCTATCATTCATACTACATTTTTCTATAGATGGGACAGTCAATAGTGCACTGGATCTTGAGTCAGGAAGACTTGAATTCAAATCCAGTCTCAGATACTTTGAGTTGCTGTGTGATCCTGGGCAAGTCACTTAACCTTTCTGTGCCTCAGTTTCCTTATCTGTAAAAATGGGGAAAATAATAGCACTTACCTTCCAGGGTTGTTGTGAGGATCAAATAAGATATTATTTATAAAACGTTTTGCAGACCTGAAAGTGCTATAAATGCTAACTGTTGTTATCACTACACCATTTTTGTTGAGTTGTGGCTGACACCATTTGAGGTTTTCTTTGCAAAGATACTGGAGTGATTTGCCATTTTCTTCTCCAGCTCATTTGACAGATGAGGAAACTGAGGCAAACAGGGTTAAGTGACTTGCCCAGGGTCACTTGCCCAGCTAGTAAATGTCTGAGTAAGAGGCTGGATTTGAATTCAGAAAGATTTGTCTTCCTAATTCTCAGCCCAGTGCTCTATCCATTGAGCCACCTAGTTGCCCATTTATTATACCATACTGAGAACAATACTTATTTGCTGAACTCTAAGTGATGAAAAACATAAATAATTCATTTATTTAGCTACAAGAGAAACATGGGAAGACATGAATTAACGCAAAGTGAGGTAAGCAGAACCAAGAAAAAACTATTCACAATTAACAATGTAAATGAACAAAATGAACCATGAACAAAAAAAATAGAAATGAAGAATTGTACAATTATAATGATCATGCTTGACCAGACATATTGGAGAGAAAATGCACCTTTCTCCCATCTTTGCAGAGGCCAGGGATTATGGGCATGGACCATTGTATGCACTGTCATATTCATCTAATGTGCTGGCAAATTTTGATGAACTGCTTCTTTCTTTCATACAAGGGATGAGTGTGTGGGGTGGGGGGTGAGAAAGGAGAGATACATTTGGAAATTAATGATAATAATAATAATAGCTAAAAATTATATAAACAGTTTAAGGTTTGCAAAGCATTTTGCAATATTATCTCATTTGATCCTCACAATAACCCTGAAATGTAAGTGCTATTGATGTGGGTACAAAGGTGCCCTAAGAGTTAATAGCAAGGGTTACTTTCCCCAAACCCCTGAGGAAGTTTGAGGCTTACTCTTAGCCCATCCTGTAACTTGAGGATGCCTTAATGCCCCTTTCCCTTATCTCTATATACCATGCAACCTGTACCAAAAGAATTGCTTTTGTTCTCCTTATCCTACGTTCCCCATCCTGTGTCATTCATTTCCCCATCCTATGTCATGACAACCTTTCCTTATCTTGCAAGCAACCACCTTCCTCACCTTGTTTGTACCTATCCAGTCCCTAAATCTCCAACCTCCATTAGAAACCCTAAAATTGCATCATCATCCTATAGGCTATGTAAGTTTCTGTGTATATAAGTCTGGTCCTTTTCCTATATCAGTAGAAATTTGTTTAGCTCTTTGCTAAGTCTCAGGCCTGTCTGCTTTTGTGTCGATAAAGCTCCCTTTGCCTAAAGAGAAGGTCTGATTGAATTCTTTCAAAACCGGACCAGCTCTCCCTACTCTGACTTCATCATTATTATTTTCCTTATTATACAGGTGAGGAATCTGAAGAACAGAATTAAGTGGCTTGCCTAGAGTCACACAGGTAGTAAATATTTGGACTAGATTTGAACTCGGGTCTTCCTGACCCTATATCCAGGGTTTTATCCATTGTTTTGCCTATTAATGTTTTTAATGTTGATAATTTTTAAAATTACTAAACAGTTATCACCTGGATTATATTACTATATTATCTAAAATTGTCTCAACCTCAGTCAGAATATTGCCTTTTTTCCCCATGTTCGATGATCACTATAGTGGCTGACACATAGTAGCACTATTAAGATTATATATAATTATTACATAAGCTTTAAATAGATATATTATTTGCAACAGATATAGAAAATTATTACATAAGCATTTATTAAATGTTTATTATTCTTGTTGTTCAGTCATGTCTGACTCTTTGTGATCCCATTTGAGGTTTTCTTGGCAGAGATACTAGAGTAGTTTACCATTTCCTTCTCCAGCTCATTTGACAGATAAGGAAACTGAAGCAACCAGGGTTAAGTGACTTGCCCAGGGTCACACAGCTAGTGTCTGAAGCTGCATTTGAGCTTAGATCCTCCTGACTCCAGGCCTGGCACTCTATCCATCGAACTATGCTACATTGTTGTTGTTGTGTTTGTCCTTCATTTTCAGAGGACCATGGCATCAGGGAAGTGATGATATGACTTGTAATTGACTTTGATTTGAGTAAGGAAGGGCTGTGCAAGGTTACCAGCCTCACTTTCTCCTCCACAGCCATCTGAGTGCAGTGGCCAGATATTCATCAGGACGACTGGAGATGACCCAGGATGCAACGGGAATCCCTGGCCCTTTTAAGCTAAGACCTTTTCAGGTGCTCACTTAGAGTGAGGTAATGCCCAGTCAGTGAATAGGCCTCTTTAAGAAGTGAGTCAAGGGATGGCCCCTTTAATTAGAAAAAAGAAAAAAAAAATCAAGCTGGGAGGGGAAGACCCTCAGTGTCCTCTTCAAAAAAGGACTAACAGCTAGTGAGTAGGCCAAGCTGCCTACTAGCTAGCAGGGTAACTGTAATAGGAATGAGAATTTGAAGATTTTCCCTGCCCCTTAACAGACCTGGGGGGAGTTTGAAGACCTCTCCTGCTTTGAAAGTAAACTCTGCCCCCTAATAGGCTGAATGTAGTCACATGGAGCCTGTGATGGAGGGAATTTGCTGAAGGGAAGCTGAGCCCACAGGAAGCTGGGTGCCAGAGCCAGAGCCAGAGCCAGAGCCAGAGCCAGAGCCAGAGCCAGAGCCAGAGCCAGAGCCAGAGCCAGAGGAGGTTGAGGCAAGGAGATAGAGAGGTTTGTGAGTAAATATTGATCTAATATTGGTTTGTGGGAAGGCTAAAGGGTGCTGTGGCTCTCAGTGTTATTATGGCTTCTTAATATCTTTGGTACTATGTTGGAATTGGCTTACTGGTTTTGAGATTGGGTTTTCTGGTATCTAAATAAATGTTTCAGTTCTGTTCTCTATATGGAGAGTTTGGTATATTTTGCAATCCAACATCATGTGATATTTATAGTCATGGTCTTTATCTTGATGGTGGGTGCTGTAAATATTGCATTGGCCACAGTAAAAAAATTCCCCCTCCCCCTTGGAAGGTAAATTTTGATGGCCAGAAGCTGTCCACTTAACTTGGGGTTTACTGGCTAAACCTCTTTCTCTCTCTCTCTCTCTCTCTCTCTCTCTCTCTCTCTCTCTTTCTCTTTCTTTCTTTCTTTTTCTTTCTTTCCTTCTTCCTTTCCTTCTTCTTTTCCTCCTTTCCTTCTTTCCTTCTTTCTTTATAAAACCTTCAACCCAGTTCCCTCTGAAGCTCATTGCTTGAACTACAATAGGTCCCTGCTCAAGCTTCACTTAATGGATATATTTTGGGCCCTCCTGGTTTAGAGTGAAAATCCATTGTAACTGTTTCTTTTTGGTACAGCAACCCTGAGGGTCTTCCCCTCCAGCTTGATTTTTTCCTTTTTTTTTTCTTTTTTCTAATTAAAGGGGCCAACCCTTCACTCACTTCTTAAAGAGAAGTGAGTGGGTGTTACCTCACTCTAAGTGAGCACCTGAAAATGCTACAAATAGGGATTAGGTTAATGTGATCTTTAATTAGAGTTCTTTGTAAATCATTGATTCTATCATCCAGTGATTCAGTTTTGTGCTTTAAACACTATCATAAAATATTTTGAGATTCTTTAAGTTGCTAGGTAGAAGTTTGAGTTAAAACCAGTGTAAAAAATGTAAAACGATTAACAAATATGGAGAATTTGATTTAACAATTTTCTTTCCAAGCATCTTAAATTATAATGTGTTCCCTCTCGTTATTCCTCTGAGAGTATAAGACATAACAGGAGGGATAATAGTATCCACATACAAGCAGTGCTGTGACTTTCCTGAACTTCAGCTTTTCCCAAAGCCTTGACTGTGGGCAAACACCACCATGTTATCAGAAGCCTAGATTTGTACTGGCACCCATGAGATTTCATGAGTTTCTTTATATAATCTACAAAACACCACCAGTTAATTTCTTTTGGTCTTCTAAGTATTAGAGCGAATGTCATGGGCGTCAGGACCATAATATTCGGTGTCTTAATAGCTTTCCTTGAGATTCATTAAAGTACTTCTTAGCAGGGAATGTTTTTAAAGCGAATTAGATTTTTCCCCTTATTTTAAGGGTAATGAACCCTCTTGCTCCAGGGAAAAAGAAACTCTACTTCTTCCCTCTTTTGCTTCCTCCTGTCTTTCTCTTCTTCCTTCCCTGCTTTCCTCCTATTCTTCTAGATTCTCTGTATTTAGGATTACTGAGGGAGAGGATTAGCTAGACAGCCCATGATATAGGCACCCTGACTTGTTGGGTGGCCTGAAGAAGACCTATAAAGAGCCCCCTAGTAACCCTAGGGCTGGCAAGCCTCTGATTGCATTGCAGGCTCTGTCCTTATAACCTATAAGAACACATAACATAATGATATATTATAACATAATATATAAGGACTGATCATCACTTAATATCAATTTAATGAACCTCAATAAGAGCCAGAGCCTGCACTAATCAACCAGAAGAAGAACCTGGACCGAACAACTTCCTTGTTCTCTCAATAAACTCAGAGAATACCTCTTCCTATATCAACAAAGCCAGATGGGGCTGACTTTATGGCCATTAAGGATGAGACCCTTACCCCAAGACACCACCTTGAATAATGGGACTTTTTCTTATTTTAATATTTTTCGGACCTATACTATGTTATGGCATGTTAACATGATATCCTGGGTCATAATTTCAATGGACATTTTGTCAACTATCTTATTTTATTATATTTACCACCTATTCGATTAAGAAAATTACTTTCTCATACCATGATTAAACATATATGGAGATCATAAATTTGAGTGACAAAGCCACCCTGAATTAGGATGGTTTTAAAATGTATTTAAGCCTTCTCATTCTTTTGTTCAGGCAGTCAGATATTATCTGGCTCCATATATATATGTATGTATTCAGCTAGCTTTAAGGGAATAAACAATATGAACTTACATATAAACTAGCCTGTTTGCCTCCTTTAAACAAACTTTCAGGTCGACAGGACGCAAGGCAATAAAAGGAAGAGAGAGTAGAGCTCACACTCACCTTTTTTTCTTGCTCATTACAGCATCAAACTCTATAACCTACCAAATTCTGCATGCTAACCAGCCTTGACCCTGAAAACATTGATTGTGCTAGGTCTCAATTTTGGTAGAAAAGATATTCAGCATAGTGTAGTGTAAATAGCATTAGATTTGGGGTTAGAGAATCTGTATTTGAATCTATTACTTTATACCTTAAGTGTGTACTTAAGGAAGTCAGTTCTCAGGGCCTCGGTCTCCTTATCTGTAAAATTATAGGATTGGTCTAGATTATCTCTAAAATCCCTTCCAACTCAAAACTCTTATGATCCTGATACACAGTGGGCAAAAGACAACATGGCAGCTATTTATTCTGTCCAAATAATAATTAACTAATTCTACAATCATGGCAGCATAGAATTAGATGAATGCAAATGGCATAAAAACACCAATGTTAAGTCATTGGCAGATCAAATAACACTAACCACTAACAGAATATATAACAGCTTGCCAAATTCCTGGAGCTGAGTGTGTTTGTCTTCCTATTCTGACCTCTGAGAGCAGCTTAAGCCTTCCATCCATACTTGATCTGGACGCTTGACCTGTTGCCTGTTCTGACCTTACCTGCCTTACAAACCTCTAGTGATGCTGGAATTCTCAGGCTCCTAATTCTGTTTCCAATACATCCCATTCTAGATGTCAGAATAAGAAAAACTGATTTTGAAAATTTGAGTGATTAAGTAATAAAGGCCTCTACCAAATCAGGGTGTGAAGATGATCCTGAGGGTCTTAGAGGAAAAGAAAGTGGAAGAGGCTCTAGCAGGTACTACCAAGCTGGAAAGGTTTCAAGTGCAGGCCCAGTGACAGATTATATGTCTACTGTCTCAGGGGTATATTGCCCAAATTTGGAAAGATTTTTCACCAGGTTGAACATGGTGTGTTGAAATTTGTAGCTAGAGCAATGCTCTAAGACCATTTATCAAAACACTAAGAAGTGGCAATCTGCATGGGTGGAGGAATTTCATTCCACACAGAAAAAAAAGTCGAATATTACTTAAATGAATGCACATACATAGGGAATCACAGATTATGTAAAAAAAAAATACCCTCTCTAGCTTAACCCCTTTTGAATTCTGCATTGATATAATAGATGAATAGATTATATAAGTTGTCTTAAGGCAGACTTACAAGGTTCTTTTTGCCAAGATCCAGTACTGGGGAAATCGGTGCACCTGAGAAGATTGTAAAGCAAGTCAACTTTATTGAGGGGACCTAGTTACAATATGAAGGGCAGTCAGGAAGAATAGTGGAAATAGGATAGGTCCTTGAGACCCAGTGGAATTGGGTCCACCCAGCTGGGCTCTGGGGGGGGAAAAGGGAGCCCACAACTAGTAGTATGGTGTGTTTTTAGAGGGATCTTACCTACATTGAGCAGGGTTAGGCATTGGGGGAAGAGAGGAAAAGTCTGGACCTGGGGAATAGTGGGGACCCTTGCTAGTGCTGGAGAGGGAAGATTCCTGGGTAATTGACAGCTAATTGACAACTCTCTGTCTTAAAAGGGACATTACTGCTGGTCTTTCTCTGAAAGGATAATGGGGTCAGGGTAGTTGAGCATCATAGGGGCTTCTCCATTTAGCAGAATGAGGTCATTACAATCTAGTGGGAGGGAGGCTAATTGGGAGATTCAAGATCAACACTTGTTAGTTAATGAAAGGGGTAGCTGGGTGACACAGTAGATAGAGTGCCAGGCATGGAGTCAGGAAGACTCATCTTCCTGAGTTCAAATCTGGCCTCAGATATTACTAGTGGTGTGACCCTGGGCAAGTCACTTCACCCTGGTTGCCTCAGTTTCCTCAGCTGGAAAAGGAAATGGCAAACTATTCCAGTATCTTAGTCAAGAAAACCCCAAATGGTTCTGACTCACAAAGAGTTGGGCACGAAGGAATAGACTCAACAACAAGTTAATGAAATTCATCCTGTGAGAAGAAAGCAACCCTCATCTGTTTGAGACAGGGCAAAAGAGGCTAGACCCTGAAAGAAAGCAAACATAACACAAAGACCAAGCCTGTATGTTATCAGAGGACCCCTGAGGCACTAGTGACTAAGGGTGCTCAGGAAGTCCAATAGTAAAGGATTGTTTTAGTGTTTAGGGAGTTGAATGATTTGTCTGAATTTAAGGTCCCTAGAGGCTTAGTTCTTTTTTAGTGTGGAGGCTTGCCTGCCCATTCTCACAACTTCTTACCTGCATGATCCCAGTACTCCAAACTCCCTCTCCTGATTCTAGTCACCTCTTTCGAGTGGAGGGGCCATATACCAGGTATGAGAAGGGAAGAACTGAGGAAACACCAATAACAAGTAATAATAAGATATTACATTTGTATAGTGGCTTACAGGTTAAAAAGTGCCTTCACACCTATACATTCATTTGTTTTTCGTAGCAACTGCATAAAAGAGAGAGATCGGGGTCAGAGAAGGGATTACTGACCCTAGATTTTGATGAAATGTAAATTCCTTCTGGGTGAGAACTGCTTCATTTTTTGGCTTTCCCCAGTGCCTGACATCTGGAAGGCCTTCAGTAAATGCTTTGATTGATTAATTGACCTTCGTCCTACAAACAAGGAGCTGGTAACTCTGAGAACTAAAATTCAGGTTCCTAGCAAGCAGATAGTGAAGTCAGGAACAGAAAACAAGGCTTCAGATTCTAAATCCAGTAATCTTTGAATCTTTCCATTATACTTCCTGGCCTCATTGCCACGCCATGTCTACTCCATTTCAGACTGGGAAAGCCCATGCTTCAAAAAACAAAAATAAAAATTTTATATACACTCGCACACACACACACATTTTCAAATTACATGTAAAAACAATTTTTAACATTTAAAATTTTGAGTTCCAAATTATCTCCCTCCTTCCTTCCCTTCCACCCTCATTGAGAAGGCAAGGAATTTGATACATTATACATATGCAGTTATATAAAACATATTTTCTTTACAAAAGAAAAAAACAGACAAAAAAAAAGAAAAATAAATAAAGAGAAAAATATGCTTTGATCTTCATTCAGATTCCATCAGTTCTTTCTCTGGATGTGGATAGTATTTTTCATCACAAGTCCTTCAGAATTGCTTTGGATCATTGTATTGTTGAGAATGGCTAAGTCATTCACAAGTCGATCACCACACAATATTGCTGTTATAGTGTACAATGTTCTCCTGGTTCTGCTCACTTCACTTTGCATCAGTTCATATAGGTCTTCCCAGATTTTTTCTGAAACCATCTTGCTCATCATTTCTTACAGTACAATAGTATTCTATCACAATCATATACCACAACTTATTTGGCCATTCCCCAATAGACATCCCCTCAATTTCCAATTCTTTGCCAATACAAAAAGAATTACTATAAATTTTTTTTTCTACATATAAGTCTTTTTCCTCTTTTTAAAAATCCCTTTGGAATATAGACCTAGTAGTAATATTTCTGGGTCAAAGGGTATGCATAGTTTTTTACTCTTTGGGCATAGTTCTAAGTTGCTCTCCAGAATGGTTGGGCTAGTTCACAACTCAACCAAAAATGCATTAGTGTCCCAATTTTGCCACATCCCCTCTAACATCTGTCATTTTCCTTTTCTGTTATATTAGTCAATCTGAGAGATATGGGCTGGTACTCAGAGTTGTTTTAATTTGCATTTCTCTAATCAATAGTGATTTAGAGCATTTTTTCATATGGCTATGGAGAGCTTTGATTCCTTTCTCCAAAAACTTCCTCTTCATAAAACCCATACTTTAAAAAAGGTCAACTATGTAAGTTATACTAAAATTCATCATAGGGCAAAATGTTAGAACAAGATAGAACTTCAGAAATTCAGTTCAGGGGTGATTAGGTGGTGCAGTGAATAGAGCACTGGCCCTGGAGTCAGGAGGACCTGAGTTCAAATTTGGTCTCAGACATTTAATACTTACTAGCCGTGTGACCTTGGGTAAACCATTTAACCCCAATTTCCCTGCCTTCCCCCCTGCAAAAACAAAACAAAACAAGAAATTCAGTTGAATCCAGTTCAGCTACCATTTATCAAACACTGTCACATGCCAGAAACTGCTAGACTCTGGAGATAAAGAGACAAAAGTAAAACAGCCTCTTCTCTCAAAGAGTTTATATTTTCAGCCTCAGTTTTCTCACCTATGAAATGGAGGTGACAATAGCACTGATGTCACAGGATTGTTGTGACGAGCAGATGAGAACATTTGCAGTGCTTTATAAACCTTAAAGAGGTATATAAATGCCAGCTATTATTATCTATGGCGTGGGGGGTGGAGATGGGATGACTTTCTGGAATTGTTAATAAGCCAGTTAGAGATTTCTGGTTTTAAAACTACATTTCAATAGAATTTGTTTTCCTTTGCAATCCTACACATTTTCTTTTATATACTTATAAAACATTATTCTGAGAAGTCCACATGCTTCAGCAGACTGCCGAAGGAGTTCACGACTCCTACAAAGGTAAAGAACTCCTGACATTGTCTAACGCCTTCATTTTATAGGTGAGGAAACAGAAGCTAAGAATGCTAGTGCTTTGCCCAGGGCCACCAAGGGAATTCACTAGTGAAAGAGATGGGGTCATTGCCATTGTTACCCTGAGTCCAATTCCCTTTTTTCTACATCTCATTGACTGGCCAAGCAATATAAAAGGAGAGAATTTGGATTCTAGGGGAACATGGACCTGTGTGGTCACCAGCCAAATAATTATTATTAGCTTATAAATGTAGGTAGATAGGAAGCTAATACCACCTATGTGTGTTTATGTTAAAAAGAACCTCTTACAGGTCAATTAAAACAGAGCAGCCTGTTCCAAATCAATCATCACCACGTGCCCTGTTGCACTAGAAAGAACAGTGGGGAAAGGAAATTTCCCAGAGAAAGATGTGGTGCTACTCAGGAGTTTGTTCTTTGTTACTGAATGATTAGCTTTTATTGTGTTTCCCTTCAAAAGATCTGGCCTACAGATTACTGGGAAGTTAGTGGGTGTTCCACAGTCTCCCTTTTCAAGGTAACTTAATGGTGAGCAACAACAGTAATTATACTCAATCTCCTTTGCTTCAATAGCCAAAATGAAATTGTGCCCACAAATTGTTAAGTATTAAGTTGAACTAATTTAAATTTTAAAAAATTGCCTAAACAGTAAAAGAGTGTTAAATAAGGAAGAAGATCCAAATCCCTCTCTGAAACAGCTCTTTCAAAGGACTGCAGATTTTCATCCAGGTGGGACACCAGATTAAGATCAAATTGCCCTTCCCATATTATACATTATGTCTAAGTTCATTGCAGCAGTGAATGAAGGACACCATGAAAGGCCACATGTAACAAGCCAACTTCTCTTGGCTTGAGTAAAGAGGACGTTCTTTGGGAAAGGGGATATTCTGCTCCTCTTCTCTCCAATTTACAAAAGAAAAAATTATCATCAGCTCCTAGGTACCTGAAGACCAGAAGCTGCTCCCTATGTGGGTATAGAAGTCTTCAAGGTATGCTCTGTTTATTTGGTTTCTCCCAGACAGCCAATGGAACCTCAGCAGCCACTAAAACACATTCCTGGTGAAGCAGAAAGCCCAGTAACTAGAAGTCCTTCACAAAGGACTGATTTAAGGGTACAACAAATAGGAAGCAGGTATGTGTTACTTATTTCTTACCACCTCTCTGAGGTCTTCCCTGACCACCCCAATCTGTAAATAATAATAATTGGGTGTTTTTTTGTTTTTTGTTTTTGTTTTTTGTAGGGGGGAAGACAGGGCAATTGGGGTTAAGTGACTTGCCCAAGGTCACACAGCTAGTAAGTGTTAAGTGTCTGAGGCTATATTTGAACTCAGGTCCTCCTGACTCCAGGGCTGGTGATCTACTCACCTAGCTGCCTCCCAATAATAATTGTTAAGATAATAAAAACAGCAGCTGACATTTAGGTAAAACTTTGATGTCAGTAGCTGTTGTCACCCTACCTCTAAAGTAGGGAGACATTCTTTCCCAAGTGGGTTCAGTGTTTGGCTCACAGTCTTTTCCTCTCCTCTTCACCTCATAAGGAGACTTCAACATTCATATTGATACTCTCTCAAACATTCTAACCTCATAGTTTCTCAATTTACTCATTTCATGTGACCTACTCCTCCGTCCCACCTCAGCTATACATAAAGATAGACATAATTTTGCTTTTGCCATCATTCACAAAGCACTACTTCTAGGTTCATGGAGTATGAAAATTATTTATCCGATCACAATCTGTCCTTATTCCAACTTTCCCTCTCCTTTGCAACTCCAAATCCTGTTATCTGTCTATACCTTGACCTCTAGTCCCTCAACCCTTCTGTTTCTCCCCATCATCCTTATACTAGATAAACTCCCTCTCTTCCCCACCATTTTCTTCTACTACAAAACCTCAAGTAGGTCCTCACTGCTGCAAAGCAATCTTTTAATGCCACCCTAATTTCTTCACAATCTCACCACAATGCCTTTCTGTATTTTTTCATCCCTTCTCAAATCTCCCTTGGCTTCCTCTCCCCCTACACTCTCAGTGGAGAATCTTACTTCATATTTGGGAGGAAAAAATTGAGGCATCATTTAGCCTCTCTACACTATTATTATTATATTAACAAATAACAGTTATAGTGATTAGCCAATTCTCTCCCTTTTTCCTCATCTTAAATCAGTCAGAGGTCTTTTTGCAACTTTCTCCTTCACCCACCTCCATGAGGTGAACCTTCTCCCTAACAAGGTGAACTCCTCTACATCCACAACTGATCTCATTCCATCCTGTCTTCTCCAGCAGATTGCCCCCTATATCTTCCCAACTCTCTAATCTCCAATGTCTGCCTACTGGCTGCTTCCCAACCACCTACAAACATAAAAGTCCTCATCTGATCTGTAAATCCCTGCTGGCTGTCATCCCATATTTGGTCTTCCTTTATGTAGCTAAAGTCCTTGAGAAGGTGCTTCCACTTCCTTTCCTCTTAATCTCATCTTAACTCTCTGCATTCTAGCCTCCAGTCTTGTCATTCAACCAAAACTATTCTCTCCAATGTTATTAGCTGTTTCTTAATAGTCTGCTGGTGGGTTTCCATGACTCAAGTCTCTCCCCAGCCCAGGATATCCTCCACTCAGATATCAAAGTGATCTTCCTGAAATACAAGTCCAACTACATCTCCCCCTACCCATACACACACACATGCTTCATAAACTCCAGTGACTCCCAATCACCTCCAGAATCAAATATAATATCCTCTCTTTGGTGTGCAAAGTCTTTCATAACCTGACCTACCCTGCCCCTTCCCTTTCAGCCTTCTTATACCTTCCACCATTCCCAATGCACTTCATTGACACTGATTTCTTTGCTATTCCTCGTACAAGATATTCTTCTTCCCGACGCTGCACTTTTGTTGGTTGTCCCCCATGCCTAAAATGCTCTCCTGTTTGGTCTTGACCTCCTGGCTTCTTTGGCTTCCTTCAAATGGCAACAGCTAAAATCCCACTTTCTAAAGAAAGTTTTCCCTGTCCCCTTTAATTCTACTATTTTCCCTGTGCTGATCATCTCTAATCTATTCTGTGTGAAAAATGAATTTTTCTCTTATATTTAATAACTAATTATTGTTTTCCCCTTTTCTACTTCCTTATCCAGAAATCAACTGGTGTGGGAAATCTCTCTTAGAGATTTACCCCAGGCCAAGATCTAATAAGACAGTAAAATAAATTCTAAGTATGTTTTAATGGATATAGTCCTGCTCATAGTGTTTACTCAGACAGGATTGGGGAAAGGTTGATTCTCCCCATTATCAGGTCAGGTGATATGGAAATTGATGTCTCTTTGATCAAGATTTGAGTGACTTAAGTCACATACCCCAAGACCGTCTTTTTTTAAAAATTGATTTACTTTTAGTTTATAAGATTCAGTTCTAGAATCCCTTGAGTTTCAAATTTTCTCCCTTCCCTCTTTCCCCCCACCCATGGTGGCATGCAATCAAGCATAGGATCTGCAAATACTTTCATAGTCTGGTTGTATAGAAGGT
The DNA here is from genome assembly GCA_028646515.1 of Pseudochirops corinnae. Lineage (NCBI taxonomy): Eukaryota > Metazoa > Chordata > Mammalia > Diprotodontia > Pseudocheiridae > Pseudochirops > Pseudochirops corinnae. Next base: position 252,464,825 of record CM053585.1, on the reverse strand, counting down.
TTGTAACCAATGGAGTGAACAGTGGGAAAAAAAGAAACAAATCCAAACATGAAAAAGAATGAGAGCATGTAGATTGCTGCTTCAGTCTCCATTTAAACTCTGTTCTTTCTAGATCTTTCTCCGCATGTAGATCTCTTCTTCCATCCTGAGACTTGTCCAGTTGTCTTATAGCTGTGCATTGCTGAGAAGAGTCCAGTTTATCAAGGTTAAGACCCTCTTTTTAATTTAGCCTACCTCCCAGTGTGTTAGCCAATCTAAGTTGATTGCCATCCCTCAGGAACACCTCCTCTTTGAAGGGCATATAAACTGTGACCTCACCATTAGATAGTCACAATCCTTCCAATGGGGTCTTTGGTCTAAGAGAGAAGGCCAAATGACCACCCTGTTATTTATAACCTGCCGGTCTTATTAATAAAATGATTAAATTACCCAGAAATGATGTCTCTTAAGCCTTTTAAAATGTCACACCTATATACATTTTGCTTGTGTGTGTGTGTGTGTGTGTGTGTGTGTGTGTGTGTGTGTGTTTGCACATTGTCTCCCCGATTAGTCTGTAAGTCCCTTGGGAGAGGAGATTGTTTTTCACCCTTCTTTATATAATCAGGATTCAGCACCAGTGCCTAGCACACAGTAGGCATTTAATAAATGGTTATTGACTGATTGATATCTACAAGGTATTAAATTTAAAATTGTCTCCTTCCTAATCCACTTTGTATTTAACTACTTTGTATCTGTTCTCTTTATATTTGTTTACATGCTGACATATGCACTTGTCTGCCACTATTGGAATGTAAGCTCCTTGAGAGCAGGAATTATTTCATTCTTGTATGCTCAGTACCTAGCACATAGTAGGCACTTAATAAATGCTTGTTCATTGATTATCTCAATTGTCTATAGATTTATAGGATGATCCTATAAGGTAGGTATTAAAAGTGTGATTATCCTCATTTTACAAATGAGAAAACTGAGGCTCAAAAACCTTAAGTCACTTTCCCATGACCATATGTCTAATAAATATCAGAGGTAGAATTTAACACAGTATTCACCTGGCTCTAACTCTGATATTCTATCCACTGCATCATAGTGACCAATTGATGAGCTGTTTTTGGCACATATGAGTTGAAAAAATTCTTTAGGTAATTATACCCACAAAAAAAAGAATGACAAACAGCATGATTTAATTACCACTTCAAAGCAAAAGTAGAAGTTATACTGTCAAAAAGCAGCATGTGAATCATGTTTTGTCTTTTCCTAGCACTGTGCCTTGCACATAACTCAAACATATCAGATAAATCCGTGGCTTCATCCATGTGGGTAGCCCTTCCACAGATGCAAAGTGCAGTTCATCTTTGTCTTAGAGGACAGTTGCTATGACCAAGAATACTTCATTCCCTGGGGCCTAGCTTTCCAATAACAAACATCTCTGCATTTAGCTAGGTCAGTCCTCAGACAACAGATGCACACCATTTATTGCTGAGAAAATACTAACAGCCTTTCTAGCTCTTAAATTATCTTCCTACTTTTAGATTTTAAGTTGATCAAGTCAAGTCAATAAGCACTTTCAATTGTGTCTATGTGCCAGGCACTGTGCTAATCCCTGGGCATACAAAGAAAGGAAAAGACAGTATTTGCTCTCAAGAAACTCCCAATATAATGGGGGAGACAACATGCAAACAACTACATACAAACAAGAAATATACCAGATAAATTGGAGATAATTAAGAAATGCAAGGGAGGCAGAGCCAAGATGGTGAAGTAGAAACAGGACTTCCCCATGGCACCAGCTTCCACCTTCTCCAATACATGTGAAAAATGACTCTAAACAAATTTTAGAGCTGCAGAACCCACAAAGTGACAGAGAGAAACAAATCTCCCACTGAAGGCAGCCTGAGAGGCTAGCATGAAGGGACAATCACACTGAGCTGGGAGCCCAGCCCAGCCCCCATGCAGTTTTGGCCCCAAGGCAGCCCCAACCAGCAGCGGCCAGAGCAGACTTCAGGAGAGTAAAGCACCAGCAGCTGTGGTGGTTTCCAGACTTCTCAACCCATAAATGCCAAAGACAAAGTAAAAGATCAGTGTAGACCTCTGTTGGAACAGGGGTGGACAGAAGAGCATGGTCTGGCCCCTGCTCCTGGAGCAAGAGGCAGCAGAGGCACAGCATCTGTGCAGCCACAGCCAAGTAGCTGCCTTAGGAGCTCCTGGACTGCAGATTGTAGGGGGACCAAGCCACCATTCAGAGGCTAAGCACTCTTGCTTTGACCTTCTTGGATCTGGATCACAATCTTGGGTGGAGGTCCTGGGATGTGTGGCCAGGTGTCAGACCTGTGGGGGCTACAGAGAGGGCACCCTCCTAATTGCTCTGACAGCTGCAAAAACCCCAGTAATTTCAGACAAAGCTCTCTCCATTCTGGAAGCAGAGTTCTACCATAGCAAAGAGCTCAAAAGGCAAGCAATTGACTGGCAACATGAGCAAGCAGACAAAAAAGATCAAAGCGTGGAAGGAGAGAAGACAACAAAGTCAGAACTCCTGCATCAAGAGCTCCCAAGAAAAATATGAATTGGTTACAGGCCATGGAGGAGCTCAAGAAGGATTTTGAAAACCAAGTAAGAGAAGTAGAGGAAAAATTGGGAAGAAAAATGAGAAGGATGCAATAAAATCAAGAAAAGCAAGTCAATAGCCTGGCTGAAGAAAATAATACCTTAAAAAATAGATTAATTCAAATGGCAAAAGAGGCCCAAAAAGGTAATAAGGAGAAGAATGTCTTAAAAAGCTGAATTTGCCAGATGGAAAAGAAATTTCAAAAACTCACTGAAAAGAATAATTCCTTCAAAAATAGATCGGAGCAAATGGAAGCTAATGACTTTATGAGAAGTCAAGATACTATAAAACAGATCCAAACAAATGAAAGAATAGAAGGCAAAGTGAAATATCTCATTGGAAAAATCACTGACCTAGAAAATAGATCCAGGAGAGACAATTTAAAAAATATTGGACTACCTGAAAGCCATGATCAAAAAAAGAGCCTAGAAATCATCTTTCAAGAAATTCTCAAGGAAAATTGACCTGATATTCAAGGAGCAAAAGGCAAAATAGACATTGAAAGAATTCACTGATCGCCTAGGAATATTATAACCAAATTCCAGAGTTCCCAGATCAAGGAGTCAGGAAGAAACAATTTGAGTATTGTGGAAACACAATCAGGATAACACAAGACCTAGCAGCTTCTACATTAAGGGATTGAAGGGCTTGGGATATGATATTCCAGAGGTCAAAGGAGCTAGGTTTAAAACCAGGAATTACCTACCTAGAAAAACTGAGTATAATGCTTCAAGGGAAAATATAGTCATTCAATGAAGTAGAGGATTTTCAAGCATTCTTGATGGAAAAACCAGAGCTGAACAGAAAATTTGACTTTCTTTTTTTTTTTTTTGGAGGGGCAATTGGGGTTAAGTGACTTGCCCAAGGTCACATGGCTAGTTTTGTGTTAAGTGTCTGGGGTCAGATTTGAACTCAGGTCCTCCTGACTCCAGGGCTGATGCTCTATTCACTGTGCCACCTAGCCATCCCTGAAAATTTGACTTTCAAATACAAGAAGCAAGAGAAGCATGAGAAGAGAGTGATAGGATAGCAAAAAAAAAAAAAAGGAAAAAAATTAAAAAGAA
>CM053585.1:252438484-252461062 GCA_028646515.1 Pseudochirops corinnae | reverse complement strand
ATTGGGAATTGCAAGTATAATCCTGTTTTTGTTTCTGCTTTGTATATGGAAATGCTTATATTATACACTCTCTCTTAAATTCCAAATTTTAAAATATTAAATTAAAAAAGAATTGGAATAAAAAATGCTTCCCTGACTTCCTTCAAGTCTTAGCTAAAGTTTCACCTTTTGTAAGAAGCCTTGCCCAGTCCACCTTAATCTCAACACTTTCCCTCTGAAATTCTCCCCCATTTGTCCTGTATATATCTTTCTTGTACATAGTTGTCTGTATTTGACTGAGTTCCTTAAAAACAAGGATTTTTTTGTCTTTCTTTGTATCCCCTCTTTTTAAGGAATAACTAATCTTGAGTCTCTTTCCCATTCTAGTCCATCATTCTGTTGTCAAATTAATCTTCTTAAAGCATAAAATGACTAAAATGTCTCCTCCCTACTCAATAAACTTTGGAACCTTCCTATTACCCCTAGGACCAAATTTAAAATCCCCTGTCTGCCATTTAATTTCCTTCATAAGCTGGCCCCCACCTACCTTTCTGGTCTTATGCCTTACATCCCACCCCCAGTTCCCTTGTGAACAGTGACCCTGGCTTTCTTGCTACTCTTTGGACAAGACACTGTATTTCCTGATATTGAGCATTTTTATTGGTTGTTTCCCATGAATGGAACTGGCTCTCACCTCATCTCTCTCCTTTTTTCCTTCAAATCCTATCAAAAATCCTGCCCTCTACAATCTCTCTTAATGCCAGTACCTTCTCTCTGTTGATTATCTCCAATTTATCCAGACAATATCTTGTATATAACATCTAGCTGTTTGCATGTTGTCTCCCCAATTAGACCAAGAATCTCCTTGTGAACCAGAGCTGTGTCCTACTTCTCTTTGTATCTCTGGTGTTTTTTATGGCAGAGATCCCTCTGACTGGTCTCAGCAGAATATTCTTAAATGTAAAAAATAAAACAAAATGCATAGGATTACCAAGGTGGGGGGCTTAATGGCTACCCAGAGTCTCATCTGGCCAAATCACACATACACTCTTCCAATGAGTGAACCCCAAAGCAAAATGCTAACCTCAGAGAATATATATACTTCTTCAGGGTCAGAGGGCATCACAACCCTAGGAAACCAAGAGAAGTCAAGAAATGAGGACGGAGAGGGTTCTAGGCATGAGGGATAGTCAGTGAAATGTACTGAAGGGAGATGGAATAGCTGATGCTAGAAACATCTAGTCTCTGGAGAAAAAAAAAGAGTAATAACCTGTGCATTCAAGAATAACTCTAGGTGGGGGGAGGATTGTTTCATAAACATGTGAAATGGTGTTAAACTGATTTCCTTCTTCAGCTATGCTGTAAACTCCTTGAAGGCAAGAATTTGTTCTTGATTTCTTTGTATCTCTCCCAGAGTCCATCAGCATGCCTTGTTCATGGGCAGCATTTCTATAAATACAATTAGTCTGGCTCAAACAATGGGATGGCAGGTGACCTCATCATTAGAGGGCTTCCAGCAAAAGCCCTAACGTCTACTTATTGAGAATGTTATAAAGGCCTTACTCCTTCAACTAGTCAAACTGGATGAGCACCTTGTGACTGAGATTTTTGTGACCAAGACAAGGTGATGCCTTCCTAATTCCTTCATATTCAACTCCCTTTGTCCTTCATATTCAAGCACCCTTCCATTCAGTTCAATACAGAATGCAAAGTCTCTGCTAATCCCTCCCTCTTGGTCTCTGGGTGGGAGGGAAGGGGTTGGCTAAATATGTTTGGGTGCACAGCTGCTCTATGCCCTACTCACTGTGGGATGGTTCACTTCCTGCGCTAATGGCCTAGAATCAGATCATTTGGTTCCAAGTAGAGGCTGATTACACTGATCTCACTGGGGCTTGAGTCTTGATGGCTTCCTTGGGGTGTAGCACAATTTACCATGATTGCTGATCCTTGATTAGGTGGGATCCTGAGAGGCTGTGGAGAATGCTGATGGTTAAAACTGAGTGTGAAGGAACTCGGGGTTGTTTTAAGGACAGAAATGAGACATCCTTAATGTCATGGGATGAAGGCATCAGTAAAGAAGTAGTAGGGAATTGCCGCAGACTATACTCTAAACTACGGTTTAGAAAACTCTCCAGAGTGGGACTACAGGGCCAGACTATGGACATTTCTCCAATAGCCTGTAAAAGTTAGAGGTTTGCTTTTTTTGGTGTTTTTTTTTTTTTGTTTTTTGTTTTTTGTGGTGGGAATGTCTCTTCCCCCTTTCCTCCCCTCATTCCTAGTTGGAGGGAAGGAACATCAGAGGTGGATAGGGTCCAAGGATTTAGGTCTGGAAGAGCCTTTAGAGATCATGTAGGCCAGGAGGTTCTTAACTTTTTTTTATGGCAGAGATCCCTCTGACTGGTCTCAGCAGAATATTTTTAAATGTAAAAAATAAAATAAAATGCATAGGATTGCCAAGGAATCCAATTATAATGAATGTAGTTATCAAACTTTTTTTAAAAAAGAAACCATGTACATTGACTCCAAGTTAAGCACCCCTGATTATGTCCATCCCCCTCATTTCACACATGAGGAAATTGAGGCCTAGAGACATGAGGTAATTTGCTCAAAGCTTCCCAGGCATCAGATAGTAGAGATAGGATGTGAACCCACATTCTCCATACTACAAATCCTGGGCTTTTCCCATTTTGTGGAGCTGCCTCAGTTTCGCTGGTGAGGCTTTGCCTAGTAGTCTGACATCACTGGCATTTGCCCAGTCTACTTTGCACATAAAGTCCAAACCTGCAAGGCTCTTTCTGCATCACACAACTTCAAATCCAGAGCCAAATAGTGGCAAAGACATTCCTGAAAGGAACTGCGCCAAGCTAGATAACGAATTTATGTCCATCACGTGAACCTTTCCATGGTTATTTAAGAACCTATTCAATTTCATTTTCTTTTATAGCCAGATATGGTATTCTAATAAAATACCTGTCAACAGCTAAAATGATGGTGATATTTCCACTTAACATCTTGCTATAGAATCATAGACAAAAGGCAGAAATGTACAAGAAGTGATCTTTCAGGTTCTTTCCAGCTCTTATAACCTGTGATAGTAGGAAGCATGGAACTCACATGCAACAGATGAATGCATTAACACCAACTTGTAAAGGGGAGCTTGGTTCCACTCTGGCTGCTGCCGCTTGAAGTACACAGTCAATTCTTTGTATTAAATCATATTTCTACAACACTGTAGGGCTTATTAATGATGATGACGATGACAATAGCTAATATTTATAGAGTGCTGCAAGAGTTATAAAACACTTACATGTGTTATCTCATTTGACCTTCCCAATAGCCTCGGAAAATAAATACTATTATTATCATTCCCATTTCACAGGTGAATGGGAGAGGCGAAAACTTCTCAGACTATCTCCTAAAGTCTAGTAATGTTTCTTGTGGGAACAGGCCTGAGTTTCAGTTTTACCCATCCCCCTCCTTTACTGACACTTCAGCGTTAAGTTTGCCAAATAAAGACATGTACATTTGGATTGGCTATATCCTGTTTCCTTGTTCTTTGTCTTTTTTTTCTGTGCCTAGACTGTAAGCCTACCTCCCAGCCAATGAGAATAAGGGATAGTTGTGGGAGGGAGTTTGTCTGCCCTAGAGTATATAACCTTGTTTTGTCTTCTGCAACATACCTCCTTCCACTAGTCTGCCCTGGAGGAGGTGATGCCCTCTTCTCCCAAGAACTGAATAAATGCTTCCTGTTCTTAGCTCCAGACACCTCTGACTTTTATGAAATTTCGGGTAGGAGATTTTTGGGGTCCCCGTAACCCACACAACAGATGAAAAACTGAGATGCAGAAAGGTTAAGTGACTTCCTCTGGGTGATATAGCTAGTAAGTGTCTGAGTTACGATTTGAAATGAAGTCTCCCTGATTCCAAGTCTAGTATTCTGTGTACTGTGCCACTAATTTTACAAAGCTACAATCTGTTCTTCTCAGATATTCTATACTTAATAAAGAATGTTTTTCTTTGTCAGCAGTTACAGTATGCCTCAAAACTGAATGTAAAACATAAACTAAAAGAAACTGGGAGAGCACAGATTTCAAGTTAGAGGAGACTTTATAGGTTGTCTGGTCCAACCACTTAATTTTCCATCTTGTGTCACAGTGGATTAAGGGCTGAATCTGGAGTCAGGAAGACCTGAGTTCAGATGCAACCTCATACATTTTCATTCTTTGTGACCCTGGGCAAGCCACTTAACCTCTCTTTACCTCAGTTTCCTTACCTGTAAAACAGAGATGATAATAATAGCATCTTCCTACCAGAGCAGTTGTGAGGATGGCATGATATTATAATTGTAAAGCACTTAGCACAGTGCTTGGCACAGAGTAAGCCTTATATAAATGTTAGGCATTATTATCATTACATGTAGTGGATGCCCTTCCCTACCCTGGAGCATGCTCAGTCACCATTCCTGTGGATAGAAGGTGTGTAGGCTTGGACTGAGCCTACCAAGGGCATGAGGAAGTTTCCTAACTGGCTGTACAACCAGAACTCAGTGGATAAACAAAAAGGGCAGCCCAACCCTTTACTTTGCTAGCTTCCTTTTCTTTAGTGGACTCTTCCAAGCTGTTGCAGAGTTAGGTGGGGGAGGTGAGTCAGCCGCCCTTGTCTGCCATCTGGTCTCTATGCAGGCCATGAGCATCATTCTTTTTTATGTTTGTCTTTTCCTGATTTTAGGCAAATGCATCTACGACTGGTTTCAATCTCGTGAGTTTCAAAAGGTCTATAGATCTGAGGTTGGTGATATAGAGTAGATGACTAAACTCCTCCCAAGCTTTCCTTTATAGAGGGCCAAAGTGGGATTTCTAGCTCACTCTGCTCTCCATCTTTACCTCTTCTTGGTTTAAACTCCACCATACCAGACACCCCGGCTCCAAAAGCTTCTTTTCTGTGTTGTTTTCCCCCATTTGATTGTAAGCTCTTTAAGGACAGAGACTTTTTTTCTTGTTTGTATTCTCAGTGCTTAGCACAGTGCCTGAAAATATAGTATGAGCTTCATAAATGTTTATTGAATTGAACTGAATTGGCAGTAACATTCACCAGCGGGATAGGATTTGAAAGCAGGAGAAGTGTCTGCTTTAGAAAGAGAAAATGAAGGGATAAAGAGAGTTCTCCAAGGAAGGCGGCAGCCTCAGGGAATCTTCCTGACCTCCCTATTGTAAAGAGAAGTCACTGGAAAGAGAGTGTCCAGGGCTGAGGTGAAACATGAACTGCTTAATTAGCAACCTTTGGGGCAGCTAGGTGGTCCAGTAGCCAGAATGCTAAAGTCAGAAAGACCTGAGTTCAAATCTAGCTTTAGATATTACTAGCTGTGTGACTCTGGGTAAGTCACTTAACCTCTCTTTGCCTCAGTTTCCTGATAAATAAAATAGAGATAATAATAGCGTCTATCTCTAGGGGATTTTTGTGAAGATCAAATGAGATCATAATTGTAAAGCACTTATGGCAGTGTCTGGCACATAGGAAGCATACTAAGTATAAATGTTAGTTATCATTGTCATCATCATCATTGCTTTAAACCGTCTTTGGCCTCCCCATAGATTGTAGTTATTATCTAATAGTTATTAGCTGTTACTAAGTCCTGTTTAAATCATTCTATTAATGTACTCTGTGATTCTTCAAGGGTCCGCATTGCTTTTTGTGTAGAATAAATGTCCTATCCCCTACTTGACTCATCTTGTACATTCACTATCTCTTTTACTTTACTCTGTGGGGAGAAAAAGACATGAGCCATAACTTTTTACTGTATGGAGCACTGGCCCTGGGATGGTGGGGTGAAGGTTTGTTATCAAGCTGACATGTGGGAAAATAGGGACCCTAATGCCCTAATTAGAGCTCCAACTTCTTTAGCAAAGAACCTAGTTCAGTGCTAAATGTTTGGGTATAGAAAACAGGCACTGGTAGAGTACCCAAGCCTCTAGGAGGCCCAGCAGAGCATGGGCCTCTCTCTGCTACATAGAGATGCAGAAACAGGTCCAGAGAGACAAAGTGATTTGTTTGCCTGTGATCACACAGGTAGTAAATGGTATGGGTGAGATTTGAACCTGGGGCCTCAGATCCCAAATCTATTGCTCTTTCTACGATACCACAAGATGTGACAAACCATTGTGCCTGGAGTAAAGAAAGGCCTGGGTTTGAATCTTGCTTCTGACTTTGTGACCTTGGCAAATGGGAAAAAAAAACCCAACATACTTCTAGCATCCACTTCCCAGGGTGGTCAGTGGGATCCTTTATGGATTTCTAAACATCTGAGTGCTCTAGAGGGTGTCCCCAAAGTCTTAGTAAGTTATTAAAGCTTAACCTTTGGGGTACCCTGTCTGTACACATACATATGCATATATGTATATAGATGTGTATGTATAACACACGTAAATATATGTCACTAATTATTATGGGAGGAAAAGCAAAGTAGTTGTTTGCATAAGACAGAGTAGGGAGGGAATGCTCACCCTCCGTTCTTCTGACATCTCTGCAGCTCTTAGATAGATTATTACAGTCAATAATAAAGTTATTGTGAATGGCTTCTACAGCTATAGAGCAGCTAAAGAAGAAGGTCTGATAATGAAGTCTGGGAACAACCTTTCAAACTTGTAAAAGGCAGCAGACCCAGAACATCATGCAACATGCCAAGCCAGGTCAAGGGAAAGTCCAGCAGCCTGATTTCATGCAGATCCCAAGGTGACACAGATCCTAAGTGATACAGCTGGGATTCAAATGTAGTCCATAGTGAGTGCTCTTTAAATCACACCACCTTGACTTTCTGAGACGGCAGCAACAGCAACAGCCCAGAAGGGATTGTGTATATTGGAGTGGGAAGATTGTATGAATTGAAGCTGGCCCTAAGAGACTGACAAACTAGTATGCCTAGCCTGGGTTTTCTTCCACATTAATTTACTCTATTTTATACCCTTGTGTCATCAGAATAGAAACTCTTTAAAACTGAACAATTACATTGGACTCAGTGGTTTCAGTTTTCCAAGGGAATTGCTTTGTCAATATTCCTACAATGTCTGTTAATATGGTAGAGAAAATTCTGGACCACCCACTTCCTAGATCTCAGGCCATTGCCTGGGTTATTTCAAGGTAGGGCTTTGAAATGCAAATATGTGAATTTCATTAGGGAAGCTGAACTACTCCTTTCTCTATTAACTCCATAAACTAAATTTCTGATATAGTGGTTCTCATCAAAGCTTTCTTTTGAAGCTGCTTAGCCCTATCCCCCTTCTCCCTAAGTTGCTAGACTATGGCATTTGTAGAATCTTAGAGCTGAAAGAAAACTTAGATCACACCAGACCTAGAAAGAACATTAGACCTTTCGAACAGTATCAGTCCTTCAAGAGGAACGGATCAACTGACATTTACTAAGTGCTGACCACGTGTCAGGGAAGGCACACTGTGTTAAGCATAGGAAACATAGAGAAAAGGAAAAAACAGTCCATTTGCTTAATTAAGCTTACAGTCTAATGGGAGAGACAACATGAAAACAACTATACACAAACAAGATATATACAGCATAAATTGGGGATATTCTCTGAGGGAAGTCAGTAACGTTAAAGAGGACTGGAAATGGCTTCTTGCAGAAGGTAGGATTTTAGTTGAGACCTGAAGGAAGCCGGGAGAAAGAGACCAAGAGTGATGGAATTTGAGGTGTGGAAGATGACAGTAAAAATACATAAATGGAATGTCCAGGGTCACTGAATCAAAGAGCCCAGTGTGGAAGGGAGAGAAAGATAGGAAGGAGCTAGGATATGAGGGGCTTTAAAAACCAAACAGAGGATTTTCTATCTGGTCCTGGAGGTCACTGGAGTGATTAAATGGGGTAGGGGTGACATGGTCAGATCTGTGTTTTAGGAAGATCAATTTGACAACTGAGTGGAGGTTAGATTGAAGTGAGAAGACTTTGAGGTAAGAACACCAACTAGCAGGCTATTCAGATAGTCTAGGTGTGAAATGATGAGGACCTGCACCAGGGTGGTTGCAGTGTCAAGAGAGAAGGGGGCATATTCTAGAGATGGAGACCATAGAACTTGACAACTGATTGGATGGGTTGGAAGGAGAGTGAGAGAGTGAGGAGTTGAGGTTTGGAACCTGGGTAACTGGGAGGATGATGGTACCTCATAGCAATAGGAAAATTAGGAAGAGAAGAAAGTTGGGGTTTGGGGGCAAACAATGTGTTTTCCTTTGGACATGTTGAGTTTATAGATGTAGAGCCAGGAAGCTTAGAGGTCATCTAGTATGATCCCTCGGTCGACAGATGGCAAAACAAAGACCCAGAGAGGTAGGTGACTTGCCTAAGGCCATGTTGTTATTTCTTTCATTCAAAAACATTCATGATGTTGTTTGAATCCTGAAAGATAAATTGCTGTGTACAGAAAATGAAGAGCTGATTGACTTAGAAAAACATGGAAAGACTTGGACTTAGAAAGGAAGATGTTATCCACGTTCAGAGAAACAGATGATAAGAGTAAATAAGCATAGTATGGTCTTACATATGTGTCTATGGGTGTGTATGTGTATAGATGTCTATGTTTGTAGATATCTATGTGTGTGTTTGTATATATATATATATATACATATATATATATATATATACACACACACACATATATATATATATATATACACATATATATATATATATATATATATATATATTCATGCTTAATTGTAGCCTTCTTGGGGGGGTGGGGTATGGGAGAGGAAAAAATAAAGCAAAAAGCACACAGCAGAGAACAAAAGAAAACCAACGAGAAAGAAAAGCTGCAAGCTGCACCGCTTTGAAAACGATGTGTAGCATTTGTCATATAAGTTTTCTTGAAATGGAAATTTATTGTTTTATATTGAATACTCTCCTGTGGTCTGTGTATATGGCAATGTTTTTTTTTTCCTTTTATCATTTTGCATTCAAGTGTAAAATTTAAAAAATATTTACCAAAGGAACCCAAACCCAACCCAAAGCAAAACAAACAACAACACTGATGAAGTACTTACAATGAGCAGAGAACTGGAAAGGCAGGGGGGGGAGATATGATATTTAGATGAGACTTTCATAGTGGGGAGATAAGATGCAAATATGTAACTCTAATACATAATATTATGTGGTAAGTATAATTATAGTATTATACGATAAGTATTAAATAGGTAAAAACAAAAATGTGAAGTCTGAGGGAAAAGGTCATTATTTGATCAGAGGAGGCTGAATAATGAACATGCCTTAAGAGTTGTCTTTTAAAATTATGGTCTCCCAAGCAGGGGCTGGAGGACTGAGGACTAAGACCTGCCTGACTCCAAGTGGTGTACAACCAATCAATCAACCATAGTAAGAGAAGGTGGGTCACATCCTTCCCTCCCTGGAAAAGTCAGTAGGGGGCTCATTTCCAACACAACCACACCTGCCATTATTCCCAGTATTACCCTACTCAGCCTCTCCCTCAGATAACTAGCCCCATTTTCTCCCTATCTACCCCCTTCTATGCTTCATGGATTCCTTTAAGCCGTTATAACTCAGTCACTACCTGGGCACCCACTGCAGATCGGCAAAAGTGCCTTCGGAAAACTACATTTTCACTGGGAGCAGAGCCCAAGAACAGCTAGCCCTTTTTCCTAAAGAGGGTGAAGGGTGGGCTCAGTCCTCTGGGAGATGAATTAGATCAATAAATCAACAATTATCCATTAAGTACTATGTGCCAGATAGTGTCTTGAGCCCTGGGGGTACAAAATAAAGGCAAAACCAATCCTTACCCCTTACCCTGTTATATTCTAATGAAAGAGATAACATGTAATAAATAGGTACATATAAGATAAAGAGTGAAGTGAAGGTTAACCTTAGAATGGAAGGCTCTAGTACCAAGGAAAGGCCTCCTGCAGAAGGCATCTTCTGAGATGTCTAGAAGGAAGCCAGGGATTCTAAGAGGTAAAGGTGAAGAAAGAACTTTTCCAGGTATGGAGGACAACCAAAGAAAAGCCTGGAGATGGAAGGTGGAGTTTTGTTGTGTTTGTCCTTCATTTCAAAGAAGGCCATGATATCAGGGAAATGATGACATGACTTGCTGTTGACTTTGATTTGAGTGAGGGAGGGCCGTGCAAGGTCACCAGCCTCACTTTCTCCTCCAGAGCCATCTGGATCAGTGACCTGATATTCCTCAGGATGACTGGAGATGACCCAGGATGCGGTGGGAGACCCTGGCTCTTTTAGGCTAAGGCCTTTTCACCTACTCACTTAGAGTGTGGTAATGCCTATTTGGTGAATAGGCCTCTTTAAGAAATGAGTCAAGGGATGGTCCTTTTAATGAGAAAAAAAAAAATCAAGCCGGGAGGGGAAGACGCTTCCTCAGGGTTGCTGTTCCAAAGAGAAACAGTTACCATAGACGTTCACTGTAAACCAGGAGGGCCCAAAATACAGCCATCAAGTGGAGCTTGAGCAGGGACCTATTGTGGTCCATTCTATGGGGTTGAGAGTGAACTGAGTTTAAGGTTTTATGAAAGAAGAGGAAAGGAAGGAAGGAAGGAAGGAAGGAAGGAAGGAAGGAAGAGTGGGAGGGAGAGAGCTTCTGGTCATCAAAATTTACCTTCCTTTGGAGAGGAGAGGGAGAAGGCGAGAGAGAGGGACAGGACAAGCTGAGTTACCCAACTGGCTGGGTCCCCATTCAGGCAGCAGCTCCTCCTCACGGGTTGTGTTTGTCCTTCATTTTCAAAGAGGACCGTGGCATCACATAGGAGGAACAACAAGTAGGCTGGTCTGGTTGGCTCATAGTATAGAGGAAAATAAAGAAGCCTGGGAAGGAAGGAAGGGCTGCTGTGTTGTGAAGAACATTAAATACCAAAAAGTCTTACTCTTCTTTTTTCATTTCTGATGGAACAGAATGAGGTTCACAGAATGAACAAGCATGGATGGATTATGATCTGTATGTTTTATCTCATTATATTATTTTTGCCCCCAAACCTATCTTTTTTCTGAGCTTCTTTTCTGTCAAGGGCACTGCCAGTTTTCCAGTCACCCAGGTTCACAACCCTGGTATTCTCTTCTAACTCACTTTCCTTCCCTCTATATATCCATTCACTTGACAAATCTTGTCATTTCTTAATTCCACAACGCATCTTGTTTGTTTCTTTCCACTTACACAACCAGTTCCCTCACTCAGACCCTTATCACTTCTCCCCACTAGTGTTGAAATAGTATTTTTTTAATGTTAATGTTTTTTGCTTCTCTTCTTTCAGATTGTCCTTCACTTCTATGCATTTGCACTCCCAATCTACACAGTTCTAACTTTACCTAAATGGACAATTCTGCAGAGCTCTTGTTGTGCAGAGAAGAAGAGCAAGCCGAGACCTGGTGTGGATTTATTGATCAAGCATGTGACTACCCGGAGTGTAGACTCAAATTGGGTAGCTTTGACTGAAGGTACAAGTAGTGTTTAAAAAGGCTAAAACCACAAAAACCACAATCAGGGAGGGGAGCTAGCATAAGCAATGATGTACAGAAGCTAAGAAGAGCCATTGGTTAGAAAATTTCTAACAGTGGTCTAACAGTGGTTCTCAACATTCCTAATGCCGCGACCCTTTAATACAGTTCCTCATGTTGTGGTGACCCCCAACCATAAAATTATTTTTGTTGCTACTACGTAACTGTAATTTTGCTACTGTTATGAATTATAACGTAAATATCTGACATGCAGGATGTATTTTCATTGTTACAAATTGAACATAACACATAGGTTGAGAACCGCTGTGTTAGATCTATAACTCAGGGCTAATTTGGGAATAATGGCACAAGGGTACAAGGGTGCAACCTTCCTGGAACATGAGGGTCCCTCCTAGAACAGGGTGAAGGATACAGGGTGGAGGGTCATTGGGTAAGGGGGAGTGGAGATCAGTAATTTGCCAGAACAGAATGGAATCATGTTCTGGGTGAAGGGTGTGGGGACCCTGCTTAGTCAGCGGAACAGAACAAGGTGGTCTCTACATAAGATGGTCTTGCACCATAACCCTAGGACTGATCACGGTACAGAATGCTGATTCATGAAGAATATATAGAATGCTGATTCTGGAAGGAAGGGGTCAGGGGACTACACCTTGGGCAATACCCAGGACTATGCTTTAAGTTGTTACAAGCTATTACAGGATGTAGGATAGAGACCAAGACAAAAATATAAAGGGGCTTAATGGTGGGCCACAAATCAGGTGGTGTGTAGTGACCTGTGATTTGGGTTTGGGCACAACACTCTACGTAAAGTCATTTTTATGCAATGTGAATAAGAAGGAAGGGAAACAGGAAGGGAGCTGTGAGGCCAGAAGGGAAGGGACTGGCACAGGGTTTGAGCATTTACAGGGGACCAGGGACAGAGAAGCAAGAGCAAAAGGAGGAGCATTTGTGTACAGGGCCAGTCACGTGGGAGCCTGACCAGAACCAGAGGAAGGAGGTGGGGGGAGGATGTATGCACTTGGGGGCCAGAGAGAACACAGGAGAAGACAAATAAATGTGGAAGTGGGCAAAGGGGAAGGGGGAGTAGACTGGGACAAAAGTAGCTGTGCTTGGTGAAGAACGCTCAAGCCAAGCCCCAGGAAAACAGACATCTCTTCTGCTTTCACTTGGAGGGTTTTTCTTCTTGTTTTGGGGTTTTGTTTTTGGTTTTTGGTGCGTTGGGATGTGGGGTGAGGGGGCCTTAGAGTACAGAACTGAGAGGCAGGAACAAAGGGATCATAGTAACTATATAGTAAATATAGGTAGGTTTTTTTTTGGAATGTGAATTTCTTTCAGAATTCTTTACATAAAGTCAAATTTGCATAATGTTAATTTATGTAAAACAAGAACTGTATTGTTCTCTTTTTTTGTTTCTTTGCTGAGGCTTGCTATGCAGATTCAAAATTTTCTATTCTGCTCATTATTTTTTGCTGTGCAGGACAACATTCTGCTCTTATAATTCTCATTTCTCTTTTAAACCACTCAGGAATAGTATGTTTTGGTTCCATGTTCTCCTTAAATTCCACAGGGCCCTCTATCTCCTCAAATGTTGTATAATTTTCCTTTATTTTGCAGTATTTATTCATAAATGCCTGAACTTGTTTACTAGAGCTAGAAGCCATATGTTGTTATAATTTTTTTTCTGTTGATTTATCTGTTTATATTCAAGGTCTTTGAGATTTCTTCTTTCTGAAATCTTTGATACTTAAGTATCAAAGTCTTTGTCCTGCTCCTCACCCCCCTCTTATTTTTCTTATCACTTACTTCCTAGCTCCCTTCCCTGTGATTGTGGTTTCCTTGGGGACTGGATCTCAAAGCATCTCATCTTCTTTCCCACCAGGCAATCTGCAGTGGTCAGAACTGGTCCCAGATGGCTGCTGTGCTCTTTCCCTCAGGCTTGGTGGAGGGCTGCACAGCCCCTCACACTCATGAGATCCTGTCCTGGTGACCTGTCCCACTCCCTCTGTTCCTCAGTTTTCTGGCCTGGACCCAGCATTTTAGAATCTATTTTCTCCAGAACCAGCAGTTCAGAGCTTTGCAGTGCTAGAACTTCTAAGTTGCAGTACTGGCATGCTTTTACTCCTGAGGGGCTATGGCCAAACTGGCTGTTGAACCCTAAACACATTTCTGCAGCCTTGAGCTGGGGTTTCCAAGGCACTGGGGTGTTAGGGTGTGGTGTCCTTGACTCTGCTAGTGCAGTCTTGTAAAGCCATATACGAGCTTTCCAGACGACTGCTGCTGTGAACAGCTTTTTAAGGTTCTGATTTTATAGTATAGTGAACTCTCTATTCATTAACAAATCAGAGCAAAGCATTCATAGAAAATCAAAATACAGCATTTGCAATGTTACAAATTATCACAGAAAATCAAAATACAGCATTCACCATGTCACAACTCAACAATTTATCACTAAAATGGCTATATAGTTTTCACCAAAGTGGTCACATAGTTTTCAACAAAGTACATTCATTTAGTCAATCACAAAGTACAGAGTTGAAGTTCTCCACCCCTAGGTCACAGTAAATCATAATCTTCTCAGTCAGTACACAGTATCCAAGTAAAGTCTTCTTTCAGCTTGACTTGAGGCTGGCTCTCAGCTTCCATGGTTCCTCTTCCATGGTCCCAGCTCCAACTTTCACGTGGGTTCAAAGGCAGGCAGCTCCCAGTTCCTTGTCCAGCTCCTTGTTTGGTTCTTTGTCTAGTTCCCATTCCATATTGAAGTTCATAGTGTCCAGTCCACCTCAAGTCCTTCACTGTTCCTGTTTCTGGCAAGACAAAGCTTGACACTGTCACAATAATACTTATACACATTGCCAGAACCATCATCAATTCACTATCTGCCTGTGAAATCAATTCAGACCCACCAACAAGGTCTAAGAACTCAAAACTAATCATCAACATGGAAATCAACACAGTTCCACAAACAAGGTCCACAAACAATGTACATATACAAATCATCAGGAAAGTCACAGAACCTCCAAAACCCTCCTCCAGGACTTTTATAAACATACAACCAGAAAATCCTCTTTCAGGGCTTCCAGTAAGGTCCCAGGGCTTCTGTACAAAGTATCACAAACAAACATCCACACAGACAGAGCAGACAAACAGAGTGCTGGGATACCACAAGTTTTCTCCTTCTTGACTCTGCCACCACAAGAGTCCTCTTCTCAGTTCTGCTGTCTGGGCCTGAGCCTCTCCTTATAGATGGTCATTAGCTCCTCCCCTTCCTGTTGCAGGAGTTCATGAGTTCTAGGGTTCACAAGTTGTGATTGTGTTGCTTCTTAACAGACTTGATACAAGGCTCAAAAGAAACCTGAACTGAAACAAAGTGTCAATTCAATAGCTGAAAGAAGATGTGAACTACTTCTGTGCCTGCCATTACATTGAGAAGAGGAATGGAGAAGAGGGCTCTTGTGGTGGTAGAGTCAAGGAGAAAACTTGTGGTATCCCGGCACTCTATTTGTCTGCTCTGTCTGTGTTGATGTTTGTTTGTGATACTTTATACAGAAGCCCTGGGACCTTACTGGAAGCCCTGAAAGAAGATTTTCTGGTTATGTTTGCAGAAGTCCTAGAGGAGGGTTTTGGAGGTCCTGGGACTTTACTGATGATTTGTGCTGACCTCTTGGACCTCATTTGTGGTCTGTGTTGATTTCTATGTTGATGATTTATGTTAAGTTCTCAGACCTTGTTGGTGGGTCTGAATTGATTTCACAGGCAGGTGGTGAATTGATGATGGTGCCAGAAAGGTATATGAATATTATTGTGGCTCTGTCAAGCTTTGTTTTGCCAGAAACAGGAACTGTGAAGGACTTGAGGTGGACTGGACACTGTGAACTTCAATATGGAACAGGAACTGGACAAAGAACCGGACAAGGAGCTGAACAAGGAACTGGGAGATGTCTGCCTTTGAACCCAGGTGCTGATGGCATGGGAGGTAAGGGAAGAGTGTTCAGTGAGCTCAGGGTCAGTGAGCATCATCAGTTCCTAGGTATCTAGGTTTGATCTATTTTTTTTTTCTTTTTAATCTTCTTTTGGATTCTAGGTGTCCTAGACCCTTCTAGGATCACCACCAACAAAACAGTTTTGCTTTCTATCTAGATAGAATCCCCCACAAAGAGCAGATGTATAAATATACAGAATGTGTAAATAAACCAAGATACATTTAGGGAAGAAAACACTAAAAAGAAAAAGGCAGTCAGGAGCCCCAAGGCCTATCCTCAGCTCCCCTAGGCAAGCCTCTACTTGAGCTGGCAGATACCATGCTACCGGGGAAGGGTGGTAAAATAGAGCTGCCTGGTACATGGGACAGTAGAAAGCAAAGAGAAATGTAGAAGCTACCTCTCCATTCCAAAATGATTCAGCCCTTCCTTTGCCTCTGCCACATGACTAAGGAACCAATAAAGTGATTGCTCAGTCAGGTAGAGGAGTCCTTCAGCATTGCATAACCAGGCCAGAAGCAAGCAGGGAAGCCTGATGCATGCTCTGTTGGGTGTAGGCCCTAATACAAGTACATAATATGCTAAAACAGAATGTAATCCAGTTTGGAGCATTGAGAACTAAGAGGAATGAGTAAAAATTTCAGAGAGGAAAATCTTGTCTCTGTGTGAGGAAAGGGGCTAAGGAAGCTTTTCTCACACAAAAGATGCAAACGTCTCCTCAGTTTCACCAGAGAGAAAAGGGGTTGGTTCCAGCAAGTAACTACAATGTGCTGGCATTGTAGACAAAAATGAGAAACAGTACCTGTCTTCAGGTAGAGTTCCCTACCCTTGTTTATGATAACCGCCAAGTGTCCCTTCCCAGATTCCTGCTGAGATATTATTCAAATTATTGGCAGATTCTTTACATCTATCCCTGATGTTTATCTAAGTGGTAAGCCCTTAACAAATGTTTACTGATTGGTTGGAGTCCATGGCCTGAATATAAACCTGTGTGACCCTCAGCAGGTAACTGCCTCTGCCAGCATGAGTTTCTTCATCCACAAAATGACGGGGTTGCACTAGATCAGGGGTGGGGAACCTACACTAGATGATTCTTAAGTTTCCTTTTAGCTAATCTATAAAGACTAATATTGTCTCATTGCACCTTTTTTGCTCATTACTTCTAGGCCTACTCTCTGGGCCTAAATGATATGAATATAACCTCTTTCCTCCTCAACAGACCTACATATATACTTGAAAACAGCTATCATTCCTTCTTCCTCTTCTACCCTCTCCCCCCACCTCCCATGATTTAAGATCATAGAGTGATGGAATGTCAGACCTAGAAGGACCATTAACAATCTAGATTAACCTCTTCCTCACTTTCACCTTGCCATCTTACAGATGACCAAACAGAAGTTCAAAGTGGGGGGGTGACCTGTCCAAGGTCATAAAGCTAGTAGGTAGCAGAGCTGAGTTGAGAGCCTGTACTGTGTTCTTGTAAGGATGCCAGTCTACACAGGCTGACATGGGAGAAGTGGAGGGAAAAAAAGATGAAGGGCACTGGACCCACATCCCTTTCTCCCTCTCTGTACTCTACACAGCCACCAAAGTGATTTTCCTAAAGTTCAGGCCTGATCATTTCACCCTCTCTTCACCCAAACACACACAGAGACATGATATATGTACATAGACAAATTCTAGTGGCTCCCTCAAAAATAAACTCCTTTGTCTGACATTTAAAGCTTTTCACAGCCTGATCCTATCCTACCTTTCCTGATTTATTGTACATCATTCCCATTCATGCACTCTCTGGTCCAGTCAAACTGGCACCCAAGTTGTTCCTCATATAACATTTCCATTTCTTAAGGTACCCTATGCCTGTTCTCACCTCTATCTCAGGTAATCCCTGGTTTCCTTTGAGAGCCAGCTAAACCTCACATTCTTCACAATACTTTTTTGTCCTGCAGCTGATAGTAACTTCTTGACCATTTACATTTATTTATTTTTTATGTGTTTTGAATATATTTCTGAATGTACATATGTACGTGTTGTCTTTCCATTAGGATTTAATCTCATGGAAGGAAGGGCCCATTTCCCTTTCATTTTTAATATTTTCAGTGTCTTGAATAGTTTCTTTCATATAGTAGACACTTTATAAATGTTTCCTGGCTATTGCAATAGACTGCTTTTTGATCTCCTTGCTTCAGGTTTCTCCTCATTCTAATCTATTCTCCACTCATCTGTCCAAGTCACCTGCTAAAACACAGGTTTGACTACATTACCCTCCTCCACTCAATAAACTTCAGTAGCTCCTTATCACTTCCTAGAGCAACTATGAAATCCTCTACTTGGCATTTGAAGCTTTTCTTACTCTCTGCCCTCCCCCCACTCTTCTAGGGTTCTTATACCTTACCCTGCCTTCTCCAGCCACTTACTCTAAAATCCAGTGACGCTGGTCTTGCTGTTTCTCACACAAGACACTCCATTTTCCTACTGGGCATTTTCACAGTTATCCTCCATGCCTGGAATGTTCTTTCCACTTGTCTCTGCCTCCTGGCTTCCCTGGATCCTTCAAGTTCCAACTAAAATCTTACCTACAGGAAGACTTTCCTGCTCCCCTTAATTCTAGTGCCTTCCCTCTGTTGGTTATCTCCAGTTTATCATGTATATAATTTGTCTGAACATAGTTGTTTGCATTGTTGTCTCCCTCATTAGATTATGAGCTTCTTGAGGGCAGAGACTGTCTTTTTAAATTTTTAATCTTATCTTTTTAGTTTCCGGCACCTACTTCTATAAGATTTTGAGTTCAAATTTTCTCCTCCCTCTCCAGGATGGAGTGAAATCTAATATAGGCTACACATGTACGATCATACCAAACATATTTCCACATTAGTCATGTTGTAAAGAATTAGAACCAAAGGGAAAAACTATGAGAAACAAGAAACAAAAAAAGGGAGAGAATATAGTATGCTTCTATCAGTATTCAGACTCCATATATCTTTCTCTGGATGTGTATAGCATTTTCCATCATGAGTCTTTTGGAATTGTCTTAGATCCTTGCATTGCTGAGAAGAGCTAAGTCTATCTAAGTTAGTCATCACACAATGTGACTGTTACTGTGTACAATGTGTTTCTGGTTCTGCTCACTTCACTCGGTATTGGTTCATGTAAATTTTTCCCAGGTTTTTCTGAAGTCCACCTGCTCATCATTTCTTATGGCATCACATTCATATACCACAACTTGTTTAGTCATTCCCCAATTAATGGGCATCCCCTCAATTTCCAATTCTTGGCCACTACAAAAAGAACTGCTATAAACATTTTTGTACACGTAAGTCCTTTTCCCATTTTTATGATCTTTTTGGGATATAGCCCTAGAAGTTGTATTACTGGTCAAAGAGTATGAATATTTTTATAGCCCTTCGGGCATAGTTCCAAATCGCTCTCCAGAATGGTCAGATCACTTCACAACTCCACCAACAAAACATTAGTGCTCCAATTTTACCACATCTTCTCCAACATTTATAATTTTCCTGTTTTGTCATGGTAGCCAATCTGATAGGTGTGATATGGTACCTCAGAGTTGTTTTAATTTCCATTTTTCTAATCAATAGTGATTTCAAGCATTCTTTCATATGATTATAAATTAGCTTTTATTTCTTCATCTGAAAACAGGCAGAGACTGTCTTTTGTCTCCCTTGTATCCCTAGGGCTTAGCACAGTGCCTGTCACATAATAAGCATTTAATAAATATTAACTGATTGACTAAATAACATTTCAACCACTGTTAGATAGGATGAAGACAAAAAAAAATAAAAAACAGTCCCTATTTCAAAAAGTTTGCTTTTTACTGGGAGAAAACGGTATATTCAAGATAGGTACACACATACAGAGTAAATACACAGTGATTTGGGGAAGAGCACTGACAATTGGGAGCATCAGGAAAGGCCTCCTGTGGCAGTTTGAGCCTAAGCTATCCCTCAAAGGGAACTAGGGGTTCCAAGAGGTGAGAGTGAGGAGAGAGAACTGGCAAGGAATGGGTGACAGTCTATGCAAAAGTATGGAGATGGTCGATGGAGAGAGAGAGAAAGAGCGACAGAGACAGAGACAGAGAAGACAGAGAGAGAGAAGAGAAGAGAGAGAGAAAGAGAGAGGGACACACACACACACACACACACACACACACACACACACACACACACACCACATCAGAATGTATGGATAGAATGGAATCCCATTAGGAAAGTGAAAGTTTAAGTTCCAATGTCAAAAATTTAAATTCTGAGTTGCTAAGCAGTAAGTTAAACAAGACTTCTCTAGCTTATATATTAAATGCAAATGAAGCATATACAAGGAGTCTTCTTTCTAGATCCCCTTTTGAACTACATGTGGCTCTGGTCAGTATGGATTTTTTTGCTTCCATCTCAGTAAATCAGTAGGATTACAAGCATTTTAACTGGAGATGAAGGTCACCTTTGCACAGTACCTACAAGAGGTTAGAGGAATTTGTAAAATAGAAACCCCACCTCCCACCCCCACTTCTCTACACGCCGGCCCTCCCCTCTGCTGCCTTCTTCTGCTTCTGGGATATATGCTTTGTGGTCCATCATGTGGAAATGAGCAACAGCATCAGCAGACCACCTTCTCATGGCAAGAAGGAAGGTGAATCATTAGCAAGAATTTTCCCTCTGAACCAACTGAAAGACCTCTGCCATTTATTTAATGACTCACGCTGAAGACATAGAACAAAAACATTTTTTGAGCCTAGCCTAAAAACTTTATTTGGGGAATGCTATTTATAAGGAAAGAGAGGCAGCCTGATTTAATGGCAAACTGAATGAAGTATAAGTCATTCAGTGACAGGAGCAGGAGGCTCTCCATCTTCTGCTTGGCTGGCCTTATGAGCTTGGACAAGTCATGTAAAAAAACAAACAAACCTCAGTTTGCTTCAGTTTCCCTATCTGTAAAATAGTATCTACCTTTGAAGGTTGTCATGAGAACCAAATAAGGTTAAGTAAATTGCTCAGGGTCACACAGCTTAGTCAGTGTTGGGGTCAAGATTTGAACTCAAGTCTTCCTGACTTCAGGCCCAGAAATCTATCTACTATCAGTGGTATTAAACTCAAATGAAAAGGAAGGAGGGTGGTGGCAGCACTAAACTATACATAAGGATCCCTGCAGACTACTTAGAAAATCAAATATCAACACTCTGTGTTCTAATGTATTTTTATTTATTCTGTTAAATATTTCCCAATAACACGTTAATCTGATTCAGGATTTGGGAGTGTTTCAGGCAAACTCCCTGGACTATGTTTGACGTTGCACTATAGCAACTAACTGCCTAGATGCAAGGACTTTGGGATTAGCCTCCTAAATTAATTCTCTGCCTCAGTTTCTCCCCTCTCCAATCCTTTCCCCACACAGCTGTCAGCCAATATGTTATTCCTAAAACACAAATCTGAATGCCAGTCACCTTCCCCCAATCCATTGTTTTCCTTTCTTGTCTAGTATCAAATACAAATTCCTCAGTTTGGTGTTTAAAACCCATCATAACCTAGCTCCAACTACCTTTCCAGGTTAAAAAAAACCCAAAAAACAAACAAACCGGACCTATGATTTTCAATGGTATAGGAAAACTCCCTCTGTCTAGGCAGATCACCACGAGCTCTGTAACTTGGAGAGTTACTTGGAGCCCAGAGAGGTTAAATGATTTACCCAAGCTCACATGATAAATATATGTCAGAATTGTGACCAAAGCCTGGTCTTCTGACTCCAGGATAGCAATCTCTCTGCTACACTGTGCTACTTCTCTTATTACACACTATTCCTCTCCAGGAACTCTATGGTCAAGCCAAACTGGTCTTCTCTTTTTGCTGTTCCTCACTTAATATATACCATCTTCTATCTTTGCATCATTTCATAATTTTTTTTTTTTTGCTTTTGGGAAGGGGGAAGGCAGGGCAATTGGGGTTAAGTGACTTGCCCTAGGTTACACGGCTGGTAAGTGTTAAGTGTCTGAGGCCGAATTTGAACTCAGGTCCTCTTGTCTCCAGGGCTGATACTCTGTTCACTGCGCCACCTAGCCGTTCCTTTTGCATAAATTTTTGCCTAGGACAGTGAGACTTCGTCTTCTTATATCCACCTCTAAGAATCACCAGTTTTCTTCAAAGCTCAACCCAAACCTTCCATGTGAAGCCTTTCCTGATACCCCTAGCTGTTAGTGCCTCTCTTCTTACCCCTCAATTACTTTGAATTTATTTTGTGTGTATTACATATTACATTACATTATATTGTATTGTATTATATTATACATTAGCATATACATTATATATTTTTTATATATTGCAATACACACAGATATATATTTGCACATACTTATATATACACGTTGTCCATCATAATAGAATGTAAGTCATTGAGGGCAATGACTGTTTCATTTTTGATTCAGTATAACTAATGCTTAGCACACAATGCCTGGTACATAGTTGATACCAAATATTTACTGATCAATTGATTGAGTCTCCTGTTCAGTTCTGAATGCCATATTTAGGAAGCCATTGATAAGCTGGAGAGCTTTCTGTGGAGGGAAACCAGGAAGGAAAGGGACATGAAGGTCATGCCATATGAGTCCTGGTATTAAGCTTGAAAAAAGAGAGGTCTTAGGATATATGAGATCACTGTCGTGAAGTATTAACTTGAAGGATTAATCTTGTTGTGCTTGGCCAGAGCTAGGACAGTGTGTGGAAAGATTCTGAGATGCGAATTTTACTTGGATATACAGAAAAGCTTCCTAACAATTCGAATTGTCCATAAATGGAATGGGTTACCTCTGGAAGAAATGAGGTCTCCATTGCTGAAAGTTTTTACACAAAGGATCACTTGTCAGGTATTTTGTAGAATGAACTCTTGGTCAGGTTTGAATTGCCTTTAGTGACTTTTCTTTTTTAAAAAAAAATCTTTCATTTATTTATTTATTTTTAGTTTTTAACATTCATTTCCACAAGATTTTGAGTTAAAAATTTTCTCCCTGTCTTTCCCCTACCCCCCACCCCAAGATAGCAAGCCTACTGAATCCCCCTTCCCCCAATCTGTTCTCTCTTACATGCTCCCCCATGCCCCCCAAACTTTCTCGTAAGACAAGATAGATTTCTATACCCCAGTGCCTGT
>CM053585.1:252422946-252437984 GCA_028646515.1 Pseudochirops corinnae | reverse complement strand
GCTACTACTATTATTACTACTACTACTACTGTTACTATTACTACTACTACTGCTACTGCTACTACTACTACTGCTGCTGCTGCTGCTGCTACTACTACTACTACTGCTACTATTACTACTACTCCTACTATTACTGCTACTACTACTACTACTGCAACTACAACAACTACTACTACTACTTTCCCTTGTATGAATTCACTGTATGAAGCAGTACAGTGTAGCCTACTGAGTCAGGAGATATGTTTTAGAGTCCCAGTGACCTCGTACCAGTCATTTTCCTTCTCCAGGCATCAGTTTGTTAATTGGCTAGCAGTCATTAAATGCCCACTGTGTACTTTAGGGCAAGAGATATAGTACAAAGAATGAAGTTGTCTTTGCTCCCAAGGACCTTACACTTTATCAAGGGAGACAATATGTGTATGTACATGTAAATATATTTATATGTATACACACATATACACACATATATAAGCATATGCAGAGTAAATGACAACATGTATGTATTAGGTCATTTGAGGGGCATTAAAAGTTGAGATCAAGAAAAGTTTCATGTAGAAGCTTGAACTCCATCTTGGGGGAATTAAGGGATTCTCTGAGATCAAGATGAGGAGGAAAAGCATGAGGGATGGACAGTGCAGTCGTAGAGATGGAGTTAGAGTGCCTTGTGTAAGGAACAGAGGGAGTGCCAGTTTGGCTGGACCATAGAGAGTGAGGAAGTAGGGTAATCTATAATTAGTAGGGCTAGAAAGGTAAGTTGGAACTGTGAAGAGCTTTAAAATCCAACCAGAAGTGTTTGTATTTTATCCTGGAGATAATAAGGAGCCACTGGGGTTTATGGTGTAGGGGAGTGACATGATTAGACCTGTGCTTTAGAAAGATCACTTTGGTACCTCTGTGAAGGATGGATTGCAGGGATTTGAGGCACAGAGATCATTTAGGAGGCCCTGTCTTACTCCAGGTGAGAAGAGATGAGAATCTGAACAAAGGAGGTGCTTATAATAGGTAAGAAGGGGACAGATACCAGAGATGTAAGATCTGGCCACTGATTAGCTATGTGGGATGAAGGAAAGTGAGTTCAGGATAACATGGAGATACTGTACCCGGGATAAGAGAAGGATGTGTAATAGTGAAGTTTGAAAAGGGAGGGTTGTGAGTTTTTGGGGAAAGATAATAAAATTTTGTAGATGTAGTATCAATAAATCAATTAGTAAACATTTATTAAGTACCCACTGTCTGCTAGGCTCTGTACTAAATACTGGGGATTCAAAAAGAAGCGAAAGATACTACCCACTGTCAGAGAACTTACAATATAATGGGGGAGACAACATGCGAACAAATATACATATATGTGTACATGTATATATATGTATACACACATATGTATATATGTGTATATATGTGTGTATACACACACACATACATACATACAAAGCAAGCTATCCACAGGATAAGGAAGAAATATTTGAAAGAGGGAAAGAATTAAGAGGAGATAGGGAAGGTTTCCTGTAGAAGGTGGGGTTTTAGTTGGGACTTAAAGGCACAGCCAGGGAGGTCAATGGTCAGAGCAGAGGAGGGAGAGCATTCCAGGCATAGGAAACAGCCAGACAAAATAGCCCAGAGATGGAATGTCTTGTTCATGGAGCAGATGGGAGGCCAGTGATACTGGATGGGAGTACCTGTTGGGGAGTGAAGTATAAGGAGACTGGAAAGGTAGGAGGGGGTGAGGTGAATGCTAAACAGAACATCTTGGAGACAATAGGGAGCCACTGAAGTTTATCGAGTGAGGATGAGGTGACATGGTAGGAACTGTGCTTTAGAAAACCACTTTGGTGACTGAATGGAGAATGATTTGGAGTGGGGAGAGACTTGAGGCAGGTAGACTCACCTGCAGGCTGTTGCAGTTGTTCAGGTGTGAGATGATGAGGGCCTGCACCCACATAGGGGCAGAGCAGAATCTGAAACATGATATTTAGATCTGGGAGTTATCCCAGAAATTCATGGGAGCTGCTCAGGTTACCATGTAAGAGTGAAGAGAAGAAAGAAAAGAAGGCCCAGGACAAAGCCCTGGGGTCAGAGGTTTGCTGGAGCCAATCTGTAACTGGCTCTAAGCTCATTTGCTCATCGTGAGCAAAACCGACAACCACTATAAATCAGGGCTTGGTTTATTGTTTTGTTGCTTGTCTAGACCTAAGAGAGTAATGGAGAAAATGTTAATCATACAGATTAAAGTTAAAAATGTTTCATGAGTACATTTTTACCTTGGAGAGTCAGTTGTTAAACATTTTGTTAGCGTAGAAGGCACGATACAAATGAGTTAGCAAAGGAGACTGAGGAGCAGCCAGACAAGTTAATAGGTTAACAAGAGATCAGGATCATGAAAACCTATAGAAGAGACAGTATTGAGGAGGAAAGGGTCCAGTTCTGTTGAGGTCACAGAGAATGAGCACCGAGAAAGGGGAGATCCAGTCTGGCAATTAAGCAATCATGTGAAGAGGAAGTTGGAGGAGATGATTTCTAGGCTCCTTCCAGCTCTAAAGTTCTAAGATTCTGTGATTTGGGGGTGGAGGACTGGGTGTGGAGAATAGGGTTAATTTTGTTTGTTCTTTTAGAGGAATCAGTGAATAGAAGTGCACTGGTGATGTGGTTTACCATTTGCCTTGCAGTCTTTTCAAATATGTGTAATAAGTACCTGTGATATAATGAACAGTTCCTGTTTCAGAATAGAGTCATAATGCACTGGGTGTTATGAGGTCAGAGACTAAGAGTTGGAAGGATCTTAGAGGTCATCTAGTTCCCTCATTTTTAAATTTTATTTTTTATTTTTGGAGGGCAGAAGGCAAGGCAATTGGAGTTAAGTGACTTGCCCAAGGTCATACAGCGAGTAGGTGTGTCAGTGTCTGAGGCGAGATTTGAACTCGGGTCCTCCAGACCCAGCCACCTAGCCACCCCTTAGTTCTCTCATTTTACAAGGAGGAAAATAAGACCTGGAAAAATTTAGTCAATTGCCCAGAGTCATATAGTAAGTGGTAAAATGGGGATGGTGTGAACCTAGGTCCTCTGTCTCCCAATTCAGTGCCCTTTGCATAGTGCCATTTACTTATTAACAGGACTGACTCTGAGATATTCCAAAAGTGAGTGAATTTATGGAGTGGAGGGAATTGGGCCCACTAGAGTTACCCAACCATCTTTCCCTCTATCAGGCAGCTAGGTGGCACAGTGGATAGAACAATGGGCCTGGAGTCAGGAAGACCTGAGTTCAGATTTAGCTGTAGACACTTACTAGATGTGTGGCCCTGGACAGATATCTCTGCTTCAGTTTCCACATCTCTAAAATGGGGGTAATAATAGCACCTCAAAGGAAATGATATTTGTGAAGTGCCTAGCACAGTGCCCGGCAAACATTAGGTATTTAATAAATGCTTGTTCCCTTCCCCCCTTTTCCTCCCCTTCTTACCCAGAGTTAGTGGGGGATGGTACCACATAATTAATGTCTAGTCTACAATCCACAAACAATATCACCTTCAACGTTAAGGATTCATGCTTATTTTTCCATGTGGGTACAACTCTTAGTGTTGGAGATTGGTGTGTTACCCAGCATGCTTTACTCAGCTTTCTTCATGAATTCTGTGACTGAAAAACTTGGAAATGTATGTGTTTTATTCAGCAAGTCAACCAACATTTATTGAGCACCTATGATATGCTAGGTTACAAAGAGAAAGACGGATAGCACGTGCCTTCAGAGAGCTTCCATTGGACTGTACACATCTAAGGAGATGGAAAGCATGATTTCAGGAGGGAGAGAGTGCTGATAACTGAGGGGTTAGAGAGGCCTCCCTTAGGAGGTGGCCCCAGAGCTGTGCTCTTAACGAGGCTAGGCATCCTGTGAAGCAGAGATGAGGAGGGAAGGTGACCTCCTCAAACATTCGGGAAACAAAGCACAGAAGGAGGAGGGTAAGTGTGTTTGGAGCATGGAAGGGCATTCATTTGGCTGGAACAGAGAATTCATGAAGGGTAATGAGATGACCAGACTCACATTCGGAGTAATACCAGAAAGGTGGGGTCCGTCTTGTGGAGATCTTTAAAGGCTCAGTACTTTGCATTTTACTCCAAAGTCAATAATGAGCCACTGAAGATTTTTGAGTAGGGCATCATCGTGGCCCAGTGAGTGTTTTAGAAACACTTTAATTACTTGTTTTCTTAACCATTATCTCTAAAAGGGAAAGGAAATGACTTGTTTCCTTGATATTCCATGATGGTACAGCTTCTGCTAACAGATGGGTTAAACAGTGCAATCACCTGGGTCTGAGCTACTGTTTGCTTTGTTTAGAATTTATTCTTAGACCCCCTCACTGAGAGAGGAAGTGGTGGATGAGCTGAAGCATTTGGGGAAAAAACAAATACAGCAAGGCTGGTAGTTTTATTTTCCTCCCAGTGGTGGAGACTCTCTGGAGGAAAGGACTGGGATTTCAGGTCAGAGTTTGAGGTTCAGGTTCAGGGAACCTGGTTCTCAGAACGTATTGTTCCTAAGAGAGAGACAAGTTCAAAGGAATATAAGAAAGTGCTTCATTTGGTGGAGTTGCGAAGTGGTCTAGCCATTTTTTAGGGCTATTTGGATTATTCCCAAAGAACTGTAAAATAGTGTCCAGCAATACCCTTATTAGGTCTATATCCCAAAGAGATTTAAAAAAAGGAAAAGGACATATTTGTATAAAAATATTTATAGCAGCTCTTTTAATGGTGGCAAAGAATTGTAAATTGAGGCGATGCCCATCAATTGGGGAATGACTGAACAAGTTGTGGTATGTGATTGTGATGTAATACTATTGCGCTATAAGAAATGATGAGCAGGATGGTTTTAGGAAAACCTGACAAGACATACATGCACTGATTCAAAGTGAAGTGAGCAGAATCAGGAAGACATTGTATATGATAACATCAATGATGACCAAGTATGGAAGACTTAACTACTTTCATGAATGCAGTTATCCAAAGCAACTCCAAAGTACTCATGAAGAAAAGTGCTGCCTATATCCAGAGAGAGAACTGGTGAACTCTTAGTGCAGACTGACACATGCTTTTTTCATTTATTTGACTTTTCTTGCTGCTGCTTCTTCTTCTTCTTCTTCTTCTCCCCTTCCTCCTCCTCCTCCTTCTTCTTCTTCTTTCTCTCCTTTAAAAAAAATTTTTTTTTTGCAATATGGCCAATATAGAAATGTTTTGCTTGACTTCACATGTATAATTGATATCATTGTGCTAGCTTTCTCAGTGGGTAGGAGAGGGGCTAGAATAAGGGAGAGAACTGGGAACTCAAAACTTAAAAAAAAGAAGAATGTTAAAGTAGATAAGGTATATGTATATATATGTGTGTGTGTGTATATACATGTGTGTTTATATGTATGTTTGTGCGTATATACATACATGCCTACATATACACGTGTGTTTGTCTGTATGTACATACATATGTATAAATCTGTGTATGTATGTACACACACAGAGTACTTGCTATCTGAAGGGTGGCAGTCAGTTATCATTGAAGAGCAGTAATCAGCAATAACCCTGCAGTGCCCTTGCAGAGTTTTGGGTTCTCTGTCCCCTAAATTCCCTTCAATTCCAGATTAAAATAGTATTTCTTTTGGAGGTATCAGAATGATTAAATTCAATGGCAACAACCAAAAAAATATTACAGTGAATGATTTATTCCTAGATCATAGGTTAACTTCAGTCTTGAAGAGATAAACAGTGTCCTTGGTCTCGCCACATGCTGAAGTTTTATATTGTTCTGTACTTTTGTCTCTGGCCTTGACCAAAGGTAGCATGAACTGAGTTGGCTGTTCTCTGGGCAGGCACAGAAGGGAAGGAAGCTTCTTGTGAAGATGGTGTAAAGTTGCAGAGGATTGTCCTGAGCTTTCTCTTCACTATGGCATATGACCTTCCCCAGGACCCAGCTGGGGCACCTGGACCCTCCCTCATTTCCTTCCCTGACTGGAGCCCTCTCGTGCAGGAGGATACTTCATGCCTGGAGAGAAGAGGTAAGACTCCATCTCTTGTGATGTTATTTAGAAACTGTCATTATTTCCTGACCATTCTTAAGGTCCCCCGGATCACACAGTAATCAATAAAACTTCTCAGAGTTCAGTTTCTTCTTGATATGTATTATTATTTCTTACATATAGCAACCCTTCTGCTGGGTAAATTGAGTCAGAGAGATCCAAGCCAAATTCTGGATTATGGGCATAGCTCCCAAGTAAGTCTTTAATTTCTGGGATTTGATACATTGCTTCATGATATGAGGGGAGCAGTCCTTGTAGGAAGTGGCATGTGATCAGTTTATAGGTTCTGGTTTGGCAAGTAGGTGTTTCTGAGGTCACTCTCCTTCCTGGAAGGAGGCTAACATGGGATATCCCAGGACTTTGACAGGAAGTGGAACTCAAAAAGTATTCCTAAATAGAAGACTTCTTGAACCTGCTTTAATGGGTAGCCAGTTGAGAGCTGACTTTGACACGGCCAAAAAAGGCCTGCTTTAATGAATGATCAGCAGTATATATTTCCATGGAAAGAGTTAATGTGTTGAAGGCTTTTGTCTTACATAGTAAGAAAACCCTCTCTCAAGAAGGCTCAGGAAGTGGTTGAGAGCCCTGATCTGAGCTGCTTTTTAAAAAGGTCCTTTATTCAGACCCTGCCATGTCTTTTAGGGAAGCAGCAGCAACTTCAAAGAACATTCGCTTGTTCTCCAAAAAGGCAGGCAGAAGGCCTGTGTGTGGATGGATTGCATCCAGGTTACTGAGTGAGCTGTATTGTCTTGCTTCTTTATTCTCCAAAATTTCTATCCAGGGATGCTGGTGGCTTTTAATTCTAGCTTGGGACCCATCTGTCCTAGGTTGAAGAGCTTAATCCTCCTTATAAACAAGAGAAGAGACTGAGGCTTAGTGAAGAGAACTGAGTGACCCAAGCTTACCCAGCTAGTTGAGAGAATAAAAGCACAGAAGTTAGAAAATGCAACTAATGAATCAACAGGAGTTCATTAATCATTTGCTCTATACCATATTAGTTGCTGGGGATATGAAACCAAAACAGCCTCTGCTTTCAAGGAGCTAACATTCTATTGGAGATAAACATCCGTGTACTCATATAAATAAATACCAGGACTTTTGTTTTGGTCGGGGGTGAGAGAGACTAGCAGCTGGGGAATGATGGGGAAAGGCTTTGTGTAGGGGGCAGCACTTGGACTGTACTTGGCAGAAGCTAGGGATTCTGGAAAGTGAAAATGAGGAAGGGGTACATTCCAGCCTGAGAAATGCAAAGGCATGGAGGTAGGATGGAACACTGAGTATGGGAAAGAGCAAGCAGCCATTTTGGCTGGCACATGGAATGCATGAATGGGAGTAATGTGTCTGGGAAGAGAGGCTGGAGCCAGATTGTAAAGGTCTTTAAATACCAAACTGAAGAGTGTGCCTTTTAGCCTATGGACTATGTAAGATAAGACTTGGCAACTGATGAGTTTTGGGGGTTTAGGGAGAGTTGAGTTTGGTTCCAAGATTGTGTACCTGGGTGCATGGTGATGCCTTGCCCAAGGATGGAGAGTAATCCACTTTGGCTGAGCATCTTTAGGATATGTTTGGGAGAAAAGAGATATAAGGCTGGAAGGATAGGTTGGATCCAGATTGTGGAGGGAACTTTATGCAGTAGATTCTATTCAGGGATAAAGAATCTAGTTTCTGGGATTACAGGGACGCTTTGCTTCCTTTGCCTCCCTTTTTCTCTTGACATCTTTTGGCCATTTCAGTCTTGATCAGGATTTCCACTGGAGGGGGTAGAGTGATGAGGTAAGACTTCATAAGATCATAGCATTGAACTTGAAAGGGACATTGTGGGTCATCTAGTCTAACACCTTCATTTTATATGTGAGAAAAGTAAGGCTTAGAAAGGTTAAGTAATTTGCCTAAGGTTACCCAGGTAGAGTCAGGATTTGAACCCAGGTCCTTTGACTCGCGATTGCTTTTTTCACTGTAACATATTGTTTCCCATATAGCTCCTTTGTTGTAATTTCTGGTTAAAAGATTCACAGTTGTGTAAAATGTGCTTCTGTATTTGTGTTTCCTAATTATAAGTAAGTCATTCAGGTTCTTCTTGTTCCCTGCAATGGACCATTTGAAACATGCTGACTTGTTGATCAACCTTCATTTATAAATCACTGACTGTGTAAACCTTGTGAAAAGTCATTTCACTTTCAAGTGAACTCATGGCCTAATTTCCCCTATATTCTTCCTCTCATCTGGACCTCCTGTATGTGTCTCCCCCTCCCCTGAAACCTCGCAGCCCTCCTGACTTCTTCCCTTCTCCAGAACACAGGAAAGGAGTTAATAAAATGGAAATGAGACTATTCTTTGTTCTTTATATTAAGGTTTCTTTTATCTCTTCCTCCAACCCTTTCCCCATCTAGATTTCTTGAACCATTTTCCCAACAAATAATATACTCACATTTGTCCAGAAAGGTTTGAAAGGAACCTTAGCAACACAGCTCTGTTGAATATAATTTCATTTTTGTTTGATGAGTTGCTGCAGTAGATAGTGATTGGAACTGGAGTCAGGAAGATGTGCGTGCAGATCCAGCCTAAGTCACCAGTTATGTGTCACCTCAGAGATGTCATTTAACCTTGGCAAGCCTCAGTTTCTTCAGCTGTAAGATGGGGATTATAACAGCACCTACCTCTCAGAATTGTTGAGAGGATCAGATAAGATAATGTTTGTAAAGCACTTAGCATAGTGGCTGGCACCTACGTATTAAAGTTTAACAAATGCTTGTTCTTTTCCCCTTCTCTCCCCTTCAGGGTCTTGTAGTATCAAACTGAGTTTAATATAAACATGTCAGTTTAGATGGTTGGACTCAATCTGTGATGTGGAAAGAGCACTGGATTTGAAGTCAAATGACTTGCTTCAAATCATGACTCTGAAATTTATTTTCTGTGCTCTGTGGATGAGTCATCTAACATCCCTGGGCCTTGGTTTCTTCACCTGTAAAGTGAAGGAGTTGGACAAGATAGGTCCAACTGTCTGAGGTCCCTGCCAGCTCTGAATCTTATGATCCTTAGACCTATTTGAAGAATTCATCATTTTCTCTGGATGTCAGCTGTTGTTTGGTTTCCACAAATACACCGTGAATCATGCATAATGGGCCATGATCACTGACTCAGGTTCGCCTCTCTCTTCTGATCTCAGGACTTACCAATGGCCAGCTTCTCATGGTCCTAAGTACTGACCATACCTGTGAAGCAGCCTCCTTTAACATAGAAGTCTCCCAGGAGAAATTGAAGACTTGGGGAATCCAGGTGAGTCAGACCGTTTGGTTAAACTTGGATAGACCCGGAACTATAGATGATGAGGTGTTGGAGGTCATCTGGGAGCCTTTCATTTTAAAAAATGAGGAAACTGAGGCCTTGAGAGAGATCACTTACTTATAAGATTGTAACTGCTTGAGTAGGCACTCAATAAATGTTTGTTGAATGCGTGATTAAATAGTATGAAAATGACTGGTAAATAGTAGTTGCATTTCTACGAACCTCAGCTAGGACTCAGGTGGATGAATCTTTTTAGAGAATAGAACTCTCTCCCAGTTGGCTTGCTTATTGTTATATTCCATACCCTCCTTCTAGACCCCACATTTGATGTTCTAAATTGCATTTAATTTAATTCCGTTCAATTCAATGAGCATTTTTTTTTTTAACTTTTTGGAGGGCAATTGGAGTTAAGTGACTTGTCCAAAGTCACATGGCTAGTAAGTATGTCAAGTGTCTGAGGCCGGATTTGAACTCAGGTCCTCCTGACTCCAGGGCTGGTGCTCTATTCACTGTGCCACCTAGCTGCCCCCAATGAGCATTTCTTAAGCACCTACTATATACAATGTACAGTGAATACAAAAAGGAAAAATGGTCCCTTCCCTCAAGGAGTATACATTATACCGAGAGGATACCACAGGGAAATAGATAAGTAAATAAAATATTATTTCACGGGGATGAGAGCACCAGCAACAAGAGAGATCAGGAAAGGCTTTCTCAGAGAAGGTGGTTCCTGAGCTGAAGGATAAAGATTCTGAGAGCTGGAATGAAGAGAGGGAGTGCATTGTAGGCATGGGAGGTGGGGGATAGGACATGGGCAAAGGCTCTGAGGTGGGAAATGGAAGTCTGATTTTTGAGGATCTGCAGTAGAGTGCTTTGACTTAAACCTATAATGAAGGGGAGTAATTTGAAGTAAGGATTAGAAGATAAACTGGGGCCAGATTGTAAATGCCAGACTAAGTGGCAGGTCAGTCAGTGGCTTAGTGAATAGAGAGCTAGGCCTGGAGTCAGGAAGAACTGAATTCAAATCTGAATTCATATACTTACTAGTTGTGTGACCTTGGGCAAGTCACTTTACCTCTTTTTTGCTTAGTTTCCTCATCTGTAAAATGGGGATAGTAATAACACCTCCCTCCAGTAATTATAACACGCTTGGCACAGTGCCTGGCACTTAGTAAGCATTAAATAAATGTTAGCTGTTGTAATTATAACCACTGAGGGGTTTTAGGAGGAAGCCTAACGTGGGCAGTCCTTTACTTTAGGAGAGTCAGGTACCTGGAGGGTGATAAGGGAAACAAGGAGCTTAAAGAGGAAGGTGCAGGTAAGCATCATGGAGGGCCTGGACTAGTGTGGTTGCCATCTGATTATAGAGAAGAGGGTAGACAGAAGGCAGGGAGGTGAGGAAGGAACAAGCATTTAACCAAGTGCCTCATAAATGCCAGGCCCTTTACCAATATTATCTCATTTGATCCTCAGCAGCCCTGGGAAGTCCACTATTCCCTATGGTTGTAGGTAGTTAGGTGAATGAAAGCACCGTCCTCTGCTTTTCCCAGACAGGAAGGTGAGGGGGCTGTTTGCTAGGCTGAAGTCAAACATGGTGGTTTCTTTTGGGTTCCTGAGCAGGTGCCAACAGAGAAGTACAAGAGTTTAATTGAGAATGCTGTCTTAGATCCCCAAGTGAGAAGATTCATGTTCTATAATTCCAGGCCCTTCCAGCTGGCCATTGCTGTGGTAAGGATTTTTCTAGTCTATTCCCTGACTATCCCAGACTTGTTCATTTTGTGTGAAGAGACCATCACCACATGCTAAATGGAGGCATATTTGAAGCAGGCATCATGGAATTCAGTAGGGCTTCCACAAAGTCTGTTAAGTGGGTGCTAGAAGTTGAGTGGGTAAGCTCCTTTGGGAGATGCCCCCTCTTACCTAGTGTGGGGATGCTTGCCCTCAGGTGGGGGCTTTCTGGCATAGGGGAAATCCAGCCTTTGGATCTTGAGGCAGGCGAACCTTGAAACAAGATGGCCTGGGAGCTGGAGTGGAAAGGGTGGTTGAGAAAAGGTAGGGAAGCCACCCATGTGATTCTGATTCCAAACCCAGTGTTCTTTCTGTGTTCTCTACAAGCTGTTTTTATTATAGACTCTATATTTATATAGCTTTTTCAATCGTCCACATACATATTTATCGTGTATAGCTTGGAGGCAGCAACAAATTTCTCTACCTTCTATGCCCTGCAGTATAAAACAGGATATCCTTTTAGTTATCCTAGAGGGACCTTTTATTTCATTAAACTAATCTATCCCTCACTCCCCAGCTTTAAGATTTTGTAGACTTGCATCCTTGGTATTCTAGACCTTGCCTGTCATGGCAAGTAGGTGACCATGGTTTTTGAATGTTATGTTAGTGGAGTCCAAACTCAAGGCAGTCCTACCTAGATAAGAAAGTGCTAGTTTTGGGCTCTAAGATGAATCTTAGCATAGATTTATACCTGGAAGTGATTTAAGAGGTCATTGTGTCCAGTCTTGTCATTTTAGGATTAGGAAACTGAGTAGCAGGGAAGTTAAAAGATTCCCCCAGGGCATACGGAGGCATGATTTGAACCACCCAAGTCTTCCTGACTCTGCCATACTGTCAGTTGTGGAGAGCCCGGCATACTAATTTGCAGACTAATCACCAGGTTGGCCCAATGAGGGATACATTCTTGGCTCAAGGAACTTTCCAAGATTGTCTGTTAAGTTACACAAGGGTTGTGGTCTGCCTTGTTGGAGGTGGCACCAGTGTTGATGAGAATTCAGGCCAATAGGTTCTTAGATTTAGTGGCACTAGGGACCTACTCTTACCTCCTCATTTTACATAATGGTCTTGCCCCAAATCACAGAGCCCATGAGTGGCAGAGGTGAGGTGAGATTTGAACCCAGGTCTACTAACTTCAAATCCATTGGTTTTTCCACTGTATGATACTTATGATACCAAAGTAGACCTTTGGGTGCTTTCCAGGTGACTTGCCTGTTGGTGTGTGAGACATGGAGCTAGGATCATTGGAGACCAGGCTACCCCTTCTGCTCACATGCTTGTAGGCTCCCTCCCCTTTCTTGTTTTTCATTAGATGTAAATTTCATTTTATGATTAATTTTTATACCTTTATACTTTCTTAGAGAGTAGGACAGTGCTATAAAAAACAGCGACTACTTTTCTTCTCAGGGTTAATTTTTTTCTGGACAAAGGGCAGTGATACTGTGGATAGAGGGTGAGGATACAGCACTTAGACCAAAAGGCCCCACCTCCGATACTTACTAGCTTCATTTTCCATATCTGTGCAGTAGGAATAATGATACCCAGGTTATCTATTTCCTAGGGTTACTGTCCAGCTCAAATGAGATTAAATATGCAAAACACTTTGCAAACTTTATAAAAGTGGTTCTCTGTTTTATTTTTTGTTCGCTGAGTGGTATTATTCTTTGTTCTGAATTGAGGCATGCTGCAGGAGAGCCAGCAGACCTGCATGGGTGTGTATAATTATAAGCTGAGTTCCACCCAGCTCATGGCACACAGATGTGCTGAGGCAAGCCCTTGGAGAACCATTGGTTTAAAGTACTCTGTGAAGATCAGTGATGATGATAATGATGGTGATAACTTTTCTGCTTTATTTATTTTCTGGTTATTTGAGTACATGATGTCTTTGTGTTCCTCCAGGTTTTCTACATAGCAATGTGGGCTAATCTGTATTCCACCAGCCAGATGTTTTCTTTGGGAAGACACTGGGCAGCTGTGGTTCTTGTGACCCTAGGCACTATATTAGCTACTGTCATTCTCATTCTCATCTTTGACAGGCACCAAAGGAAGGTAAGGGAGACACTGCTGTAAAGTGAATACTGTTTATAACCCTCCCTCCCCAAAGGGCACGAAAAACACAACTCTAGGTCTTTGTTAAGATCTACTCTCATTCCCCTTTTCTGTCTCCTGGTACTGTCCCACAGAGCCTAGCAGAGTAGGTAGGTATTTTATAAGTCTTGAGTTGGATCTCCAAACTCTGTCCCAGGCTGAATTTGTCTCTTTTAAACTTATTTCTTTGTTTATTTATTGTCAGTATCTTTTAAACCTATTCTTTGAGGGGAACATTTTGTCAGCAGTGGATGTTTATTTAACCATCAGAAATATTAATTAAATATCTAATAAGCTGGAAGAGATGCCAAGTTTAGATAAGCCCTGGTCCATGCCCCCAGAAGTTTATAGCCTACTAGGAAATATGGGGTCGTACACTTAGACCTTCAGAAATCATCTAGCTCAGTTCTCTCATTTATAGATGAAGAAGCTATTGGCAGGTCAGTGATCAGCAGATAGAGTCCTGGGCCTTGAATCAGGAAGACCTGAGTTCAAATCCAGCCTCACACACTTACTAGCTCTGTGACCCTGGGAAGTCACTTAACTCTTGCCTGCATAAAACTGGAGAAGGACATAGCAAACCACTCCAGTATCTTGGCCAAGAAAACTCCATGGATAATTGGTTCAGAGTCATGAGAAGGCAGACATGACTGATTATAACAGAGGAATATGAGCCAGTGTTTTGGGTCAAGTCAGTTGACCTCTCATTGTCTAGACAGTTCTTTATGAGTATATATTGCAGAGTAGGTACTGACTCACATTAGTAGAAAGCTTTCTTATCTGAGAATTTCCTATTTACATAGGACCAGTCCCTCCCTCTCTTCTATCCTACTACACACACAGGGTCCAGAGTGCTTGGTACTGTAAGGGAGTCCAGAGAATAAGGTGTAGCATCTCAGAGTGGGAAGGAACTTCAGAGGACATTATCTGCTGTACCATCTACCTGCCTATAGTCTCCCATTCCCTCTGGTATGACTCATTGTACCAAGATTTCAGGTAACATAGGAATTTAAAGGGATAAAAGATCACACACAAAATAATTTAAATATGGAGTCTGTATTAAGAATCCATGCTGATTAACCAAGTCCTATTGTTTCCATCTGTATAGCTCTCTTCACTTCTGGAGCTAAACCACAGGACATCTTCTTCTGTATATCTTAATCCTTTCTCAACCTAGAAGGGAGAGTTCTAGCTCTTATCAGTTCTGGTGGATGGGGCAGTAATGGGTGAACCAGGCCAGGCTTACCCTTTGTTAAAAGGTTTGATACTATCCTTTCTCTGTTTCTCTAAGAAAAGCCTAATTTTGTTCTTGACCTATCAGCTGCTTTTCCTAGGGGCTTTCCCATAAGTCTGCTAAGGGCTTTAGAGAGAAATATTATTTCTTTTTAAATTGATTCGTTTGTTTACTTTTAGTTTACAAGATTCAGTTCCACAGTCCCTTGAGTTTCAAGTTTTCTCCCCTCCCTCTTCCCCCACCCATGGCAGCTTGCAATCAAGTATAGGATCTGCAAATACTTTCACATTGGACATTAGTCTGGTTGTATAGAAGAGTTGTAACCAATGGAGTGAACAGTGGGAAAAAAGAAAGAAAACCAAACACGGGAAAGAACGATAGTATGCAGATTGCTTCAGTCTCCATTTAAACTCTGTTCTTTCTAGATCTTTCTCTGAATGTAGATATCTCTTTCCATCCTGAAACCTGTAGAGTTGTCTTATAACTGTGTGTTGCTGAGAAGAGTTCAGTTTATCAAAGTTGGTTGTCACACACATACGATGTGTCTGTGATTGTGTACAAATTTTTCCTGTTTCTGCTCTTCTCACTTAGCATCA
>CM053585.1:252382321-252422446 GCA_028646515.1 Pseudochirops corinnae | reverse complement strand
GTGTACAAATTTTTCCTGTTTCTGCTCTTCTCACTTAGCATCAGTTTGTATAAGGCTCTCCAGGGGAATATGAAGACCATTTCCTCCCCATTTCTTATAGCACAATAGTATTCCATTACATTCATATACCACAACTTGGTTAGCTATTCCCCAATTGATGGGCATCCCCTTAATTTCCAGCTTTTTGCCACCATAAAGAGAGCTGCAATAAATATTTTTTGTACATATGGGTCTTCCTCCAACTTCTTTAATCTCTTTGGGATACAACCCCAGAAGTGGTATTACTGGATCAAAGGGTATGCAGTCATTTATGGCCCTTTAGACATAGTTCCAGATTGCTCTCCAGAATGGTTGTATCAGTTCACAACTCCACCAACAATGCATTAGTATTCCAATTTTTCCACATCCTCTCCAGCATTTGTCATTTTCCTGTTTTGTCATCTTAGCCAATCTGGCTGGAGAGATGTGGTACCTCAAAGTTGTTTTGATTTGCATTTCTAGAATCAATAGTGATTTAGAGCATTTTTTCATATGCTTATAGATATCTTTAATTTCTATCTCTGAAAATTGCCTGTTCATATCCTTTGCCCATGAGAAATATTATTTCTTAATATTCCAAGAGAAACTGAAAAAGGAAATTTTGAATATGCTTCTTTGAATATGTGTAGTAGTGAAGACCAGAGGAAACATGTGAATAGATCTATGTATAAGAATGATTATTGTGAGCACAGCAGGGGAGGGATAGATTGGGAGGGAAGTCACAATCAGGGAATGGGCAGGACAACACAAAGGTAGGAAAGAAGATGGTAGGAAGGCATTCCTTTACCTATTGGTCTCAGTGTATTGTGTTAGATTGTTGAGGGGTTCTTTTATTTGGGGGCTGCCATTTGACCCACCATGACTCTCTGAATCTGTGTAATAAGTTTGTGTTAAGATGTGTTAAGTGTGGTTTGAGAGCTGCATCCATGGGACAAGAGTGTCCTGCTGTATCACTCAGATGTTGGGTTCACAGGCAAACACGAATACGGATCTCCGTCTGGCAGCTGCCAATGAAACTCTGATGCCACACGACATACTCCTGGGAGTGACTGGTGAAATGGAGGGCTGCCACACTGTACTGCAGGTATCACTTCTCTGAATGATTCATCCCAGCAGATCAGCTCTCTGTCTAAGAAGACGAGAAAGGGCTCTCATCCAGAGGATGAGCACCCTGTACAGTGGGGCTGCTTCTTTTCTCTGAACTGAGTCTAAAGATGAGGTTTGGAGACAAGAATTATAGGCTTGGATTTGATTGCTGGCCTTGCTGTTCAATACTTTTGTTACGTTGGATGCATCACTTATTGGCCGAGGGCCTTGGTTTCTTCATCTGTAAAATGGAGTGGTTCAATTCAGTTCATAGAATCAAGGATCTAGAACTAAAAGGCACTTCGTGGGTCATCAAGTCTATCCTCCTCATTTTACAGATGAGGAAACCAAGATTAAGAGGGAGTCACTGAATTCAGCTCATGGTTACATGGCTGATAAGTGTCAGCTGCAGGATCTGAACCCAGGGCTTCCTAACTCCAAGTCTAGCGCTCCATTCACTGTGCCAAGATCCCTTCCATTGTACTGTTTGTTAATACATTATGATAAGGACAGATAAATTATCTCAAATCAAGTCTTTTCTTTTACCATTAGGAGGATCCAAATTTGAGACTATCTCAAAGGACCAAATTATGTCCATTGATGCAGTGTATTTTTTTTAATTTATAAGACAAAGAAAATAGAGATAGGATAAACATTCTCATTTCAAAGTATAATTATAATACATTTTGTTTTTGCATCAATTGATGTTCCTGGTCCTTCTTTAATTAGTAAGATGCCTACTAACTTAATGGCAGGAGATGAAAACCCTTTGCCAACAGGATTGGATATTTTTCAGTTTTATGAAAAGCAAGTTTTCTACTTGCCAGAAAAGTTAGAGTTAATTATAGAGCAATACACAGAGAGGGAACAGAATAGTGTGTTCCTGCCGCGGAGAGTACAGTGAAACAGAAAGTCTTCATGTAGAAGGTCTGTTTTCAGTATTGAAAGGAAGACAATGCAGGGGGAGAACAGCAGGAAAGAGAACATAGTGAGTGGGGTGTGGAGACCAGCTGCCAAGCTGATGCTTTCCTCTCCTCTCTTCTCTTCTCTTCTGTCCTCTCCAGCTTTGGTTTGTTTACTTCCACTTAGAGAACTGTCTTCACTCATTATCGGACTGTATTCGAGAACTGAAGGCCACTGAAGAGGTAACCGATCCATAGAATGGTCTGAATGACGGACCACTCTGGGTGGGGGTATGGGGGAGAGCATCTCTT
Organism: Pseudochirops corinnae; assembly: GCA_028646515.1. Classification (NCBI taxonomy): domain Eukaryota; kingdom Metazoa; phylum Chordata; class Mammalia; order Diprotodontia; family Pseudocheiridae; genus Pseudochirops; species Pseudochirops corinnae. The sequence continues at coordinate 252,420,107 of CM053585.1, read as the reverse complement.
ACTGTCAAGGCAGTACCTACTGTGTGTTAGGAAGGTTGCTAGAATCACAGAGAGAACCTGGGTTCGAATCCCACTTCTGCCATTAAAAGTTACCCATGTGATTTTCGGCAAATCCCCTCCCCTCTTCAGGCCTCAGTTTTCTCAGCTGTAAAATGAGGGGTTTGGACTAGATGACATGAAAGGTCCCTTGCAATTCTAAATCTATGATCTTAAGATTTTAATGGAGAATTGCAGATTTAAGGCTGGAAGGGGTCTTTGAGGTTATCAAGGCAAGTTCTTAATTTTTCATAGGTGTTCATTTCACATTGAAGGGACAGGGAATTGCCTGAGAATCTACTCATTGGATACACAGGCCCCTACCTTAATATCACATCAGAGGGACCAGCCTAGTGACGTGTTTGCCTCCTGTAAGACCAGTACAGAAGAATGGACTAGGGATCAGGACACCTGGGTATTATTTATAGCTCTGTCCTAACTTGATGTGTGACCTTAGCTGAGTCCTTTAATTGCCTTAGAGCTCATTTTCCTCATACTCAAAATGAAGGGACTGAATTATATGGTCTCTAAGGGTCCTTCCAGGGTAGGAGTTCTATATTTCCAACTTTATATTTCCTTTGGTTGACATATATTTTCAATATGTTGTTGTTCAGATGTTTCAGTAGGATCTGATAACTCTTTATGACCCCATTTGGGATTTTCTTGATAAAGATACTGAAGGGGTTTGAAATTTCCTTCTTCAGCACATTTTTTACAGATGAGGAAACTGGAGGCAAGCAGGGGTTAAGTGACTTATCTAGGGTCACACAGCTAGCAAGTATCTGAAGCCAGATTTGAACTCAGGAACTTGAGTCTTCTTGACTCCAGGCCTGATACTCGATCCACTGCACTACCTAGTTTCCCTAGAGAGGATACTTACCTAATTAATGGAAAAAGGACTAGCTTAAAGTCATTTGTGCTAATTGTCCATGCTTTCTGGCAGTTAGAATAGATAATAATATCTTACATTCTGCTAATGCTTTCAGCTTTTCAAAGTGTCTCCATATCTATTTTTTTCACCTTCTTTTTTGGTCATAACTGTCTTCTCAGGAAGGCAGGGCAGCTTGTCTCAGCCCCATTTTGTGGGAGGAGTTCAGTGCCTTGTCTAAGAGCCCATAATTGGTTCAGGCCAGGGCATCTGGATCTCATGATTCCCAACTCCTGTAGCCTGCCCAGTGGGCCATGCTGCTCCTGACTCAGGTAGCCAGTCAGTACATGCCCAGTCCTTCTGCTTCTGAGCTTTCTAGAGGTGGTATAGACAAGGACAGTGTTTGGGCCAGCTTCTCTTGTGCTTTCTGACCTCACTCAGATATGGGGTAAAGAATCGTTGGGCACTTCTCAAAAGACCCTCTAATTCAAGAGCTGGCCCTGGGCACACTCTCTGGCTTTCTCTGCAGTCTATACTAACACACTGCCTGAACCAGTTCCAAGTGGTTGTGGAGACGGTGGTGAGCCCTGCCCAGGAAGAGGAAGAAGAGGATGAGAGGCTGGCTGAGGAATCTCCTCTGCTGCCCAGTGGTGGGACAGAGTCAAGGAAAGGAGTGGTCACACACATGGTTCTTCAGCACCTCATTCCAGAGGCTGCCCCAGAGGTAATTATCATTTCTCAGAGAGGCCATTTGGGTCAGACCCCACCTTGGGGGTAGTTGGGCGTTATGTTTACCTCAGATAGTTATGTCTTTGAGGACACAAGGTAACTTGAATTCTTGATGACCTAAGTATTTGGTACAGTTTTACTTTGCCTCTTGGGAGAGGTAAAGGGTAGAATATTTGTAAAAAAAAAAAACACCTAGCACAGTGCCTGGTGCATTGTAGGTGCTATGTAAATGCTCAAAAAAATCCATTGAAGCAGATTTGTAGAGTCATAGATTTAGAGTTCAAAGGTACCTTAAGGATCATTAAGTTCAACCCCCTCATTTTACAGATGAGTTAACTGAAGTCCAGGTGAACTCTGTGACTCACTCAGGGCCATACTCAACTAGTAAGTGTCTAAGGTAGAATTTGAACCCTGGTCTTCTTGAGTCTTAAGTTCAAATTTAAGAAGCATAAGAATGCTTCTTAATTTCAGTTCAAGGCAAGGAAAAACTGTCTACCAATTATACCGTCCCCAAAAGGAGTGAACTGCCTCAGGAGGGCTACATAGTGTGTTCCTCACTACAGAGTTAAGCAAAGACTAGTTGACCAATTGTCAGGTATACTGTAGAAGGTATTCCTGGTTTTTAGTTTTTTCTTAGTTTTGTTTTTTTTTGCATTGGCTTCAGCTTTCAAATATATCTTCCCTTCTCTCTAATACCCAGAAAATTATCCCATCACTAAGAATTTTTAAGCATAAAAATTGTTCAGTAAAACTAACCATCACATCAAACAGTTTATGTGTTGTCCTGCACCCATGGTCCCCGACTTGAGCAAAAGAGGGAGAGCATTCTGTCTTCCATCTTTTCCTAGGAGAAGGGGAATTCTTTTTTGTATGTTTTTATAAAATATCCAGCCTTGCAGGTTCCTTCCCACTGTGAAATTCTAAGATTCTATGTGTGATTCACTAGGGAGAAGAGCAAGACTCTTCTGCTAGTATTCTAAGGTTACCTACATTCTGCAAGGTAACATTGACCCACCATAGATAAAATCTGTATTTTGGACTTTTGCGGTCGTGGCTTACCTCTCCAAGACCTAGATTGGACACCACCTCCAAGATGCTTTCTTAGATATCTCGCAATCAGAAATAATACCCTTTTTCTCTCTGTTCTCACAGCACTTGGTGCCCCTCTTTTTAAAACGTATTTTTGGTTTCATGTTTTACTTATGTGCTTGTCTAGATTGTTGCAACATGTATATAATTGTATCCCTCCCACCCACCCCCACTCTCCACTGCACGAATAGGCACTCGATTCCTCAGTGCTTTTTTGAAGGAGAGTGGTTCATTTGAGTTAGTGAATCATAGAATATTTGAGATTTTTGAACCTTCTTGTATTAAAATCCCCAATCACCTAGTGTCAGAGGCCATTCTTGAATCAATCTCTTCTTTTCTTCTTTGGGGCTTGTTAAAGTTCATAAAAACAATGTGCTCTATCAAGGAAAAGGAACATTCCCCTGAAATCTTTTCAATACTGCGTATATACTTGACTCTAGACCCCATATTCATGAAAAGTTGGAAGTTTAATTTTCACAAATTGAACCTCATTCTAAGTATCTGGGGTACCTTTTGTAAAGCAAAGAACCCTAAATTATCATTTGTACTCCCCCTTGCCCTCACCCCTGCCCTGCCCAGTTTTCCTTCTTTCTGGCCTAGATTTTCATGTGGTTGGTTTTCCTAAAAGGAAGACCAAAAGTGTGCTAATTTGCTTGGCATGCCCTCTCTCTGTAGCCTGTTGGCACAGGCCAGCCTCACTCTTCCAAATTATTCCTGGTTTGGGGAGTTGGAAGGCGTGTTGTTCCACTGCTCCTGCCTCCCTCCTCTGGATATCTGCCTCGGCATCTGTCAAAACAGCACTTATGCTTTCTGATTCTTTCCAGGTGATGGCCCGACAGATGTTGGTAGTCTTTGGTGGATTATATATCAGGCTCTTGGTGACCAATCAGCTCCCTAGGACTACAGCATCAAGGCATGCAGAGTCACTGCAGGGCCCCTGCCCTTGCCAGTTTATTGCGACTCACATCCTAGGAGCTGGATATTGTTCCCCCTTGATGAGGTGATGGCTGCAGAGGTTGGAGAGCTGGTCTGGAATAAGGACCTGAGGTGTAGGATCTGCTGCCAAGGGAATCCCAGTTGCAAGCAGCAGACTGAAGGGGCCTTCAACACCCCTGGACCGTGTGGCACAGCACCATTAGGAAGGAGAAGTCGTCAGCCCGGAGAGCATCCCCTGCACATCCTCAGAGTCTGTTGAAACAACTCTTCCAACTGTGAAATTGAACACTGTGCTCCAAGCTTGTAAATGTTTCTGTCAGTGATTGTGAATGGGCCCAACTTCAAGATTCATTCTTTGCTTTGTTTATTCCTAGACATAATTAAAGAGCTTTCTTCTGAATCACACAGGCCCTCTCTGGGTATCCTGGAGGTGGTCTGTGTGCCCACATTGCCTGTAGGATAGTGCCCAAGCATGGTAAAGTAGAAGGAGTTCTGGATTTGGGATCAGAGGTTTTGGGTTCTCCCACTTAACTTCTTGTGTGATGTGGGGTATGTCACTTCATTTTCTGCTCGGTAAAATGAGAGGACTGGGTTGGATGATCTCTGAAGTCCTTTCCAACTTATCCTTATGAGCACCTCATTCTCGAATTCAAGGCCCTCTGTAAGAGGGCCATAGTCGGTTTTTATAGCCTTATTTCCCAGTTACTCCCTTAAACAAACATAGAACATTAGCCAAACTGGTCCTCAACACGTCTTGCATTTTTCTAAGTGGGTATCTTTGTTCATGATTTCTCCCCATTTGGAATGCCTCCCTTCTCTCCCCGCTGCCCCCTTTTCACTTTGCACTTTCAAGGTGAAGGGGTGACTTTTGCTTTTGGCCCAGATGAGCTTGGGCTTAATTTGAATGAGTTCTGGAGACTTCCTTTGGAGTGAGAAGATTGTGAAGGTTAGTTTTACCAGTTTTGGGGAATGGACATATGGGAGCAAGTCTGGCCCAGGAAAATAAGAGTTGGACTGATACCAGTTGCTCAGCTTTGTTCCAAACCCAGCTGTGCTGCCTTAAGCTCTTGGAGATTCAGTTTTCCTTTTGGTTCAGTGGGCATATAATGGTCCGTCTTGCCTGCTATTGTGGGGAATCAAAGAGGGAATGGATGGGCAAGTGCTCTGAACACTGTAAAGCACCACTGGAATCTTACCTGTGGGATTCCTGTTGTCATTTTTTGTTTTCTGTAGTCAGGACCAGGGAGGAAATGTTTCCAGGGCAACAGTGGAGGGGACATATTCCCTGTCACTGAGTAGGCTACACTGAGAACTTGTTCTGCTAACCTCATCCTTGGGTTTTGTGTTAAAAAACCCCACAGAATTATTCATAAACGTAGTAACAGCTACATTACTGATGAGTACAGAGTGCAGAGAGAAGGTCAGACCCAGGTGTCACTCACAGAGATTTAAATTTCAAGCCTATTTTGGGGGACAAAAGACATGTTAAATGGCCAAAGGATCATTTTTCAAATTGATTTTCTCTATTAAAGTCTCCTGTGAAACCATCTGACTTTTTATTTCTTAAGTTTTCTGCCCTCCACGCATTCTAGTGGATTCATCTTTTGGCATGGAAGGTGTAGGTTAGATATAAGTAAGAACTTTCCAACATTAGAGTTTGAAAAACATTGGGAAACTGTGAAACCATCAAGACCATAGATGCTGAAAACTAGGCATAGGTTCACCTTGGGGGCAGTTGAGGTATGATCCTGTCCCTATTCAATTCAACAAGCATTTATCAATTTTTTGCTGTGTGCCGGATACTGTGCTGGTCCACGTGAGTGATACAAAGAAATCAGACCTCCCCTGCCTTTGAAGAACTTACATTCTAATGGGGACAAATAGCATGTGAACAGATGAATAAACACAAAGTAATTTACAGGGAAGAAGAAGTGCTGATTTCTAGGAGAATCAAGAAACACCTCTAGGAGGTGACTTACAATCCATTTTGAAGGAAGCTGAGGATGCTACAAGGCAAGATGAGGATGGAGCAGATTTCAGGCATGGTAGACAACCTGGACAAAGACTAGAAGTGGAAGATGGATGATTATATATGAGGAATAGCAAGTATGCCAGTTTAAAGTTTTGAAGAAAGGGTGAAAAGAAGTAATAAGGGACAGGAAGTGAGATTAAATGCTCTCTTAAGCTCCTTTCTATTGATATTCTATAAAATTAATTGAATTTACTTTCTATCTTCATCTCATATCCAATTAGACCTGACCACCTGGATTTAGAGTGAGAAGACATGAATTTATCACTTAACCTTTCTGGGACTTTAGAAAATAAAAGGTCTTAGGAGCAGCTAGGGTGGTACACTGGATAGAACCCTGGCCCTCGAGTCAGGAGGACCTGGGTTCAAATCCAACCTCAGATACTCTGCTAGCTGTGTGAGCCTGGACAAGTCACTTAACACTGATTGGCCCCCCAAAATAAAGGAGTTATTGTAAGAGATTGATTTGGGCTTGAGTTCAAATCCCATCTCTAATGTTTCCTTCTTGTATGGTCTTGGGCAAGCCACCTGAAATGTGGGCATTGGATTCAATGACCTTGTAAGGTCCCTTTTAGTTCTTAATCTGTGATATATGATCTCTAAGGTCCTTTCCACCTTTCAAGTCTATTCTCAGGAACCCCTGGCACATGAAGCCATTACTGAAAATTATGAGTACTGCCCTAAGGTCTAGCAAATACTGTCTTTTCCTTCCTATCTGAAGTCAGGAATATCTGGTAAGATCCTGGGGCCTGTTTTCTGAAAGAACCCTGTCCTACTATTTTCCCAAAAAGTTTGATTTAGTGATGCCCACCATTTATCAAGGCCAAAATTCCATTTTTTTCCTTGACTGAATTCTTCAATCAGAAGAGCATTTAATGAGCACTGACTATTTAGAATGTGCCAATAACAGTGCTGGACACTGGATTGTCCTTACCCTTAAGGAGTTTACTTTTTCCTAGTGGTGGGGAAGGCAGCGTGGTCACAGAAAAATAAATTCAGGGCATACACAAAATAAATAACACAGTGTTGGTGATCAGGTACTAACAACAGAATATCAGAAAAGGATTCCCCCTAGAATGGCATTTAAAGGCATTTAAAGCTGCTCCTAAGACCTCTTATTTTCTAAAGGACTAACATAAGAGTTGGAAGTGAGAAAGGAGTACATACTAAGGGGAGATAAGCCCAATCAAGAAGCAAGCATGGTTTTGGAGAGTTACACAGCATACCGGTGAAGTGACTTGCCAGGATAAGCCAGTATGGATCAGAGGTAGGATTTGAATCTTATTTGTCCTGACTGAGGCTAGCTTTCTAGCTGCTATACTAATATTGCTTCACATATTTACTGAATACCACCATAAACTCCAAATGGAAACACAATCTATATACATTATTTTAAAAAAGATTCCAATGAAATGCATAGAATCATACTTGGAGTAAAAAATGACTTGGTGATCATGTAATCCAGCCTGGCACTCAGTTCATGAAACATATACAACCTGTTAGAGAATTCACTATCTCCCTTCCCAACCACCTCCCCCAGGCTTTCATTAAACTTCATTCATTTAAAGTTCACTGATTAGGACTTTTCAGGCATTCAAGCAGAAATTTTTAACAAAGGTTTTCCTTTAACTATATAATTACTATTAAGCAAATTGAATTTTAGTGTGTATAAGGTGGATTTTAGTTATTCTTTCATAGGGTTTAGTTTTCCAGGATCCATGACCATAACAATCTATTTCCCAGGCTCACGTCTTATAAACATCTCCACCATGCTTGTGCAGCATTATATAATGATAAATAATATAAGTATTTGTGTTTAAATTGTAAATATTCACTGTGACTGTGCAGTGAGATATAATGGTGAGATAATGTAAACTTGTGAGGCTATTGCTGTAAGATGCCTTCTTTGTTGCCCTGTAAAGCAAGTGGGCATTAGTCAGTGAGTAGAAAACACTTAGGGTTGAATGCACAAACTAGAATTCTGTGTGGGCCTTGATTGGTCCTTGTCAAGGCTTGGGGAGCATCTACGTTTGCCTCAACCATTGAGGCTAGAGGGGATTTAGAGGATGCACAAGTTGTGCCTGTCTCGATTGACCCCATTGAGATGTAGGAGTAGTTGTCTCCCCTTCTCGATGGCCCCTGCAAGAAGGATGATTAGGGAATGCTGCAGGAGTTGGTGCTCTCATTATCAGCAACCATGTTGTGAGAAGACTAGACTAGAATAAAGGAAGATTATTAACCCCTTCAAAGCTGTCTTCTTATCTGACCAGATCAAGAGTGAACCTGTGCTAGTGACTGCCCTGGGTGCTAGTGTTATTTGTCTTATACAAATAAACGTTTCAAAATTGGATTGGAAGTAATAATATTTACCAATTTCAAAGCACCAAACTTTCCGAGCATTTGAGCAACTCTCTAATATACCCAACTAATGTGTTATACTAATTATAAAGCATTTGCTTGGTCCTTAAGTAAATGCTGTGAGGACTTTTACTTAGGCAGGAATCTGATGGCCTAGTTGGAATTACTGAAAAGAGTTTGAAGTAATAAAAGGTCAGTAACAAGCCTGAATTATTTTACTTTTTTTAAGAGCCGCCTCTCCCAATGGTTTGAATTAGTAACATTTGGCTATAGAAGTGAGAATACATAGATATGTTTATATCGTGTAACAGCTTTTAATTGGTGAATGTTCCTCAGAGATAGGATGTCCCAGATGTAGGTTTTCTGAAGTTTTTTGTTTTGGGGGGATTTTTTTTGGGTGTGTGTACCACAGGGAAGGATCAGGCCATTTCTTCTCCCCTAAAGAAGTTTCTGAATTGGTCTTCATTAATCCTGCTTTACAACACAATCCTTTTTTTTTTTCCTTAGCAGATATATTTTCTAAATCCCCATCAGGTGAGATTGTAGGTAGTTGCCGATGATGGTGCTAACTAGAATGATCAGGGCCTCCTCCTAAAGCAACTTTTGGTGTCCTTATACCCAGAGTAAACACCCAGACTTTTCTGGTAAAAGTCTTCCAAAGGCTTTTGCTTGTCTGCCTCTGAAAGAACAAAGAAACAAGTGCCATGATTAGTGGAAAGGCCAAGGAAAAATGCTGGACAAATCAAGGGATCTAAGTCCGGTGCTAGCTTTGACTCTTACCTAGAGCAAATCATTTCCCCTCACTAGGTCTCAGTTTTTCACCCTTAAAATGAGGAAGTTGGACTCAATGATCAGTTCTTAGAGCCTGTGTTCTAAACATAAATCTCATCCAGCCTCAAGAGTCTGTGTTGTATGTGATGGAATACTATTGTGCTATAAGAAACAATGAGCAGGATGGTTTCAGAGAAACCTGAGAACACTCATGTGAACTGACGCAAAGTGAAGTGAGCAGAACCAGGAGAACACTGTATACAATAACAGCAGCAACAGTAAACACAGTAACTATAGTGATGATCAACTGAAAGATTTGGCCACTCTGATCAAGACAGTGATCCAGGACAATTTCAAAGGACCTGTAATGAAAAATGCTTTCCGTTGCCAGAGAGACAACTGATGAACTCAGAATGCAGACTGAATTATAGTTTTTTCACTTTTTTTGGACCTTATTCTTTTTTGGCAACATGGCAATATGTTTTGCATGGGACTTCACATGTATAATTGCTATCATATTGCTTGCCTTCACAATGGATAGGGAAGGAGTGGGAGGGAAGGAGATAATTCAGGACTCAATTTGTCAAACCATGAATATTAAAAATAAATAAATAATTCTTTAAAAAAACATTCTTCATTCTAAATTCCTTCCTGGGTCAGATTTTTTTGTTTTGTTTTGTTTTGAGCTCCCTTCCAGTTCTGACATTGCATTTGTATGCTGAGGTCACTTTCTGTTCTGTTTTTAATAACAAATTCCTCTGTTGCTCAACTATGAGAATTGGCAATAAGAGAGAAACCCAAAGTTTGAAGATGTGATCATTTTCCTCTGGTAGCTCACTGTCTTGGAAATTTCAAAGATTTATATTTTCTGCTGCTTGAGTAAGTTGGGCTTGGGGTTGGAATTGGGGTTGGAAATCTTTTGGTAAAGGTAGAATTTTCTTGTGCTATTATTTATGGGGATCTGACCTGGAGATTCCAACAGATTAAACATCGGCTTTTGACAGCTTTTAAGTGGAGACTGCATGTAGTCAAGGAAGTGGGAAGATCTGCCTTTAAGCTACCTCTTCCTCACTCCCTCCTCTAACCAGAAGAATACAAGCATTTTTATGTTCCCTTTCCCCACCATGAACTTAAGGTCAGGGTTACCTGTGGCTTGGCATTATTTCCTTTCTGTCTGGACAGGAAGACTGTAAGAAGCCCGTGTTTGAGCTGTATTGCTTTGCCCCAGTATTATATTCTCCTTTCTTGATTACTAGTGACTTGACCTCCTTTTTGGTCCTGTACTCTCTAAGCCCTCATCCCAGCCCCTTGATTTATTATTGTTTGTACACCTTTTGCTTCTCAAAAGAAAGCTGAGATCTATAATCTAAAATCTTTCTAAATGGAGGGATAAGCACTCGCTCTTGATGGCAAAATAGGTACGAGAAATGAACTTGGAGATGAGATCTGAGTTCAAATCCCATCTTGGATATTTACTATCTGTGTGACCTTGGGCAAGCCACTTAACATTTTTCAGTCTTGGTTTCCTCATCTATAAAATGGGTACAATAATAGTACCTAATTGCCAGAATTGTTGTGAGGATGAAATGAGTTAGATATGTGTAGTGCTATTATGTTTAGGTCTTTCTGCCTTGTAATACATCAGTGGAGGTTTGGCTAACACTCCACCTTTGGGATTACTCAAAAAGGAAGGAATGCCTCCTCACTTGGCACTTTCTAGTTAGTCACCAAAGAAAACTAGTCTCTTAGAGTAACTGAATTTCATGCTTCTGCTATCGGCACTCAGGGATGGCCCTATGGGAGTTGAAGCTTTATTGGAGCATGTATTTGGGGTGGGGATAAATCAAATTCCTTTATTTTATTCCTCTCATTTTACAGATGAAGAAACTGTGCCAAGTGAGTAATTAGCCATTTTCTGTGTGATGGGATTAAAAGACTGTTCTAAGCCTTTATCCCTCAGTTCACAAAATACTACTCCTGCCTCAACCAATCTGCTACAGTGCTTGACATCTTTCTCCTCTCTCTCTCCCTGTGAGAGTCACCACTGGGAGGAAAGATACTGTCTCTAGAGGGTCCCTGGACTGTAATGTTTTGTTTGGAAGTGACTTTAGGAACCACCCACTTCAACCCCTCTATTTTATATATGGGGAAACAGCCCCAGAGAGAAGTGATTTTTAAAAAATCATACAGTAATAATAAATCATAGAATCATAGACTGTCAACACTGGAAAGATGCTTTAAGATTAGCCAGTCCAACTCCTTTTTGCATAAAAGGAAACAGACCAGAGAGCGGAAGTAACTTGTCTAAGGTCATATAGCAAAGAAATGGTAGTGGTCTGCTGTCCCTGACTTCCATGAATGTGCTTCCTAACTTTCCTGCCTCACCTTTAGCTATCCAGTTAACATATCTAAATTCAACAGACGACCCATAAACATCTCATGTACAACATGTCCAAAACAAGATTCCTTCTCTTTACTCCTAAGCCTTCCCCAATTCTGAACTTCCCTACTTCTGTGGAGGGTGCTGACATCTTCCTCTCAGCCACCAGGTTTGCAGCTATGACATCATCCTTGTCTTTATTCACCCCACACGGTCGCTCCTTTGCCAAATATTGTTTCTACTTTCACAACATCTCTTTTTTCCTCTCGCGGTCACCACCCAAGTTCAGGCCTTTATCTCCTCTCACCTGGGTTATTGAAGTCACTTCATAGTTGTCCTCCTTGACTGGAGTCTCACCCACCCTCCATTTGGTCGCTAAAGTGATTTTCCTAGAGACTGGGCTTCACTTCCCTCCTCAATAAACTCCAGTGATTTCATTTTAGCTCTAGGATGTAATATCAAGTTCTTTGTGTAGTATTTCAAACTCTTCACACTGGCCCTTTCTACCTTTCTAGTCATTGTACACTTAACTGTCTTTCATGCAGGCTATGACCTAGCTACACTGACCCGCTTACTTCTGTTCCTGTTGTCTCCCCTTTCTGCTTTTTGTGTTCCTCATGGCTGAAAGACTCCCTCCTCTCTTCTGTCTCTTGGAATTCCCTGGCTTCCTTCAAGATTCAACTTAAATGCCACCTTCTGCTGGAACCCTTTCCAATTAAGTTTATTTTCTACTTATTATACACACATACACAGACACATATGTATCTGTACATATATATGTGTGTATGTATATGTTTGTGTATATATAGCATATATATCTATGCATATACACATATCTATAAAAATCTTTTAGTTAAATATACCTATCTATATCTATTCATCTGTCTGTCTGTCTGTCTGTGTCTGTCTTTTCATTTAAACTCCTTAAGGGCTGGGACTGTTTTTGCCTTCCTTTGTATCCCCAGGACTTAGCTCAGGGTTTGGCACATAATAAATAATAAATGTTGACCAAGTGTATACTTTTTTTTTTCTTTTTGGAGGGTCAACTGGGGGTTAAGTGACTTGCCCAAAATCCCATGGCTAGTTTTGTGTTAAGTGTCTGAGGGCAGATTTGAACTCAGGTCCTCCTGACTCCAGGGCTGGTGCTCTACTCCCTGTGCCACCTAGCTACCCCACCAACTGTATACTTTTGAATACGGCCCAGCAACAGACAACATCATGAAAATCCATATAACAAAACTTTGAGATTATACAGAACTAGGAGTAACCTAGCCAATCCAGGCCGGTTTGAGAGTGAAGAACACCTGAGTTCAAGCCCAGCATCTGGCACATACTAGCGCTGTGAGCAAGCTCTCTGTGTGCAGCTCTCTGAGACTAAATTACAGAATCACTGCTGAGCTGCATTGTTTAAGGGAGTGTCCATATGGGTAGTCCCTGACTCCTGAACTTCTGCATCTGGACCAAAAAAGATTAAAACAAAAATGACGAGGCAGCTGGTTTTCCTTCCTCCTTTTCCTTTGTGGTTTGCTTTCACTCATCTTCATAAAAAAAACATTAATTAACTGCCTAGTAGTGCTAGTGTATATATAATCTAGGAGTTAGAACTGATATAAGTGAAGTTGACAGGGTATAAGACTGGGCAATAGGAAGGTTCAAATCCTGCTTTGATCACTTAGGTAAACAGGGACAATTTACTTAACTTCTCTGAGACTCAGTTTTCTGCTCTGTAAAATGGAGACAATAACACCTGTAGTATTTGTTATACACAGGATCATAGATTTGGAATTGGACCTTAGAGGGGAACTAGTTCACTTTCCCATTTTAGAGTTGAGAAAATGGAGGCCCAAGAAGGCTAAATAACTTAGATTATAGATTTAGAGCTGGAATGGATTTTGGAGTCTGTGATGAAGAAACTGAAGGCCAGAGAAATTAAATGCTTTGCCTGAGGTCATTATGTACTAAATGTCACAGGTAGACTTCTAGCTTGAAAGTCCATTCTATTTCCACTCTATTATACTGGGCACACTGGTAGGAAATGGCAGTGGCAAGTTTTGAACCCTGGTCCTCTGATTCCTGGAGCAGTGATCTTTCCACCCTACCATAATGCTGTGGAGGTTGTGTGAGAAAAATTTATACAAAATACTTGATCCACTAAAAAGTGCTATAAACTTTAAAAGTACTATGGGAATATCAATTACTATTACCTGCCAATAATAACTAGACACACCCTGTACGTGTCTTCCCCTGCCCTGGACCTGTGATGTCATTGGTAAAAGAATTCCAGGGAATGAAGCCTTTTTTCTAATGTAAATTGACAATATCTCTGTAACTTCAAATCACAGAATTGCTTAGGGGCATGGAAGGGTTGAAGGGACTTGCCTGGGGTCGCATATCCAGGATACGTAAGTCAATCAGTCAGTCATTCGAAAATCATTTATGTTATATCAAGGAAGAACTTGAACAGGTCTTTCTGATTCTGAGACTGGTTCTCTGTTATAGCACTATCTCAAATTTATATAGCATTTAAAAAATAATAATGACAGTAGTCCTTAATATAGTGATATATGAAGGGGTGGCTAGGTGGTGCAGTGAATAGAGCACCAGCCCTGGAGTCAGGAGGACCTGAGTTTAAATCTGATGTCAGACACTTAACACTTACTAGCCGTGGGACCTTGGGCAAGTCACTTAACCCCAATTGCCCTTCCAAAAAGCAAAAAAATATATATATAGTGATATATGTTACCCAAATATTTTAGATTATTTACAATGTACAATACGCGTAAAACACCATTTAGGACTAATCATCTCCATTGCATACAAAGGAAGGATCAGTGTATTTGGGGCCCTATCAGGGGAAGGCAAGGAGTAGATTTTAGTTTGGATTGAGGGTTTGAGGGAAATTGCCTATTTTAGCTCCTGTGACTGACATGGTTGACATGGTTACTGTCTGTTAACTCCTCCCCTTTTATATCTTTCCTTCTCTCTTCCTCTGTTTATTTTTCTTCCCTGATTCTAAGCCCCATCTCTACCATTTGGCCACAAGCCCCAAAAGCACAAGGAAATCATATGTGCCTTTTAAAGTTGCATTTAGGATGGGGATGAAAAGAGTGATACACCAAGTTTCTGCCATACTTTGTATGACAAAATTACTGGAAATTACTAATGAAATCATAGGCCCAGAGGAAAAAAAAATATATATATACAATATATAAATATGTAATATATGTATGCACACATATCCACATAGCACATATATATGCATATATGTGAGTCTGATGTATCCATCAGAGTATCTCAAGCAGTTCTAAGAGAAGTGCATTTTCAAGCTACCTGCATGAACCACAGGCCTTACGTGACTAAGCATTAAGAAAAAAGAAACCATTTTTGATAGGGATCTTTATCCATATCCTTTGCCATTTAAACATACTGCATTGACAACCTTTGATTGATGGGGAAGGGAATAAGCATTTGGTAAGCGATTACTCTATGCTGGATGTTGTGCTAGGCACCTTACAGACATCTCACTTGATTCTCACAACAACCCTGTGAGATGTGCTGTTATTACCTCCATTTTACAATTGAGGAAACTGAGGCAGACTGAGGTTAAGTGACTTGCCCAAAGTCACAAAGTTAGTAAATGTCTGAAGCTGGATTTGAACTCAGGTCTTCTTGATGCAAGGGCCAGCTTTCTTTCCATTGTATTACCTACCTGCCTCAGTTTGTTGACTCAGCATTCTTATCCTAAATGTTAGGATGTCCCATGCTGTATAATACAGTGTTACACTTCCTCAGGGGGTTTTGAGCTGGACCAAGCTTTTTTTTCCCTGTACTACTAAGAGTTCAGAGGCAAGGTGGTACAGTGGCTGGAGATATAGCCTTGAAGTCCAGACCACCTGGCTTGAAGCCTTGCCTCTGACTTCTATCGGTTGTGTGATTCTGGGTAAGTCACTTAGCCTCATTGAGCTCCAGGTAACTTTCCAACTTGAGAAGGTGCTGATGTGGGCTGGTAGAGAGAATTTCCTCATCAGAGAGTTCCTTATATCTATGAAATCACAATCCAGTTCCTATTCCCTATCCTACTTACTGCTCATGAACCGAGGAGGGAAGGGAGTTATGGAGGCTAAGAGCAGACTCCTACATTTATATTCTTGAATGATATGATATGGTTCATCTCTCTGGGACTTGTTTTCCTCACTAGTAAAATGGAAGCGATAGTACTAACACTGCCTCACTGCCTCATGCAATGATGGTCCAGAAGGTCCCTTGTGAACCATAAAGCAGGATCTAAATGGGAATTTTGCATTTCCATCACAACATACTAGAATTCACCACTGCTATAAGCACAGGCAACTACGTGGTGTGGTGGCTGAGAGCCTTAGACTTGGAGGCAGAAAGACTAGAGTTCAAATCTTGCTTCAGACACTTACATGCTGTGTGACTCTGGGCAAGCTGCTTAACTTGTTTTTCTCAGTTTTCTCAGCTGTAGAATGGGGACAATAATAATAATAACACCTATTTCCCAGGGCTATTGGGAGGAACAAATGGGATATTTGTAAAACGATCTGGAAACTTTAAAGAGTAGTATAAATATCAGCTCTTATTAGGATTAGGGCTCCTGGCGCCCAAGCACAGTGAATAAGGACATAATGGACAAACAGTCTGAGGACTGAGCAGAGCTGAGTCTAGGCTATGGAGCTGAAGTTACTTGGAGAGACCTGCCTTTCATTATCATGTAACACTCAACCTTGTCCTAGCAACTAAATAATTCAAACTGGATGGGCAGCTGTTCACTAACTCTTTGTTTTCCATTGAAGCATCTCGGTCCTACACAGACTTCTGAAGGTTGGGTGACTGAACGGAGCACACTTTTCCCTGGGAGTGGTGGGGTCATCTGGTTCAAGTTCCCATCTGGTATCTGGTCTGAGAGCCTTCCCACAGACTTACCACTTTAAGAGCTACAGGGAAGGAGGGCATAGAAAGTAGGAGACACTTATTTTATTCATTGTGGGACTAGAAAGAGCAAAGCCAAACTTGCTGCCAATAAGTTGCATATCTGGTAATTCTACTGGATTCAGCAAGCATTTATTAAAAACTTACTATGTGTTAGTACTGTGATAGAGAACAGGGGTGCAAAGAATATGAAAACAATCTTTGCTCTCAAAGAGCTTACCCATCAACTGGGGGTAGTATATAGGTGGGAGGGGGAAAATATGCGCAAAGAAAATACAAAATATGGGGCATCCCAAAAATCTTAGTGCACTTTTAGACTGTGTACAAAGTAATGGTGTACGGGGAAGTCTAACACTCAGGGGGATCACCTTTGTGTGGTAGGTGGCACTTGAGTTGAGCCTTGATTAGAATGAAGGATTCCACGAGGTGGAGGCAGGAACAGAGACCATTCCAAACATGGGTAACAGTTTGTACAAAGACATGGAGGTGGGACGTAGATTGTTCTGTATGCGATCTACACTAAATAGATCAGTTTGGTTGCAACCTTGGATGAGTGGTGATGAGAAAAGATCTGAAATACCCCTGAAAAAAAATGGTTGGAGCTGGATAGTAAAGGGATTTAAATAGCAAACAGAGAAGTCTATATTTTATTCTAGAGGTCATGAGGAGCTACAGAAACTTCTTGAGCAGAGGAGTAACATGGTTCAATTTATGCTTTAGGAATATCATATTTGGCAGCTGGGTGGAAGATGGATTGAAGAGGGGAGAGACTGGTTGCAGGGAGATCAGTCAGAAAACCATTGTTTTAAAGGACAGCTAGGTGGCACAGTAGATATTAGAATCAGGAAAACCTGAGTTCAAATTTGACCTCAGACACCTACCAGCTGTGTGACCCTGGAAAGTCACTTAATCCAATTGCCTCAAAAAAAAAAAAAGTTATTGCTTTAGTCTAGGAGAAAGGCCTGAACTAGTGTAGTAGCTATGGGACTGGGAGAAGACAGATGTAAATAAGAGCAGTTATAGAAGTCCAATTGATTAGACTTGGCAGAATTATATATAGGAGGTGAGGGAGATGGACCGGTTGAGTGTGAATATGAGGTTATGATCCTGGGTGATTGGCAGGAAGGTGATGCCTGAGACCAACTGAGCAATTGGCAAGCATCTGTTAAATTATTAAGTGTGTGTGTGTGTGTGTGTGTGTGTGTGTGTGTGTGAGAGAGAGAGAGAGAGAGAGAGAGAGACAGAGAGAGACAGAGAGAGACAAAGACAGAGACAGAGACACAGAGAGAGAGAGAGATGGCCCTTTTTGGCAGTCTGGCAAAGCTTTTGGGCCCTTTTTCAGAAAAAATGGTTTTAAATATATAAAATAAATAGGATTGCAAAAGAAACAATTATATTGAAATAAAGATGTAATTTTTTCCCACATGCAAATTCACAGGTTAGATATCCCTGCCCTATAAGGGATTCCATATAAAAACAAACAGAGAAGTTAGGAAGAGAGAGGCTGCGGTTCTGTTGTGGGTCATTGTTCCTCACCCCACAGTCACAGGTGGCTGTATTGGAAAAGGGCTACGGGGGCAGTGGGCTGTAGCCTGGAATAACCTCCTCCTACACGGCCCACACTTTTATCCTCTATAGAGCTTGTTTGTACATATTTATTTGCTTGTTGTCTCCCCCGTTAGATTTTGAGCTCCTGGAGGGCAGAGATGGACTTTTGCCTCTTTTTGTAGCCCCAGTATTTAGTACAGTGCCTAGCTCAGAGTAGATGCTTAACAAATGCTTACTGACTGCTTGGCAGACAGTGAGATGAAATTATACATAGCACTGGGGCAGAGGCAAGGGAGGGCGAGGCCTATTCTCTTTCTTGCAGTGATGGTGAGATGAGCTCTAAAGGCCCTTCCTTCCTTCCTTCCTTCCTTCCTTCCTTCCTTCCTTCCTTCCTTCCTTCCTTCCTTCTTTCCTTCTTTCCTTCCTTCCTTCCTTCCTTCCTTCCTTCCTTCCTTCCTTCCTTCCTTCCTTTCTTTCCTAGCTAAATCATAGCCCCATGGTTTGTATGAGGCTCAGATCTTTTAAAATACTGGCTATGGAAGCCACTTTCTTCTGCTGCTAGCAGTTCTCTAAAGCATAAAGTGCCATGACTGTAGTGATACCTCCTATATACCTTTCCACTGGAGTCCATCTACCACGTGTACAGTGCTGGGAAGCAGATCTAACCATGCCAGTCTCCTGCTCAAAAACCTTCACGGCTCCTTACTGCCTCCTAGTTAAAGTGTGGCCTCTTTAGTTTGACATTCAAGACCTTCCACAATCTAACCCTAATTTGTCTTTCCAAACGTATTTCCTACTACTCCCCACTTTATGAACTCTACATTCTGGTCATACCAAACTAGATGGTGCAGTGGATAGAGTACTGGACCTGGAGGCAGGAATACTGGAGTCTAAAGTCAGCCTAAGATAGCTGTGTGAGCCTAGGCAAATCACTTAACCTCTGCCTCAGTTTCCCCAACTGTAGAATGGAAATAATAACAGTATTCCTAGGGTTATGGGATAATATTTGCAAAGTGCTGGTACACAGTAGGTACTATATAAATGCTCATTCCTTTCCCTTTCCTATTAGTTGTGTTCCTTGAATTTGCCATGTCATCTCCCACCTCTGTGTCTTTACACAAGTTGTGATATCTATTGTCTGGAAAGTAATTCCCTCCTCGGTTCCAATTTCAAAATCTATCTCTTTCAAGGCTCAGCTCAGCTGCCACCTCTCATTTTGTCTTCCCTGGTGTCCTCAGATGAAAGGAATCTCTCCTCCCTTAATACTCTCAGAATATTGGTCAGAAGCTTATTACTTATTATAATATACTTATTAGTCTATGTGTTTTAATTGTCTTCTTGGACCCTATCTTGCTTCCCAGGAAAACATAAGCTTCTTGATGGTAGTGATTATTTCACTTTTTTTTTCTTTGTACCCCCCACCCCAGTATCTAGCACCATGTCTTTCACATTTTTGGGGAGGGAAACTGAGGCAGAAGTTAAGTGATTTGCCTACGATCACACAGCTATCTTAGGCTGACTTTAAACTCTAGTCTTCCTACCTCCAGGTGCAGTACCCTATCCACTGTACCATCTAGTTTGGTACGACCAGAATGTAGAGTTCAGAAAGGGGGAAGTAGTAGGAAATAAGGTTGGAAAGGCAAATTAGGGTTAGCTTGTGGCGAAGATCTTGAATGTCAGCATTCTATTATTCTTACTAGCATTGGAGACAGCTATCATATATGCAGAGGGCCAATTAGTCTGTCACTAAGAGCTGCCTGAGACATTAAGTGGTTGACCCTAGTATATGTGAGAGACAAGATTTGAACTCAAGTCTTAGCTGATTCTAAGGCTGGCCCTCTGTCCCATTATACCAAAAATGCCTCTTGTTTTGTGCATGGTAAATACTTAGTAAATGCTTGTATAGTATTGTTTATTATTGTTAGATATGTATATGTCTTATCTCTATTCTAGCTTAAGTTCCATGAGTGCAGGGAGCTTTCCATGTATAAACTTTTATATATCTCCCATTCATAAGCACAGGGCTCTTCCAATAATCCAGTGAACAATTATTAAGCAGTGCCAGGGACTGTGCTAAGTGCTGGGGATACAATTAATAAAAAATAAAAGAAAACAGTCCCTGTCCTCAAGGGGGCGATCTAAATGATTCCACAGGCTTACACAAGTTTACAATCTAATGATTCCACACAGAAGATGAGTAATAACTTTGTTGTGTCTTTCTTTGTATCTCTGGTGCTTAGCATAGTGTCTGGCATGCAATAGGTGCTTAATAAATCCTCATTGATAGATTGGATTAATGAATTAAAACTCCTTGGCACTTAGTCCCCCAAGGAGCTCTCCTTTTAGATGATAAGACAAGTAAAGTAAGCCAGTTCCAATCCATTTAATGCCATTTATTGGTCTGCCAGGACTGAGGATGGGCATACAGATTGGTCTAATCTCATAAACCTAAGAAGGTATAACAACTATCCAAATAAAGCTGTAATGCTTATTTAGCCAGTGAGACTTGATCATAGGAACATAAATGTACCTTAGAGGTCACCTAGTACATCCCCCTCATTTTTCATATAAGGAAACAGAGCCCTAGAGAGGAGAAGTGACCTTCTTGAGGATGTGCTGGTGAGGATGTCAGAAATAGAATATGAACTGGATTACATTGCTTGACATTCAGAATGGGGTAAGAAGAGAGGTTCTAATTTAAATCTTATAGAAAAGTAAATGGGGCTATAAACCATAAATAAAGTACCAGACAAGAGTCAGTGTGGTCTAGTGGGTAGAGACTGGTCCTGACAGTCTAGAAGACCTGGGCTCAAGTCCCTCTGGTGCAAACTGATTGTGTGACCCTGGTCAGATTGTTTGATCTCCTAGTGACCTAGGCAGCTCTCTGAGGATGTAAGTTACAGAGCTGGTCTGTACTGGCAGAAAGAGTTTCCACACTGGGAATACCAGTGAAATAATTTTTGTTGTTATTGTTCAGTTGTTTCAGTTGCATCTAATTATGCCCCCCCCCTTTTTTTGCAGAGATACTGGAGTGGTTTGCCATTTCCTTTTCCAGTTCATTTTACAGATGAAGGAACTGAGGCAAAAGGGTGAAGTGACTTGCCTGGGGTCACCCAGTTAGTAAATGTCTGAGGCCAGATTTAAACTCAGGAAGATGAGTCTTCCTGAATCCAGACTTAGCACTCTATCCCACTGCATCACCTCTGTGCTCCTACTGAAATCATAGGTCTTGTCTAAAAAAAAAAAATTAGCCAACAAATTATAAGGAAGGAAAGGGGAGTGTCTCTTTTTAGTGAATTCCTCAGTGTGAACAAAGGTGTTGAGTGACAGCACCTGACTCAGGCACGAGAAACAGAGAAGCAGAGATGAGAAAATTGTTGCTGTTACGAATCAAGAGAACAGGGTTTGGGTTCTAACTGACAATGAGAAGGTGGCACGGTAGAGTTGAAGGAACCCTGGCTCTGACATCAGAGAACTCACATCTGATACTAATTGCCTCTGTGATCTTGGGCAAAGTTACAGTTGAACTGTCCTGGCTCTCAGATTCCTCATCTGTAAAATGGGACTGGGCAGGGGAGGGGTTGGACGAGATGTTCTCCCAGCTTCTTCCCAGCAATGAGTCTATGACTGATGACTGTGTGACAGCAGAAATCTCACAGAATCTCTCCTAGTCTCTAATCTCATAGAGTAGGTGAATCAGAAGAGATCTTAGAAATCTTAGGAGCATCCTTCAGTGAAAAGGATGCTGATTGTTTTGTCAGAGGGGCTGGATTCAAGCCCACCTTAAGTGTGACCTTGGGAAGATCCGTTAACCTCTCTTTTGGCTTACATTTTCTCATCTGTAGTTTTAGTTTACCATCCACTCGTGGGGTAATTGAATCAGAAAGCTCCTGAGGTCTCTGCCAGCTCTCTAGATTCATGATCCTATGAGGAGGAAGCTTAGGTCTTGACATTTCTCCTCCCAAGGTCACATAGGTAGTAAGTTGCAGTATCAGGATAAAAACACCCATCTGCTGAGTCCTGAAGCTGGTGCTTCACCCCTTTCCATCATATACCATTATCATCTCTCTGAGCCACAATTTTCTCATCTGTAAAATGGGCATAATGATAAATCCAACTGCACAGGGTTAAGGAAAGGGTTTTGTAAACCTTAAAGCCTAAGCAGAAATGAACTTTCACTAATGATTAATGCTGCATTTTGGTACAGGACTTTATCTGAGCCTTTAAGAACAGAAGGAGAAAAAAAGTCCCAGAAACAGAGAAGAGGACCCCCAGAAGGGTATCTGAAGTACTTGTTTTCAGAAATATCAAAGAAGCTGGAAGGACCTGTAGAGATCATTTAGTCCAGTTTTTCAATTTTTATGTGGGGAAACTCAGGCCCAGAAAAAAATAGTGACTTTCCCAAGGTCATACATTGAGTTGGGAAATCATAAAATCATAGACTGTAAAAGCTAGGAGAAAATTTAGAGATCATCTAATATAATACCCTCATATTACAGGTGGGGAAACTGACAAAAGAGGCTGAGGGACTAGCCCCAGGTTACACAGAAAGCCCTCGAATGTCAGAGCTGGAAGGGACCTTAGCCATAAAAAATCATGATGATAGTGTTTGTACAATACTTTGAGATTTGCAAAGTGCTTTACCTGTGGTATCTCACTTGATCCTCCCTACAACCCTGTGAGATTGGTGCTATTGGTCCCCACTTTACAGATAAGGAAACTGAAATTAAGAGAGAGGTCAAGTGACTTGCCCAGGGTTACACAGCTAATAAGTGCCTGATGCAGGATTTGAGCCCAGATCTTCCTAACTCCAAGTCTAGCACTCTCTAATGTAGTACCCAAACTAATTAATCTAATCATCTAATTAGAGACCACCTAATTCAGCCCCAGGGCATCTAGGTGGCATAGTGGATAAAGTGCCAGGCCTGGAGTCATCTTCCTGAGTTCAAATCTGGCTTCAGACACTTCCTAGCTGTGTGACCCTGGGCAAGTCACTTAATTTGGTTTGCCTCAATTTCCTCATCTGTAAAATGAACTGGAGAAGGAAATGGCAAACCACTACAGTATCTCTGCCAAAAGAACCCCAAATGGGGCACAGAGAATCAGATACAACTGAAACAACTGAACGGCAACAAAAAATTAGTCTTGCCATTTAAGAAGTAGGGGCGTAGAAATCCAGAGAGGCTTGGGCCTTGTCCTAAGATGCCATAGAGAGTAAAAAGCACTGCTTGTTTTTTTCCACCTACCCATTTTTGCTGGTTTCAGTGCCGGTTGAGATTTGTTGGTGGAGATGTCAGGCTCTTCTTCATTGCTGCAGCATGGGCAGAATAACTTTAAAAAAAGGCTGATGGGGAGCAGGAAGGAAGAAGACAGAAGCTTGAGACCAAGGAAGGGGAAGATGGAGTGGGAAGGCAGACAGACAAGAACTCTATCACCAAATCATATGATGATAGATTTAGAAGGGACCTGAGAGACCACCCAGTGTAGCCTCTTCCTTTTTACAAGTGGGGAAACAGTGGTCTAGAAGGGCTCAGGGACTTTGCCAAGCTAGCACAGGGAGAGAGGCAATGCTTTTACTTGCTTGCTTTTCCACCTACTCCTTGAGGGTGCTTTCGAGGTTGTACTAGAAGAATTCTTGATGTTGCCTCCATTCCTTTCATCCCTACAGCATAGACAGAGAAATTTGGATGCTAAGTTGTGGCTGGTTAGATGGAGAGGGGAAAAACCAATAAGGGAAGGAGAAAAAGATGAGGAGGAGACAGATAAAGATGATTGAGCCCCTAGCCAGAAGACAGAGATCAAAGTGCAGGGAGGGAGACATAGGAAGAAATGGAAATGGGTGGGCATGTGGGGCAGCTGGGGGGGTGGGGAGAGGGAGAGGGAGAGAGAGAGAGAGAGAGACAGAGAGAGAGAGAGAGAGAGAGAGAGAGAAGGGGGGCGGAGAGTGTAGTATTACAGAATCATAGAATGTCAGAACTGGAAGGAACCTTAGGGACCTGCTCCAAAATTCCCTATGATTTCATTCTGCCTACAGGATAAAATCTAAACTCCTTGGTTTAGTATTTAAGGCCCCTGCCTACTATTCCAAGCCTTTTTGCTTTTATTCCCTCAGGACACCCCTTCCACTCGATCTAGACCTCTCATTAAACTCTGAACATATCAGGGTCATTCATTTTTCCAATCTTTGCTTTATACTGTTTTTCCTGTCTGGAACATCTGTCTTTTCCCCTCCCTTCTCTCCTCTTCTCTGCTCTCCTCTCTCCTCAGCTCTCCTCTCTCCTCCTCCTCCTCCTCTCTCCTCCTCCTTGTTCTCCTCTCTCCTCTCTCTCCCTCCTCTCTCCCCCCCCCGTCTCTCTCCTCTCTCTGTCTCTGTCTGTCTGTCTCCCTGTCTCTCTCCCCCTCTCCCTCTCCCTTTCCCTCCCTGTGTCCCTCCTTCCCTCCTCCCCCCCCCCCCCCCCATCCTTTAAGTCCCAGGTCAAATCTCATATCATCCACTAGGAGGCATCACAGTGTAGGACAAGGACCAATGCCCCTAATGTCAGGAAGACACAATGTATCTGACACACTGACACAGAGGAAGGAGAGTGCTCTATTACAGAATGGCTGAGTTAAGAGGGATATTAGAGAGGTCTAGCCTAGTTCTTTCCTTTTCACAGAACAGAGATCCAGAGAGCCTTAATGACTTGCCTAAGCTTTGACAAATTTACTCTGCAAGCTTGGCTCTGACACTTGGGAAATAATTTCCCCTTTTTGCCATAAATGAGAGGGATACTGCTTGACTCCCTAGCAAAAGCTCTAAATAAATGTGCATTGTTGTTTTCACTCTGCCTTCGCTGATGCTTTTGCCCACGGTGACCTCTCCCTTCTCTGGTCTTCTTTAGGGACGGTGTGGTCTAATGGAAAAAAGTGCTTGACTAGAAGATCTGGGGATTGAGTTCTGGCTTTCATACTTAGCTTTGTAACCTTGGTAGGTGACAATCTTTTTTTAGCTTTGTAATCTTGGTAGGTGACAATCTTTTTTTGAGCATCAATTTTCTCATCTGCTCGGTATAACACTTACACTCTCTACCCATGGTTGTTGGGAAGAAAGTTCTTTGTAGATTGTGAAGAGCTGCGTTTATATTATAATTATTTTCCATGTATTTTTTTTTTGCCAGGTACTAATAATGATTTTCTGTGTGTGCCTCCCCTCTACCCTACTACATACGGTCCAAACATACATGGAATACTATATGTAGTTCTGGGCACTGCACTCTCTAAATCTCCTTGAATGGCTAGAATGTATCTTGAAAATAGTGCCTAGGGTTAGAAGTAGACTCAAAAACAAGCCTTAGAAGCATCATTTGTAGGTCCTGAGGATGCCTTCTATTTAAAGGGACAGATTCACTGTCTTGGGTTTATCAAGATATAAAAATTACTCTAGCACTTAAGGTCTACTTGAACACTGAACTTCAGCAGATGGAAGCGATATTGATATGTTTTGAACCACAGTTTGAATTTGGAAGTGGAGTGTATACAGAGTATCTACATGGGATCTGTTTTTAGTTAGGTTAAAAAATAACTCATTGTTGCTTTAGAGGGAGCCCAAGGTACATAAGTTGAATTCCCTAGTCTAGCAGTTCTCAAAGTATCATCCTCAGGCTTCTATAGGTTCCCAAGATCCTTTTAGGGGCTCTGCAAGGTCAAAACTATTGTTCTCCTTTTTTCAGCCGTTCTGTAGAGCAATTTGGAACTATGCTCAAAGGGCTATAAAACCAGCCACACCCTTTGACCTAGCAATACCACTACCAGGTCCGTATCCCAGAAGAGAGAAAAAACAAAAAGGAAAAGGACCTATGTGTGTACAAAAATATTTATACCAGCTCTTTTTGTGGTGGCCAAGAATTGGAAATTGAGGGGATGCCCATCAATTGGGGAATGGCTGAACAAGTTGTGGTATGTGATTATGAGGGAATACTATTATAAGAATTGATGAGCAAGATGCTCTCAGAAAAACTTGGAAAGACTTGTATGGGCTGAGGCAAAGTGAAATGTCCTGTGTACAAAGCAACAGCAATGTTGTAAGATGACCAACTGTGAATGAGCTATTCCCAGCAATACAACGATGTCAGACAAATCTGAAGAACTTAAGATGAGAAAGAGAAAGAACTGGTGATGTCTGCATACAGGTTGAAGTAAACTTTTTTTAAACTTTACTTTTCTTGAGGTTTAAAAATTTTTTGTCTATGTTTTATTTCACAACATGACTATTATGGATATGTTTTCCATGACTACACATGTATAACCTATATTGAATTGAGAGGGAGAAAGGGAGAGAATTTGGAACTCAAAGTTTGAAAATGAATGTTAAAAATTGTTTTTACATGTAACTGGGGAAAATAATATAAAATATCAAACAAATTTTTAAAAAAGTATGTTCATCAAAATACTAAGATGGTATTTGCTGATTAAAATCCTCTTTCCCTTTTCAACTAAAATTTGTGCGAGGTTAGATTTTTTCATATGCTAGAACCAAACCAATGTATTGCAACAGATTGAATATGAAAGCAGCCATGAGGATTCAGCTGTCTTCTATTAAACTAGACATTAGGTTTGCAAAAAGATTCAAAATAATGCCTTTTTTTGTTTTGGAAAATATATTTTCCATAAAATTTTATTTATGCTAACATACAATGGTTTTGTTATCTTAAAATGAATATGTTAAAATTTAACTGTTTTGATTTCTAATACCAGACTGATAGATATAAGCCACATGAACAAGAGCTATTTGCGATCTTCAGTGTTTTAGAGTGTTAAGAGGTCCTGAGACCAAAAATTTTGAGAACTGTTATCCTGGCTAAATCCAACTTGCCTTCTCTCAAAACTCCTAGGCAAGAAAACTGAAATAGAAAAGTAAATAGAAGATGAAGTTTAATTGAATTACAATATTTTGGTGCATGGGAAACAACCATTGCCATTGACTAGCCCTATTGGATCGACTGGGTTTATTTCACTTTGGGTTAATTTATATCATGATGAGGCTACATTTGAGTTGCTTTTCCATTGTACACAGTGTAGTATAGTGGAAAGACTATTGATTGGACTAGGAGCATGAGGATCCAGACTGAAATCCCTGATTCAAAACTAACTAGCTTTTAAACCCTGAGTAAATCCCTTCACTTCTTTGAGCTTTAGTTTGTTTATCTATAAAATGACAATAATAATATTTGTAGCATTATCTCACAGGGTTGTTGTGAGGAAAATGCTTTATGAAGTAGCACGTCCCATGAAAACATGAGCACTTAGTGTGGGATATGGGGAAAGAATATTGTATTTGGAATCAGAGGAAATAGGTTCAAATCTCAGCTCTGCTACTTATTACCTGTGTAAACTTTGTTTCCCTCTCTGAACTTCAATTTCCTCTTCTGTAATATGAGGGGATTGGGAGAATAGTTTAAAAAATTATGGGATATGAACATAATGGAATATTATTGTGCAGTAAGAAATGAAAACTATAAAGAGTTTAGAGAAACATGGGAAGATTGTATGAACTGATGCAGGAGAGTAAATAGAACCGAGAGAACAACGTATTCAATGAATACAATAATGTAAATGAAAAATAAATCACCAAAATGAAATTGAACTCTGAGTAATGGGAAAAACCAGGGGAGGACCTGGATGAATACAAACCTTTTACTTTATGGCAGAGAAATGGAATAGGAAAGACTATTGCATATTTTCTATTTTTCAGTTTAGTTTTCTTGCTTAGTTTTGAGAGAAGGTAGTTTGGATTTAGCTAGGGCAACAGTTCTCAAATGTTTTGGTTTCAGGACCCCTTTTAAACTCTTAAAAATTATTGGGGATTCCAAATAGCTTTTGTTTATGTGGGTCGTCAGACATGATTTCTTTAGTGATTGTTTTTGCTTAATTATATTTCTTTTTCACAAAAAAGGGCTCGATCAGTGGGAGGTAGAGGTGGATAGAGAATAATGGTGATATATGTAGGTAAAAGATCAATAAAATGAGTTTAAAAAGAAATAAAGTAAAATTAGAGAGTTGGACTAGATCAGAAGTGTCAAACTCACTGCCACAGACTGCAAGCCTGAAAAACTACTGAGTCCAAAGAGATTGGTCCAAAGAGATTAAAATGTAATTGGGAAATGTTTAAAAAAATAAATAAAAATATAATACAATATACTTAATGTGAATTTGTGGTTTTCAGAGTCAATATGTGACTCTCAGGGATCACAGTTTTCTATTTGAAGGTCTCTTCAGACTCTAAATCCTATGATGCCACTTAGCCTGGAGGAGAGGAGACTTGGAGGAGATATGAGAGCCATCTTCAAATATTTGAAGGGCCATCGTCTGAAGAGGGAATAGACCTGTTCCTTTCAGATAAAGTCCAAGAGTAGATTTTAAGTACGTGTAAACAAAAATTTCCTAACAATTAGAGCTAACAAAGGAATGGGTTGCCTTGTGAGGCAATGAGTTCCCTATGTCTAATGTTCAAGTAAAGTTCTGTTCAGTGTTCAAGGAGATAGCCATTGTATCCACAACTTGAGGAACAGCCTAGAGAAAGTCTGGAGGGGATTCCTGCATCTTATAGAAAGGTTTTAAAATGAAAATCTGGCACTCCCCTGGCTGCTAGTCTAGTGCACATTCCAATATGTAGCGTAGATTATCTCTCATTTTCTCTCGATGCTAAGGCTAAACAAATTTCCTCAACTCAAGCTAAATCTATTCTGTTTTACTTCAAACATTTTCTTACCTATGAGAAGAACTCAGATCATTAACTCTGTCAGTCTCTACCTCCAGGGATGAGGAGGACTGTTCTCAGCACCATATTCTTTCAGCTCTGTGTCCCAGACACTTGCTCATCTCTGGGCTGAATAGGAGCCTAGAGGTAAAGGAAAGCTGTCATACTTCTGTATTTATACTCAAGAAATACATTTTAGGCCAAGGACCCTTACCATGGAATTCAGAGATCATCCTCCAAAAACACATTCGAACACACCTGAGATAAAGTGTTTGGGAATAGAATGTGTGTGTGTGTGTGTGTGTGTGTGTGTGTGTGTGTGTGTGTGCGCATGTGTGTGGTGTGAGAAAAAGTCACATAGAGTAATTAAATTGTCGAATCTTAAGAGCTAAAAGGATCCTTAGATGTCAAGTGATCTAACCCATTTCAAAGCAGATATCCTCTCTCCAATATACATAACAGGTAGTCATCCAGGTTCTGCTTGAGCGACTATAAAACGAGGGAGCTTACTACCTCAGGAGGCAGTACATTCTGTGATGACTCGAGAGTTCTCCCTATTAGCAACAACTTTGTCTCCTCCTCCTCCTCCTCCTCTTCTTCTTCCTCCTCCTCCTCCTTTACCTCCTCCTCTTCTTTCTTTTTCTTTTCCTCCTCCTCCTTCTGTCCTCTTCTTCCTCCTCTTTATTTCTCCTCCTCTTCCTCCTCCTTCTTCTTCCTCCTCCTTGTAACTCTTCCTCTGCTGCTTTGTTCCTAGTTTTGCTATTTAGAGGATTCTGTTTCATTTTTGTCTCTATAAATCCAGCACATAGCTATGCCTGGCATGTAGCAAGTATTTAATTATTGCTTATTTAATTGGCTAAACATCTTGAATTGTTTTTTTTTTAACCAGTTCATCATATGAGTTGGTTTACAGTCCCTCTGCTTCCATTGTCTTCCACTACGGCCTGATGTGCTCTGAACAAGTTTCAACTAGAAAGAATCATGAAATGTTAGAGATGAGAGGGACCTTAGAGATCCTTCCAGTGATGGGAAGCTCAGTACTCATAAAGCAGCAAGTTCCCTTATTGGACAGATCTGTATCTTAAGGTAAAATCTGCCTCCCCGCGTTTCACTCCCCCCACCCAAATCCCACTCCCATTGAACATGTTGCAATAATGATTTTCTTGGGGTCTTTTCACTCCATGGTTATTTTCTTCTTTCCTGTTAATCCCATCAATTGTTCTCTCATTCACATTATAGTCTTTGGATATATGGTGAGAATAATTCTGTTTCCTCAAAGTCTTCTCCAGGTTAAATGATTTCCTTCAATAATAATGTTAAACTATTACCATAGTAACAATTATTTCACTGAGTCAAGGGTTTATAATTTCATTGGTTAAGGATGAAACCACTATGGAGTGAAACACATCTAGAACCTTGGAAATAAGTCTTTGGGTATTGCTTCAGGAGCAGGGAGGTTTTAAAAAAACTTGCCTCTGGTTACTCAGTCATTATATTCAATGGTAGGACTGAACCTAGGTCTACACTCTTAGTGATCTCTTCTGTTTTTCCCTGAGTTCAATTAATCATCTTTATGTAGGAAAATATCAAAACTATATAGTCCAGCCCTTATTTATTATCAGAAGTCTATTTTACCATCTCAGACTGCCTGTTGACACCTCTTCTTGCATGTGCCTCTCAACATCTCAAATGTCTCAAACTCAACATGTCCATAATGAAACTCATCATCCTCCCCAGAAAGCCATTCTTTCCTCCAACTGTCTATTTCTAGACATACTTCCAACCACTCATATTTGTTGCCTTATAGTTGTCCTTGCTTCTTTACACTCCTCACCATTCTTCCCTTCCCAAAATTCTATCAGTTCCCATATCTTGCTCATTCTCTATATTGCTTGAATTTGTCACTATTCCACTTGTGTGGACATAACACTACTTCTAGTCCTCAAAACATCTCCTTTCCGCTATCGTAGTAACTTTTTAAGTAAGCTCCCTGCTTCTCATTTCTCTATACTGCAGTCAACTTGCTATACAACTACCAAAATAATCTTCTTAAGACATAGCTGCAACCATATCTCTCTCACTTGCTCAAAAATTTTGAGTGACTTCTTATTGTCCCTGGGATGAAATCCAGACAGGCATTCAAGGCTTTTTGCAGTCAAGGTTCAACCTACCTTTCTTGCCATATTTTATAATCACTCTCCTTTACACACTCTGTGTTCCAAACAAACTGGACAACCAATTCTTCCTTGAACTAAACCAGGGGTGGGAAACCTGCAGTCTTAAAGTCACAAGTGGCTTTCTAGTATAGCCTTTTGACTGAATCCAAATTTTACAGAACAAATTGGGGAACCTGTGGCCATGTGGCATTAAGGCTGCAGGTTTCCCATCCTTGAACAAAACATTCCTGTTCTGACATATGTGAATTTCCCTAAGTCACATGCCCATATACCCAGCATGCATTCCCTCCTTGTTTTGTTTTTTTTTTAAAAGTTCAGTCTTCTCTGACTCTCTGAGACCCCATTTGGGGTTTTCTGGGGATACTGGAGTGGTTTTCCATTTCCTTCTTTAGCTCATTTTACATATGAGGAAACTGAGGCAAACAGGGCTAAGTGACTTGCTCAGAGTCACACAGCTAGTAAATATCTGAGGCTACATTTGAACTCAGGTCTTTCCGATGTCAGGCCTAGCAATATATCCACTGTGACATACAGTTGCCCTTAAAAAAATTTATTAAATACTAATTATGTACCAGACGCTGTGCTAAGTGCTTTGCAAATATCACATTTGTTCTGTGTCACTTTTTCCTGATTCTCCAAACTCCTCTCTCCCCTCCTTCCAAAAATTACCTTTTCTTTTAAACTTTGTACACATTGTAACCCTTAGTCATGCAAAGTACTTATGCCTGACCGGTGGTAAAGCCTTCTGACTCATATTGGTCTCATCAGCCACAGTTGGGCATATTGTACATTAACGCTGACATAGTGGTGTCATTTTGATCCTCTTTGCATACAAAGGACAATAACCCACTTTCAGTAGAAATGTATGCCTGATTTTGGGTTCGCATCTTTGCTCCTTGAGAGAAAAGGTGGTGAGGTAAAAGTGTGGTTGATTTCAGAGCCCAGAAAACCTGGGTTCAGATTCTGCCTGACATGGACTGACAAGGTGACCGGTCACTTCTCTGGGCAACAAGTAACATCTTCTTAGTGACCTGGGCAGTTTTCTAAGACTCTAAGTTGCAGATAAGGTTCTTATTTATATTGATAAAGAGTTTTCTTGCTGGGGACTCTTTATGTTAATGAAATGACAAATCTAGTTTAAAATTTGTTTCAATGCTTTGTACATTGTAGACACTTAGTGTGTGCTAAATTCTTAGATATTGAGCAGCTCCATTGGCTACTGTTGGCTAATGC
The DNA here is from genome assembly GCA_028646515.1 of Pseudochirops corinnae. Classification (NCBI taxonomy): domain Eukaryota; kingdom Metazoa; phylum Chordata; class Mammalia; order Diprotodontia; family Pseudocheiridae; genus Pseudochirops; species Pseudochirops corinnae. Next base: position 252,388,268 of record CM053585.1, on the reverse strand, counting down.
TGAATTTGGGGTCAACTAACTCTACACAAGGAAATGTGATGTGTTTGTGTTTTTTTATTTTGGGGTAGTGGTAAGGGAAATGGGGAATAGTGATGCGGAATCAGGAGAAGGCCTTCAAAGGTTTCTAGGAAATCTTTCCTGGTATCTTCAGCTCACACTTCTCTTTCCTATCCTTTGAGCTCATAAAACCCTTATTATCTGATTAAAACTATTTAAAATTTGATTAAAATCCCCTCCTATGGTGGTTCTTTAATTGTTTTCTGATTTTTAACTGTTGTCTCCTTTACTTGATTGTGAGGCCAAGGCTGCAGCTATCTGTCTCTGTACTACTCCATAACACCTAGCACAGGGCTGGCCACGACAATTGTACTCAGTGAACAGACTTAACAATCATAAAAAAGTCAAGAGATGGAAAGGACTTAATGAGATCATGTAGTATAATTCCTTCAGTTTTAGTAGGAGATTCTGAGCTCCAGAGAAGGGAAAGTCACTTAGCCAATTAGGGTCCAGAGATGACTAGTTTAGAGAAATGAATGAAGAAACAATTGATATATTTAGAATTTAGACAACTTTTCTCTTGGGCCTTAAAAATCTCCTTTGTCTTACCACTGAGCTCCACTTACCTGCTGTCTAGCAGAGGTTGGTGTGGAAGCCTTTGTGATGTCACCTAATCAGAGAATCTTCAGATTCCAGACCAAGAAGAGACCTTGGAAGGTCATCTAGTGACCTATGGTGCTTCATCTTTTTTGTGTGTTTTTCACCTCTTTGGTAGCCTGGTGAAGCTTATAGACCCTTTCTAAGAATCTTGTTTTTAGCTGCATAAATAAAATGTATAGAATTACACAGGAAAACAACTATATTAAAATATGGTTATTAAAATATTTTAAAAAAGATAAATTGATGGACCCCAGGTAAAAACCACTCAATATGGTCTGATGCCTTCATTTTATAGAGAAGGAATTTGAGGCCTAGCAAGGGGAAAAGGCTTATCTAAGGTGACAAAGTTGAGCTAGACCTGGGACTGAGGTCTTCTGACTTTTAGTACAGTATTCTTTCCACTGTACATCCCTGGATGCTTGTTAGGAATGGCCTTGACTTCCTACCTCTTAACTTCTTTACTGTAGAGAGACACCTACTTATCTCATTCTGTGGGTCAGGTTAACCAGAACTCCAAAATCAGTTTTTATACTAGACAAGGAGCATACAAAGAGCTCTTGACTCAGAAAGGGGTCAGTTTAATGCCAATTCAATTCAAATAAACATAGACTCATAGACCTAGACCTGGAAGGACCTCAGATGCCATCTGGTCCAACTTTTCTCATTTTATGATGAGACAACTGAGATTCAAGACAGCTAAGTTAGTTGTCCAAGCTCACACGGATGGTACACATTGTAATGCCATGCACAAGCAGCTTTTGAAAAGAATGCTACTGTGAACAGCTTTTAAGGTTCTGATTACACAGTATAATGAACACTCTATTTACTCCATAACAAATCAAAGCAAAACATTCACAAAAAATCAAGGTACAGCATTCACAATATTACAACTTATCACAGAAAATCACAATATAGTATTCACAGCAGCTTATCATTAAAATGGCCACATAGTTTCACCAAAGTGGTCGCAATATTTAGAACAAAGAATAATCATCTGGTATCCCTAATGAGGTTTGCTTCCTTACTTAGTCATTCAGTCATCTCAGAGTACAATAGTCAGTCTTCCACTCATGGGGCAACTAAGTTAACTCAATCGGCACTTATTCAGCAATCAATTACCAAGTATCATTAATCACTAAGTACAATCATTAGAAAATACACAAACCCTCCACCCCTAGGTCACTAGTAAACCACATTATCATCATAGCATTCAATACCCAAGGAGGAGTCTTTTCTTCATCTTGACCTGAGGCAAGTTCTCAGCAATCTCTGTTCCTGGGGAGACAAAGCTTAACAAAGCCACAATATTCATTGCCAGTGTCCTCATCAATTCGTTCTCTGCCTGCAGAACAGTCTCAGGATCCCTGAAAACATCAGCAAGACCCTCTTCCAGGATTTCTGCAAACATACAAGAAGAAAATCCTTCTTCAGGGCTTCTGAGCCAACAGCAAGCTTCCAGGACCTCTGCAACAAAAGCACTGTCCTTCACCAGCAGATGTGTCTGGCAAAACAACATGAAAATCAACAGACAGAAAAGTGGCACCATAGCCATGCTTCCTCCCAAGTTTTCAAAATCAAAATTGTTTTTTCTGGCCTAGAGGGGCTTTCTTCTCCAGCCTTCTTAGCAGCAGCAACTTCAGCCTTCCAGATGCTGCTGAGAGAAACTCTCTCTTTCCCCAGCAGAACAGATTCTGCTACCAGGTTCTTGTCAGATGAAATTCTGAGTATGCCTCTCTGGGGCTTTTCTTATATACACACAGAATTAGCTTCCTGTTTCAGCCAACCCCTTCCTGTTGTGTCAGCAACAGGGGACAAGAGTTCATACCTTCTGTTTCCCCAACAGTGGCTTGATCAATTACTAACTGCTAAGTATGTGCTACCTTTGCTTAACTTGAAACAAGGTGCTAAGTACTTGCTTACTTGCCAATACAAAAAAGTAATAATTACCATTGCATGCATCAGAGATGGGACTTGAACCTTGGTCTTCTGACTCTAGACAGAGGCAATGCTCCTTTATATGCTGTGCCAAGACCAGTGTGCTGTGCTAAGGACTAAAATGGGAAAAAAAAACACAACATAGTTCATACCCTCAGAGAACTTAAAGCCTACTGGGCCCATGAGATGTCCACAAATAAATGAAATGCAAAGTAGGGCTGTAAGAAATCATAGGAGGGATCCCCCAAAAATGGTTTAGGAAAGTTTGAGGAACAAGAGGATTCTGGGGGATTTGGAAGAATTCTGAGAGTAAAAGACAAGGTGGGAGGATGGTGAGGAATTGAGTTGGAGGAATGTGGAAATTTCAAAGGGAAATTCTGTTCTGGATCTGATTCTCACTGACAGGGAAAAACTGGTTACTAGGGTGGAAATGATGGGAATTTTCAGAGAAAAGTGATGACTCTGTCTCAGAGAAGGAAAAGAAATGTGTGACCAGTTTGACATGTGCCTTAGATTTGGGGAGAGTAGATTTCGGAATTCAGTGGACAGATAGGTAGGATATCATGGAATAAAACACTTTTAGGTGAACACAGCCCAGTATAGACGAAAGAAACTCAAGAATAAAATTCTGAAAACAGAGGGAAACAATATTATTGAGGAAAAATGGGATTTGTCTGAAGGACATCCATGTAGATGTATAATATACTCCCCCATCCAACATAGTTCTAGTGTTTTGGTTTATTTTGGGGCCAGTCAGGGAACTTGCTCAGTGTCATAGAGCTAGTAAGTATCTGAGGTTACATTTGAACTCAGGCCCTCCAGACCTCAGGGCTGGTCTCTATCAACTGTTGCAGCTACTTGTCCGCTCGCAACTAAGTTTTAAAAAGAAAATATACATAATGTGGAAGTTGGGCCAGACCACTAAAGATGAATATAAGAGATGTAAGAATATATATTTCTGTAAAAACAGTGTGAGGAATCCTAAATCTTAGAATAAGCTGAAGCTAAAGAGGAAAGCTAAGAACAAAAAAAAAATAATTTTTTAAAAGTTATATTAGGAGAAAAAGAAGGGAGAGGATCTTTGGTGTAGATGTGTTTGTGATTGTTAACAACATAGATAAGATCACGCTGCTCATTTCTCATGTTTTTCTTTTTTCTGTTTTCCCTTAGAAGGAGAGTGACCTTTATACTAGAAATGACAGAACAGAAATGACTAACAGGGAGTTGACACGTAAGGTAAGTAGGGAGGTTGTAGGAGAGTCCTCCTTGCTTTTGATGAATTCTTGTCACCTGGCCCTGAAAAGCTGTGTCTGTGGGTCTTGAAAGCATCAGGTGACATGAAGACATGGGGAGTGGGGAGGAGGGAGCTCTGTTCTGTGACCCCATTTGGGGTTTTCTTGGCAAAGACACCAGAGTGGTTTGCAAAGACACCAGTTTCTTTTACAGATGAGGAAACTGAAGCAAACAGGATTAAGTGACTTGCCCAGGGTCACAGAGCTAGTAAATATTTGAGGCTGGATTTGAACTCAAGAAAATTAGTCTTCTTGACCTCAGACCCAGGGCTCTATTTCCATGTACCTAACTTTCCTTACTGTAGGACTATACCGACAGAACATTTTTCGCCACTGTGACCCTCTATAATATGTGCCCTTTATAATATCTCACCCACTTTTTTGTTTCCCGCAGTTCATCGTTACACAGCCCAGGACCCACATGTAGAAGTGGCAAAGAGAGAGATTTTGGCTTAATGTAATGGACAAATTGGGGCGGCTAGGTGGCACAGTGAATAGAGCACTGGCCCTGGAGTCAGAAGGACCTGAATTCAAATTTGGTCTCAGACATTTAACACTTACTTGCCATATGGCCTTGGGCAAGTCACTTAACCCCAATTGCCCTGCCTTCCCTCATCCAAAAAGAAAAAAAATATATAAAAGACAAATTTCTCAACAATCCTAACTGTCCAAATGTAGAATAGATTGACTCACAAGATAGTGAGACCAGAAGATGCTACCTAGGTAAAGGGGAGGGTCCTCCATTAGCCATCCTTAGGTGCCTGGCTTTCACAAGTTTTACAAACAGAGAAGTTACTCCTTTGGTCCAGTGGATGTTCTGCACAGTGTCCCTGTATTAATGTATTTCCATGCTGCTTTTAAAGCTATAACCTTGGATTTATAATGCTCATGTGTACAAACACTCATGGTCTGAAATTATGAATTGCTTTTTTCTTTGTTTTGTCTTTTTGGCAATGGAAGGTCGTGATTTTAATGTAGACTCTTCCCTCTGTAATTGCTGTTAGAGTTGGAATCATCTGAAAGGAACTGAGATCATCTCCTCCTGAATCCTAGAAATACTGACCCTTGGCTGTTCTCAAGAACCCTGGAGTAGCAGTCTGATGTATAGGCAGGAACATTATTTATTTTTGAGTTTCAAGCCTTTCAAGATACCCCTTACATAACCCATACCTCGGAGCCCTCAGGAAAAGTCTGATTATACACTTTTATAGTCTAAAAATACACTGCACTTTAGGGGCATGACTAAATAAAAATGAATTGTCCTATCTTGCAGAGAAGGGGAAAAGTATTCCCAGCCCCAATCTGAGGCTTGTTGGAAAGGGGTGAAAGAGTCCTTTATCCATTCCACTGAAGGTTCTTGCACTGAAATATTGCCCTTAAATTTTGCCTGTGATGGTCTGATGTTTTCCACAGTCATTTAGCCTGTCACCTTATACTCACTCATCTCTTAAACAACAGTTGGAAAACTCACTAGCACAGCAATAAGGCAAGACTTACTGGGGTATACTATGTGGCTGAGGTAGTGGCTCAGGATGTAATTGCAGGACCAGCCAAAGGACAATGCATATTCTCTGAGCAATTACAAGATGTTCTCAGCTTTGGAGAGAAATTTGGTAGAAGGAGGACCCTTTGTAGGACCATAGAAGTTCGAGAGTGGAAGGACCTCAGAAGTCAGCTTATTTAGTTTATACCAGAAGTATACCAGAAGTGGCATGCTACCACCTCTGACAGCCTCTCTTTCAATGGGCTCCTTACCTCACATGGAAACCCATTCTACTTACATGGTGACACTATTATTCACATGAAGTCAACTTTTTCCCCTCTGAAGCTTCCTCCTATTGCCCCTCATTCTACCCTGAGAGATAGATAGATAGATAGATAAATAGATGGAGAGAGAGAGAGAAAGAGAGAGAGAGAGAGAAAGAGAGAGAGAGAGAGAGAGTCAGAGAAACAGAAAGACAAGAGAGGAGGGGAGAGACAGACAGAGAAAGATGGGGGGGGGAGAGAAAGAGAGAGAGAGAGAGAGAGAGAGAGAGAGAGAGAGAGAGAGAGAGAGAGAGCGA
>CM053585.1:252324870-252381821 GCA_028646515.1 Pseudochirops corinnae | reverse complement strand
AAAATAGTGAGGTGAGAGAGGATTAGATTGAGAGGAAATAGGGAGAGACAGAATGGGGTTGAGCATCTCATGGAAGAGACAAAGGATAATTGTTACAATAGAGGGGGAGAACAGGAAGGCAAAAGGGAAAGAATCAACCTTACTCTCACTGAACTTGGCTTAGGGAAGAAATGACATAAATTCTAAACTGGGCATCTTGCCACACAGGAAAATAGGGGGAATGGGGATGAGAGGTAGGATGATGGAGGGGAGGGCAGGGTGGGGGGAGGGTTGATGGAAGTGCACACGTCTAGACAGGGACAGGGACAGGGTAGAGAGTGGAACCGTGGGGCGGGGGGCAGATAGGAAGGAGGGACATGTACTCAGTCTCTTACAGTGTGCCCACTGTGGAGAGGTTCTGCATGGTTACACATGTGCAGCCTGTGTTTGATGGCTTGTTCTTCCAGTGTGGGTAGCTGATGAGGAAAGAAGAGAAAGATCTAGAATTTGAAGCTCTATAATCAAATGTTAAAAATATATATGCATATATATACATATATATACAATTATTATTACTATTATTATTAATGACATCCAACTGGAACTTAAGATTTACAGGCACTGTGGAAGGGAGATTCATCCTGCTCTATCGGAAAGTTAGGGGAGTGATGGGGGAGGACATAGGAGAGATTAGATTGGGGGAGGGGTCATACAAGGGGATGGCTGTTTTAGGGGGGTGGGGGAGGGATGGGGAGAAAATTTGTAACTCAAAATCTCATGGAAATGAATGATGTAAACTAGAATAAATAAAATAAAAAAAAGAAAAAATGTCTTAGATTATTGCATTGCTGAGAAAAGCTAAATCTATCAAAGTTGGTCATCACTTAATGTTGCTGTCATTGTGTACAATGTTCTCCTGGTTCTACTCACTTCACTCAGCATCAATACATGTCAGCCTTTCCAGGTTTTTCTGAAATCTGTCTGCTCATCATTTCTTATGGAACAATAGGATTCCATTACAATTATATACCACAATTTGTGCAGCCATTCCCCAATTGATGGGCATTCCCACAATTTCCAATTCTTGACTACCGCAAAAAGAACTGCTATAAATATTTTTGTACATGTGGATCCTTTTCCCATTTTCATGATCTCTTTGGGATACAAACTTAATAGTGCTGTTGCTGAATCAAAGGGTATGCACGGTTTTATAGCCCTTTCGTCATAGTTCCAAATTGTTCTCCAAAATGGATGGATCAATTCACAACTCCACCAATAATGCATTACTGTTCTAATTTTCCCATATCAGGATTTTAAAATTCACACCAAGCATTCATTGTAGAACTTACAATCTAATGGGAGAGACAATATGCAAACTACGTAAGTGCTTTACAAATGTGAACTATTACTATTCCTAATTTGTTCTGTATCAAAAATATCTATCATGTAATATTGCATATGATAGTCATCAGTTTTAGTGTCTTAACTCCAACTAGACTATAAACTCTATGAGGGTAAGAACTATGTTCTATTAAAACTGTCTCCTGTATTTAACATAGTGTTAAAAACATAGCAAATGGTCTGTTAATGTTTGATGAGTGAATAAATTAATGGATTAGTGAATGAAACAAATAACTAGAATGATCACAATACTTAGTTAATTAGAAAATTCCCAGGGCACTTAGTCTTTTTATTAGAGGAAGGATCCAAAGGTTATTGTTATTCCCCACCTGTCTATCAAAAGCAGAAGTTCTTAACTAAGAACCACAGAAACCTAAAAAGTTCTATGGATAGGTTTCAAAGTGTCCATGACGTTAGATTAGAAAAAAATTACATCCTTATTTTTACTAACATCTAACTGAAATTTAGCATTTCTTTCAATTACAAAAATAGGTGATAGAATGAGATCAAAACTGAATGAGGGAATAATACGTAAAAGTGAAAAAAGGGGAGTTCTAACTCTGGCTAAGAAATAGAGATAGGACTTCCCAATGGTTTCCTTTTGAACTAAAGCTATTTGCATGAAAAGCTTCTACACACAACCCTGGAAAAATCTAGGTTCTTTTTGCTCTTTCCTCTCTCTTCACCTGCATAAGAGCAAACACATGACCAGACCCTAGACCATCAAGCTAGCATGTCTAATGCCATTTAAAAATAGAAGTTCTGAGAAGGGACACGAGATTGGGTAATCAAAGTTGATTATCAATGCAGCCTTTGTATTTTTATTTCCATTTTGAAGTTTTCCAGGCAGAACCAAAATCTTCATTTTTCTCTCTTTCTCTCTGCCTTCTTATGAACCCACCATGGGAAGGGAAGGTTGGCTGTGATCTCCCTGTAAGTAAGCACCTAGTCTTAGCTAAAGGTTTTGTCTCCCAAATACCATGAACAAAATTCCTTACTCAGTTGATATTTAGTTAAATTTGTTTAACAAAATTGAATTCCCTTTTTATAGAGGGGCAAATTAAGAGTCAAAGAGGTTAAATGATTTGCTCAAGATAATTTATCTAGAAAGGAACCCCAGCTAGGACTCCAAACCAGAGCTTCTGATTCTAATTATGATTTCTCAGATGGCCTCACTCTTAAATTACTCTCCTAAATGTGAAAGGATTAACCTAAGGCTTTACTAACACTGAGCTTTGCCAGAAAACTGGCATTCAAAGTTCTATGCATGGAGAAGGCTGTTACAATGAAGGGGAAGAGCAGAAAGGTGAAAGGGAAAGAGTCAACCTTACTCACATTGAATTTGGCTTAAGAAGGGAATAACATTCACACTCAATTGGGTTTCTTACCCTTCAGGAAAGTAGGGGGGAAGGAGATAAGAGCAGGAATGATAGAAGGGAAGGAAAATTGGGGGAGAGGGTAGTTAGAAGCAAACACTTTTGAAAAGGGATAGGGTCAAAGGAGAAAATAGAACAAGTAGGGGTCAGGATAGGATGGAGGGAAATAATCTTTCACAATATGATTACTATGGAAATGTTTTACATTACTACACATGTATAAACTATATTGAATTGCTTGTCTTGTCAGTGGGAATGGGTAAGGAGGGGAGAAGGGAGAGAATCTGGAACTCAAAGTTTTAAAAACAATTGTTAAAAAAATTGTTTTTAATGCAACCGGGAAATAAGATATACAAGCAATGGAGTATAGAAATCCATCTTGCCCTCAAGAAAGAAAGGGGGGGATTGGAGGGGCAGAGAGGGAATGGAGAGAGTAGATTGGGGAATGGAGTATTCAGTATGCTTGCCATCTCGGGGTGTGGGGTAGGGGAGAGATGGGAAGAAAATCTGTAACTAAAAATCTTTGGGAAATGAATGTTGAAAACTAAAATTAAATTAAAAAAAAAAGTTCTCTGCTTCATTTCTACCATGCAGCCACACTGAGCCTTCACCAAGGAATCCAATGAAGTCATGCTATTGGATTGGGCATACCAAACACTATTTCCTCCGTAATCTATTTGCATGAAGTTAATGTTTCACATGAATTAATAATTATTTTCACCTCCCTCTGAATTGAACCATGATATTTGCATATATAACCATTAGGGGTTGGTGTGAAACAAGGTTTGGATGTGTGAGGACTTTCCCTCCCACCTTTAGAATATGGGAGTTTCCAGACAGTTCTATCCGTGCCTATTTTGACTCTGACCAAGCAGTTCCTACTCCCTAATCACTGCCCTAGATTCCATTCTTGCAGAAAGGTAAAGAGAGAGAGAGAGAAAGGAATGAGTAAGGACACATGACCCAACAGTCCCAGGCTTGTCTGACACACACACAGAAAAATGTCACATTGACTTGGTTTTAGCCTAGGGTAATGATCCCAATTCATATCAATTATCTCTCCTATTAAAAAGCTTATTAAAGTTATTAATAACCATAGCCACAAGATTCCCTCTCACCTTCAGCTCAGAGACCCCAAGTAATCCTGACTTTTAGGTTAAGATTCAAACCCTTATCCTGTTCCAATAATATGCAGTTACAGCTTTTCACTAGTATCCTCCATTCCTTCCCCTTACATGCACTTAATGTATAGACATACCTCACAAAGAAAGTATGATAGTTTTTATATTAAAATCAAGAATTAGAAACAAGCTGAAGAAATAGAAAAAATCACATAGAAAGCATCTGCCAACAACAAGCTCATTGGAGAATGTTAAACCTTTTAGTGTTCTTGTATCGATCCCCAAGAAATAACCACTGCCAGCACTGGCACTATGTTCCCACCTAATAGGCTTAACCATAGAAGCCACTCCGGCAATTCTCAGAATCTAATCTTTCTCTTGGATCACCATTGCTCCTACCCTCCTGGTTGGCCCTAGTCTGGGGCTGCTTGGCAGCCGTCAAAACAGCCACAGCTGCTATAGCTCTTGCCCAGCCATTACCATTTTTCTTAAACCAAAAACCCAGGACTTTCTTCTGACCACTCAGGTCCATGACACTTGCCCCAAAAGTGACACAACTCACTTTTCCATAGATTGTCTTCTAGGACGGAGGGCAAATAATTCTGTCTGTCCAGGACTACAATTCTGAGTTCACAGTCAGGTTCCAACACTTTTCAGTCTCTCCGAGGGTGGGTAGAAAAATAGCCTATCCCTTTAAGACATCTTTTAACTCTTAACTTTTTTTAACCCTGCCTTTATTGATGGAACAAATTTAAAATGGCTATTCCTATACATAGGCTTTTTCTTCAGCATTTACCTCTCCTCAGCAGGGATTAGTACCTGGATATCATCTGAAACAAAACACTAATACTAATCTTACATTATCTGTACATAAGTTTCTTGTTATTATTTTCTCACAACTTGATAGCACCCTATGACTTTTAAAATGCTCTCAATTAATCTCATTGTAGTCTCTCAAACTGTTTGATGTGGATAGTCTAAGCATTATTATTCCCATTTTCCAGATGAAGAAACTGAGATTGAAGAAAGTCACGGCATTAATGAGAAGCAAACGGAAATGTATAGGTGCTACATCAGTGCTGCCTTCTACAAGCATGGGGAATAGAACCTGATTCCAAATCCAGTGCCTGAATCCAACCCTTCATGCCACATCACACATACCCCATCCCCATCTCTTAGGAGAATCCATTTTGTTTTTCCATCCCTCCATTTTATTGTCTACTTAATATATGCCGGGAAACTGTCAATAAATATTTTTGTCTGGAGTTACAGAATGCTAGAATAGGAAGAAATTTAATTCCTTCAATAGATTCTACCTTCACAACAGCTCTTGTTTATACCTCTGTCTATGCAAGCCCTCATTGCCTCATGCCTGGACTATTTCAATAGCTTGTTGATTAATCTCACTGCTTCCAGTCTCTCCCCTACTCCAGTCTATCCTTCACTCAGCTGCCAAAATGGTGTTCCTCAATCGCAAGTCTGATCATTTCACTACCCTCTCCACCACCCTCAATAAACTCCAGTGGCTCCCTATCACCTCCAGGACCAAATATAAAATCCTATGTTTGTCCTTCAAAGCCATTTATAACCTCCCCCACCACCACCTTTCCAGTCTTCTTACCCACTACACCTGCTTCATGTACTGGCCTCCTTGAGGTTCTTGAGCAAGATACTCCATCTCCCAAATACAATCAAGTATTTTTAATGGCTGTTCCCCCATGCCTGCAATGGTCTCCTTAGTCATCTCTGCCTCCAGGCTTCCCTTGCTTTGTTTAAATCCCAGCTTTCTTCAGAAAGCCTTTGTTGGTGCCCCTTAATACTCCTGCTTTCCCTTGAGGTTACCTCCAATTTATTCTCCATTTATTTGGTTTTTACAAAACTGATTTTCTGTTATCTCCCTCGTGAGAGTGTGAATTTCTTCAGGACAGAGATAGTTTTTTCCTTTCTCTGTATTTTTAGCACTTAGCATAGTGCCTGGCACATAGAGAGCATTTAGTAAAGGCTTGTTCACTGACTCACTCAATAAACATTAAGCTCATAGGTACTATCCTGGGCACTGATGGGGGTGGGGAGGAACGTTTAAAAAGATAAAAATTTCTGGTCTCTTGAAGCTTGAAGTCGAATGAGATTCCTTAATTCATAAAATAGCAGAGTTTGGAGGAAACAATCCACTTTTCTGCCCCCACCCTCCAATCTCTACTTCATTTTAAGAAAAAAGATCCAGAAAGAGGAAATGAATTGTCCAATACAGCTTGTTAATGTAGAATTAGGACCAGAACTCAAATTTATTAAGTCCCAGTCCCGTGCCCTTTCCCTTATACTATTAGGAAGAAAAAAAAAAATCATCAGGAAAATAAACCCATAGATCAACATTTGTGTTCCAGTCAGCCAACAAGCATTTATTACACACTTTCGATGTGCCTGGAACTATGTTAACACAACCCCAGACCTTAAGTAGCTCCCCTTCTAATACAGGAGAGAATAAGCAAATAATTGTACATATAACACAAATGGAAGGTAATCTCAGAGGGAGGGCATTAGCAGGGTAGAAGACTGGGAAAGGCTACCTGTAGAAGGTGGGATTTGAGCTGAATCTTGAAGGAAGCCAGGAGGCAGAGGTGAAGAGGAAGAGCTTTCCAGAAATGAGGCATAGCCATTGACAAGGCACAATATAAGGAGACAGAGAATCAAGCTCAAGGAACTACAAGAAGCAGAGCATTTGTGGGTGATGACAAAGTCAAAGACATGTGTAGCAGAGGTGAAATGGAGGAGTAGAGTCATAGGGACTGAACAGATTGAGGAACTGGGAAGTCTGAGTATCTGATGGATAGGGTATGTTCAAGCCCCTTGTATGTGGGCAGAAATTGAGATGGAAAGTAAAAATGGAAGCTGGACACTGAAATCATTAAGGAGAAAGAATGTCCGGATAAATTAAGAGTCATCAATATCTGGATTGGGTGATAAATTTGAATAGTGTGAACCTCGAAGACGAAGAGGTTGCTGAGTGACAGAACAGCAATGTAGTGGAGGGAGAGTCTGAATGTGGCAATTGGAAGCACGGAATATTCCCAACTCATCTCTCAGGAGCAGTGGGGACAAGGAGAGGTGGGATACAGAAGGAATGGCAAACTAATCAATTCCACTGACTTTTTTTAAACCTAATAATAATTCTGATGTTATTGCACAATGTAATTTGAGATCAGGCAATGTTGCTATAGCACTACATCTTGAGAATAATGTGGATATTATCATCATTTTAGCTATATTGGCATAAGCCAGACAGGAATGTTAAATCTTTTTAATTATTTAGGTCAATCTATACTTCAGTAAATATTGTTCAGTAGTCATATATATGTGTATATATGTATATATGTGCGTGTATGTGTGTATACACACACATATATATATACACAGACAGACATATATACATATGCATATATATACACATATGTATATGTGTGTATATGTATGTATACATCTCCTTTCTGTATGTTGGTAAATAACTAACATCTCTTTTTGGATTCTTAAATAGAATTTCTCCTTCTATATTATTATCTTTCCCTTTGTAAGTAATGGACAGGAAACAGAAAAAAGAGACAATAAAATACTATAGAAACCTAACCAGCCTATTCTAAGAAAGAGAAACTGAGCAAGTCATTAATGAACAAAAGGTGGGGTGGCATGTCTCCTAAACAAGATGGATTTACAAGTAAATTCTATAAAATGTTTAAAGAGCCCATTGATTCCTAGGCTTTACAAACCCTATCAAGAATAGAGAAAAAAAGATCAAAGATTTAGAGCCAGAAAGGTCCCTAGAGACAATGGAAGCCAACCAGCTCATCTTACAGATGAGAAAACTGAGAGGCAGAGGGGCTAAGTGCAGGGTCGCACATCTAGCAAGTGTCTGATGTAGGACTGGAACTCTGCTCTTGGTCTTTCTCAGTACAGCCTCTTATCCACCATATCATGATGTCTTTCTATCGTTTTGTAGGAATTTTTCTGTGCAGCACTCAAACCAAACCATGGAAAGAGAAAGTATGGAACTATAGGCTAATTTCACTAGTGCTGGCTATAGAAAGACAAGGAGATTATCAAACTTAAGGGCATTATCAAGGGGCAAGGAGACATTGTCCCTATTTATTGATGATCAACTTAAAAGCCCCAGAAAAGCAGCAGCAACAACAAAACTAATCTAGTCAACTAATAACTTCTTTAAAGTGGCGAGATACAAAATAAACATACAAAAAGCACCAGCTTATTCTCTCCATCCACTGCGTTTCTTCAGTTTTCTCTCATTCAGTTCTTTTAGAACTCTAAAACAGTCATCCATGCCCTCCGTTGGACATACTCCTCTCTCCTGTACCAAGTTATATTAGCTTCCTCCCATAAGTTGGGCTTTTAACAGATAAAATCACAAACAGGGGATGGAAACAGCATATAGTACATTGGAAAAACCAATGGTTCTAGTGTCAGAGAAACTGGGCTCAAAGCACCATTTCTGATATATGCTGTTGAGTTGTTACAGTCATATCTGACCCTTCATCACCCCATTTGGGGTATTTTGGGCAAAGATACTGAAGTGGTTTACCATTTCCTTCTCCACTGGATCCATTCTGACAAGCAATCAGAGGTTAAGTGACTTGCCCAGGGTCATACTGCTACGAAGTGTCTGAGGCTGGATTTAAACTCAGGTCTTCCTGACTCCAAGCCCAGTGCTCAATCCACTGAGTCTCTGGCTGCCTCTCTGATATATTCAATCTTGAACAAGTTGCTTCACCTGCATATGAATTGTTTTTCTCAGCTGTAAAATGAGGGGGTTGGATTCATGATGAAAAAGGTTAACCAGAGAGAAAACTGACAAACTCTGAGTGTAGACTGAAGCATATTTTTTTCACTTCTTTATTTTCCTGGCTTTTTTTTCCACAACAAGGCTAATGTGGAAATACGTTTTACATGACTTCATATGTATAATGAGTGTCATTTCTCACCTTCTCAGTGGGTGGCAGAGGGGATGAGGAAGAGAAAGAATTATGAACTGAATTTTTTTTTTTTTTTATATAAAGGAATTGGACTAGATGGTCTCTGCAGTACCTTCTAGCTCTAAATCTAGGCTTCTATTATTCTATGAACTTGACATTTCCCATAGTACTCAGTGTTTTTCTCAGGGTACTCAGGCTTCATAGTCTGAGAACGGAAGGGAATTAACCAAGCAAACTCTGATTGGATATGTGCGCCAACAAACAAAATCCCCACTGCCAAATCCCCCAGTTTTTCCCTTCACAAAACACTACTTCAGCCAGACTTCTGTACTTCACATCCTGTGCTTTTCTCCCTACAAGACCTCCATTTTCTTACCTCCATGCATTTGCTCATAAAGTTTACTGGCTTTCTTCCTGTAGCATACAAAATCCTCCTTCATAGGGAATATTTCCTTTCTGTCTTTGTTCCCAGAGACTAGCATAGAACCTTACACATACTAGGTATTTATTTAATAAACATGTGCTAAATGCAATTAAATATCCCCTTTTTTCTCTCTCCCCTTTCCCTGAACCTACCTCTGAAAATTCTACTCCTATTCCCCAGGTTCAAATCCAACCAACCCTACTCTCCCTTTTATTCAGTGGGTGAATCTCCACTTTAAAGCCATCTCTTCCTGTTCTGAACTCCTATATTCCCAGAGAGCCATTGCTTCAATTCAACACAGGACAATAATGAGTGATAACAAGACAGCCTATCCTAGAGGATAGAGTAGGGCCTCTGACACGGACTATCCGGACTATCCGTGTAACCCCAGGAAAGTTACTCTGAGTCTCAGTAATCTAGGAAGCTCTTAAAGGCTGTAAATCTCACACAGGTGTCAATCTACATTGGTGGAAGGTGTTCCTTACAGGTAATTAATGACATTATTATAATGCCTTGGATCTGCACAACAACCCTCAGAAGCTGTTGCTATTATTATCCCTATTTTTAAGATAAGGACACTGAGAAGTTAAGTGACTTACCCTGGGTCACACAGCTAAGAAGCATGTGAGGCAGGATTTGAACTCGGTTCTTTCTGGCTCTAATTTCAGTGCTCACACCACTGTACCATCTAGATGCCTAGGAGAATTCTGGCCTAGACCAATGAAACCACAGGTCTAGTCCCCATCCCCCATCCCTAATAATGACCATTAGTCTGGGAGGAAAAGGTTCAACTATGTTCAGTGTCCTCTATCTTAGGGGGGAAAAGAGGGAATTGTGTAATACATTTCAGAAATATTTCCATCTGAAATGGAGAAAATAAGTTTTGACTTTTGAAAAAGTAAATTTCAGTAGTCTGAAAAATAGAAGCAGCTGGGTGGAATGGTGGACAAAGTGCTGGACTGGGAAGCAGGAAGATCTGAGTTCAAATCTAGGTTTAGACCCTAGCTGTGTGACCCTGGGCAAATCACTCAACCTCTGCCTGCCTCAGTTAACCCCGTCTATAAAATGGGGGTACTAACTTCACCTACTTCCCAGGGTTATTATGAAGATAACATTTGTAAAGTGCTTTGCAAACCTTACAGTACTATTATCTTTTTATGGACTTTGCAGCCTGAATAAAACTGATTAAAGTGTTACTTCATTCATACAATTATTATTACATTGCCAGCATCTACCATGTGCAAGACTCTCTTCTGGACACTGAGAACTAAAGCACGGGCCACAAAGGAAGGCAGCAGGCACTAGGCTCCATGCAGAGGATAGAAAGGAGCTTACAATGGTTTTTCCAAATCAGAGATGACAGGGAAAGGATAATGCTCCTACTGCTTCTGCAATATCTGAGAAATAGGGATTTGGGCTCAAAAATACTATTCCTGAAATGAGATCTTTCTTTCCAGATGGGGGACAGTAGGCGGGAGGGGGAGAACTCAGTGTAATTACCCATCCCAGCTTGCCACCCATTAACTACAGGCAGCCCAGGTGTCCTCAATAAGTCATGCTACGAGGTTCTCAGTGCCAGTCAATTATTCCAGTCTCCCATCAAGTCTAACCACCTGATTTGCACATATTAATTTGGGATTGCCAGGGCACTGCCTCGAAAAATGTTCTATCAGCAAGTAAGTTCCTGTACAGATCTGAGACACCAAAGGCCGCCCAGCCCAACTTATAGCCCCAGATGGGAACCAACATAAATACAGAAAGAGGCTTTAAAGGATGTTATTTATACTATAGAATATAAAATGTCCCTGCTGGGAGAAACCTTAGAACTCAAAAGGTCTAAAAAGACAGCCTTAAAAGAGGCCTCAGAGCACACAATGAAGGTTAAAGCTGGGAGGAGCCCTCAAGGTCATCACAACCAACCCCCTCTTTTATAGAAGAGGAAACAGGGAGGTAGAGATGGGAGTAACTTACCTAAAGTCACACAATGAGTTACTAATGTCACCAGAATGTGTACTGAATATCCCTGCCCTCCCAGCCCCAGGCTATTCCCAGGGCATCTTGCTGAAATAACCCAATTGAGCTGCAAAGGGGCTCAGTTCTTCCCTTTGAACGAATACACTGGCCATTTTTAAGGCTGTGACTTCTATACACGCATCTATGAAAATGAGCGTAATTGTAAACAATCTAATGTGGGCCATTTCTAAGCACTCCATGACCTAAACTGGACATTGTCCTTCGGAGAGCCCCTATAATGCACCAGCTGGGAAAGAAAACCTGCAGTAATAAGAGACCTGCAAAGTTCCTATTCCCTGGGGCAGCTAGGTGGTACAGTGAATGGAGCACCAGTCCTGGAGTCAGGAGTACTGGAGATCAAATGCAGCCTCAGACACTTAACACTTATTAGCCATGTGACCTTGGACAAATCATGTAACCCCAATTGCCCTACCTTCCCCCCACCAAAAAAAAAAGGAAAATTTACTGTTCCTAATGTTCCTTTCTAAAAATTCAGGTATGGCTTTTACCACCATCTGAAGATTAAGATCTTGAAGGGATATTAGAGATAACCCTTATTTCACATAGAAGTAAACTGAGACCCTACTCTGTATTATACTAACCATATAAATGTGGAACTTCTTAGTGTTCAGAATAAACTCCTTGAGGGCAGATTGTATTTTTTATTTGACAGAGAAGTAAACTGAGACCCTACTCTGTATTATACTAACCATATAAATGTGGAACTTCTTAGTGTTCAGAATAAACTCCTTGAGGGCAGATTGTACTTTTTATTTTGTTATCTCCAGGGCTTACCACAGTGACCTGCAACTAGTAGGAGCTTAGGATATGTTTGATGAACTCTGAATAAGGAAACTAAACCTCAGAAAATTACAGTGACTTGATTTACCCAGCATCACACAGCTAATAAATGTCAAAATCACTTTTCCGAATCACTACTCTATCCTTAAGATTCTGATATTTCCATTGGAGCATAAGGAATACAGCTTTTTTGTAAGAAGTGGTATTTGATCTGTCTTCCTGGATGTTAATGCCCTTCTCCATAAATCTGACAGCAAAATTATTCCTTACTCTCCCAGGTTGCTTATAGTATCAGCCTTTATATCTAAATTGGGCCCCCATTTTGACTATATTTTGGTATACAGTATAAGATGTTGGTCTATGCCTAGTTTCTGCCATATGATTTTCGAGTTTTCCCAGCAGTTTTTGTCAAAGAGTGAGTTCTTATCACAGAAGCTGGAGTCATCAGGTTCATAAAACTGTAGGTTTCTATAGTCATTGACTATTGTGTCTTATGTACCTAACCTATTCCACTCATCCACTACTCTATTTCTTAGCCAGTACCAAGTAGTTTTGATTATTGCTGCTTTACAATACAATTTAAGATCTGGTATGGTTAGGCCACCTTCCCCAGCATTTCTTTGCATCAATTCCCTTGATATTCTAGACCTTTTGTTCTTACAGATGAATTTGGTTATTTTTTTCTAGCTCTATAACATAATTTTTTGGTAGTTTGGTATGACACTGAATAAGTAAATTAATTTGGGTTAAATTGTCATTTTTATTATTTTAGCTTGGCCTGCCCATGAGTAACTGATTTGTTCCAATTATTTAGATCTGACTATTTATGTAAAAAGTGTTTTTGTAATTGTATTCATATAGGTCCTAGGTTTGTTTTGGCAAGTAGACTGTCAAATATTTCATGTCTACAGTAACTTTAAATGGAATTTTTCTTTCTACCTCTTGCTGTTGTACTTTGCTAGTAATATATAGAAATGTGGATGATTTATGTGGGTGTATTTTCTTAGAGCAGGGCAATTGGGGTTAAGTGACTTGCCCAAGGTCACATGGCTAGTAAGTGTTAAGTGTCTGAAGCTGGATTTGAATTCAGGTCCTCCTGTCTCCAGGGCCAGTGCTCTACTCACTGAGCCACCTAGCCACCCCTGTGGGTTTATTTTCTATCCTGAAACTTTGCTAAAGTTATTATTTCAAGTAGTTTTTTACTTGATTCTCAAGGATTCTCTAAGTATATCATATCATCTGCAAAGAGTGATAGCTTTGTTTCTTCTTTGCCTATTCTAATTCCTTCAATTTCTTTTATTGCTAAAGCTAATGTTTCTAGTACCATATTGATTAACAGTGGTGATAATGGACACCTTTGTTTTATCCCTGATCTCATTGGAAATGCTTCTAACTTATCCCCGTTACATATAATGTTTGCTGAAGATTTTAGGTAGATGCTACTTATCATTTTAAGGAAGACTCAATTGATTCTTATGCTCTCTAGTGTTTTTAGTGGGAGTAGTTGTATTTTTTCAAAAGTTTTTTATACATCTATTGAGATAATCATATTATGTTAGTTTTATTGTTGATATGGTCAATTATGCTCATAGTTTTCCTAATATTGAACTAGCCCTGCATTCCTGGTATAAATCCTACCTGGCCATAGTATGCTATTCTTGTGAAAAATTGTTGTGATCTTTTTTCTAATATTTTATTTTAAATTTTTGCAACTGTATTCATTACGGAAAATGATCTATAATTTTCTTTTTCTGTTTTGACTCTTCCCAGTTTAGGTATCAGTGCCATATTTGTATCATAAAAAGAAATTGCTAGGACTCCTTTGTCTGTTTTCCCCAAATAGTCTATATAGTATTAGAACTAATTGTTGTTTAAATGTTTGATAGAATTTGTTTGTAAATACATCTGACCCTGGAGATTTTTTCCTAGGGAGTTCATTAATGACTTGTTCAATGTCTTTTTCTAAAATGGGGTTATTTAAGTATTTTTTTTTATTTCCTCTTCTGTTAATCTAGACAATTTATATTTTT
Source organism: Pseudochirops corinnae (assembly GCA_028646515.1). Lineage (NCBI taxonomy): Eukaryota > Metazoa > Chordata > Mammalia > Diprotodontia > Pseudocheiridae > Pseudochirops > Pseudochirops corinnae. The sequence goes on along the minus strand of CM053585.1, from coordinate 252,367,697 downwards.
GTAAATATTCATCCATTTCACTAAGATTGTCAAATTTATTGGCATACAGTTCAGCAAAATAGTTCCTAATTATTGTTTTAATTTCCACTTCATTGGTGGTGAATTCACTCTTTTCATTTTTGATACTGGTAATTTGGTTTTTTTCTTTTTTTATCAAATTAACCATAAGTTCATCTATTTTACTGTTTTTTCCCATAAAACCAGCTCTTATTTTTATTTATTAGTTCAATAGTTTTCTTAATTTTGATTTTACTAATCTCTCCTTTGGTTTTCATTATTTCGAATTTGGTATTTAATTGGGGACTTTTAATTGGTTCTTTTTCTAGCTTTTTTAGTTGCATGCCCAATTCATTAATCTCCCCTTTCAGTATTTTATTCATATAAGCATTTACACATTTAAAACTTCCCCTAAGAACCACTTTTGCTGCATTCCATAAGCTTTATTCTCATTATTCTCATTCTCTTGGATGAAGTTATTGATTGTTTCTATGATTTTTTTTGTTTGACCCACTCATTAGATGTAACATAACAACTTATCAGCTAGGTGGCCACATATTCTTAAACAAAAGATTTCATTCAGAAAGTCGGTAACTCAATCATCCTTAAGGAGCAATCATCCTTAAGAGATATAAAGTACAAAGGTCTCCCACCCCTAGGTCACAATGTCTTAATCTCATCAGTCAGAAAGTTCTTTCATCTTGATTTGAGACTAGCTTTCAATCATCATTAATTCAATCATCCTTTAGGGCAGTGGTTCTCAACCTTCCTAATGCTGTGACCTTTAATACTCTTATGTGGGTGTATCTGCATGTGGGCGGACCTGCCTGGAGACAGATAGAGGAGAGGTATCTCGGTTCCTAAGACCATCGGAAATATGTGTTTTCTGGTGGTCTTAGGTGACCCTTGTGAAAGGGTCGTTCGACCCCCAAAGGGGTCACAACCCACAGGTTGAGAACCGCTGCTTTAGGGGTACACAGTACAAAACACAAAATTCTCCCACCCTTGGGTCACAGTAAATCATGATCTTGTCAATCCACTAAGAACGTAAGGAAAGGTTTCATCTCAGCTCAAGGCTGGCTCCCAAATTCCATGTTCCTCTTTCATGCTCCCAGCTCTTGTCCTACTTCACCCAACTGTCACCTAGACTCACAGGTAGGCAGCTCCCAGCTCCTGTTCCAGTTCAAAGCTCATGGTGACCAGTCTACCTCAAGCCCTTTGAAGTCTCTGTTCCTAGGAAGAGAAAACTTAACAGAGCCACAACAATATCTACACACATCAAGCTTAGCAGAATTACAACAACATTCACACTTGTTGCCAGCACTGTCATCTCAATTCACTTCCTGCCTGTGAAATCAACACAAGTCAACAGACAATGCACATCTGTCTGACAAAGTAACACAATTCAACAGATAGAATGCTTCTTTCTAACAAAGTAACACAAACACAGATCAACACAGACAGAACAGACAAATAGATTGCCAGACACCACAAGTGTTCTCCTTCTCAGTTCTGCTCAGTCCCAGCTGTACTTGAGCATTTTATATGTCATCAGCTTCTCCCTCTTCCATCCACCTCTTACACTCTTCCTGTTCCAGTCTTTAGCAAGTCCCTCCCACAGTGGCCTCACAGGTTCTGTTTCTAACAAAGACTTGATATAATCATAGGCAAGGCTCAAAGACACTTGAACTGAAACAAGGAGCTAAATACTCCTTTGCTTGCCATTATACCTCCTTAACTTCTTTCTTGTTTATTTTGTGGTTAGATTTCTCTAGTTCAGAGAGGGAGAGGTTGAGTCCCCCACTAGTATAGTTTTGGTGTCTATTTCTTCTTGTAACTTCTTTAACTTTTCCTCTAAGAATCTGGATGCTATATCATTTGGTGCCTATATGTTTAGTAATGATAATACTTCACTGCCTATGGTGCCTTTTAGCAGGTTGTAGTTTCCTTTCTTATCTGTTTTAATTAGATCTATTTTTGCTTTTGCTTTCTCAGAGATCAGGATTGCTGCCCCTGTTTTTTTTTTACTTCAGCTGAAGCATAACATATTCTACTCTAGCCTTTTACCTTTATCCTCTGTGTATCCCTCTGTTTCAAATGTATTTCTTGTAAACAACATATTGTTAGATTATGGTTTTTAATCCATTTTGCTATCTGTTCCCATTTTATGGGAGAGTTCATTCCAATCACATTCACAGTTATGATTACTATCTGTGTCTTTCTCTCCATCCTATCCCCTTCCCCGTCCCCATTTATGCTCTCCTTTCTCCCTTCTCCCTTTGCCTCCTCACTAGAATTTTGCTTTTGACCACCACCTCCCTTAATCTGACTTCCCTTCTATCCCCACTTTCCTTTTCTTTCCCTTTCCATTCCTACTGCCTATTGGGCAAGCTAGATTTCTAAACCTAACTGAGTATGTTATTCCCTCCTTAAACCAAATCCAATGGGAGCAAAGTTCAAGCAATGCTCATCTCCCTCTCTTCTTTCCCTCTACTATAATATGTGATGTAATTTACCTTTTTCTGCTTCCTTCTTTCCTCTTCTCCCATTATAATCCCTTTTCACCACTTAATTAGGTTTTTTATCATCACCACCTCTTATACCTTTATCACATCAAAGTCACCTTAAATCCACCCCCTCTGTCTATGTATATCCCTTCTAGATGTCATAATAAAGACACAATTCTCATGAGTTATAAGTATCATCTTCCCATGTAGGGGTATGAATAGTTTGCCCTTATTGAATAGCATGTTCTTTTTTTCTTTTCAGTTTACCTTTTTATGCCTCTCTTGAGCCTTGAATTTGAAGATCAACTTTTTCATTGAGCTAGGGTCTTTTCATCAGGAAGCCCCCTATTTCACTGAATGTCTATCTCATCTCCTGAAAGGTTATGCTCAATTTCCCGGGGTAGTTATTCCTTGGTTATATTCCAAGATCTTTTGCCTAATGGAATATCATATTCCAAGCCTTCCAATCTTTCAAAGTAAAAGTTGCAAAGTACTGTGTAATCCTGACTGTAGTACCACATTATTTGAATTGTTTCTTTCTGACTGCTCCCCTCCTCCCTCCCCACCCACCCTCATTGAGAAGGCAAGCAATTTGATATAGTTTATACATGTCATGCAAAACATTTCCATAATGGTCATGGTGTGAAAGATTATCTTTCCTTCCATCCTATCCCACCTCCCATTTATTCTATTCTCTCCTTTGACTCTGTCCCTCCTCTAAAGTGTTTGCTTCTGATTATCCTCTCCCCCAATCTTCCCTCCCTTCTATCATCACTCTCTTATCCTGTTCTCCCCCTACTTTCCTGTAGGGCAAGATAGATTTCCATACCCAATTGATTGTGTATGTTATTCCCTCCTTAAACCAAATCCTATGAGAGTAAAGTTCACTCATTCCCTCTTACCTCCCCCTTCTTCCCTTCCACTGTAAAAACTTCTAGCCTCTTTTATGTGAGATAATTTACCCCTTTCTACCTCCCTTTTGCTTCCTCCCAGTACATTCCTTTCTCATCCCTTAATTTTATTTTTTAGGTATCATCTCTTCAACTTACCCTGTGAGCCTTCTCTCTCTCTCTCTCTCTCTCTCTCTCTCTCTCTCTCTCTCTCTCTCTCTCTCTCTCTCTCTCTCCATATAGATAGATAGATAGAGATAGAGATAGAGATAGAGATAGAGATAGATATATACATACACACATGTATATACATATATATGTATTCCCTGCAACTTACCCTAATACTGAGAAAGGTCTCTTTCCATGTAGTAATATAAACAATTCAACTTTAATAAGTCCCTTATGATTTCTCTTTCCTATCCATCTTTTCATGTTTCTCTTGAGCCTTGTACTTAAAAGTCAAATTATCTATTCAGCTCTCAAATTTTGATCAAGAATGCTTGAAAGTCCTCTATTTCATTGAATATCCATTTTTCCCCTGAAGGATTATACTCAGTTTTGCTGGGTAGGTGATTCTTGGTTTTAATCCTAGCTCCTCTGACCTCCAGAATATTATATTCCCAAGTCCTTTGATCTCTTAATATAGAAGCTGTTAAATATTGTGTTATTTTGATTGTGTTTTCATAATACTTGAATTATTTCTTTCTGGTTGCTTGCAGTATTTTCTCCTTGACCTGGGAACCCTGGAATTGGGCTATAGTATTCCTAGGAATTTTCCTTTTGTGATCTCTTTCAGGAGGTGATCAGTGGATTCTTTCAAGTTCTATTTTCACCTCTGGTTCTAGAATATCAGGGCAGTTTTCCTTGATGATTTCTTGAAAGATGCCATCTAGGATCTTTTTTTATCATGGCTTTCAGATACTCCAATAATTATTAAATTCTCTCTCCTGGATCTATTTTCCACGTCAATTGTTTTTCCAATGAAATATTTCACATTGTCTTCTATTTTTTCATTCTTTTGGTTTTGTTTTATAATTTCTTGATATCTCATAAAATCATTAGCTTCCACTTGCTCCATTCTAATTTTTTTTTTTGCTTTTTTTTTTCTGGAGGGGGAAGGATGGGCAATTGGGGTTAAGTGACTTGCCCAAGGTCACACTGCTGGTAAGTGTTAAGTGTCTGAAGCAGATTTGAACTCAGGTCCTCCTGACTCCAGGGCCAGTGTGCTATTCACTGTGCCATGTAGCCGCCCCTCCATTCTAATTTTTAAGGAATTATTTTCTTCAGTGAGCTTCTGGACCTCTTTTTCCATTTGGCCAATTCTGCTTTTTAAGGCATTCTTCTCCTCATTGGCTTTTTGGACCTCTTTTACCATTTGGGTTAGTCTATTTTTTAAGATGTTATTTTCTTCAGTATTTTTTTGGGTCTCCTTTTGGAAGCTGTTGACTCATTTTTCATTATTTTTCTTGCACTGTTCTCATTTCTCTTCCCAATTTTTCCTCTACTTCTCTTACTTGATTTCCAAAATCCTTTTTGAGCTCTTCCATAACCCGAGACCAATTTATATTTTTCTTGGAGGCTTTGGATGTAGGAGCTTTGACTTTGTTGTCTTCTGGCTGTATGTTTTGATTTACTTTATCACTAAAATAAGATTCTATATTTTGATTTTTTCCCCTCTGTTTTCCCATTTTCCCAGCCAACTACTTGACTTTTTAATTCTTTGTTAAGATAGGACTGCTTCCAGTGTGGATGGTGTACTATCCCATACTTCAGTGGTTTTATGCAGCTGTTTTCAGAGATACTTCTAAGGACCTGTAAATTTTCAGTTCTTCCAAGGTGGTATGATCAAAGGAGAGGTGTTTACTCTTCTCCTGGTCTGTGCTCTGGTTTGTGAGTGATCTCAAGTACTCTTTTCTGCCTTGGAACTGTAAGGAAGATTCCCTCTCTACCACTGTCACCATCTTCACCATGCCAGTGCTCCTCCTTGCCTGAGGACTGTCACCTAGGACTCTGACCCAGATCCAAGCAGGGCAAAGCAAGAGAATCCTGCCTCAGTGCCAGCAAAAAGATCCCTCCAATCCTCCTCTGATCAGCCACCAGATCCCCTCCACTGTTTGTGGACTGAGAGCTCTGGAAGCAGTCACAGTCACAGCCTCAACTGCAGCCATAGCCACCACCACCATGGGGTTGGGGTTGGACCAAGCTCTTCTCTCACCAGGTCCAACAGCTTTTTCCCACTGACCTTCTAAGTTGTCTTTGGTGTTTGTGGGTTGAGATATCTTGAAACTGCCATAGCTGCCAGTGATTCAGTCCCCTGAGACCTGCCTTAGGTTTGCTATAGCCTGGCTAAGCCCTTGGTGTGTGCTGCTAAACTGTGCTCCTCTTCCAGTCTGGTGCAACAGACCTTTCCTGTTGACTTTCCAGGTTTCCTTGGGCTGGAAATTTGTTTCACTCGGTCATTTTGTGAGTTCTGCTGCTCTAGAATTTATTTAAAGTCATCTTTACAGGTATTTGGAGAGGTTTGGGGGAGAGCTCAAGCAAGTTCCTGCTTTTACTCTGTCATCTTGGTTTTGCCCCATCCTTGCCCAGAGTTTAAGGGAAAAGATAAAGAATTCTGTCTTGGACACATTGCATTTAAGATGTCTACTAGACATCCAGTTCAAGGTGTCTAATAGGCAGTTGGAGATGTAAGATTGGAGGTCAGAAAGGTTAGGTCAGGATAGTGATATTCACAGATTGTCAGCTTAGAGATGGTCATCAAATCTACGAAAACTGATGAGATGACTAAGTAAAGTAGCATACAGGGAGAAGAGAAGAGATACTGGGATAGAACAAAGTGTGTGATCTAAATGAGAATCCAGCTAAGGAGACAGAGAAGGAACCAGATAAGTGGGAGGAGAACCAAAAGAGAGTAGTGTCCCAAAAACCCAGAAAGAAGAGTATCAGGGAGAGGAGAATGATCAACAGTGAAGATTGCAAAGAGGTCAAAGAGAATGAAAACTGAGAAAAGGGCAATTGAATTTGGCAACTAAGAGATCTTGGGTAACTTTGGAAACAGCAGTTTTAATGAAATGATGGAGTTGGAAGCCAGATTGTAAAGGGTTAAGAAGAGAGACAGGAAAGAGAGTGCTTTCTGTTGTGTGTTGTCTTCCTCTATTAGATTGCAAGCTCCTAGAGGGCAGGGACTCTTTTTTTTTTTCATATTTGTATCTTCATTGTTTAGCACAGTGCCTGGCATATGGTAGGTACTTAATAAATATTCATTAACTGACTGCTGACATAAGCATTGAGAATCCAGGCTCAGCTACCCACCATGATGAGACATTAGAGGAGGAAGAAGAGAGAGGAAGACTTTAGTGGAAGCCAAGATTACAAAAGAGGAAATACCCCAAACTTCAAGTACTCGATTCACACGTTTGAGTTTCATAGGTCATGAGCCCCTTGAGTACAGGGCCTGGGTCTTACTTCATCTTTACACACCTATGACCTCACAAAATGCCTTCCTTGCACATAGCAGGTCCTTAAATATCTGTGTTTGATCCCAGCTTTCTAAATACAACTTTGTCAGACAGATCAAAGGTATAGGACCACAGGGAACTTCAGAAACCATTTCGTCCTCCAAAACTTTCTCATTTTATGGATATGGAAAATAAGGAAGTGACATAATCACATAAAAATTCAGCAAAGTCACATAGAAAGTCAGGGAAAGAAGCATAATCTGAACCCAGATCCTCTGATTCCAGAGCCAGTATCCTTTCATTATACCGTGATCCCTGTATGTTTTGAATAAAGTGATGAGCCTTGAGTCAGGAAGACCTGAACTTGAATCCAGCCTCAGACACTTACTACCTATGTGACCCTGAGCAAGTCACAAGTATGCCTTAGTTTCCTCAACTGTAAAATGGAGGTAACAATAGCACCCACCTTCCTCAGTTTCTGGGATGATCAAATGAGATAATACCTATAAAGTGCTGGCACATCATAGGCTTTTGATAAATGCTCATTCCTCTTGTTCCTTCTCTTGTGTAGTGATTCTACCTAAGCAGAATTGTTGAGTTTGAGTATTTCTAAAGGCATGATAATACGGTACTACTTACACATGGTATCTTGTCTGTAGGTAGGTAGTATGGTAGAGTGGGGGAAAAGTATAGATGAGAAAAGAAGACCTAGGTTCCAGTCTGGGTCCTGCTGATTCTGAGTGAGCAAATTGTTTCATCTATCTAGACCTTGGCTGCTTGATCTGTGATAATACTTACCTAGGCTACTTCACAGGTCAATAGAGAGGTTCCAATGAGATCTAACTCCAAATTCAGCGCTCTTCCCCTCATGCTATGTAGCCTCTCTTAGCAGACCAAAGACACTTTGCCAAGTGCTTTGTGATTACAAAAAGCTATGCAAATGCAACATACTCATATTGGTATTATAGTTCCAGTCTCAAAACTCATTGGTATCAAAACCTTTGCTTATTGGTAGAAACCAATACCCTGCACCTGCACGAGGGACAAGGAGGAGTTGTCAAGAGCAGGAGAGAGTGAGAGTCCTAGATCTCACCCAAGGGGAAGTTCCATGGAATCTCTAGAGTAATAAGCTGATTATAGAGACATGATGGAAACTGCCTGCTCCTCTCATGTTTACTTCTTCCCAGAGCCTTTTCCTTGAAACTTGGAATAGGGTTGGCATCTTCCATCTTTTCTCTATAAGCTAGAAGCCAGATACCCCCAATGCAACTGCTGAACTCAATGAGTCTAAAGAGATTCTAAGAACCCAAAGAAGAGTTCTCTCTCTGGCTCTTACCATCTCTGCCTCACCCCTCACGTAGTCAAGGCAGATTGATCTCTACCAATAAGGAGAGAGGCTGTACCAATGGGCTTTGGGACTGGGGTTACAGTAATATTACTGGAGGATATGATTTGAGATTAAATGTCTTCCTCCACTCAGATTTTTGCTTTACCCAATCAACCAACAAGAATTTATCAAGTATCTACTATGTGTCCGGTATTGTTCTAGGTACTAAGGGATTCAAAGACAAAAAAAAGAAAAAAGAAAAAAAAAGAAACCATCTCTGCCCTTAAGTATATATTTTGTCATGGAAGCCATCACTCTGTAGAAATGGCAGATAATGGGGGCAGGAAATTATCTCCCTCAACTGTTTTGGATGATTGAACAGCCAAAGATTTGGAGTTAGAGGACATGGGATCAAGTCCCAAGTCTTCTCTTTTCCAGTCTGTGCCTCTGGTCTAGTCACTTAACTCCTCTGGGATCCAGTGAACCAGGTAATCTCTAAGGTCTTTTCTAGGTCTAAACTGTCTAATCTGCAGGGTAGTCCATTCCTCTCCTTCCCTGACCTCTTTCGCCTTCTCTGGGCAGCTCTACCTTCCTAGTGAGAAGAATAATTTCCTGTCCTTTTACTTCCACAAGTGACAGGCTCTCTCCTCTTGCTCATATAGAACTCAAGTCCCGACACAAGCTGGTGCCTTTTCATTTGACCAGCCTCCAGGGTCAAACTGATCTTCTTTCTCCTCCCTCAGGGACTTTCCTAACTTCCTTCTGTAAACTAAGGAAGCAGCTCACACATGCAAGTCCTTCACTGACAAATATGCTTGGAAAGCCTTTTTTTTTTTTTTTAAGCCAAACCTTGGTTTCTGTTGTAGGCGGTACATTCCCCAGCAGGGTGGGGGGGGGTATGGGCATGTGTGTGTGTGCGTGTGTGTGTGTGTGTGTGTGTGTGTGTGTGTGTGTATAAATGTGCATGTGCTATCAAAGGGGAGGAGGGAAGTGGGAAAAGGGGAGGGAAGGAAAGAGGGAGGAGTAAGAAGATTCATTCATCCACTTTCACAAGTTGTTGGTATATAATGGGGGGTTCTGGCATAAGGAGAAGCTAGAAGTTTCAGAGTGAAGGCTGGTGTAGGGGAAAGCCATGCCAAAGGGAGAAGGTCCAGTCCTGGAACCAGAAACAGGCATAGGAATGCTACAGGAAGGAGGCAGTGACCACAGGACCAATCACAGCACCAGAAGAGACCTAAGGAAAATGAATCCAGCTGCTGCTTTCTGTGTGCTCTTGGCTTTCATTCTTGCTGCTCCCATGGTCTATCTACTTGCAGACAACTTCAGGTCTCAACAGGAAATGTGTGCCACAGGTCAGGTAAGGCAATCAATGCCTCTGACAGCAGTGTCAGATGGGGAATTAGTACTCTGGGCCAGTACAATTCAAAGCCAGGGAGAGATCCGGTTTGCCAGCTATGGCCCTGGCCAAGAAATTAAGAATTGAAATATTGTAGAGAGGCAAGCACTAATGCTACCTGATCGCCCTCCTCCTTGGTGATGGATCATCACCTCTGGCTTCTTTTGTTAGCTCATGAAAGGAACCAGGGTGTAGGAGAGTCTGGTTTGTAAAGCTTTTCAAGGGTGTGATTTTTTTGCTCCTTTACCTTGTATGGGGCGGTGGGGAGGAAGGAGGAGGAAAGGCAGAAATAATATCAAGTCCTTCAGCAGTTTGGGGAATCCATTCCACTTAAATCTTCTCCAAGTCCCTTCCATATCTGATACTCTAGAAGTTTATCTCTGTGTCCAAAAATTAAATAATTTCTCTCACTCTGTCATTCTTTCTGGTTTCCCTAAAGCCCAGACTAAAGGGAGGAAAGAGAAGAATCCAAATTTAGGTTTATTAATAGCAAAATTATCTCCCATCTCCAGAAAAAAAGTTGTTATTCAAGAAATTTTGATCTTGAAAAGAAAAAAATCTTTTGACAGAAAAAAAATGAAGTCAGCATGTGCAAGAGATGTTAAAAGTAGAAAATCTTGGTGAGAAACAATAAGGTTCAAAGAATTTAGAGATGATAAGGTATCATTTATAGTTCAATCCTCTGGAATCTTCTTTTGCCACTTAATGGCTGTGCAACCCTGGGCAAATAATTTAACTTATATTTTTCTCAGTTTCCTCAGCTGAAAAAAAAAGGGGAAAATCCTATAATAATTCCCCTTACAGGATTGCTGTGGCATTCAAATGAGAAAATGTATTTGAAACACTCTGCAAACTTTAAAACTCCACGTAAAAGTCAGTTATTATTATTGCATATAATGAAATTGAAGTCTAGAGAAAGGGTATGACTTCTTGGTCACATTGTGACCACAGAACAAGGATTCAAAGCCATGTGCTTTGTCCACTGTGCTGTATATCTCTGATTTTCTTATTTGAAAATTTGTCAGTTCTTGCTAAGCCTGTAAAATTTCAAAGCCAAGAAATGGAGGGCAAAGGCATTCATCATTTCTTTGTGACTGCAGCAGCACAGTCAGAAGGAACTGATAAAAGGCATCTGGACAGAAAACCTGTGTCTACTTCTTGTGTGTGAACCCAACATCCCCATTCACATTGATCATAACCCTATCAGCACCAGAATGAAACTTAGGATAAACCCGGTCTATGTTAGATGACAGAGCCTATATCAGTCAGGTCAGTTTCTGAGATGGCAAAAACAAACAAACAAACAAAAAAAAATCTCTTTAATTATAAGAGCCGTATCTTGTATTCAGAAGCAATATTATAGTTTAAACATTAACTTCTTGAACACTGCATCAGCTCATTCTGTAAAAAAGCCGATTATAATGCCTATATTATCTGTCTCAGAGGGTATCATGATTATTTAATGAAGTGCATTTATACATCTTTAGAGATACAAGGTGTCCCAAAAATTTCTATGCAGTTTTAAGTTTTAGTAGCTTAATGTGAACAGTTTGTTATTGTATTATGATTATTATTTTATTGACAAAAGAAACAGTTTTCCCTTTACTCAGTTTGCCCATTAAAACTGAAAAGACTTAACACTTACTACCCGTGTGACCTTGGGCAAGTCACTTAACCACAATTGCCCTCCTTTCCCCCCTCCAAAAAAGCAAAAAAAAAAAAAAAAAAAAACTTGAAAAGAGACCCTGTCACATACAGTCTGAAGCAGACACCAATAGAAGGCTGAGCTAGAAGGGACCTTGTTGAGGTGTATTTAGTTCATTCTTAGAGAGAAGAAACTGAGGTCCAGAGTGGGCAAGGTCACATCAAGATTTAGTGTTTAGTGGAAGAGTTGAGGGTAGGACCAAGTCTCTTGGTTCCCAATCTAGAGTTCTTTCTGCTGCTACACCCGTAATGTTAGCTTTACTTAGATCAGGGGTGGGGAACCTGTGGCCTTGATGCCACCTCCAGATACCTTTTATCACCTCCTTAAACTATGCACAAGACTGACTTGATGAGATGTATACAGATTCTAACTATACTGATATACTGTGATCCTGGCCATTCCTATGAGGGATCCGTGGCTGAGTTGGGAGTTTCAGTTTGAAGGGAAAGGCAAGTGACAGCAGTCCCCAATGTGTGTTGGCAATGGCTAGAGAGAGGGGGATCTAAGAGGAGAGGTACCCAGAACTAGCCTAGAAAAGTGAGAATATGAGAACATTTTCAGGCTTTGGTTAAGCAAGGGAATATGACTGACTCTCCCTGAGAAAGGAAAAGTGAAAAAGACTTTGATATATAGAAATGAAAGAGATCTTAGAGTTCACCCAGCCCAACTTTCTCATTTTAGAGGAGGGGAGATAACATCCTTCAAAGGGGAAGGGAATTGCCCAGGTCCAAAAGCAGGAAGAGAGTTAGGAAAATGAAACTAGGTAAACAATACCACCCTGACAAAACCAAATCATTCAGAGAGAATTTGTACCAAAGTTTATGTGTACTTTGTTCTCAGACACATCACATAAATTAGCTCATTGGCTCTTCTCAACAACCCTGTGAGGTTGTTGGTGTTGTTCAGTAGTTTTCAATTGTATCCAACCTTTTGTGATCCCATTTGGGGTTTTCTTGGCAAAGATACTGGAGTGGTTTGCCATTTCGTTGTCCAGCTCATTTTACAGATGAGTAAACTGAGGCAAAGAGGGTTAAGTTGCTTACCCAAGGTCACACAGCTAGTAAATATCTGAGGCCAGATTTGAGCTAGTAAAGTAAGTCTTCCTGACTTCAAGCTTAGTACTCTCACGACTGTGCCACCTAGCTACCAGTGAGGTAGGTGATATTATCGTCTCCACTTTACAGATGAGAAAACTTTTAGTGAAAAGACTTGCCCAGGGTCAGCGAGGCCAAATGTGAAATTAGGTCTTCCTGATTCCAAGACCAACATTCTACTCAGTTCTACACCCAGTTGCCTTCAATCAATCACAACAATCAAAAGGAACCAGTTCTGCTTTAACAAGCACTAAACCTAAGAGTTAAAAGGACTAGGTTAGAACCCAGATCCTGTTCCCTTTCTTGTTATATAAAGCTGGGCAGCTCACTTCATTTCTCTTTGTCTCCATTCCCATAAAAGTGGGAATAATAATCCTCACATTGCCCTATACTGCAAAGATCAAATATAATTTGCTATGTACACACGAGCTACTATAATCTCATCAGAGACTCAGCCCCAGAGTCAACTGTCCAAATGCTGTCACTTGTATGTGGGCAAAATACACGTGACCTTTTTTTTCCCTGAGAACCTGCTAAGGAAGCTCCCAGTTACAGCTCCGATTTCCATAGAGCCCTAAGGTTGACCAACAGCCTCCTACAAGCACCCTTGGAGATTAGCAGTACAAAGATGATTTCCCCAACATTACAGAGGAGGAAACTGAGGCTCACAGAGATTGAGAGGCCTGCCCAAAGCTATGTCACTGGAGAGAGGCAGAGCTAAGATTTGCATACATTTTATCCATACATGAGTGTTTATGTGTGTTAGGGGAACGTTTACCGCTTGATCAAAATATAGCCATTTCCTCTCTTTGAGCTTCAAGTTCTTCATCTAAAAAAATGAAGATAATACTCTGCACTCCCTGCTTTGCAAGGCTACTGGGAGGAAAATAATTTGTCAAGTTCAAGGGCTGATGCGGTTGTTGTTGTTGTTGTCATTGTTGCTGTGGTTTTACATTTAGAAAGTAAGCTACAGAGAGCAGCCAAGTGGCACAATGGATAGAGCAACAGCTCTGGAGTCAGGAGGACCTGAGTTCAAATCCAGTTGCAGATACTTACTAGTAACCCCGGACAAGTCATTTAACCCAGATTGCCTCAAAAAAAAAAAAAGGGCAATAGACTTGGACTTCAAAAGGCCTTATTTTGAATCCTGCTCCAGATGCTTAGTATCTGAGTGACCCTGAGCAAGTCACTTCACTTTTTTGGGTCACAGTTTTCTCAGCTATAAAAGGAGGGTGTTGGACTCTATGACCTCCAACGTCCCCTCTGAAGCTATGGTTCTACACCAAATGATTTTGTGACTCTCCACTTGCTATTCTGGATTTAAAGCAATAACAACATAACTCCCAGTCATGTATCCTTTGCACTGTATTACACAGCCCCATTTCCCATCTTTAGGCAGATAGGTGCTTCCAGAGGCAGCAAATGGGCCAGAACTAGAGATGTCTACCAAGTTAGCTTCTGAGTCATCTTCCCAAGCTAATTTTCACTCCAAACCCCAAAGCAAGCCAACTCAAGCATCTGCAGAATCCAACGTGGGAGCCTACCCTTTAAAACCGAGGCTAAGCTTTTAAGAGCCAGCTAGCGATTAGAATCATATCTCTTGATCACTCCAGGTACTTCCAGTGTTAGGAAGTTGAAGAGGAAAGAAATCTTCCTGCCCTTTCCTTCTTTACTTCTCCTCCCCACTATATGTAGGTGAGGATTTAAGACTACAATCATATTAATTTGTAAGGTAGATTTTTTATTTTAATATCTGACTTGTGATTTCAGAGTCTTAGGAAAATTGCCTGGGGCACTAACAGGTAACAAATAGTAAAAGTAATTTCATGGGACAGCACGACAATGTGCTAGGCACTGGATTATATGTTGGGAGACTTATTAAGTGCCTACTCTGTATCAGGCACTGTGCCTTTAAGCACTTTGCAAATCTTATCTCATTATTGTGTGGATCCTCACAATAACCCTGGGAAATAGGTGTTTATCCCCATTTTACAGCTGAGGAAATTGAGGCAGATAGTGATCAAATGACTTGCCCAGGGTCACACAGCTAGTAAGTGTATAAAGCTGGATCTGAACTCAGGCTTTCCTGATCCAGGCCAAGTTTTCCATCCACTGCACCACCTGGCTGCCTCAAATGTACACATTGTCTCCTCTAATCAAACGTATACAGTTACTGTCATTTTTGCATTTGTGTCTCCAACATCTAGCTCAGTGCCTGCTACATTGCAAGTACTTAATAAATGTCCGTTGATTATTGATGACCTGATAAAACTCAAGTGGCTATCAAAGAAAGAACAGCAGACTGTATCTCTGGCAAAAATTTATTGCCAATGGGGCGACAAGGTGGCACAGTGAATAGAGTACCAGCGCTGGAGTCAGGAGGACCTGAGTTCAAATCCAGCCTCAGACATTTAACACTTACTAGGCATGTGACCTTGGGCAAGTCACTTAACCCCAATTGCCCTGTCCTCGCCCTCCAAAAAAAAAAAAGTAAAAAAAACAAAAGTTTATTAACAAGAGTCTGAACCCACTCCCTGCCACATAATTAAAAATTCAAGTTAATTGTGCCTTTCCTTTAAATCCAGTGGAGTAAAACTTCCCATCTTAGTTAGCTACCCACGTGAGACCAAAACAATGTCCAACTGCCTGACATCCTGATCTGATGGGTAGAGCCTGCTCCCTGTACACAATGTTCTCATTCAGACAACTACATTCCAGGGAGAAACTAAATCAGGGAAGTAGGGGAATCCTTTAGTATCTTTTACCTGTTTATTTGTCTTTTAAGTAAAATGACAGAACTGTTGTATCTGTTAACACATTTTAGCTAAGACTTTTTTACATTGCAAATCATTGCATCATGATTTGTTTTACTGAATCAAAACAAAATGGCAAATAGACACCTAAAATCATAGGCAAGGAAGGAATTTTAGAGCATAGAATGTTAGAACAGATCAAAGAATATTAGAATGCAAAATGAAGAATGTTAAGAAGAATGAAAAGGAACCTTAGACTATAGGATGATAGAACTAGAAGGAACTTATCATACAGGTTGGAACAAAAAGGAACCTTAGAATATAGAATGTTAAACACAGAACATTAGAAGTAGAAGGACTTTAGAACATAAAACATAGAATGTAACATCAAGAAAGGATCTTAGAATACAGAATGTTAGAACTAGGAGGAACTTGGAACACAGAATGTTAGAAGGGACCTTAGAATATAGAATGTCATGCAAAGAACATTAGAATTAGAGGGCTTTAGGATATAGGATGTTTGAACTAAAAAGGACTTAGAACATAGAATATTATTACTAGAAGGGACCTTAGAACATATAATGTCATCTGATCTATCACTAGCAATTCTGGCATCTAGAAGAAATACCACAAGCAAGGTGGTAAGCTAGGGGAAGCATGGTGTCAAAATGGTGTCTAAAATTGACTTTTTAAAGACAAATTCAGTTGAGGGTAGGGGAAAACAGTGGAAAATAAAGAACATAAGACTCAGGGGAAATGACTGCAGGATGCAGACAGTCCATCCACCTGGGAGTGGGGTGGGGGAATGGGAGAAGAGCCATTGCTTAAAGAGGAAGAAGGGTGGACATAGAGCAGCAAGGAACTTTCCTAGGATGTAGTAGCTTAGGGGACAGAACACGGGAATCATTCCATCTGGAGGCTTCCTATTTTAGCTCACGGTTTTTGCTAACTAGATGCTAAATTCCCTTGTTGCTAACCTGATGAAAGAGAACAAGTGCTACATACACTCCAAGTTTTAGTATCTGTCCACATTGATTATGGCTTTGAATGACAAAACATTGGTGATTAGAACCATGAGGGCCCTAAGAGAGTGGAGCAAAGGGCATAGAGACCTGGCCTCGGAGTCAGGAAAACCTGGACTCTAACGTCACCTACTGCCTATGTGACAGTGCCCCAGGCAACTCTTAACTTGTAAAGCAAGTTCTGATTGATCTACACTGGCAGAGAGAGATCCCTATATCAATGAAAGCAGAGGTGCAGTTAAAAGATGGAGCAAAGGAGGGTGGGGAAGGGTAAGAACCTAAACCAGAGGTTCTCAACCTGTGGGTCACGACCCCTTTGGGGGTCAAATGACTCTTTCACAAGGATCACAGGGGTCACCTAAGACCATGGGAAAAGACATATTTCCAATGGCCACATGCAGATATGCCCACATATGAGTATTAAAGGGTTGTGGCATTAGGAAGGTTGAGAACCATTGACCTAGACCATTAGACAGAGACTGTGCAGCACATACCTTCAGTGGCACATTCCTATAATCCCTGCTACCAGAGTGACTGAGACTGGTGGATCTTTTAAGCTCAGGAGTTTCGTTGGGCTAAGGTAGCCCATCAAGCATCAGCACTAACTTTGGCATTAGTATGATGAGCCCTTGGGAAGAAGGGCCTATGAAGTTGCCTGAGGAATGAATAGGCCCAAATTGAAAATGGCAAGCCTAAGCTCCCATGTCCATTAGAGTGGGATTGGGCCCCTGCATTTCCAACTTGGGAGACATACACATACACACACACACCTATTACAACAGAATTTAAAAGAATTTCATGCTATAGAATGGTAGAACATAAAACATTAGAGCTGGAAGGGACCTTAAGATGTCAGACCTGGATGAAACTTAACGATATGGAATGATAGATCTGGAAAGAAGTCAGAAATGGTTTAGTCCAGCCCTTTAATTTTAAAGATGAGAGGCCAAAGTGATATAGCACATTAGTCCAGGTCCCCTCATTTGCTGGCCACGTGTTCTTCCCTACACTATTCTTGTCTCTTCTCCCATATTCTGGGAAGATCTCACTAGAAAGAAATCAAGAACAAAATGACCAGAACAATCAAACTTTTTATCAAAAGTCTGATTTCTAAGAAGTGATAAACAAAGATAAAATTACATGAGTGGTTAAAAGGAACAGGGAAAAAGAAATATCACAAAGTATGTTTTCTAGAATAGTTTTGAGTTTGTCTAGTAGTGTGCTTATCACCTTGTTTCCATCTATGAAAATACTATAATTCCTTAATAGGTGGGAATTACATTACATTTAATTAACATTATAACTGATTACATCTCTCTAATATAATTGTGTACTGCCAAGAATGCTCAGGAAGACTCAAGAATTGGTTTTTTAGGATGATACTGATATTGAAAAACTCTGGATTATGTAAAGTCTCAGGACTTAGTCTGGAGAAAGGAGAGTCTGCATTAAATTAGTTAGATTAGCAGCAATCAAGAAGGATCCTTTGGAAAAGGGGGTGGAGAGAGAGAGAGAGAGAGAGAGAGAGAGAGAGAGAGAGAGAGAGAGAGAGAGAGAGAACGCTTTAGGCCAAAGGATAAACCAAGGTTCACTGAACATTTCCTCTTGGAAAAGGCCATTCACAATTTAAAGTCGATGAATAGATGATCTATTAAGCTGACATATATCAGTCAGTTCTTTGACCCCCATAAACGCAGACTACACATGAAGGCAAATCACAACAATATTTACACAACAATGAGTGTTTATCTTCTCAGCCTAAGACTCTATACAAAGGCATGGCAGATGACTGGAGGGTGAGCCCAAACAATCCAATAAAATCATGTCTGGACTCCCCCAGTTGTGTTCTGATAGAGCACAGTATCTACGAACAATTGCTCAACTGAAACGACCATTTAAATGCCTGATGGTGGAAAGAAGTTAAATAATGTCCTTGCTAGGTTTAACTCTATCTTGAATGTAAATAGGAAAAATCAGACAGAATTTAAGAAGCTAAATTGCAAAGCTGAAGCCAAAGCACCAGAGTCTTCCATCTTATCTTTGTTCTAATGCTAAATACAAAAACAAAACAAAGCAACAACAATAACAGCTTTTTTAAAACCAAGTCTCTGTGAACATGGGGAAGAATATTAGCAGTAATAAAAACTCACGTCCTTGTCAATTTATCCTGTGGTATAGTAGAAAAGGGACTTCAGAAGCCACCTAGTCCAACCCCTTAATTTTTATAGATAAGGATACTAAGGTTCGGTATCCTCACAGAGCTTCAGTAATTTGTCTACACTGGTAGTAAAAATCAGAAGTGAGATTTGAAACCAGACCCTCTGATTCCTGAGTCACTCTTCATTTCACTCTACTACATGGAGTCGAGGTCCAGGGTCTGAGTTCTGGCTCTGCCATTTGTTGGTTAAATGACCTGGAGCCAGTTATTTCCCCTCTCTGTAATATGAAGGCAGTTGGGCTAGATCTAAGGATTTTTGAGCTCTGATCTCCTATGATGATGCTGTTGGTTCAGCTCACCAAATATTTATTGAGTTTATGCAAGTATATACAAGGTTTTTGTGATTAACACTGGGAATATGACAAAGTCCTTAATTCCTAAGTCTAATAATTCATTAACCCATTTTTCCTTTTAATGAATGATAAGTAAACATGAAGGACAGGATTGAAAATAAAGTGCACTGTTACTTAAAAAAACAAATGAGAAAGAGTTCCTTGAGAAAATTCAGGCCAACTGCATCTGCACACTCATCTAATGATAATAACCAACCTCAAATAGCAGAGATTAATTGAAAAATCAATTAATAAACATTTATTGAGCATTTACTATGTGCCAAGCATTGTATTAAGTGCTGGGGTGTTTGATAGAAGTGAGTAGTAAAAATGCTAATGCTGATCGAGGGGCAAGGTTATTGTAAATTATTAAGCAGCAGTCAGCAGGAAACAAGTGAGAAAGAAAAGGGAGATTAAAAGCAAAGAAATGAGGGCCTGCATTTGGTCAGGAGCCCAAGTTATGTCTCCTTGAGTTAATCACTCCTGACAATAAAGCACATCTTGTGATATTTCATTGCCCTTGTATTGCCCATTCAATTGCCCTTGACCTTGTAGATGTGAAGTGAAGGGAGTCAAGAGAACTAGCATACAGGTGGCTCGGTGGCACAATGAATAGAGCACCAGCCCTGGAGTCAGGAGGACCTGAGTTCAAATCCAGCCTGACACTTAACACTAGCCATGTGACCTTGGGCAAGTCACTTAACCCCAACCGCCCTCCACAAAAAGAGAGAGAGAGAGCTAGTATACAACCTGCTGGACCATCACTGAGTCTTAGTTCAACCAAGCCTGACCAATGGCAAATGCAAGGTTGATACTCTGCCTCTAGGCCATTGGATGTTAACCAAGTACTCATTCTTCAAGAACTCTCTACTGTTGGGCATGGCAGTACAAGAGACAGAAGAAGGAGAGACAGAGACACAGACACAGAGAGAGACAGAGACACAGAGAGAGACACAGACAGGTGGAGACAGAGAGACAGAAAGAGAAGGAGGAGGAGGACGAGAATGAGGAAGCAGAGAGAAAGAATGAGAGACAGAGAAAAGGAGAGACAGAATGAAAGAGAAAAGACAGAAAGAAATTGAGAAAAAGGGGGAAGACAGACAGAAAAGGAGAGAGACAGAGAGAGAAAGAAAAAGAGACAGACAGACAGTAATAGAAATTGGAGTGAAAGGATTTGGGTTTCAATCCTGGCTCAGTTCTCTTACTAAACATGTGATCTTAGATGAGTCTCTTCCTTCCTAAAGAAGCTCAGTTTCCCTATGTATAAAGTAAGGAGGTTGAAACCTTTCCTTATCTCCCTAATTGCCAATGTTCTCTTTCTCCTTCAAATACTTTATACAAAAGCCAATAAACTAAGTGACTCAGCAAAACGTTTAGGATTCAGATCTATCAGCAACACATATTTATTAGTTTTATCAAGTAATTAGCTATCTGGCCCTGAGTCCCCTTAAAAGTCAAGAATTCCAGTTTAACAGCGGCAGTCTCAGATTTATATTCCCTATCAAGGGGCTTTCAGAGAATTCGAGGCAATTACCCCAAACCACAAAGCTTACATAATGCATTGCAGCTCAAAAACATTGTTTATCTAACAGAAAGGGAAAATAAGTCAAAGTTGAATCCACGGCATTAAATCATGACAAAGTAGTAACATACACCCTTGAGGACTCCAGGGTGTAATAAAGGTTTTGCAAATCATAGAGATTCGAAACAATAATAAATTGTGAGAAGAGGCTAATTCTATCTGGTCACATCCCAAGGATTAGCATCACCTCCTGGTACCTTGAAACATATGCCAGTAACGGCACTAGGCAATTTATCTTGATCAAGAGCCAGTTGTTTAATTTAGCAGCCCCATTAATTCCATTACCATGTTAAGGTCTTTTAATTCTCCTTATCAGCTTGAGGCTTCTGTTTTCCTCTTTCTCACCTGTATTGTGTACATTGGTCTACTCATTGTCCCTAAGCAGAATACGAGCCCTTTGAGCTCAGTTTTCTTTCTTTTAGGTCTTCCTATTTCCCCCAGGGCCTTGCACTTCTACCTACCTCTCAGGACTGTTGTGAGGCACAAATGGGATAATAGTTATAAATAATAAGCACTTTATAAATGTTAGCTATTATTGTTAACTCTTATTTCAGACCGTTCATGATCAATAGAACGATTGATGCTGTAGGTATCACAATCAGCAGCACAGTGATTGTTTTCATCTTTGTAATGTAACTTGGACAAAACTCTTCAAAAGCATTGAATAATAATAATTAACATTTACTTAGTGCTTACTCTATGCCAGGTACAATGCTAAGAGCTCTACAATTACTATGTCATTTGATTCTCACAGCAGCCATTTATCTCCATTTTACAAATGAGGAAACTGAGGCAAACAGATTTTTTTTTTTTTTTAGTGACTCGCCCAAGGTCTAATAGCTAGTAAGGGTCTGAGACCAAATTGGAACTCAGATCTTCCTGACTCCAGACCCAGCTTCCTATCCCCTGCACCCCCTAGCTGACTCAGCTCAGTAACAAAGAAGTTAAAGCTTTTGGCCTTCAAAGAATTCAAACCAGACTGTGGAGATATACAATACTGGGTTTTTCTCTCAAGCACCCTGCAGACAAAAACTTTTAGAAGACCGTCAAGCACAGGATAGATGTGCTTGGAGGAAATGTCCACACCTTCCCCACACACACATACACACACACACACACACACACACACACACACACACACACACACACACATACACACACTTCAAATAAAAAGGAACAAGGGGAAATGGGAAGAAGGTCTCATTACAGAAGCTTGGCCTTTTCCCAAAGTATTGTTCTCTTTTATTTGTGTCTCTGTGCCAACAGAATAAGAATTTGAGGTTAAAGGGGGAAAAAAGAAAGGGGAAATGGAAATGGGTGGAGGGTCAAGATGAGAAAGAAGAGGACTGGAAATGGGAGAGAATCCAAAGCCATCAAGCATTTCTGAAACACCCAGTATATAGAGAGCACTGTGTTAGACACTGGAATGGATGAAAAACAATTCCTTCTCAGGGAGCTTATAAGGTGCTGGCCAGTGGAGGGAAGAGGGAAGAGAAAGCATCAAATGACCCAAACTTAGAAAAGAAGCTGGAAGACTTTGAATGCTGCTTGTACCCCCGGGGTATAGACACAGGTTTTTCCAACTTTTGAAACTCATGAAACACTTTTTTTTTAATTTTCCAAATGGTGGAATCATGCTTTATGGTAAAACTGTATTGTTTCTAAATAAGGCTTCAATTGAACTTGGGAAGAAATACACCAAAGCAAAGAAGAGAGTATGATTTAGAGAAAAAATAAGAGGACTGAATTCAGATACATGAAACAAAATGGAAGCCAGTCCTTTATTTCCTAAGTGTAGGTTTGGCTGTGTCACTCCCCTTATTCAATACATTCTTGTGGCTCCCTAATAACTTCTAGAATAAAACACAAACTTCTCTTTTAAAGCTCTTTAAATCTGGCCTCGATTTCTCTTTCCAGACTCACTCCTTTTTACTCTCCTTCCTGCACTCCACGATCTGGGGCAAATTGGCCTTCTTACTGTTCTTCACACAGAGTGCTCCATCTACCATCTCCCCATCCTTGCGCTGGCTATTGCCCAGTCTTGGAAGGCTCTCCCTCCTCCCCCCTGCCCAGAGAATCCTCACTTTCTTGATGACTCAGCTCAAGCACTAACCACCTTCTGTGCTCTACAGAAGTAGAGTGAACCTGGTTTCCTCCCTCCCTAATCAGCTTGTATTTATTTTGATTTTTTTTCTGTTTATATTTATACATATACACTTCTCTCCAACAAAATGTAACCTCCTTAAAAGCAGGTACTTTGCATTCTGTCTTTATAGCCCCAGCAACTAACAGAGCACCCTGTTTATAGTAAAAAAAAATTTTTTTTCTTTTTTGGAGAGGGGAAGGCAGGGCAATTGGGGTTAAATGACTTGCCCAAGGTCAAACAGCTAGTAAATGTTAAGTGTCTGAGGCCAGATTTGAGCTCAGGTCCTCCTGACTCCAGGGCTGGTTCTCTATTCACTGTGCCACTTAGCTGCACCACCCCCCCCCCCCATGGTAAATACTTATTAAATTCTTATTATTAACTG
Source organism: Pseudochirops corinnae (assembly GCA_028646515.1). Classification (NCBI taxonomy): domain Eukaryota; kingdom Metazoa; phylum Chordata; class Mammalia; order Diprotodontia; family Pseudocheiridae; genus Pseudochirops; species Pseudochirops corinnae. Next base: position 252,344,888 of record CM053585.1, on the reverse strand, counting down.
ATTGATTGAACTGAACTCCATTTATGAAATATCCTCATCAAAACTCTACACAACAGAGTTGGGTAGAACTTTGTTTAGACAATCATCTTGCAAGCTGACTCTTTGAGACTTGATAAGATTCATTCTAGAACTTATTTTGGGTTCTTGTGGGGAAGTATTTATTTATAATTTTGAATAAGAATTGAATATCATCTCATTGCTATTTTATCCAAGATTCATTCTGGGAAGTACAATTCAATTAAACAAACTTTGACTAAGTACACGCTATTATATGGGAAAGGTACTATGTTCTAGGTTTGAAATACAAAGATGAAAAATAGCATGGTGCCTCCTCTCAAAGAGCTTACACAGTAATAGAAAGGGTTCCAGTGAGCAAGAAATTATGATGCACGGTAAATTGCGATGAGAACCACAGACAGATGCAAAGTAAGAAAATTTGTAGGTGAAGAGAACATTTCCATTTGGGCTGGGGAAGGCAGGGATCAAAAAAGGCTTTCTAGAGTAAGTGGCACCTCAGCTAAGCCTTGAAGAAAGAAAAGGATTTTTAGGAGAAGATAAAGTGATGGGGAGCAAGGAGAGGCAGTCTGGTGGAGGTTTTGTTTTCATTGTCAAAGCAATAACTGGAGGCTGCAAGTGACTAGGTTTCATAATGTAGATCTGTGGAACAAAAAGTGTTCACCATCCTGTTTCTGAGTCATGTAGATGGCCCTAATTGGACGTGTCTTGCACACTTTGTAGGTGGATAATGTAATATGTAATGATTATTGAATGGATAGATACTTTTGAATCTACATCTGTTTTGTCCTCAAGACCAATTTAGAATAGTGGCTATTATAGGTAAAGCCTGGTACCAGAACAGCACTTTCTACAAGATATTGTCAGTGTTTAACTCTGACCAGGAAGAGAGAAGAGAGAAGATGGCCATGTGGGTGGTAGGTGCTAACAGCTCAGTCACTTCTGCTTGAAGAGATAGAAAAGCACCAGTTCTATTACAGTGAGCCACCCAATTAACAAATATAAGGCTAGAGGAAATAAGTGGAGCAAAAAAAAAAAATCCCAGAGAAACTCAACTATAACTGTAACTCCAGAGATTTCTAACTCCAGGCATATAGCTATAGTTTAGATCTGAGCACTGCTAGGCACTGACCAAATAAAGCTATCCAAAAATGGTATTCCCAACACTGGAGATATTTAAACAGAAACTAGAGTACTATTTAGCAGAGATATTGTAGAAGAAATACATAGGGCAGGGGGTTAACAATGACCTCCAAAGGATCTTATAATATCATGATCAAATGAGATATATGCAAAGCATTTTTCAAAGCTAAAAGGATTTTATAAATATTGGTTGTTATTTGTGATTATTATTAACACTAATTTATGAATATCTCTCCCTAAATAATCAGTAGAGAAGAATTTAGGGGCAAGGTATGGATATGGCAAGATCATACCTCATGAGGATTAGTTGAAGAAATCAGAGATATCTATTCTAAGGAAGATGAGTGTAGGGGTATGATATCTTTCTTAGAGTATATGAAGGGCCATCATGCAGAACAGAGATTGACCTTGCTCTGCTTAGTCTCAGAGGTCAGAAGTAGGAGCAATGGGGTAAAAGTTGCAAAGAAGCAAATTTTAGTTTGCTATAAGGAAGAATTCTCTAGCAAGGAGTGCTATGGAGAAGTGGAATGGGTTGACTCCAAAAGTGGTTGTTTCCCATCTCTGGAAAACCTTGAGCAAAGATTGGTTGACCACTTGGTGGGTATGGTGTGGAGGGAATGCTTTTTTCAGAAACAGGTCAGACTAAACAGCCACCACTGACATTCTCTAATGAAGCTAAGGAATGTATAGCGGCGTTTGAATGAAAACAGCAGCATTTAGTATCTAAAGTGTGCCACATCCAAAGCCAAACCTAAGTAGAAAAAAAAGGAAAGAGAAGTTTAGCTCATGCTTTACTTTGTGACAAGAGAAGGCTCAATTCTGAGATGGGTTGGGGGGAAATGGGATGTATCTGGAAGCAATTGTGATATGAGAACAAAAGTCATCAACAAAATTAAAAAGAAAACTTTGTTTACAAACTTAGAAATTTTCAGACATATTCAGTTTTTCAACAGTAGCCAGATAGAAGCAGGATTGAAATCTGGGAGTGTCTCAAAAATATGATTGCCTCTGGTTCACCTGATACATGGTTCCATCCGGTATAAGGGCTGTGGGGAGCTGAGGTAGTTGTACTTAACAATGCATCTGCCTCCTCACCAATAAATGGAGATTAAAAACACACTGATTAAGGTGCCTACTCCTTATTACCTGAGATCGCAAGCAAGTCATTTAACTACTCTATTTCCTCATTATTAAAATGAATGGGTTGGACTATCTGGCCTCTGAGGTCTCTTCCAGCTCTAAATCCTATGAATTCTAGTTTGTGCAAAGCATTGTATGAAATAGTAGTAGAGATACAAAGGAAAAGAAGAGGTGTCCCTTGTCTGCAAGGAACTTATAGTCTAGTAGGAGAGGCTATATCTGAGTAGATTGGCATCAGGGAGAGGTGAAAAAAAAAGTTATATCACAAAGGCAGATACTGATGATAAATTATGCCATGCTAAATTTGTGTTAATTTTTTCCCATAAGAAATTAACATGAGCCCATATTTCTCATAAAATACTTATAGTGTTTAGGAACAGTTGGTATTATCACCATTTATTTGGAATCATGAGATCCAGGTTCAAATCCTAGGTCCAATTCTTACTATTCCGGTGGTAAGTCAGCTCTCTTTTCTGAGTCTCATTTTTTCCACCTGTAAAATGGAAATAATACTTGCACTTTATACCTCACAGGTGATTGGAAGAAAAGCACTTTTGTCCGCCCTAAAGCACACTATAAGTATGTTTTAGGGAGTTGTTTATCAGCTCAGAAAAATAAATTAAATAAAGAGAGGTCAAGTGATTTGCCTAATAGTCAGTTATCAGAACATACAGGTTCTGAAATCTTGGTTTAAGTTACCTACACTGCTAAATGATTCTGTCCCTTATTGCCATAGGGAAGTATACCAGGGTATTAGCTATAGAGAATGCCATGCCTTTAAAAATGTATAGATGCACTGATTAAATGCTTCTTAAATCTAAGCTGGTGGGATAAGCTAAGTAGTAGATTGGATACAGAACTGTCTCTGTAGTCAGGAAGATATGAATTCAGAAGGTTAAGTTAAAAAGTTAGGGCAATTATTTTCCCTATTTTTAAAGGTGAGAAACTGAGGCAAAAAGAGATTAAGTGGCTGGCTCAGGGTCACACAGCTAGTAAGTGTCTAAGGAAGGGTTTGAATTCGGTGGCTCCAGGCCTATCCATTGTGTCACCTAACCATCCGGCACAGCGGTTCTCAACCTTCCTAATGCCGCAACCCTTTAATACAGTTCCTCATGTTGTGGTGACCCCCAACCATAAAATTATTTTCGTTGCTACTTCATAACTGTAATTTTGCTACTGTTATGAATTGTAATGTAAATATCTGATATGCAGGATGTATTTTCATTGTTACAAATTGAACATAACCCACAGGTTGAGAACTGCTGATACAGCAAAATACACTTCCAACTATAAATAAAATTAAATCTAGCTTCATTACAGAATGGGTAGTGGATCAATGCTTTAAAGAGTCAGAGGAATTATCGATCTAAATAAGAAAAAGAAAGCCAAACTTACAACCAAAGACACCTACAGATGTGACTTCAAAGTCAGAAAGTTAAGGCGCTAAGAAATACAGGCAAGTCATTTAAAGAGGAAGTTTAGAGTTATTTACAGTTTGTAGAAGAGGAAGATTTGGGCACTCAGTACTAACCAAGAACAACCTTTTAGTTATAATTGCCCTCACCCCACTGTAGCCAAGCTGAGCAGTGGCAGCATTTCTTTGTAGGTGAGAGTAACTTTAACTACATCTGTCTTTTCCAGCAGTTTCTGAAGGCAAGGAAATCTGATCGGTTACATCAGCGAGACTGTAAGTCTTATTTGTCTTCCTTTTTCTTTTCTCATGCTTAAAAGTAAAATGATGGCAGTAGCTCTAAGGTTCTTCCTCAAATATGAGGCTTACAAAGAAAAAAAAAACAAAAACAACACCAACACCTTAGCTAACAAGTCCCTATCCCCAGTATTAGGACCAATAAAAATGTTTGTTGAGTGGATTCTGATGGACTTCTTGCCCAAACTGCCTTTGCTTCAAGTTCACCCCGGGGTCTGCACCAATGAAATGTCCTGCCCTATTCTCTATTGTCAGGGACCAAAGCCAGGGCATTGTTGGATATAGGGCTCTGGAGCAGGTACATAAAAGGTGGGCCTTTGCAAAAAGAGAAGCCTAATATAGAGGAGAGAGCATTGGAGTAGGCGTCAGAAGACTTAGGTTTGACTCCCAGTTCTGCAATTCATTAAGTCACCATAGGCAAATCTATAAAGCTTTCTGAATCTCATTCTCCTTATCTATAAGGCAACTTGGTCTAAGAAGCAAGGTGATGCAAAGAACCATAGACACAGGTCCTGCATTAAATCCAAATCCTGTCACTTTTTGTTTGATCTCAGACAAATCACTTAACCTCTCTCTGTTCCTTGCGATCTTTATAATATGAGGGGGTTGAAATAGATTGTCTCTGAGGTCCCTTCCAGCTTTCAAATTATGACTCTATTTAGATAAGTGGCTTTTAAAGTGTGGTCAGGGGACTCCTAAGAGTCCCTGAGACCCTGAGACCCTTTCAGGGTGTCCACAAGGTCAAAATTATTTTCATAAGAATACTAAGACATTTTAATTTCCAACATGGTAAGTATCAATAGATATAACAAGAGCTCTTGGGGGAAGGTATTGTCAATAATTTTTTATGAGTACAAAGGGGTCTTGAGACCAAAAACTTTGTGAACCAAAAGGCTAAATGATCTCCAAGGTTTCTTCTAGCTCCAAGTCCTGTGATGTCTAAGTTTTGCCTGAGGGCCCTTTTTGGAAGAAAGGGTGAAGGCTAAGGAGTTGAGTCATTGCTCAGCACAATCAGAAAAGAGGTCACCTGAAGTAAAAGGGGTACATGGTGGCCTAGCTTCCATTCATCCAAGGCTGCTCCATCTGTTTGTGTTGTGGACTTCTTCACATTCTGATGAAACCCAGCAATCCCTTCTCAGAATAATGTTTTGAAATACATAAAATCAAAGGATATCAGTGATATTGATATTATCTTATCAAAATAGTTTTTTTAGAAAGTTCATAGGCCTGAGGTAAAGAACTGGACTAGGCCAATCCATGCTGCAATAACTAGAATGAAAGGGAGCATAGGGACAACAACAGAGGAAAAGAATTAAGTCCTCTGAGGATCAGCAGGCACAGACCACGGAAATTCCTCATCATTGCTTCAAGCATACCACCACTCTTAGATCATCCACCAAGTTGTCCAATCATTTTTCAGGCATGTCTGACTCTTCATGACCCCATTTGGGGTTTTCTTGGCAAATACTATAGTGGTTTGCCATTTCCTTCTCCAGCTCATTTTCCAGATGAGGAAACTGAGGCAAACAGGGTTAAGTGACTTGCCCAGGGTCACACAGCTAAGAAGCGTCTCAGGCCAGATTTGACCTCAGGAAGTAACTCTTCCTGACTCTGGGCCTGGCTCTATCTACTGTACCACCTAGCTGTCCTACCCAACTATAATAGAATGGAATTTGATTAAATCCTGCCCAATATTCTCTTCCAAAATGTAACATAGAATATTCTCCTATCATCACACTTCCAGGCAGAGCTACATACCACTACTGTTAGCCTAAGGCAAACCAGAATACGTATAAATTATGTTTTGTCTTCTGTTGCAGATGTACCCCCCAGGTCTAATACAGATAAGCCGAGAGCACACCTGACAGGTAATTTTTCTTTGTTGGCAATAATTCATTCCCTAGGAAACAATCAACTGAGCTACATGACCAGAGAGAGGTAGTCTGGCGTAGTATGCATTGAACAGTCCCTATGATTGGGATGCCATGATTTTCATTGAGAGTTTGAGGGCAGAAGCCAGGTTTCAGAACTATGGTGTCATCAGAAATGGGGCTCCTCTGTGAGGATATACCCTCTATCAATGGAATTCGACAACTACTCTGCAACTTACAACTCAGAGAGTTGCCTCGGACATTGAGGTTAAGTGATTTGCCCAGTCATCTAGCCAGTAAAGAAGAGTTAGAAAGGACATAAGAGGATGTCTGGTCCAACCCATCCACTCCACGGGGTTTACAAAGGACTCCTCTCTACAACATGCTCTTTGATGTCCAGGGCAAGCAAAAATGTTCTAACTGCCCACAAATGTTTCTTTTTTGCAAAAGGACCCCAAAAGAACCCTCTAGGTGTATCAGGTCAGAATATGAAGCCAGGTTTCCTGCCTTCCTTTTCCTCTCTCACCACCTCATCAAGCTGCTTCCCATATGGTACAAATTAGGGTGAAAAAATAGCCATGTCCCGAGATAGCCTCAATGTCTCATTTTAAGGATTTTCCAGAGTTCTAGGATATAAAGTACTTGGCTTCAAACTAGGAATCACATCTCTTCAGAAAAAAAAAAATCTTTAAAGTCTGGAATTTCCAGTTCTTTCTTGCGAGTGAACAGGACAAAAGTGTTACATGAAAAAAAAATCCTTGGCATTTAAACTCTCAGGGCTTTTAGAAAATTATTATTATAATTAGTAGTAGTAGTAGTAGTATTACCAAATGCAAAAGGGCAAAGGGATTTCCTGAGGGACTGAAGGTTATGGTTTTCCTCTTTAATTCCAAGAAGTAAAAGTATAGGAAAAAGTTAAAACAATAGCCTTGGTTCTGCTAAGTACCACTCCACAAAGGCCAGGACCATGACTTTTCTTCCTCAGTACCTAGCACAGGGTTCTATGCACAGCAGATAAATACATAGTGAATTGGGAAAAAAAAATCAAAATAACCTTGCTCCATATATGTACATACACACACAATATTGCAAAATAAGCTTTTCCCCAAGAACAAAAAAAAAATCAGGATTATTGATATAGAGGTACAGTTTCTGCCCCTCCTTTTTTTTTTTTTTTTCCCAATTCAGGACTCCAAATTTTGTCCCAAGTTTAGAAGGGTATCCTCCCAAGATCCTCTTGCTAAGCTATGAGGTCACTTCCAACTTAGTGACAGTCACTTGTTTCAAAATAATAATAAGAATAATAACATTTATGTAGTGCTAACATAGCACATAACTAGAATTTATATAGTGCTTAATACATGCTTTACAATTATCTAATCCTCAAGATAACTTTAGGAGGTACTATTATCCCCATTTTACAGTTGAGGAAGTTGAGGCAAATGGAAATTAAATGACTTGGCCAGGGTCACACAGCTAATAAGTACCTGAAGCTGAATTGGAGTCTTCCTGACTCCAGGCCTAGTGCTTTATCCATGTTAATATGTTGACAAGCTACAATTTCAGAGGTTTGGGTAATGCTTGCACCCATACAGATTGCAACCCACTACAATTTAGCAAAAATTCTTCAAGAACAGCAACAGCCAAAAAACTCATCACCCTGCACCCTGGTGAAAAGTCTCTCCAAATTAAACACGATAGTTCCTCAGGCAACAAATCAAAGATCTGTTTCCATACTTCAAGCTTTTAGTGCCTGGAAGGAAGGACCACCACAAGCATAGACGTCAAGAGTCTAGCATCACTTCCACATCACAAGGTTTTGCTGACCTGTGGGAAATTCTTTACTTCCACACCAATTAGTTCTTCCACAGACTACACACACAGAGCCTGAGATGCAGAGCACAAAAGACGGTAATAACTTGCCTCAGAAACACACCAGAGAAGGTTGAGTCCATGCAAGACAAACAAAAACACATTCAACAGCATCTACTTCCTCTCCAGTTAATTTTGTTTTTTTGCTGTGTTTTTGAGGGTTGTGGTTGTTGAGTTGTTTCAGCAGTATCTGATTCTCTGTGACTCCATTTGTAGTTTTCTTCTCAAAGATATTGGAGCAATTTGCTATTTCCTTCTCCAACTCATTTGACCGATGAGGAAAGTGATACAAACAGGGTTAAGTGACATAGCTAGTAAGTGTCTGAGGCTGAATTTGAACTCATGTCTTTCTGACTCTAGGCCTGGCACTCTATCCATTAGGCCACCCAATTTCTTCCTTTAGAATGGCCTGAGTTTAAATCGCTTGTTGAAAATCACAGAGCTAGTATTTATAAAAGACCCAAGTTGAATTCAGACTTCTCTGACTTGATCTTTATCCACTATACCACATTGCCTCTCAATGAATTTTGCTCATTTAGGACATTTTTTGAAACTTAAGTAATCAATTTTTAATAGACTATTTTGTAGTCCCCAAGGTGACCCCTATGACCTTTATTTTGCGATCCTGCCTGAATGCTTTATCAAGGGGTACATTCCTTCAGAATGAAAATCAGACACATTTGAATATCCATGGTTGTTACCACCTGCCAGAAAGAATGATTGAAATGGAGTAGCTTAGACACCCTTACACATTAACCCGACCAAATCACAGGCAATCTCAAGAAGCTACTTACTCTTATTCAGCACTTTGACCTTCCTTCCGTGATCTCTGATTACTTTATAAACATTAACTTTACTAAGCAATTGGGAGGCAGATGAACAATATCAAAGACAAAGAAAAAGGAGGCTCCTGTGGTAACTAATAAGAATGCATTCTTAATTTTTTGTTGGATATATCTCCTTTTGCAGCAAAGTGATCCATGGATCACTTATTTGGGAGACAAGGGAAGATCGTCTCATTCTGTATACGAACATAGGTGTTTGCGCATGGGCACATGCCATACGCTTTGGCTAAATACCAAATGTCAAATTGTGTCTGCAGAAGTAGAGTTAAAAAACAAATGGAACAAGGGCTATCTTTAAACTTCTCTTGCAAAGAATAATCAGTCACTTTAGGGAAGATTCATTGTGGTTGCCAGTACGTGAAAATGTCAACTAAGCCTGGGTCACTTTTCCATAATTGAAACATGATTGCGGGAAGTTAAAATGTTTCTGCTTGCCCTGGGCATTGAAGGCCAGACACTGGGCATCACAGACCACATGTCAGAGAGGGGATCCCTCCACAGCCCTTATAGAGGAGATGGGTTGTGCCTTTATGGGAGTTCTTGTAAGTCTATGCTTCTGGTCACATGGCTTCTATTAGAAGACCCACAATGAGGGAAAACATACAGTTCCCTGAGGCAGCCCTGCCCCTTTTTGGACAGCTGTCATTTTTAGGGAAGCTGTCCTCACACAGAGTCCAAATCTTCTTCTCTACAATTTCTACCCATTGCTCCTCTCTCTTCTTCTTCCACATAATAGCCCTACAAGTCTCTGAAGAGAATTATCATGTTCATTACTCCAGTTCATCCCTTCTCCAGGATGATCATCCCCATTTCCTCCTTCTAACACTCTCTCCCCAGTCCTCTCATCATTCCAGCCCCTCTCGTATGGATACATTGGATACATTGGAGATTTTCAGTGTCTTTTTTTTAAACTGTGGTGCCAAAATTTGAACATTATACTCCAGCTCTGTTATAATCAAGGTGGAATACAAAAAAAAGGAGGACAGGTGCTGGAGCCAACTCATCCTCAGCTCTCAGGAGCTGACGGTTAAATTTTCAGGGTGAACATTTGCTGATCAGAAATCAGCAAACACCATAAATCCAAGCTTGATTTGTTTTATTGATTTTCTAGATTTAAGAAAAGTCCCCTAGATGGCACAATGGATAGAGTGATGGGCCTAGAGTCAGGAAGACTCATTCATCTTCCTGACTTCAAATCTGGCCTCAGATACTTACTAGCTGTGTGATCCTGGGCAAGTCACTTAACCCTGTTTGCCTCAGTTTTCTCATCTATAAAATGAGCTGCAGAAGGAAACAGCAAACCACAACAGTATCTTTGCCAAAGAAACACCAAATGGGGTCACAAAGAGTCAAACATGTTTGGAACAAGTGACCAACAATAAAAATTTAAGAAAGCAATGCAAAAAATCTTAATAACACAGGTTAAACTTTAAAGTATCATAGGTAGATTTATTTTTCAGAGAGATACTTATTAAACATTTACCAGCTTGTCACTGAACTGAACTACCACTTCCCTCCTCTCTGCCCTTCTTCATGTAACTATGGGAATTATGGTTGCCCAATCTACAATAAAAGAGGCTGAGGCAGAGCTCTGAGCCAATGGCACTTTATCAAAGCATCCATGGCCCCCTCCAATGAAGTGGACCTCAGATCTTCCTCATGATTTGTGATGCTCCCTTCTTTTAGGGCCTTATTTTTTATAAAACTCGATATTAGATTTGGTGCCTGAGTATTCTAAAGAGGCATTTTATCCACTGAACCACCTGTGAGCTTACCAAAACGTCTCCCAGTCATCACATTCAGTAACTCAGCCAAGAAGACATTCAAATTTTATTGCTTTGAGATTACCCAGGGTTAACCCTGCCCTAGTTCTGCTAATTAGGGCAGGTGCTTTGGAAGCCTCAAAACACCAGATAACTGTGAGTCTCTGACTCTCTGTACTGAAAAATCTATAACTTGGCCAAAGCTCCCTATGTTGCCCTGACATAGGATTCAAAAAGCCGGATCAACCTGTCATAATGAGGGCAACAGAGGAGGACTTTAGTTGACAAAATGACTATATAAATGTATTATTGTTGTTCTTAATATCCTTATCATTATCTTGATTGCATCTTATTCAATGGAGCTCAGATGGAAAAAGTCCTGGCACTGATCATTATGCCGAGAGCATTCTTTTATACTGAATATTCTACAGATTATTGTAATGCTTTTTGTAATGAAATAAAAATATTAGGATGTAAGTTAACTAACAGCATCCTTAATGCAACTACAGAAGCAAAGGGGAGGAAGGGTATGGGTATGCACTTCATCCTTTTCCCACAAGTTTGATTTTTCCTATTGGATCCTTATACTTTAAAAGATTTTTATTTCATGCAACTTTGAGATTATGGGTATTTATGTGATGATATCTAATAAAATCATTCATTTTTACTGAATTGATGTTATATCCAGGTGATTATGTGCAACAGTTCCATCTATAATGATGTTCTGATTCCAGTAAGTGCCTTGGTTGAATTTTCAAGGATATTTTGGCATCCACATTTGTAGCATAGGTATTTATCATTATGGCTATTCGTGAACAATAGAAAGTTTCTGATATACAATTCGAACCACTGGGTCACATCTTGCTGCCATTCTTTTATCTGTACTTACATTTAGCACTTAGTTATTTGGTAGCTACTAAATCTTTGCAGCCTGAAGGGGTGTACTGCACAGTTTCTTATGTTCCCTTAGATGATCTGCATTGATTACCAATTCCAGGCTTCTTAAGGGATAACTCCTCCGTAGTGTCTGGTGATGACAATCTGGATCTAAATTCCCATAATGAACAATTCTGTTTTCAGAAGTACATCCACATCTCTAAGTCAATTATTTCACTCTTCTTTGTCAACATATATTTGACTGAGTTCATGGGTATGTCACCTAGGGAAGGACTTTCGATGACACTTAGATTTTAGCTTTTGCATCATCTCCAGGGGTAACTACTTTTAGTTACATTCAAAAAAATCTAGTGCTGCGTACCAGCTCTTAGCGTTTACTATTGCTTGGCGAAATGATGTCTGTCTATCCTTCTAAAAGTATTTCTATAGGTTTTGGACCTATTCATCATGTTCTCTGAGAATCTCTATCCATCCTTTTTCTCCTTTTGTGTAAGAATTAGGCATTATTCCATAGTTGAGATGCCTTACAGTAATGAGTCCAGTGTTTTATTAATATTGTATGAGCTTTTATTAGGATATTTTTCAAATCAGCTATAGTCCATTTTATAGTTCAGGAAGCATACATTAAGACTAATATTGCCTAAGTATTCGTTGCTTCCAGTATCATCTTCCTATTGATGATGAAAGAAGGAAGGAAATAAGAATTTATTAAGTGCCTACTACAGTTATCCCTTCCACGTCACAAGGGTTAGGGGAGTGGTATCCCACCATCTGGAAAACCTGCATAAAATATTTTTCCCCTCCCTTCATGCCAGAGAAGTTTGATTTTTTTTTCTTTTTCTTTTATGGGGTGTTTACAGTACCTTATTATAAAATTTGGTTTGATACTATTCAATGCTATACATATGTTTTAAGCATTTCTGAGTTTCTAATCTTTTTTTCTGTCATCTGTTGGCCTTCATGTGTTGTCTGTGACTTCCACAAAACTCCTCAAAAATACCCATTTAATTTCTTATGCTGACCTGTGGATATACCAAAACCATGACAGGGAAAGTTGTGATGTGGAAGGAGTAGCTGTATTGCTAGGCACTGTTCTATGTACTTTACAAATATGACCTCATTCGATCCTCACAACAACCTGGGAGGTAGTTGCTATTAATGTCCCCACTTTACAGTTAAGGAAACTGAGAGAAATAAAAGTTAAGTGATTTTCCCAGGGAGGGTTACAGAGTCAGTAAGAATTTGAGGCTGAATTTGAACTAAGGTTTTCCTACCTTCAGGCCTAAAGCTCTATCCACTGTGCCACCTAGCATATCTGATAATGATAATGATGATGATGAGTGTAGTTTTCCAAAAGCTGAACAATGTGTAATTATAACAACCCAAGTTTGTGCTATAGAAGACATGAGAAGATGAATCTCCCTCCTTTCTTTGTAGTTTTGGGGGATTCTGGGTATGGAATATTGCATATACTTTCAGACATGGTAGATGTGTTGGTTGAATTTAACTGCTCTTTTCACTGTCTTTCTTTTTTATTCTTTGTTTAAAGGGATGGGTTCCTAAATGTGGAAGGGAGAGGAATATATATGAAAGGGGTATACAAACAAGAGATATCACTAAAAAATGGGGAAAAAACATAAAGGTTCATCAAAAGGAAGGCTTTGTCCTTAATGACGTGCCATTTCTTTTACAGGGGTCTGTTGATCCCATGTAAGTAAAGTTAACTTATTTTGGTTTCCCTCTAGCTGTTCGACAGACGTCGATGACTCCTGTAAAAGACTCGTGGCCGGCTCTCCAGTGGGAACACAAACTTGGCTCTGCCTTCATCAAAAACCAAATGAACTACACCAACAAGTTCCTGGTGATCCCAGAGTCAGGAGACTACTTTGTTTATTCACAAGTCACTTTCCGAGGCAGCACACCAGAGTGTGGTAAAATCAACCAAAAGAATCAGTCCACCAAACCCAATTACATAACCCAGGTCATCACCAGAGTCACTGACAGATACCCTGAGCCCATACAGCTTTTAACAGGGACAAAGTCAATCTGTGAGATAGGCAGCACCTGGTTTACTCCAATTTACCTGGGGGCTGTTTTTTCTATGCAGGAGGGGGATAAGTTGATGGTGAATGTCAGCGACATCTCTCTTGTGGATTATACCAAAGAAGACAAAACATTCTTTGGGGCTTTCCTGTTATAAGAACAGAGGAAGCTGTCACTGTGAAATGATATTCTGTTTTCATTGAATGGTTCCAATTCCTAATTTTAATCATTTTTATGTACTTTAACTCAGAAAATTTCATGAAGGGGGCGGGGAAAAAAGAGGAGAGAAATTCCACTAAGTCTGCATTTAGGTGAAAAGTTCTGAGCTAGGAAAAGCACTTTATAATATGCCTAGAAGATGAGAATTCTAAGCAAGACAACAAGAGAAAGTATCATGGAACACAGAACCTCAGAAGTAGAAGAGATCATGGGCATAGAATGTTTGAGCTAAAAGTAACCTTAACACATAATTTCAGAAATGGAAGAAACCTTACAACATAGAATTTTTTAACCAGAAGGAAACTTAAAATGCAGAATGTTAGAGCTGGAAGGAGCCTTAAATAACAAAATGTTAAAATACAGAAGATCAGAGCTAGAAGGGGTCATTTTAAATTATCTAATCTAACCCCTTGATGTTTTAGGTGGGGAAACCAAAGCCAAAGAAGGAAAATGACTTACTTCAAGTCACACAGTCAACTAATATTGTGCAAATATGATCCCACTGGATCCTCATGACAACCCTGGAGGGAACATGCTATTATTATTCCCATTTTATGGTTGAGGAAAAAGGCAAACAGAGGTTAAGTGACTTGCCCAGCACCACCTACCTAGTAAGTGTTAGAGGACAGATTTGAACTCAGGTCTTCCTGACTCTTGACCCAGCGCTCTATCATGCCACCACTTAGCTGCCTACTGAACAGAAGAACAAGAGGAAAATTCATTAAGATGAATGATTTGATGTGTGCCCTCTCTATACCCTCTATAAACCTCAGATTCCTCATTGGTAAAGTAAGGGGATTGGACTAAGAAGTTTCACATAAAGAATAAAATACTTGGTTTAGAGTCAGGAAGATCCAGGTTGAAATCCCACTTCAGATATTTACTGTGTGACCCCAAGCACTTAACCTCTCTGTACTGGTTTCCTTTTCTATAAAATGAAGAGGTTGGCCTAATTGGTTTTAATTGTTCTAACTCCATGGTTTTAGATCCTAGGATCCCTTCAGTCCTAAATTATATGAGCCCCTGATCTTTAAGAAAATGGTTTTCCTTGATGTTCTGCTATAGATTTATCATTAGTAATTTGAGTTATTTCTTCCAGTTCAGTTATGTGACTCTCCATGCATTTTCTCAATGATGAGATGGTTGGATGACCTTTAGCTATCACAAAGTTTTCTCAACTGAACTTTGAAATCTCCTTGAAAGTGAAAAGGCAAGATAACATTCATCAGGAACTCTACCAAACAGGGATTTTTCTCATGCCAGATGTGGAATGTACCCAAAGTTGTGTTTTCTCATCATAACGAGTGAATCAAGAGATGGACATGTGCAATTAAAAGCAAGCACCATATAAAAAGCCCCTTTCTTTGATGGAAAATTAATCTGGCTTTCGATGTAAAAAAAAAAAAACATCAACTCACTAAATCCATATCTTCAACTAAGAACTAAAGAAATGACATATAGACCTTTTACTCAAGATGGCAAATTCTTACCTCACTCAAAGATGATGGGAACATTAAAAATCTTCAGAAAACTCACTTCAGAAACACCAGTGCCCAATTTGTTCCCACTCCAGCCAGGTATACTTCACCTTTGTTACCTGGAAGTTCATAGAAGATGGACTTATATTCAGAAAATGTGTGAACAATCACCAAACCTGAAGAAAGTCAAAATGGAAGCTAGGTCTAATTTGAGGCTGAATTTGGGTTGGTTCCTTTCTTTGTTTAAATTTGTTTGTATTTATTTTGTCATCATTGTAAGAAGGGACAAAGTGTTGTGGGAGGGAGGGTTTATAATCTTCAACAAGACGTCATGTTATCATTAGGAACCCCTTGATAATGAAAGAATTTCTCTTGAAGGAAAGATAGAAGAATTTAAGAATTTAGAGCTGGAGAAAATCTCGGAGGTCATTTAGTCAAACACCTTACATCTTACAGTTAGGAAAACCAAAATGAAAAGTGAGTAAGTGTCTTCTGTGAGGTGACCCAGGTGGTAAGTGGCAGGGTCAGGATTGGAACTGAGATCCCCCAAGTCCAGAACCAATGTACTTTCCACTATACCACAGGAGCAGGAATGGTGAAATGCCAACTTCTTCACATATATCCCCTCTTATTTCCCATCCTCACCATAAAATATTCTCTTACCTTTGGTCTACCATACTTCCTTAGCCATCTCTCATGGATGAGTCCCAACAGAAGGAATTTGCTAAACTGAGCTGAGGGAGAGGTTGGCAGGACAAATCTCAACTAAAGAGATTTGATTGAAGAGAAAAATGTGAATTCAGACTCCTTATTTGTGAAGCTAGTAAGTTAAATGTTCTTCTTGCATTATAAACATTATCCCCTCTCTGGACCTATCTTTATAAAATAATGGATACAGATTAGATCAGGGGTTCTTCACTTGGAACCACAGGGCTAAGATTTCAAGGGATGTATGAACTTGGACAGAAAAAAGTGCATTTTGATTTTTACTAACCTCTAGCTGAAATTTAGCATTTTGTTCAAATATTTAAAAATATAATTCTGAGAAGCCCATAGTCTTCACCAGACTGCCAAAGGGGTCCATAATACAAAAATAAGGTGAAGAACCCCTGGGCTAAGTGACTTCAACAGTTTCTTCCAATTCTAAATCCTGTGAGCCCCTGATTCTCTTATGGTGTTTCTTGTTCTATCTTGATTGAAGTCCTATGGAAGGTTGCCTAAGGAGGAAAAATCTTCCCAAAATCTTATGGGGAAATCTTCACAAAAGAGAACTTACAAATCAGGAGCCCTTATATACATTTGCTCTTCTATGTCACGCTTCACTGAAAAAAAATGTCTTGTCTGGACATGAATGTTTACAATAATAGGACTTTCCTACCACATATCAGGAAATGAGGCTCTGGAAAACCCCTACAATAACTTATTGTTGTCCCGGTTGTAAGTTTAAGTTATTTGTCAGTCTTCCCCTTCCATCTTTCATAGAAAGGTAGCTCAGGTATTTAACAGTCATTTTATATAACTATTTAAGATCCATTTGTCAGTGCATAACTGTGTCTGTGTTGTACATACACATAATGGTGAGTGTTGTACTGTTTTAGTGTGGTACGTAACACATTTTGCAGGTGACCAGATGATAGTTTATGTTCTAGTCAAGACAGCAAGCATTTGTTAAGGATCCACTATGTGCCAAGCACATAGTTCTAAAAATAGAGAAAGGCAAAAAGAGCCTGTTTTCCAGGTGCTCACAGCTTACTGAGTGAGACGACATGAAAATAACACTGCAAAAACAAGATAAATACAGAATAAATTGGAGATACTCTCAGAGAGAAGGCACTAAGATTAAGGAGGGCTGACACTGGCTTCTTGTAGAAGACTGGAAGGAAGCCAGGGAAACCGGGAGGCAGAGATGAGGAAGGAGAGAGTTCCAGTCACTGAGGACATGTAACATCTATGTCAGCAACTAACCTGCCAAAAAAAAAAAAATTTTCTTCCAGGAAGAAATCATAGGACAGGAGATTAAATCAAAGGGATATACTCAGGGAACAGATTTAAGGAGTGAATTTGACTCTGCTGCTAATGAACAGAGCTCTCTATACTTCGATATATAGATACACATAACTCTATAGATATATTCATGCAAATATATACAAGTATGGTCAAATACATCCATAAATATATACATGTCAAACCGTATTTAGAAACTTAAGCTGCAGATGTTTTTGTTTAGGCCTGTGATTTTGTATGTGTTGGCAAATACAGGTAAAGGAAGTTCCTTCTGCCAAACGAGATCAGCAACTCAGGGGAAGGTCAGGTGGTACAGTAAGTGAGTAGAGCACTAACCACATTCAGCCTCAGACACTCACCAGCTGTGTGACCCTGGGCAAGGTAAATCTCTTAATCCCAATTGCCTCAAAAAATCCAAAAAGATCAGCAACTCATATATACCTTCGAATCTCAGAAAGTTATCAGGAGAATGGAGAGGCTAAGCAACTTACTGATGGTCACACAACCAGTGCAGGTCAAAAGCAGGACTTGAGCACTGGTTTTCCTACCTACAAGACTGCCTCTGTCCACTAGTCCAGGCTGCCTATCCTGACTTCAGTTAAAGTCGCTTTTACTACTCGGCTGTAGAGGGAATTCACTTTGCTGCTTCTGCAGATACGAAGACAAAAACAAAAAAAAAAATTATCCTCATCTATGGATACCCAGCCATCATTCTAACCATTTTCAACTCCTAAGGATTCAAAGCACAATGAATTCTAGTTATCTAAATCTCCTTACTTAGATTACCAGAATGTCAGAGCTAGGAGAGACTTTGAGATTAGACTCACAGAATTCCATGAATCAGAATATTAAGAGCTCAAAAGGGGCCTTAGAACATAAAATGAGTGAGTTGGAAAGAGTCTCAAGGATCATCTTAGTCTGACATAAACCCACCTGCTGATAAGGAAACAGAGGATGATAACAAAAGTGATTTGGTCAACATTCGATAGCTGGTTGACAGCAGAGCTGATAATACTAAGACAGGTGTCTCTTGACTCCTAAGCTAGTGATTTTCCCACTCTACCTATGCAACTGATTAAAGTCATTGAAAATATAGCTATTCCTTTTTTTGTCACAAAATGTATAAAGATTAAGATAGTATGTGAGATCAGTTAGTAAATAATAAACCCATGTGTTTGCATTGGTTTTATGTTTTATGTTAAAACGTCACATACCCAATGTAAAATGCATTTTATATATTGATGGACCTGTACCTCACTGGTATTGTTTCCATAGTTTTGTGCACTACTGTATTAATGCCAATTAAAATAAATGCAATATTGTGTTTAATAGATGAGTTTTTTAAATGGTGTTGAAGTCCATGAACTCTTTCCTGTTTAATAAAAGCTTTCTTCTGTTTGTGGACCTGTGGGTTTTAATGCAATGGGAGAACTGACAAGCAATGACAATATTGAATCTCAAGATAGATTAGTTATATAACACCAAAAGCTACATCAACCCAGACAAAGAAAAGGAGAGAATTAGACTAATGACCCTGATAAGAAATAATAATTAGAAATCAGCAGCTAATTATCTCTACTTTCCACTTTTACCAGGAGATAGTATATCAAAGAATATAAAGTCAGTTTTCAAAAGAATAGACACAAGCTCTCAGCAACCGTGTAAAAAATACTCCAAATCATTAATAATTTGAGAAAAGCAAATTAAAACAACTCCAAGACACTGTGCCACATCTATCAGATTGACAAAGATGATAAAAGAGGAAAAAAGCAATTTTTCACAGGACTGTGGGATGGCAGGCACACTCACAACCTCTTGACAAAGCTGTGAAGTAGTTTGGCCAGTCTGGAGAGCAACTTGAAACTATCCCCACAAGGTCCCTTAACTGTGCGTACTCTTTGACTCATTAACACCACTACTAAGAATATGCCCCCAGTGAGTTCAAGGACAGAGGGGAAAGGGACCCATATGTACAAAAATATTTATAATGGCACTTTTTGTTATGCTGAAGAAACAAATTGGGTGTTCATCGGTGGAGAGATGGCTGAACAAATTATGGTATATAGACATAATGGCTATTATATCACACAAATATAATGCAATGCAATATAATACATTGCTTTATAAGATAGGATCAGCATTAAAGAAAGTTGGCAATGCTTTATATGAGCTGGTGCAGAGTTAAGTGAGCAGAAATGAATAACCAAGAGGGCAATTTACATGATGACTGAGATAATGTAAAGGAGAACAGTTTTGGAAGACTTCAGAAAACCTGATCAATGAAGTGACCAACTATGACTTTGGAGGACTAATAATTAAGCATGCTAACTACCTCTTGGCAGAGAGGTAATGAACTGGAGAAACATACATTTACAGATATAGTTAATGTGTATATTTGTTTTACTTAACTAAAGTTATTTGTTAAAAAAGGGAGAGCTTTGGGGGTGGAGCCAAGATGGCAGCGTAGCAGCAGCAACATATTACAGCTCTCACATAGCCACCCCAAAATACCCATAAAATAGGACTCTAAACCAATCCTACAACTCCAAAACGCACACAAGGATACTTCCCACTAAAGTCAGCTGGGCTATGAGGAACCATATCAGCACTGCGAACTGAAGCCAGCCTGGCCTGAAGCCGCAGCTGCTCCCTGAGGGGGCGGTGGAAGAGCTTTTCAGGTGAGTGGAGGATTAGCACCAGCTGCAGATTAGCACCAGCTGCAAGTGGGGATTGCTAAAGGGGGAGATAAGCATCCGGCCAAAAGGTCTCCAGAGCGGAAAAGCAAAAGGCAGAGGTTTTGCGCCCGCCTCTGCGTTGTAGCTCCCCACCCACGGCCTGCAGAAAGCAGGGGGACTGAGCGATTGTTTTCATGCCAGGGCTCTCGCGTTGAGCGGCCTGGATCCGGATCGTTGTCTTGGGCCTCGGTCTTGGAGTCTTCATTATCCAGTTAGCCGGAAGTCTACGGCAGCCGGGAGGACCCCAGCGATTTGGGACAGAGCTTTCCCTTCTGGAAGCAGAGC
>CM053585.1:252304577-252324370 GCA_028646515.1 Pseudochirops corinnae | reverse complement strand
CCACTGCCTCTGACGCCGCTTCCAGTCCGCACCGCACAGAGACTAGCTTGGCTCCGGCGTTCTCTTGCTCCACCCCTTCCTGCTACATCAGCAAGCTCAAGGGGCGTGGAAGATCTTCAAATCCTAGTATCGTTACAGGGGGGGGGTTGTGACTTTCAGGTAGTGTAATGTTTTTTAATTTTTTTCTCCTTAATCCATTTTCAATGTAAGTAATGTTTACCATGAAATATCTTTCATTTTCTTCTATTTTCTAGGCTTTTAATATTTTGTTTAATATTTAATGTTTACTATTTCTTGTTATCTCATATAAGTATTAGCTTTTATTTAGTCCACTCTAATTTACATGGAGTTTGTTTCCAGCGCAAAATTTAGTACCTCTTGTTGTGAGCTATTAATTCTTTCCAATTTTTTTCCCATAACTCTCATTTCTCTTCTATTTTTTCCTTCAGTGCTTTCATTTGATTTTTATATCATTTTAGCTCTTTAACAAAAACCTCTTACTTCGCCTCTTCTAACAATTTTAGTTGAACTTATAGCCAAGCTGTATTTTTCTTTGAAGTTTTGCTTTTAAATATTTTGTAGTTGTTATATTCTTCTAGGCTTGTGTCTTGATTATCCCTATTACCACAATAGCTCTTTATGATGGGATTCTGTTTTCTTTGTTTCTTTTTTTGTCTAACTCTTCCTCCAATCTACTTTCTGACTTTGAAATTTATATTAAGGCCAGGTTCTGCATACTTCTGGATGAGAATGTCTAGGCTGAATTTGTGTCCTTTTGGATCTTTATGCTGATTTCTTAAAGTTTGGGTATTGTATTATTTCAGGGTCTCAGGGACAGTTCAGTCTAGGAACCTGAAAACTTTCAGTTCTCCCGTACGAGTCTGATATGGGACAAAGTCTTTTCACTGCCCTCCTGGTTTGAGCTCAGCAAATTCTTGATCTGAGTTTGGATCTGAAAAACACACCTGTGAGTTTGACCCTCATTGACACACCAGCAGACTACTGCTTAACTTAGCCACTGATCTGTCAGATAAAAAGTTGTGTAGGTTCAGTATAATAGCTCTGTAGGCTCTCCTTTGTTCTCAGATTCCTTCTCTGGTTATTCCACCATAGGTTTCAGACTGAAATAGAGGATGGACCTGGGACCTTCCTCTACTCCTGGGATCAGAACCACACAGTTAATGTGTGACTTCTGAACTTGCTCTTTGTTTGGTACACAGTCTAGGACTCTGTATTAGCAAGCACTCTACCACACCTAGGATGGCCTTCTAGCACAGGTTCTCTGCTTTATAAAAGAAAAAGCTTTAAAAGGGTTAACGATCCTACTTTAATTACAGAGAAAAAAGTGAGTATAGAAAATACAAGCAGAGAAATCAGCACAAAGACCAACAGACAGGGCTCCCACTGTCTGAGTAAAGCAATATTGCTAGATACTTTACATACATCACTGGATCAAGGGAACACAGACATCTGAGCAGTTGGGGGACTCTGAACATATGGCTACTCAGAGTCTCACCCAGGAAATCAAAATATCCTTCTCATGAGTGAACCCTCCAAAGCAAAATGCCAACCCCCCAGAAAATATAACAAAGTTACAAAACCTACTTGACTCAGCACAGCTGTGAATGATCAGGATTTAAAGGAACAATCCTTCAGATGGTCACAATTTAGCCTGAGTCTGGGAAACTGAACTCCAAAAAGAAAACAATAAAAATCTCACCTTGCTTGAACTTACACATGCCCAATCTCTCTTCATCCTTGAATGCTACCTGAGGCTCTGGTGGCCTTCTCAATCTACCCTAGATGTGTGACTTGTAACTGAGCAGGGAACAATAATGCTGCCAGTGGGCACCAGTTCCTACATCTAGCACAACACCAGAGTGTCCTATTTGGGCCTGGGACCTCTTCTTCTTCTGGTGTACAGCCTCAGTGCTCTTCCATTTCCTTCACATTGGAATGTTCCATGTTGCACACTGTTAGCCGGACCTCATCCCCAGCGCCCATAGACCTTTCCATATGGTACCTATTATGACTTGGGCAGGATATATGACTCACTGTAATTTTTTTCTTGGATTTTCCAAGGCTTGGTATAGTCAATTTTCTAGATCTTTGGGGAGTTGTGATGGAGAGTTTAGCTGTATTAATTCCTGCTACTTTATTACATCATCCAACAGGGCAACTTGACTATGGCAAAAGGCATTGCAAGAGCTAACTCTCTACCATGGTATAGTGCAAAGAGCAATTTCTGAAGTGAAAAGACCTAGGGTCAAATCCTAGCTCTTCCCCTTGCTATCTATGCATTCTTTGTCAAGTCACTTAACTTGTCTAAGCCTCTGTTTTCTCATGTAGAAAATGAGCATTACATGAAATCATCACTAAGTTTCTTTCAGCTCTAAAATCCTGTCATTTCTATGCACTCATCATTTCATACATGAATCCTCTCTTGATTCCCATAGGCATCAATCCCTTACAGATGCTAAAGAGACTTTGGCCAGCTCAGGTAACGGACTTAGATGACAAGAATGTTAAAGCTTAAAGATAACAGTTACATAGACTGGTAAAACAAATTCCCACATTAACCTGAATTTTAGGGCAAAGAAATAAGCATTCTTAACCACCTGTTATGTGCCAGGAGCTGTGCTAAGTGCTATATAGGTATTACCTTAATTGTTCCTCATTATAACCCCATGAGGTAAATGTTATTATGATCTCCATTTTACAGTTGAGGAAACTGAGGCAGACAAAGGTTTAAGTGCCTTGCTCAGACTTGTCCATAAGCAATAATAATAAATGTCTCATTTTGAGTTCATCACCCATCTTTCAGGAGGTAAATGAAGTTGTTTCATCTTTGTTCTTTTGGACTCATGGGTTCTCATTGTGTTAGAGTTCTAAAGACTTTAAAATTGTTTTTTTCTTTGTAATGCTCTTCTCATTGTATAAATTGTTCTTCTAGTACTGCTTACTTTGCTCTGCATCAGTTCATAATGGTTTTCCTAATTTCCTCTAAAATTTTCCTGTTCATTATTCCTTCTGGCATAATAGTATTCCATTACCTTCATATGCCAATTGATTTAACTATTTCCCAATAATAGGACAGATCCCAATTTTGACTACGATAGAAAGAGCACATCTGACTTTCACTGATCCCTTCATCACAACCCAGTCAAACAATCCTTCTGCCCTCAGACCTCACAAAGTGGCTGGTTGCAAATTTCTTGTACATTTGTCTTGCATCATTTTATATGCTAGTTAATTCTGTGGGTTGTATCCCTTTCCTAGATCTTCAGCTCCATCAGGGCTTTTTGTCTCACCCAGAATCTAATACAGTATTCTCTCTGCTCATGGTAGGAGCTTGATAAATGAACTTCCAATGAACTTCCATATGGGACAAAGCCCACCAGGCTTCAGTCAGCTCTCCCCCTGTCAGATTGTTTTACTCTGTCTTCTGCTAGAAGCTTTTCTCATCCCTTCCTGTGTTTGTTGTCCCTGAACCCTCCTGTGTTGACTTCTCTCAACAGGGCAGGCAAGCCAGTCTAGCTAAATCAGTAAGATACTCTGAGGAAAAGATGGTAGGCCACATGTACCAGGCAAATCAAACCATCTCAAGCACCATCTCCCTTCAGCTAGGTGATACAGTAAATAGAGTGCTGGGAGTCAGGAAGACCTGAATTCTAATTCAGTCTCAGATACTTTCTAACTTTGTGATCCTAGGCAAGTCACAAGCTCTATTTGTTTCCTCGCCTCTAAAATGGAGATGATTATAGTACCTACCTCACAGGGTTGTTGTGAGGTTCAAATAAGATAGCATTTGTAAAGCATTTATCATAGTGTTTGGCACATAGTAGGTAGTACATGTATATTTATATATACACATAATTATATACATATATATACATATGCACACATATACACAGAGATATATACACATGTGTGTACATATATATGTACCTGTATGTATGTGTGTCCAAATATGTATATATGTTTTTGTTACTGTTATCTTAATAAAGACAACTCAAGACCCTGAACCCCAAAGTGCTGATAACAGCAGCATCCCCCAGACTACAGCTGGTCCTTCTAACTCAGCCCTTGTAGCCATCATCAAAGGGAGCAATTCTTATGGAGAAGGGGTACAATATCCCTTCCAACAACAACCTCAACCACAACCAACTGCCACTGGTGGGCAGGTAAGCCCAAGAGCCCTGAGCTAGCTATGTTGTGCCTTCTAGAAAAGCAGCAGCTCTAGATCATTGACTCTGCTTCCAGCCTGGCCCTGCTAAAAAAAAAAAAAAAATGCTACTCTATAGACTCTATCACCTAGCTGAAGGGAGATGGCTCCTGAGGGTGTTTGATCTGCCTGTGGCCTGCTATCCCTCCCTCGGAGCACCCTACTAATTAAGCTAGGCTGGCTTGCCTCTGGTGCTTGGGGCAGTCCATGTTGATGGTAAAAACAGAAAAACATCTGTTTCTGGGTCCAGGAAAGTAACCCTTATGGAGATGTGACCTGGCCATTTCCTCTACAGATGCCACAGACCCCATCTCCTTAGAAACCATAACTACTGAAGATAGAGGAAAATGAGAATTATGTTCGCCAAAATCCATGGCACCATCAGCTGGGTGAACATTGCAAAGAGATAACACTTTATTAATGGAAATGACAGAAAGGAAGACTGTATTATCATCTGCTTTGCCTTTACTTCCTAATAACCACAGTCTCTCCATTTGACCTGAAACTGAAACCTTCTCTAGGTGCTCTCTCCCCCATTAGAATGTGAGCTCCTGAGAACAGGGACGGTCTTGTTTTCTATCTGTATGTCTAGCACTAAGCATAATGCTTGAGCATACAGCAGGCATCTGATCAAAACTTTTCTATTCATTCATTCAACATCAACAAACATTTGTCAAGCTCCTACTGTGAGCAGAGAGAACACTGTATTAGATTCTGGGTGAGACAAAAAGCACTGATGGAGCCTAAGATCTAGGAAAGGGATACAACCCACAGAATTAACCAGCATATAAAATGATGCAAGATAAATGTACAAGAAATTTGCAACCAGCCACTTTGTGAGGTCTGAGGGCAGAAGGATTGTTTGACTGGGTTGTGATGAAGGGATCAGTGAAAGCTGTATGAAAGAAATGGCATCTGATCTGGGCCCTAAGGTCAGGGAAAATTTCAGCATTGGAGGTTATGGGAGAGAGAAAAATTCAGGTATAGAGAACATTGTGAGCAAAGGCATAGAAATAGAACAGCATGGGATATTCCCAGAGGATGGCCAGTAGCACAGTTTTGTAACATATAAAAAGGGGTACTGAGAGAAAAGTAGGAAAGGTAGGGAGGCATTAGACTATGTAGGACTTTGAATGCCAAGATTAGGTTTGGAAACTTGGTGAATGATAGAAAGTCTCTGAAGGATTTTGAGCTTGGAAGTGACATGATTAGATCTACACATAACAAAGTCATAACTATGGATCTTGGCCAATGGGGCAAATTAAGTGGAGGCCAGGAAGGAGGAAGAAATGGGAAGGAAGAAGAGGAAACAGTATATAGCAGCAGTGGCCACACATGAGTGAAGTTACCCAGGCTTCACTGCTGAAGGAGTTGCCAGAGAAGGACAAGGGGAGTAAAAGGAGGGTAGAGAGTTCCTGGGAAGATCCCCACCGTGAAAAGACCCTGAAGGAACATGAAGCATGGTGCAGAGATGTCAGTAATCCCTCAGAAGAATCAGAGGAGGCCTTTGCAGGCACCAGATAGTGGCTCACTGGGAGCAAAGGCCCATTTACTCCTCACCAGTTATAGCCCTACTCTATATTAATACGTAAGACTTTTGTAATGCTTTAACATCTGCAAAGTTCTTCATGCAGATTATTTTATGTGCATGAAGTAGTTACCACAGACATTATTATCCCCATTTTACAGATGATGAAACTGAAGCTCCAGCAAGCTATAAGCAATGTACCCATAGTTCCAAAGCTAGTGAGTGTAAGAGGAAGGCTGGGCCCTGGTCCTGCTGACTCCAAGTCCATCGCTCTAACCATCACACCAAATTGCTCCACCTTGTGTTAAAAACAATGTGTTGTAGATAACATAGAATCATGAGAGCATAGATTTTGAGCTGAAAGGGCATTTTAGAATTCAGCTAGTCCAATCCCTTCATTTCACAGATGAGGAAACTGAGGCCCATAGAAATGACATGATTTCTTCAAGGTCATAGAGCTAGTAAGTGGTGGAACCAGGTTTTAAACTCAGGTTCACTGACACCAAAATCCGGTGTTTCTTTCTACTCAATACTTATTTCACACACACACACACACACACACACACACACACACACACACACACACACCCCCTTTACATAAACATCTGGAGTTAGAGAGGATCTATTCAGACAGAATTAATGAATACATCATAGTGTGATCTTAGAGAGCACTGAAAGCCTACTTGACAAAAAACAGAGTCAGAGGACCTGGGTTCACATTCTGACTTTGACATTGATTAGTCAAGTCATCTAGCCCTTCTGACCTTCAGTTTCCCCATCTATAAAATCGTGAGGTTGGACTGGATGATATCCAGGGTCTCTTACAGTTCTAAATCCTGTAATCCTTAAATCTCCCCACCACCTTGAAATCCCCAACATTTGTGTTATTTTTTGGAGTTTAAAGACCTGGAAAGCCCCTATGAAAATGCAAATAAGTTACCTGAGATCAGTGAGGATTAGCTTAAGATTTCATGGATGAGGCATTTGAGCCAGGCCTTAAGATGAGCAGGATTTTCAGTCCTCGGAGATGGGAAATAGAAGGCATTTGAGATAAAGAGATTAAGGTAAATTAATCTTCCACTATTGAAGGAATTCTTGCTCTGGAAGAGGGATGGGGTCAGAGCAGATTACAGTTGATGTATTACTTTCTACCCTACTCATGACCTTGAGCAAGTTGCTTGAGCAACGTCCTTTCTGGTCATCAATTTCAACATGTATAAAATAAGAGGGTTAGACTAACTAATCTCTAGGCTCCATTCCAGTTCTGCTGTTCCATGAGTGAGTCCAACTACAAACGCAATTAGGTATATTTATCAAGTACCTAATGTAAGCTTAGCAGCTGCATCAAAATTAAACTCTGGGTGCCCTATCTTGCTGTTGCTCTGATCCAGGATTTTCAAATATTCAAAGGTTAGGCTAGAAGATTACAAGCTCTGGCAGCCCCTTCCTAGCTGGATAGATCTGAATGAAAGCATAGTTAGCTTGTATATCCAATTCTCAAATAATAGGAACTGAAGACAAATAGACTAAGCAAGGCATCAAGATCTAAAAAAGATTTCAACAAGGCTAAAAGACAAGCTACATCTAGTAAGATGGAACTCAGTGATAATTGATGTCAAGACCTACACACAGGTTCACAAAAACCAGCAGCACAAATGTAGGATGGAAACCATGCCTTTATGAAGTGGTGTGTAAAACGATTGGGGGGACGGAGCGATGCAACTCAATGCAAGCCAACAGGGAAGCATTACCACCACCACCACCCCCCAAACCTAAGCCTTCATTAACTGACAGTGTCCAGAATAAGAAGGACAATGATCTCATTATACTCTGAGCCTAGACTATACGTGAAATGTTATGTAAAGACTTTGACAAATTCAAGTCCAATCAGAGGAGGAGGACCAGAATGTTTAAAAACTATGCCATATAAGCATCAGGGGAAGAGAAGGGAATTGGCATTTTTAAAGGACCTACTATGTACCACGCACTGTGCTAAATACTGTTTTTACAAATAGTGTCTCATTGATCCTCCCAAAATCCCTACAAGGTAGGTGCTGTTATCTCCATTTTGCAGTTGAAGAAACTGAGACAGAAATTGAATGACTTGATCAGGGTCATACCGCTAGTAAATACTTAAGTCATATTTCAACTCAGGTCTTCCTGGTTCCAGGCTCAGTGTTCTATTCACTGTACCACACAGCTGCCTAGCTAGATCAGTTGAAGAAGTAAGGGATGTTTAGAGTAGAAAAGACAGTAGAAATACCATAATATTCTTTAATTACTTGAAGGGCTATACTGTGGAACTGTGGTTAGATATGTTCATCTTGGCCCCAGAAGAGAGAATTAGGAATGACAGGTAAAATTTACATTAAGGCATTTTTCATGTTCCACATAAAGAAATAAGTCCTCACAATTGGAGACATCCAGATGTGGAAAACCATCCTCATAAGGTAGTGAGTTCAACATCATGACATCTTCAAAGAGTGTTAAGATGCCCACTTGTAGACAGAATATCCTTAGGTACATGCTAACCTAGATTACCTCTAAGATCCTTTCTCATTCCGAAATTCTGTAAATGCTGGCCAGCAATGAATATCATCTACCTCCCCAGAACCAGTCTGGCTGAGAAATCAAAGGAGATGAAGCCTGCATCAGCAGAGAAAATGTAACCATGGCTGATTAAATCACAGATCCTTACTTTGAAAGCTCTATCTCCCATAGTGAGGGATGATTCACATAACAAAAGGATAGTGCATAGTCTCTGTCCATAACGTGCTGATACTCTAACTGGAGAAAAAAAAGATATATGGAAGTAAAGGAAAGGAACAAACATTTATCAGATACTTATTATGTGCCAGAAGCTATGCTAAATGCTTTAAAATTATTGTCTCATTTGATCCTCACAACAACCCTGGGAGACAGTTACAGTTATTATCCCTACTTTATAGCTGAGGAAAGTGAGGCAAGCAGAGGTTAAGTGACTTCCCCAGGGTCACACAGCTAATAAGTATCATTTGAACTCAGGTCTTTCTGATTCTAGATCCAACACTCTATCCATTGTATCACCCAGCTGCCTACAAATATGCATGAAACCTTTAATAAGTAGAATTATAAAAAGCACTAATCTATGTTTATTGGATAGCTGGACAACATATGAGAAGTTACTAATCATGGGGTACATAAAATGAATCCAAAATGAGTTAGAGCCATTTTGCCCACAGACAACTAATTTCCTTTTATCCAGAAGGATTTAAAATGTATGTCAGTGGGAAGCCATGGCAGTGTGTTAGCACGCAGAGGAATCCATAATCCCCAAAAACACCTCCATAAAGTTTTCAAAATGCGCCATCAGGCACGATGATAATGCAAACCAAAGAGAAACCATTATAAGAGTCTCCATCCAATATAGGATTGAACAAAAAGACTGTCAGAACCCTTCAGAGGCTCTGAGCAAAGCTAAGCCTGGGTAGGTAGACAAAACACATAACCCCAAGTACCTAGAAAGCTTGTGCCCACAGCAGTGGACAGGACCAGACCAGTGTCCAGGCAGCACAGGATCCAGATAACCCTGTTGAGTCACAGTAGGACATAGGGCCAAACCAACACTCTGTACTGTACTGGGTTCAGGCAGTGCCTCCTGTGGTCTGGAGGTAGCAGGGCTAAGGCAAGGTCAAACCAGTGCCCAGGCAGAGCAGAACCCAGGCAGCCTGGGACTGGGTACAGATAGAGGCACCAGGTAAACTAGGGCAACACTTGTAAGTGAAACATCTAAAGTTCTGTAGACCTCCTGCCAGAGCAATGAACAACATGCAGTTATCACTGGGGCATTCCAGAGTCATAGTAAGGGACGAAACCAATTCTGGGTTTGGGACTATGCAAAGGAGAAGTTTGAGGAGGAGTCAATGTCAAATCCAAGCTGAGTGACCAGGTGATCCATTGCACCTAGGACCAAGCAGACCTGCCTAATACAGTCTAAGAATGCAACAGAGAGTAGCATCTGACCCAGGGTCTGAGGCAGGAGATTTGAGCAGAGAAGAAAATAATGAACACAATTAAGAAATACTACGGACTCAGAGAAACCCATGAGGTAAAAACAGAAGAGAGTAACTTCTTGACAACAAATCCAAATAAAGCCTCAAAGGAAAAATACCCTGCCCATAATGACTCTAAGAGTTCTTGGAAGAAATGGAGCAAGAGATAAAAGATAGACTATTCAATGAAATGATAGCTAAGGAAGAAAGAATATCAAGGAAACTTAATAGATTAGAACAGAAGACAGTAAACCTTACTGAAGAATTGATCTCCTTGAAAACTAGAATGTGTCAAACAGAAAGTAACAATGCCATAAGGAAACATAATTTTTTTTCAAATTGAAAGATTTAAAAAAAAAAAAGAAGAAGAAAATGTAAGGTATATATTATCACAAACAATTAACCTGGGAAACAGGTCAAAGTAAGATAATCTAGGAATGATTGGACTACTTGAAAATCATGACCAAAAAAAAGGGCCAGAATGCTTTATTTCAAGAAATCATAAACTGTCTATATCTTTTAGAACCCAAATATAAAGTGAAAATAGAAAAAAAAATCTGCTAGTCTCATCAAAAAAGTCTCATAATGAAGAAATTATTTTCCTTGTTATGCCTTTTCTTCTCTTTATCATTTCATACAAGTATTACCAGGCTTTTTTTTAATTGCCCACCACTATCACTTTTTACAGTGCAAAAATATTCTCACATTCATATACCATAATCTGTTCCACAATTGATGGATACTCCTCCCCTTAGTTTCCTGTTCTTTGCCACTACAAAAAGAGCTGCTAAAAATATGTTTATGTGCTTGGTTCCTTTTCTTCTTTCTTTGAACTCTTTGGGGTATAGGCCTATTAGTGTTATGTCTAGATCAAAGTAGAAGCATAGTTTTGTACCTTTTGGGACATAATTTCAAATTGTTTTGCAGAATGGTTATACCAATTCCCAGTTCCTCCAACATTAATTTGCCTGTTTTCTCTCAGGCCTTCAAACACTCTCATTTCACTTTTTTTTTTTAAATTTTAGTCATCTTTGTAGATCTAATGTGTGTGAAATGGACCCTCAGAGTTGTGTTAATTTGTATTTCTCTAATTAGGAGTGATCTGAAGTACTTTTTAAATATGATTGCTGGTAGCTTGGATTTCTTCCTTTGAAAACTGCCTATACATATCATTTGACTCTCTATTGCTTAGGAAAATCTCCTTCTCTTCGCCTCCCTTTACCCCCTGTAGCCTATCATCCTTATAATTCTTCCCCTTTGCCTCTTTCCCTTCTATTTCTCTGTTGAGTGAAATAGATTTTTGTACCCAACTCTGTGTGTAATATTCCTTCTTTTGACCAGTTCAGATGAGAATGAAGCTCAAGTGTCAGCTGCTTCCCCACCCACCTCATCCTCTTTGTTTGTATAAATACCTACTAATACACCCTATTATGATGTAATGTTTTCTAGCTTACTTTTCCCTATCCTCACCCAACAGTGTATTTTTCTTCTCTTTTCTTTCCATTCTCAAGACCTAGAAAAACCACTACTGACCTTGAGTAATTAGACTCCCTCTGTGAACCCTGATTATGGTAGAATTCAAAAGGGTCACAGGTATCATCTCCCCATATTTGAATGTAAGCTGTTTATTCTTGTTTAGTCCTTTATCATTATTCATTCATGTTTACTTTTTCATGCTTTTCTTCACTCTTGTGGTAAACTTTAAAATTTCTCTGCAACTCTGGTCTTTTTATCAGAAATGCTTGGATATTCTCCATTTCCCCCCCCATAGCATTATACTTCAATTTTTCTGGATAAATTATTTGTGGCTATAAGCTCATATCCTTTCCCTTCTAAAATACTGCATTCCAACCATGCTCTGCTGCCTTATATTAGAGGCTGCTAAATTATGCAGCTCCTTGGTACTTAAATGCTTTCTTTCTGGCTATTTGCAGCACACATACACACACAGAGACACACACAAACACACATATACATATATATATACACATACATATACATGTGTACATGTGTGTGTACATATAAACACGTATACATATATCATGCACATTTTAATGTAGAAGCTCTGGATTTTGTGTTGTTTCCTAAGAGTTTTCATTTTGGAATTTCTTTCAGAAGGCGACCAGATTCTTTCAATTTTCATTTTGCTTTTTGGTTCTAAGAGACTTGGGTAGTTTTAGGAGTTCTTAAAAGAAGATGTCTAGGCTTTTTTTTTGGTCATGGTGTTTAGATAGTCCAGTGATTCTAATTTTTTTTCCCCTTGTTTTCTAGGTCAACTGCTTTTGCTATGAGATAATTCACATTTTCTTCCATTTTTTAGCCTTTTGGCTGTGTTCTTATTTCTTGTTACTTCGTGAAGTCATTGGTTTCTATTCAATCCTTTTGAATTTTGAAGGATTTTGTTGTTTGAACAAAATTTTCTACCTCTTATTTCAAGCTTTCAGTTCCCTAATTCTTTTTTATAACTCATTTCTTTTCTAATTTTTTTCCTCAATCACTCTCATTCCATTTATAAAAACATTTCAAATTTAAAAAAAAAACCAAAACTCTTGCTTCATCTCTTCCAAGAATTCTAGCTGAGTTTGTGCCCAAGCTGTTGTTTTTCTCTGAGGCACTGCTTTTGAATGTTTTAGAGTAATTTTCTTCTGCATTTGGAGCATCTCTGCCACAATAATGTCTCATCGTTTTTGTGATTCTTTTTTAGTTTGTTTGTTTACTCATTCTTTTAACACACATCCTGAATTCAGACCTTACATAAGGGATGGTCTCTGTCTTACTTTTAGAGAGAAGGTCTAGATTGATGCTGATGCCACTTTCTTGACGTATTGAGTGTTATGTTATACCAGAATCTCAAAAACAGGCTGGGAACTTACAAACTTTCAATACTCCCAAAGAGGTCTAATCTGGAGCAAAGCCTGATTGCTGTTCCTTGGTCTTAGCTCTCCAAGTTCTGGACCTGGGCTTGGGTCTGTGCAAGAATAAACTATTGCTGGACTCTGCTCCTAACAGCCAAGTGGAAAGCTCTGTTGATTCAAAGTGGCAGAATTATAAGCTTTCTTTTGGTCTGGGTTTCTCCCTTGGTTATTCCTCTATAGGTTTGGCTAGATGCTCAAGTCAGACCTTGCTCTGTGCTTAGGGTCTAAATCACACCACTAATGCTGCTGGCATTTAAATTTTCACCTTTCTTGGCATACCAGCCATGGACTTCCTACCTGGAAAGACAACACAAGCCACTGCCCCTTATCCTTCATCCTGGATCTATGACCCAGGATTGGGGAGTAGACAACAAAGCTGCCAGTTGGCACCTGTCCACACTACAGTGCCCCAGTATGGGTCTGGGACCTCCTTCCATGCTAATTAATATACAGCTTCTCCCTGAGTACCTGCATGTTCCACATGCTGTGTTTTTCTCCTACTCTGTCTCCAGTTGCTCAGACACCTGTCTGTCTCTCTATCTGGGCCAGACAAAGGACTCATTGTGACTTTTTCTGGATTTCTCCATAAGGATTCAATATGATGTGTTTTAAAGGTCTACTTGGAGGAATTGTGGATGGGAACTCAACTATTGCTTCTTTCTACTCTGCCATCTTGACTCCATCCCCAAAGGGTGTTTTTTTTATAAACAAAATATTGTTGGGGTCTATGTTCTAATACATGCTTTCATGCTCTTAAATTTTATGGGTGAGCCCATCTGATTCACGTTCAAGATTTTTTATTGTTAACTGTGTATTTCTATCTATCCTGTCCTATTATGCTTTTTCCTTTCTTTGCTCCCAATCTCCTTCTTTACGAAGAATAAAAAGAAAGAGTTTACTTAATATTCATGTTCTTCAGTTGAAGTGATCTCTTTCTTCCCTGAGTCCAGTCCCCTGTCACATATTTTTTTCAAGTTTTTGTTTTTCTTTTTTTTTCTTCATTTCTTTTAGGAAGAATGTGATGAGAAGGAGCTATCCAAGGTATTGTCCAAAAAAATAAAAAAGAGAAGGAAGGAAAGAGAAAAGAAACAAAACAGAGTCATAGAAGTTTGTTTTGTTTTGTTTTAATGCACAAGCAGGAGCAGTAGAAAGCCATCAAGCAGGACAGTTTTGAAAGTTATTTTATATGAATGTTATGAAACACTACTGTGATTTAAGAAATAATGATGGAATGGTTTCAAAGAAACCTAAAAAGACTTGTATGAACTGATACAAAGTGAAGTGAGCAGAACCAGGCAAACAATGTACATAGTAACAATAATACTATAAAGATGAACAACTCTGAAAGACTTAGAAATTCTGATCACCAAAATGACCAAACACAATTCCAGATAACTCATGATGAAACATGTTACCTATTTCCAGATAGAGAGCTGATAGATTCAGAGTTCAGACTCAGGCTTTGTTTTTGTTTTTGTTTTTGTTGTTGTTGGGGGTAGAGGGCCAGGTATATATTATACAAGAATTTGTTTTGTTTGATTATATATTTGTAAAAGATTTTGTTTTTTCTTGCTTTCTGCAAGGATAATGGAAAGAAGAAGTAGGATGGGGAGAAGGCAGACTTGAAAATAAAATAAAGTTGAATTTGTTTTTTAAAAAGCTGTGCATTTATTTTATTGCACACATAAAAGAAAGCTAAATATTATAGAGATCCACAGTTTCATGTCTAATTCTCTTTTTCTATTCTTCTTATATGCACAAATGTTTATATCCTTTGTGCTCATTAATTTCAGAATAAAATTAGAAAGGAAATTTTAAAATTCATATCAATGCTAACCTTCTTTATTATTTCAAATACTAGCACTAACAATTATCTATGTGACTTTGGCAAATCATTTCATTGCTCTGAAATTGTAGTTTACTTGTCTTTAAAGTGAGGGATTAGATTAGATTATCTCTGAAGTCTATTCCATATCTAAATCCAACAAAATAAAGATGAAATCCATGTGGGCTGTAGTAGTCGGGAAACACTTTGCTGCAATGTTAGAATACATACCAGCATTTGAAGATGGGGATGGATACTTTGGGGCATAAATAAAATGATTATAATTTGAAATAATATTTTAAAAGCTCTAGGGAAACATGCTATTTGAAAGGAACTCTATGACTCACACATTTGTACGGTGAGTTCTTCTTTTGTCATATAAATTATTCTCTCGTATATCAGTTCTGTGTGCTCAGATTTCCATATGCTCATCTGTGACTCATGTTATCAGAATGTTCTATGATAGGTTCATTTGAATTAATTTAACTAGAATTTCTGCTTAACTTTGGGTTAAGAGTTAACTTAAGGGTATATTTTTATGTTTTTTACCTAAACCCAATATAACAGTCAGATTTGTAGGAACAAGAATTGTATGGGGCTCATGGATATCATTTAAAATATCTATCCCCACTATCCAGGTCTACCTTGGAGTCACGGACACCTGAAGTCAAGTTCTGCCTCAAATTCATACATGATCCTGTTACATCCTTGAACCTCTCAGTGTCCCAGCCATCTCCCTAAATCTACAAGTTACAAAGTGATTGCCTATTTGCATAGTTACACAGGGATATCCCCATTGGAAGTTCCTTACACCAAAGAAGTTTCTCATACCTATTTTAAAAAATAAAATAAAATTCACTAGTGTCCTCTTCTGGTGTCTCTTTACAGTGTGGGGAGAGGATAGTTCTAAATTCTCAAAAACTGTGCTGAGTCTTGCCAATTCTCCCAAACTCTATCAAAGTGTTTTTTCTAAAATACAAGTCTGACCATGTCGCCACCTCAGTAGACTCTGATGGCTCCCTATTATGTTCAGGATCAAATATAAAATCCTGTTTGGCACTCAAAGTCCTTCATGATCTATCATACATTTACCACCTTTCTAGTCTTTTTACACCTTAATTTCCACTCACCATACTCTTCTGATCCAGCGACACTGTCCTCCTCACAATTTCACAAACAAGACATTCCATCTCTTGACTGGCATTTTCTCTGACTGACCCCCATGTCTGGAGAGTTCTCATTCCTCATTTCTGCCTATTGGCTTCCTTCCTTCCCTGGCTTCCTAAAATCTCACTTTCTACAGGGAGCCTTTCCTAAACCCCTTTCATTCTAGTGCCTTCCCTCTCTTGATTATTTCTTACTTATTCTGTATGTAGCATTTTTGTACATAGTTGTTTGTGTGTTATCTCTCCCATTAGACAGTGAGCAACTTGAGAGCAGGGACTGTCTTTTGTCTTTCTTTGCAGTGTCTACTCTTAGATAGTGTTTAGCATAAAGTAGGTGCTTAATAAATGCTTATTGATTGACTGAGTGGTAAAGGTCCTGTTTAAATTAATTATATAAAGATCAATTGTAATATACATTATACAATATGCATTATTATTATTACCCAGGAAGAGTCCTATGTTTAAAGAAGTTGCTTATCCAGTTGGTTGAAAGGTAATGAATTTTTCAGTGACAGCAACTCTAGGTCACAGAGGGGCAGAGATGTCTATATCAGTGGAATGGCCACCCACATTGATGAAATCAAAGATCTTTAATGAATTATTATACTTTTCTACCTACTTCACAGGGTTATCTCATTGTCAGCCTTTGGACTTTGAAAATATGGATCACTATTCTTGCTCTTAGTCTCCTATCAAAAAGATAATAATAATAAGGCAGGGAAATTCTGGTTAGTGAAGTATTCCAATCATGATTTTACGGTGAGTTGGCTTTCTCAAAGCATGGTACCCTTGTATTTAATTCCCTATATATTCCGAATTATTTATATTTCTTAACTTGTAAACACCAGCAGAAGGTCAGAATGACTCTGGGAAGGACATGGTTGTTTTTAATGGGTCAAAAGGGTGACATAAATGTTAAATTAACACACTTACATCACGTCCATCAGACCTATGTAGTTCTCTTGGGACCTTGGGAATCACATAAAAATTTCCACACTGACGAAGGAATTTTTTAAAATCTCTGAATTATTAGAAATTTACTTAAGATTTTTCATCCCCTTATCAGTACACTAACCAACTAACTGTTCCATTCACAAACCTCTTAAAAGGTCTACTTTCTATTTATTCAATAGCACCTTTCTTAGAGTTGGGAATTAATTAACATCCTTCTCCAGGTCACTGAAAGAACTTTTAGTGGCAATGTTATTTTGAGCATATGTGTCTTGTTCTAAGAATATAAATCTGTTTCTCAATCTGTCACAGAAATCTTGAATTCATAGATGAATCTAATGATGCTCAAACTTGGGGAATAATACAATTTTAATTCCCCTTTAACAATCTAGCTATGTGTAAGGCCAGTAAGTTAAATGAAAAATATTGAAGCTATCATCAACTTTCACTGAGCAACTGCTATGGGCAGGGCTCTATCCTCAGTGCTTGCAAGGGGGGTAAGGTTGGGAAGGAGGGGGGATGGAACCAATGGGCAAAGACACAGAAACATAACTTAGGATCCTTTCATTCAAAGAATTCACAAGATATTTGAAAAGACATACATGAAATGTGTAAACTCACAATTTAAGGCAGGTCACACGCCAAATGAAGAACGTAAACAACAAATATGATAAGTGTGCATAGAATAAGAGGACTTAGACATAGAGATCATTCCACCCCTTCGTTTTACAGATGGAGAAACTAAGACTTTTGAATGACTCACCCAAGGTCATACAGCTAAAAAACCAGCAGAGCCAAGCACTAAACCCTGGTTCCTTGGCTCCAAGGCTCATTCTACCATTCCTTGTTGCTTCCTCTAAGGAAACAAGAAATCACCAAAAGCTGGTATAAGTTAGAGAAAATTTCATGGAGCTTGTATACAAAATATAAACTCTTAAAAATGTCTTTAGAATGAAGGAAGCTGGCTCTTGATCTTGAGCTGGCTCATCCATCAAAGAAATCAGAAAACTTTAAAATAATTGACATTTCCGTAACATGTTATCTGAGGCTCCATCCAACTCTAAGATTTGGTGATTTTTGTAGGCCTCTACTGTCTCTACCAAAGAGACTATAAGGAGGAGACTAGTAGAGCCATGTAATTCTGAGCTAGAAAGGATTCTAGACTCCTTGAGGGCAGGAATCATTTTTCATTTTGTCTTTGTGATCCTGGTACCTCACACATAGCAGGTACCTAATAATATTTGTGAGCTTGGATGGAATTAGAATATAGGATGCCTAAGCTGAAAGGGCCCACTCAACACAGACTGACCATCAGAACTCAGACAGGGGTGGGGAGGGACCATGGGCAGGGAGGGTGCATTAGAATATAAAATGTTGAGACATGAAGAATATAATGTTAGACTTAGGAGGGACCTCTGACCATAAATGTTAAAGCTGGAAGGGAATTCCAGAACAAAGACTATCAGGCCTCTAAGAGAGAAGTCTTAGAATAAGGAATGTTTTAACATAGAATATCGAATGTGAGAGCTGGAAAGGGGCTTTGAATAATTAATTAACAATAATGATAGCTACATTTATACAGTACTTACTATGTGCAAGGCCCTGTACTTTACATTTATTATCTCACTTGATCCTCACAACAATACTTGGAGTTAGATATATTATCCCTTTTTTCCAGAATAGGAAACTGAGGCAAACAGAGATTAAGTGATTTGCCTAAATTCACACAGTTAGTGTCAGAGGCTGGATTTGAACTCAGGTCATCCTGATTCCAGGTCCAGCATTCTATCCACTATATCACTTAGCTGCTCTAGATTACAGAATATTAAGTCTATAAATGGTTACATATGCAACATACCTCTAACCAAATTCATAATGTGAGCTCACTTCCAAACCCTTCAGTATGTGATCAACCTCGGAATGTAAGAAATGTCAATCTGGAAGCCAAAATTATCTCCAGTGGAGGAATTAGAAGCAGGAAATTATAATAAAGTGGGTAATTGTTCTCCACCACTTTAATCTGATACTTTGAATGATGTGATTTGATCAGTGTATCCTCTCTTGATTGATAAAGTCAAACCCTCTAGACCGTGGACAACAATTCCATGACTTATGATAGCTAAAAACCTTCATCTCCAAGTGGCTGAACTCCTGGCAACGAGCTTCTTTCTATTTAACTAAGCTAGTTTTTAGACAACATGTACAGTCCATTGCCAGGACCATTCACTCCCTGATACTGAACCAAAAGAATGAAATGTGGTCATCTATACCTTCTTCCTTCAGATCTGTTTATGGATCCATTGTCTGTTAAGACGTAGATTCCACTGTCCCTCCATCCTCTACCTAACATGTGGCTTCATATAATGGCTTCCATATGGGAGACAAATTCTTCCTTTTAGGTCAAATGGATCACTTTGTAATGTAATAGGAGCCTTTTGCTGATATCCCTTAGCTCCCTGTTTTTACGTGCATCATAGTAACTTTTACAAATATTGCACAAAACAGATGCCTTTGGCAAGGACGTCACCTAATTAAGTTTGTGCGTCATATCAAGTAAAAATTCTGGAAGGTGCATGTACAAATTTCATCTCAGATAGGTCATTGCTGAATTTTTCAAAGGTTCTCCCAGTTTCTTTTCACCGATGTAATTCGAGTTTCTTCAGGACCCAACTACAAATTCACTGCCTCAAAGAAGCCTCCTCTGTCTATAATGGGGTTCTTAACCTTTTTGAGGTCAGGGGTCCCTTTGAGTGTCTGGTTAAGCCTATGGCCACCTTCCCAAAATAATGTTTTTACATGCATAAAATAAAATACATAGTACTACAAGGAAAAGCAAAAGTGAGTAAAAATAAGGGCATAATTTTTTTTCCTGTATAAATTCACAACGTCCCCTGAAATCTTAATCCTGGATTAAGAATGACTAGCCTAGGAGGCGGAGCTAAGATGGCGCAGAGGAAGCAGTGACTTCTCCAAGCTCCCCAAGAAGTTCGTCCTTGGGAGCTAAAAAGTAAATTTGAGCAGATTTAACAGTGACAGAACCCATTGGGAGACAGAGAGTGACAGATTCCCAGCCCAGAGAAGTGCCTGATCAGGTCGGGGCAGGGAGAACGGAGCACACAGGAGTGGCACCAGCGCGGACCTGAGAGCAGAGC
>CM053585.1:252286978-252304077 GCA_028646515.1 Pseudochirops corinnae | reverse complement strand
AAGCAATCAAATACAGGCTGAACATGTGAAATTACGCAGAGCCTCTCCATAGTGAGCACACTGTGAGAGTCTGATTAAATGTTCCTTCTTCCTATCCTGCCCCTCCACTCTCCACCCTGTCCCTATCCCTCTACAGAAATGTGAACGGAATTTCATTTTCAGTGTTTAGAAGTTATAGGCAGTTCTCTTCTATTATTTCTTTCATTATGGTGTTAAGGTTTTTTGGTCCTATTGTATTCTTTAGGGAAATCTTAGGTTGTCTCTGGGCTTTGAGTTAAGTATGTTTTGCTTGCATAGTGAGTATATTTTCTCTTAATATTGTTGTTTTTTGTTTCTCTTCTTCTAAGTTTTCCTTCAATTCTGTATATTTGCATTTCCAATCTATTGTTTTGTCTTTTGTTTCTTTGGTGAGATCTGCCATTGCAAATACAAATTTTTCTTAGGCTATTCATTATTTTTGTTGTGCAGGACATAAATTCTCTCTTAATTCTAATATCTTTTTTAAACCCCTCTGGAATAGCATATTGTGATTCCTTGTTCTTCTCAAATTCCACAACATCCTCTGTCTCCTCAAACAGTGGATCATTTTCTTTTATTTTGTAGTATTTATTGTTGATACTTGACCTTGTTTACTAGATCTGGAGGCCATATTTACTTCTGTGACTTTATTTTTCCTGTTGACTCATCTATTTGTGTTCAAGGTCTTTGAAATATTTTTTTTTCTGAAATATTTGGTACTTTTAGTCTTTTTTGTCCTTTATTTTCCTTATTATTCACTTTCTGACTCCCTCTCCTCTAATTGTGGTTTCTGTTAGGGGCTGGATCTCAATGTATCTTACCCTTCTCCCCACATTGGACATTTCATGGTTCATCAGCCTCAGTATCTACCTCAAATTACTTTTGGATGGTCAGAAGTGGCCCTAGCTAATTGCTATGCTCTTCCCTCAGGTTTGGTGGAGAAAGGACTTGCCCAAAGTCTCATACCTAGTGACAGATCCAGGATTAATCCCATGTCTCTTAAATCTATACCTAGGCTGTTTTCAATTGTACCACAGAGCCAGGTATAATAACAGTTTCTCTTTTTGGTCCTCAAGTTCCAAATCTGTAAAATGAGACAGTGGCCTAGACATTTAATTCAGGTCAATTAGAACTGAGGAGAAGTATTACAGTTAGAAGCAGCTGGAATGGCATCTAGATCAATGAATATCCATGAAAGCAACCTCTGACTACAAAGGAATTTTACCAACAGTAGTATTTAGTGTCATTTGATCTACGAATAGAAGCATTAGATGGTACTTTGGGTTTATTCAAACTGAATTATCCCTTGGTCTAACTCAGTATGAAATTTCATAGCCCCCTAATACCTATAGGCCATCCAGAACTTGTTTTTGAAGCTGCTTATTCCATTGTATCCTTTTCTCACAAGCTACTTGGGCTTAGTGATGACTGAACACACTACAGACAGCTTGCTTATCTGAGGATTGAGGGACCAACCTAATCATATATTCCTTTATCCCTCTCCTTTTCCCCATCCCCTTTCTCTTCTCAGTTGGGAGATCCAGAAGAATAGACCAGTGTTTTGGGAGGTGGTCTGCCTCTCTTTCAGAGAAACCAGCCAAGGAGGACTAAACTCTTCCATGTGGCCATTAAGGTGAAGGTTGACTATATGCTCTGGATGTCTTGGAATCTTCAAGCCTTCTAGTACTATC
Organism: Pseudochirops corinnae; assembly: GCA_028646515.1. Classification (NCBI taxonomy): domain Eukaryota; kingdom Metazoa; phylum Chordata; class Mammalia; order Diprotodontia; family Pseudocheiridae; genus Pseudochirops; species Pseudochirops corinnae. The sequence goes on along the minus strand of CM053585.1, from coordinate 252,302,368 downwards.
TCTGAGCAGGAGCCTCCCTGGCCCTGGCTTCCTTAATGGTGTCCTCCATAACAGTGACCTTGGAGTATCCCAGGGTCTCTGACTTGCCATCCTAAGGTCTTTTCCTGGGGTTCCCTGTTGCTGCCTTTTCTCTCCTGCCAGAATTGCTAGTAATGATTATACATATGTATAACTTCCTTTCCCCACATCAGGCCAAAGCAAGGACTATAGATGGTGTTACAGTATCTGGAAGTACATGTCTTACACCCTTCTCCTATGTATAGATATGTACATGTGGTCTGCATATCATTCAAAAACCCCTGCTGTTGTTAAATTAAGATGAGTGTGGCTTTGTCTCTGTTCTTTGAAATCTGGCTAATTGTAGCAGTGTTTTAAATCCTTTTTAGCTCAAATGTTCTTTGTCTCACATTCTATATTTTTAGAACCTTTTCATCTTTCACATTCCATGTTCTCACGTTCTGTGATCCTTCCCACAGACTTAATGTCTATGTTCTGAGGTTTCTTCCGCTTCTGAAATTCTATAGTCTATGAGGATTTTTCCAGCTGTAATGTTCCATTTTCTCACATCCTCTGTGTGTTTTCACATTGTATATTCTATGATCCTTCTAAACGTTCTAAAAACATTTAGAACGTTTAGATGGATGTAGCAATGTGGAATCGGGACAAAAGCCTGAAAAATCTAGAAGATTGCTGATTGTTTTTTCAGGCCTCTGATATTTTAGACACATGTACAAGACAGGGCAAATATAATTTTCTTAAAAAAACAAAAAAAAAGTTTTTTCTTCTGAAGAAAAATAAAAGCAATCTGTTCTCATTTTCTATTTCTTGCGTATCTAAGAGACATGCTTATAAATAGGATGCATAAGGAGCTCGAAACTTCTCTGGGCTTTAGCTATTCAGAATGTGTTATTGGTATATGTTAATCAGGAAACAGGGGCATTCTGAATGCAATATGGAAATAAATGAAGGGCTATGAAAGACCCCTTAAAATGTAGTGAACTAATAGTATCTAGGGAAAAAATTGTGATCCAGGGAGCTATGAGGAAGGAGATATAAGGTTATTTTTCTTAGTCATGGAAGCTTAACTAAGGAAGAAAGACTAAAGTTTTACCTCAGGGCACTGAAATTTAGAGGAAATTGATAACCCTTATACTCCTATAGCACCTGAGCTCAGCACCTACTTAGCAAGGATATCTAGTTAAAATAAAGAAATACTCGATAATTCTTCTGTGGCCCACCCCACCCCATCCTGCTCCCTACCTCCCTCATTCTGGCCTTGTTCCATCCTCTGGTGTTCCAGGGTCTCTACCTTCTATCCACAGAACAGTATCCAAGTTCTTCCTGCCCTTCCTGCGTTCCCCAGCAGAACTTTAAAAACTGATGTGAGGTTATATTTTATGTTGCTTTCCCTGTGTGCCAAAATGGTCAATTATGACTTTGTTTAGACAAAAAGAACTGTGATTCAGAACAGTATGTTTGGTGTAATGACCATTCTATACAGTGGACCCCTGCAAATGGCTGAGGCTACTCATGATTACCTTATGATGATGTAGATTTGATGATATCAAAGGTACATGTGTATGTGTTGGGGGTGGCAGGAGTGGCTTTGGCTCACTGAATTCTAGGCTGCATCTTCTTTTCATCCTTCTAACCAGGATAAAAGGGCCAAATGATGTGTCCTGAATAGGTTCTACTCTGCAAAAGTTTCATATATGATCACACCTTTCAAATGTTGGATCTTAAGATCCAACAGCAGGGTCATAATGGAGTGGATATTGATGGCATATGTAGTGAACTCTTAATTGTCAGGCAAATCAGAGACAAGGATCACACAAGCAGGTAGGATCCACAGAGAATCCTTAGATCTCATTTTAATCATTATGTTCCACTGCCTTTCAATCTTAAAACAAAGCAAGGCACATTTTGCCCACTCTTGGCTCGCGGGTCAATACAAACACCAACAAATGGTGAAATGAATGAGATGATGGCAAGGATATTTGTGTATGGCCCTAAAGACCATCACAAAGTGTATTGCAAATAGGTGATATTATAGCAGTGAACATAAACCATTAACTTACGTAGCAGGTTTGATTTGGGCACATCATCAACATATAAAGTTGGGAGCTCAAGCTGTGTGACCATGGGCATGTCATTTTTGTTTCTCTGAACTGTAGTCTTCTCTTCCATAGAATGAGGGGAATGGGCTCCATAATTTCTAAGGTAATTTCCCAGCTTGTCCTTTTCTGGTCTGTGTGCAATTAATCTGAAGAGTTTATTTAGACAGTACAGGTTAGATTCATTCAGCCTTCATTCAACAAACATTTATAAAATGCCCATGTACAAAGCACTGTGTTAAATATGGAGGGAAGTACAAAAGCAAATGAGACAGAGTCCCAGCTCTCAAGATGCCTACTGTATAGCAGGTCTTCCAGGAAGAAAATATTCATTGAAATCTCGGGGGTGGTGGGAGGGTCTACTTGCACCCACCAAATGCCCTATTGAGTCTAATATTGTTAGAGTTTTATACCCTTGGCTGAAAGTGTAGATCCTTTTTGAAATGTTATTATATCTAGGGGAGGTGGGACTTTGGAGAAGACTCAGTTGTTATCAGTCACTTAACTCCTCTATGGGTCTGAAGTACCAGAGGGGAGTATGTATAAGAATACCAGGGTCAGGTTGTTGTTGTGTTTGTCCTTCATTTTCGAAGAGGACCATGGCATCAGGGAAATGATAACATGACTTACCATTGACATTGATTTGAGTGAGAGAGGGCTGTGCCAGTCTCACTTTCTCTTCCAGAGCCATCTGTGTCCAATGGCCCAGTTCAATGGTCCAATTCATCAGGATGACTGGAAATGGCCCAGGATGCATTGGAAGACCCTGGTCCTGGTAGACTAAGGCCTTTTCAGGTGTTCACTTAGAGGTAACGCCCATTCAATGAATAGGCTTCTTTAAGAAGTGAGTCAAGGGATGGCCTCTTTAATTAAAAAAAAAAAAATGAAGCTGGGAGGGGAGGACCCTCAGGCTTGCTGTTCCAAAGAGAAATTGTTACCAGGGTCAGGAGAGGAGAGGGAAATGCTTAGATAATGCTCAAAAAGGCTAAGATCCAGATTGATAGACTTTATGGCCTTATACTTTCTTCACATTGGTTTTCTGATTTTTTTTTTTTTGCCCACATCAAACACAGTGGAGTCATTGGAATTCTCTGAGCTGAAGTTGAACTCCTAATAAGTTATTCATAGGGAAGAAAGATATGCAGTTGGGCCCCATTGGTTTCTGGCAACTGTAGCTCCAGGTTGAACTCTGGAATACCTTCCTCCCCCCAATCTCCCTTTTCAGTCTCCTCTTATATGCTGTTTTCTTCCTTTAGGAAGTGAGGTCCTTGAGGGTAGGAAGCTCATTTTACAGATGAAGAACTGAAACAAGCAGAATTAAGTGACTTGCCCAGGATCACACATTGTCTGAGGTCTGATTTGAATTCAGAGCCTCCTGACCCCTAGTCTGACCCCTGACCCCTTCCTGACCCCTAGGTGAGCTTTATGCACTGCACTACCCAACTGCCACCTATCACATAGTAAGTACTTAATAAATGTTTATTGATTGATTGACTGATTGGTTCTTCCCTCTGGGCCAAATAGAACAAATCTAATCCTTCTTGCACTACAAAGTCCTTCAAATGGTTGAAAATATCTATTATGGTCCTACTGTGTCAGCCTTTCTCCAAATTAAACAACTCAAGTTCTTTCAACCAATTTTCATATGTCATATGAGATATTTGGTTATCCTGGCTGCGCTCTTTGGGACTGTTTCACCCTTATCAATATCCTTACTAAATGGTGGCACTCTACACTGAACACAATTCTTTAGGTGCGGTCTAGCTATGACAGTGTACAGCAAGCCTATCTTTTCCTCTAGTAACTATGCTTCTCTTAATGAAGCCCTAGATCAAATTATTTCCTTTACTGCCAATTATACTATTGACTCAAACTGAGCATGCAGCAGTCCACTAAAACCTTTATTAGGCAAACTTTTTCTAATAATGCCTTCTTCATATTTCTACTTTGGAGATTGATATTTTGACACCTCAAAGAAATACTTTACATTTACTATTCAGACAAGCATTCACCAATTCTATTATTAAAGGTTATTTATCTCTGTCACAAGATTCTTGACAATCCTGGGAGTTTGCGTCAACTGACCCAAGTTTTCCTCCTGACTTTAACTTTAACTTTAGTAGCCATGTGACTTTAGGCAAATTAATTTTATTTCTCTGAAACTTGGCTTTCCCTCCTGTTGTAAGGATTAAATGAAATGAATGTGAAAGTGCTTAATAACTATAAAGTGAGATCAGTGAGGATAGTGATTATGAAATAATGATTTTCCCAACTGCATTTAAGTATTTATAGATTGTTGCTTAATAGAGAAGTTGGATTGGGGTGAATGAGAGGGAGAGAGTGAGTGATCAAAAGGTAAGGGGTGAGGAACTGCTGAACACTGAAACTAAAAGCCCAAGGAAAGTCATGAGAGTTTCTGAAGTTCTGATGAAAATCAATGGAAGAGAGATTTTGATTTACAAAACTTTAATTTGTGTACAAGACAGGAAGGCACCTACTGCATGAAGCCTCTTCCCCTTGGGTTATCTATCCAAGCATATACTTTTGTCCAGATGTCTGGGTGGCCACAGATAGAGTTGTTGCACTGAGGGATTTGTTTATCAAAACCTTTTTCATCCCACCCCAACCAGTGAAGTTTAATCTAGTCATTTAGGATTTTCTTCTGTTATCATCAGGATCAATAAACTGTTAGTCTTGCCAAGAATTAAGGTTTCCCCTCTGCCCTTTCCAACATAGTTACCCAGCCCTGCATCTAATTATTTTCCTGGGAAGCACTTGCAGGAATTGGGATCAGCATAGATACTAATGGAGGTGAGGGTCCAAGCCATCCATGTACAGCTATTTTTCTTCCATTCAAAAGACAAAGACTCCAGGCATCTGTAGCAGCAGCCATTAGCTGCCTCTATGACTGCCATGCAGTATATTCATTGTCACCAGCTAATGTCCATTGAACACATGGCACTGAATGTTTTGTGGCAACAGGAGGCTAATGCTTGCATGTGCTTGATATGGGTTGCTCTTAATTGGAATAAATATAGGCCTTAGTTAATAGTTTGCTAAGCATCCCATCTAATTAGTCTTTCTTTGATTCATCTCTTGTTTTTAAATACATTTCCCCCATAGACCTATCTTAGCATTGGAGTGACCTGCTGCAGGGAGTTCTCCCTATTGTGTTTCAGACCTTGTGATTCCCTGTCCAGTCCAGCCATTTACTGTAATATTCTGGGCATCATCACCAAATCAGACTGTAGGTAGTCCAGTCTTTCTTGCTTGATCAGTCTTTCATTGGTTTGGAATTTTAAGTGTAGATGTTTGGGGAGTATGTTGCTGTGTGATTGAAATTCCTTTTGTCTCCCTTCTGAAAGACAGTTCTACCAACAGCCAGTCTTATGGTCACAGAAAGAGTGATGAATGAAAGTGGGGGAGGCATATGTTTCACACTGTTTGGGGGGGGCTCTTAATCTAATGATAAAGGTCTCTAGTAAAAAGGCTTTTTTCCCCCTTTAGTCTATGAAAAGCTATAAATGATATGTAGTATTGGTGGAGGGTTTGTCTCCAATGGCCAAATGAGGCTGCTCAGTTAGAATTGCTATACTTGAATGCTGCCAACACGCTCTCGAGAGGAAAAGTACCTGTATCCACATATTGGAATTCTTTGACCTTGATGGACACAGTATTGTTGACATTTAGTTTCTCCAGAAAGAACTGGGAGAGATTCCTGTAGATATGCTTTGTTCCTGTTTTTGATTCACACACAGTAACCACAGTTTGCTTCTTTGTTTGGTTATCGATGAGAAGTTCCAATGTCAGGTCAATGGTTTGATCTGGGCAATTTGGTATAACAAATTGCAACTGGCAATAGATGATGTACCAGCCTGGAGATTTGATTATCAGATTTCCATCATGATATCCAAAGCCATTGAGGATGCCATCTTGTTTCCAGGTCAGTCTGGAACTGTGTATTGGCTGTGAAACTGGAAAGAAAAATGTGAAAAAACAAACAAACCAGGATTATTGTATGCATTTGAGGAATGGTTTAGATGATCTTAATTAGAATAGTCAAGGCATTGGGGGTCTTTGAGAACACAGTAGGTATAGGATCTCTGTCAGAGACAGCTAGTTGGCACAGTGGATAGAACATTGGTATTAGACTCAAGAATACCTGAGTTTAAATCCTGTCTTAGATACTTGCTGTGTGACACTGGACAAGTCATTTAACCTTTGCCTCAGTTTCTTTATCTATAAAATGGGGATAATAATAGCACCTACCTCCCAGAGTTGTAGTGAGAATTAAATGAGATAATATATTAAAGCACTTTGTAAGCCTTATATCACCATATAAATGCTAGCAGTTAATATTATTATTATTACTATCATGATGATTATTAAGATATTTCAAAGACTCACTGAACCATGAAATCTCAGAGTTGGAAGGTATCTCAGTGACCATCCTAATCATACATTAAAAAATCCCCTCTGCAACACACCCATCAAGTGGTCATCCAGCCTTTGCTTGAAGCCCCACCTTCCTTCCCTGTGAGGGAGAACCCTCTTCCTCCTGAAACAGCCCTTTCACATTTGGATAGCTCTAATTGTTAGCATCCTCCCCTCTCCTTCGCCGCCCCCCCCCCCCCACATTTGCCTCCTTGCATCTTGCACTCATTGCTCCTTATTTCACCCTCTGGGGTCCAACAGAACAAGTGTAATATAAATTGCACAGGATAGTTCCTCAAATATTTGTAAGCAGCTCTCATACAGCTTCTTCTCCATTTCTCCAAGTCTTCTCTTCTCCAAGCTGAACATCCCCAGCTTCTTTGACTCATCTTCGTGTGTCATGAAGCTGAGGATCTTCACCATCCTACTTGTCCTACCAAGGACCGTCAAAGGCATAGTTTATTCTGTATACCCCCAAAGCAAGAACTTGGAGCAATGAGTGGAAGTTTTATCTAATGGTTCATAGTTTCATTGGATCATAGATTTTGAACCAGAAGGTAGTTTAGAGACCATCAAGTTCAATGCCTTCATTTTTAAATGAGGAAACTGAGAGCTAAAGAAGTAACTTGGCCAAAGTTTCACAGGTAGTAAGTAGCAGAGCTGGGATTTTAACAAGTCTTTGAGCTTCGAATGCAGCAGGCTTTCCATTGTGCCACAGGTTTGACACACGGGAAAACACAGGCCAAACAAACCCTTTCTATTAATTAAATCTATTCAAAGGTAGAATGGGCAGCTTCAGAAGGTAAGTTCCCCTTTACTATAGGTCTTCAAGTTGGACAGCCACATTTCAGGGATGTTGTAGAGGGAATTTCTATTTTTATTAAAATAAAATTGTATTGATATTTTTGTTTTTTACATCACCTACTGTTCCCAATGTATCTCTACTTTCTCCTCTCAGAGATCTATTTCTTATAATAAAGAATAAAGGAGAGAAAAACAAAAAACATAGTCTGGCAAAATGAAACAACAAAAACGACTTTCTACCTCTATAAAGAAATGGGAGAGATTCCTTGCTCTACTTAGGGACCAAGCTTAGTTATTATAATTTCACAACATTCAGTTTCTATGTTTTATTGTGGTTTCCTTTATATTGCTGTAATAGTTGTATATATTGTTTTCTTGGTTCTATTTATTTGACCATGCACCATTGCATGCTTTCCCATGGTTTCCTGTATTTACCATTTACTATAAAACAGCAATGATATTCCATTACATTAATCTATCGTGACTTGTTTAGCCATTCTCCAATCAATGAGCATCTATTGGTTTCAAGTTCTTTGCAGCTCTCTCTCTTTCCATATCTATATATTTATATATAGATATACATATACATACTCTACATATACATATATATACACACACTCTGTGTCTGTCTCTCTCTCTCTCTCTGTCTCTCTGTACATCTTCCTTCCTTCCTTCCTTCCTTCCTTCCTTCCTTCCTTCCTTCCTTCCTTCCTTCCTTCCTTTCTTTCTTTCTTTCTTTCTTTCTTTCTTTCTTTCTTTCTTTCTTTCTTTCTTTCTTTCTTTCTTTCTTCATTGATATATTCCTAGATGTGGAATCTCTGGGTTAAAGGGCATGGATATGTTTAGTCATATGTGAAAATTACTTTCCAGAAAGAAAGCATTACTAAAAATGTGTTAATGTGTCTGTCTATCCATAACCTCTTTAACATTGATTATTCCTATCTTTAGTCATTTTTATCAATTTGTTGGATGTAAAGTGAAACTAAAGAGTTCCTTTGATTTGATGTTAATAATTTGAAACATTCTTTCATATGGTTGTTAATAGTTTGCTATTCTTTTGATACTTGTTTGTTCACATACTTTGATCACTTATCTTTTGGAGAATGACTTTTGGTCATGCATTGTTAGGTGGCTCAGGATAGAGTACCAGGCCTGGAGTCAGAAAGATCTGAGTTCAAATGTGGCCTTAGACACTTAGCTGTGTGACCTTGGGCAAGTCACTTAATCCTATTTGCCTCAGTTTCCTCATCTGTAAAATGAGCTGGAGCAGGAAATGGCAAACCATTCCAGTATCTTTGCCAAGAAAACCCTAAATGGGGTCACAAAGAGTCAGACACGACTGAAGTGACTAAACAACAACAACAACAACAACAACAACAACAACTTGCTGGATATCTGATCCTTATCAGAAATATTTGATACAAAGATTTTTTTTCTCTATTGACTACTTCTATTCTTGTCCTAGTTACATGTTACATTGTTACATGTTACATAGTTACATAGTGTTCATGCAAAAACTTTTCAATTTCATATCATCAAAATTATCTATTTTAATATTATTATTAATTGATTAATAATAATTAATTATAATTATTATAATTAATTATTATTAATAATATTATTATTAATTGGTTAGACTAGCTGATCTTTTAGTCTCTTTTGAATCTGTATCGCTGCGATTGACCTTGTAGAAACCAGCCTTCACCGATAAAGCATCATTGAGGTGGTACAGATGGAAGCAAAAAGCAGGAAGACCCAAGTTCAAATCTGATCTGAGACATTTCCTACTTGTATGACCTTCAGCAAGTCACTTAAGCTCTTTGTCTCATTTTTCTCAGCTGTAAAATGGGATAACAATAGGGGTGGTGGTGGAATCAAGATGGTGGAGTAAAAGGAGGAACTTCCTTGAGCTTGGGCCCAAATCACCTCCAAAATGGGATAACGATACACCTACCTCCCAGGGTTGTTGTGAGGATCAAGTGAGATGATGTTTGCAAAAAAACAACCTCACAAAAAAACACTTAACGCAAGACCTGGCGCATAGTAGGCACCATATCAATGCTAGTCATTATTATTATTAATTTTTGAAACAGATGCTAAAGTCAGTCATTTTGACTTCTGCTGCTATACTGTTTCTGTTTTGTAATGGAAGGTAAAAAACATTTTCTATCTGATCTCTGAAGCAAATTGTTTGCTAAGGGTAAGATTTAATTCACTAGCAAAAACAAATTAGAAAGGGAAAATAAGATGACTGTGGCTAATGTTGAATTTCCCTTCCACTCAGGCTTCAGAACAGCAGCACATATTAGTATTTCCTCCAAACACTGGTCTCTTGATAGAAGTGTCTAGCAATATGCAAAAAGGTTTTGGAGTAGTTCATTAAAGTATCAGTCAGAGAAGCAGAACAGTTTGCAATGTATTTAACACATCTCATTGGTGCAAATAAAGGCCTAGAGCCAGTCATTCTATTCAGTGTCTGCTTTAGTAGCCATGAGGGAGATCACTAAAAGTCATACAAGCTTGGTAAAATTCAATGATTCTTTGACTCATACCTGGAACTCTCACCCTAGTCCTTCTGTTTCCTCATATCTAGCCAGATCCAATCATACTTCACTTTATATCCTGGCCATCTTCTTGTCTGCTGCTCTGCCACCACTATAGACTTTCTCCTCTCCCCCTCTCCCAGCCCCAGACTTTCCAGCTATGGAGTCACAATTAAATCAATATTACCATTACTACTGGAAAGGATGTGACAAGTTACCACCCTAGGCTCCACTTACTATCCCTATGACTTAGCAAACCAAAACATAACTCCCTGGCTACCATTACCTTTTATAGTATATTATATCTACCCTTAATAGAATGAAGGTATTTTGATGTGAAGAAAGTATTGCTTTTGTGTCCCCAGGTTTACTATATAAGTTCTTAATAAATGCATCTTCCTTCTTTCCTTCCTTCCTTCCTTCCTTCCTTCCTTCCTTCCTTCCCTCCTATCTTCAACAGTGACTAAATAGGGAAATGACCTATAGAAGTTAGGAAAACAGCTAGGTGGCTGTTTTAGATAGAGCACCAGGCCTGGACTTAGGAAGACCTGGGTTCAATTATGATCTCAGGCACTTACTAGCTGTGTGACCCTGGGCAAATCACTTAACCACTTCTACCTATGTTACATCACGTGTAAACTGAGCTGGAGAAGGAAATGGCAAACCATTCCAGTATCTTTCCCAAGAAAACCCCAAATGAGGACATGAAGAATTGATTATGACTGAAACCACTGAACAACAGATTCACAATTTTAAGGAGGGTTTGAAAGATTGGATAAATGAAACTCAATTACTGACCTTGTAGATATGCTGATGACTCAGTCCCTAGAGGCTTCTTCAGGATACTTAAGATGTCTAATGAGCAATTTCCTAAAAGCAAAAATCAGAGAAATATGAAAATTTTATCTCTACTTTTGGGAACAGCAGACATATTCTTGATAACCCTCCATGGCCCTTGATTTAGAATAATGACAGTTTTCCACTTTCAGGGGAGTGGCTTTCTCTTCTTCGGCCATTAACTATTTCCCAGCAATATCCATGGTGATGAATACCTAATCATGGTTATATAAAATGAGAGATGAGGAAAAGATATTGACAAGTTGCTTACAGTGCTGTGGGAAGGGAGGCTTTTCTTCAAAGGGAGAAGACAAGGACAGCCATCATGATCAAGTACAATAATATCACCAAAGAAACATAAACCATTTAACATGTTATGAAGATAGGGAATTAATCCACCCTCATATCTCCTTCTCCCTACCTCAAATCTCTTTACGTATTCAATTCTCCTTTCATCCTGTATTCCAGTTTCTGAAGAAGAGGTAGGTGGTCTGTTTCTTTGCTGAGGCAAAGAAATTTCTCTTTTCATGGCATTCTCTCATGTTTCCCCTGGCACTTCCCTCTCTGTCTCTCTCTATGTCACTGTCTCCGTTCTCTCTCCCCTCTCCCTCCTCCTCCCCCTTTCTGCCTCTGTCTCTCTTTTAATCCTCTCTTCTATTCCTCCTCTCCCTTTCTTCTCTCTTCTCCCTCTCTCTCTCCTTCTCCCTTCCCTAGCCCCCCTCCCTCCTTTTTATTCCCTATTGACTTCTTCCTGCCTGCCTATAGACATGTCAGGTCTTCCTCATCCCTGGAAAAGAGACAAACCCCCACTGCCTTTGGCCCTGCAATAACTTTAAGCCATCATCTTATACCATTTTTCCTATTATTGCTAAACCCTTAGAAATTATTCTTCGTACTTGTTGCCTCTATTTTCTCATCACCCAAGGGATTCAGACCTCATCACCCTAGTGAAATTGCTTTCTCGAGGACTATCAATGGTCTTTAAAAATTGCTTTTTACTATAGAGTCAATTCTCAATATGCATGCCCAAATAGAACCCACTCTTGTAACAGAGAAAAGTAGGTAAGGAAAGACAACTCACATAGCAGTCATGTCAGATAGAATTACAGCATTTGGCACCCATATGCCTCAACTATCTGCACAGAGTGGGTTTCCTCAACTGTTCTCTATGACATTATGCTTAATTGGAGTTTTGTCATATTTGATTCATGCTTTGATTGAAAGCATCATGCTCACATGCTCTTCTGCTTTATTGGCTCTATAGTAGTTCATATGAGACTTCATATGTTTCTCTGATTCTCTCAAATTCATAATTTCTTATAGCATTGTATCATTCCATTATATTAACATACAATACTTTGTTTCATTCTTCCCCAAATGATGAGCTCACACTTTGTTTCCTATTGTTCCTACCTGCTAAAGCCAGCTTTTGAGAGCTGATTGTTAAATTTGCAATGTAAACATTTATACCTCAGAAATTGGCTAAAAATGAGAACTTGAGTTATTGTTCATTGTCTAGACTTTAAAAAGTGGTAGAGAAGATGTTAATAATATAGATTAAACTTAAAAAGTATATCATAAAGCAGCTAGGTGGTACAATAGAAAAAGCACACTGGCCTTGGAGTCAGGAGGATCTGAGTTCAAATGTGACCTCAGACACTCTTACTAGCCGTACGACCCTGAGCAAGCCACTTAACTCTGATTGCCTTTCAAAAAAGAAAAACTATATCATGCATATATATCCCCCCCTCAAGTCAGTTCTTAAATATGTACGACCACAGCCTTGAATGATGCTCTGAATATTTTGGTACATAAATGATAGATCTATCTTTGAGGTCCATGGGCTCTGTGCCCAGTTCTGGGATTACTGGATCAAAGGGTCAGAAAAATATGACTTTTCTCAAATAAAACCAAAATTCCTTTTAGAACAGGGCCCAGATTATAACTCCACTAACAGTATATTAGTATGCCTATTTTCCAGCAACACTCTAACATTGATTATTTCTACATTTTAAGATATTTGTCTCTTTAACAAGTGAAAGTGAAAACTCAGAGAATTGTTTTAACTTATATTCCTTTTACTAGTAATAATGAGTAATAATTATTAGCAATTAGGAGCATTTTAATGTCATTCATAGTTCTCATTTCTTCTTTTAAAAATTGTGTTATCATATACTTCAACCTATTATGTATTGGGAAATGGCTCTGTGTCTTATATTATTGTTTAAATAGCATATATTTTAGATATTAGATTTTGTGGGAGATAATTTAGAATATATACTTTATTTACTCTGAGAATATTTAGTCAAACTCACTGATGTAAAACTCTGATTATTTAAAATCTTCGGTAGTATCTATCAGTAACTACCTTTCTTTTAAGCTTCTCAGTATGTTAATTCCAGTTACCAAATTGTCATTATTGTCTTTTTAGTATTTTGTGAAGGAAGCTTTGTCTTTCCTATCAGTGCAAAAAAGCCTCCCATCCCAGATGCAGGGCTTTGTGTTCTAGGTTTTACTGGGTGGAAGAGTAGATATTTAAAATCATTCTCTTCTTTTGAAGTCGTTTAAGGTTCCCAGACAATATAGTATATTGTTGGTGGGGATAGAGGTGAGGGTATACTATCAGCAGAGCAGGGAGGACAATTATTTCTATAACACATACAAAAAAATTTAATTAGGATCAGCCATCCTTGGAATTGTGCTTAAGCTCATTGGAGTTAGTTAATTCAGTACTTCTCAATAAATGCCATCTTGCAATTAAAGTGCTGATGACCAAAAACTTCAATATCTGGGCGTCCGCACCTTTTAGCTATTAGCAGCACTTACTTAAATTGCTAATTTCTCTCTTTTCTAATTTCACCTCTTTCTCTTCATCCAAATCCTCCTCCATCATTCTTCTACATCAACCTCTTAATATATATAATACTCTTTTGTGGCACTCTTTTCTGAGAAATGTTCATTTACTCTGTCCTCTTCCTTATTTCTATCCTCATTTGGTTATTCTCAATTTTATTCTCTTATTAATGGCCATACATTTGTATGTTTCTTTTTTATTCTTGACATGTCCCTTGAGAGGTAGGACTTCTGAAAAACAAAAGTTGAATTTGCTCCTCTATCCCTTTCCTGAATTCCTTCATTTTGAGGTATTACTTTTATTTTCTCTTACCTTTATTTTCTTCTTCTATTTATTGTTTTTTTGTGGAGTCTTCTTTTGTGTTTCACTCCTTGATATATTAAGAAAGAGGTAATGTTGTATTGGGGAAGTCAGTCTATATTCTGAGTCAGGAGGTCTGACCCTATCTCCTACCTTTATCATGAACACTCATTCCTCCCAATGTTTACCTTGTTCCACTCCTCCATGTTCTTTCTGTCATCCCTAGGGGATAGTACATGTATATTTTCTCTCCTGAGGTCAGTTGCCATATTGGGAAATACAGCCTTTGTTCAGAGTTGTCCTGTAAGGACTCTCAATGTGCTCATTCATGCCAATGTGTGAAATACTTTAGTATTATGAAGTATTTGTCTCTCTTCTACCTCCTTCCACCATGGAAACATATTTCAATGACACCATTTCCTTTCTTCTTCTAGGGTATGATCAGTCTTCATTTCCTGCCTCTGATTCCTTCTTCTACATTATTCTTACCTAACTCTCTAACAACGTTTCATATACTTGGAGAGTCTAAAAAATTATTATCTGTTTTTTACACATACATCTGATTGGATAGAATTTCATTCCTAAGACTCTTCCCTCTCCCCATATTTTGCCTTCCCTTTTCCCATTTCAGTAGCTTACAGTTATGCTATCCCACTATCCTATATTGAAATGATTGTAGGAGAGCATGGCTTATTGTTCATAAACTATTAAATCAATTCTTCCCCCCTCCTTTTTCCAGGTCCCTTAAATTTTTAGCCTACTCTATTCTTTTATTCTTTAATAATTTTTCTTTACTTTTTCTTTCAACCTTCAATTAGATTTTAAAAAATAGTAGGCTTGTCTTGACCTGGAAAATTGGATAATTGATTTCTTTGTTTAGCCTTTTCTTGATAATTGTACTTATTGCCTTTAGGGTATTTCTTTTCTTTGTAGTATTTGAAAATTACTCCTCTTTTTTTTTTGTAAATAAATCACTAAATGGTTCTCTCTCTTTTTTTTTGAAGGTTCATATTCAGATTTTTTCATTGATAAATAGGTTCATCATTGAACAATATTATTTTGGGGGTGGATCCTGAAATCCTTTACTTTTTCAACTGTTCTATATCTTTTACTGTTGATTTGAAGTAATCCTTATCTATTACAAATGACTTTCCTCCAGAATTGAAGGCCTTTTTCCTGGTCACTTTCAAAATTTGTTATGTATTGCTGAAAATGTGAAACTTAACAACATTCCTTGGAATTTTAAACTTGGAGTTTCCCTCTGTTAACAACCTACTAGTTCTATCAATTAGTACTTTGATCTCTATTTTCAAAACTTCTGGGCAACTGTTTAAAAATTATTTCCTGAAATTAAGGGGATGCCCATCCATTGGGGAATGGCTAAACAAGTTGTGATATATGAATGTAATGGAATACTATTGTGTTATAAGAAATGGGGAGGAGACGGTCTTCATATTCACCTTGAGAGGCTTATACAAACTGATGCTAAGTGAGAAGAGCAGAA
>CM053585.1:252263726-252286478 GCA_028646515.1 Pseudochirops corinnae | reverse complement strand
AACCTCTTTTAAATTTCTGTTCTGATAGTTTTCCCCTTAGTTTAAAGGAAAAAAACCAAACAAACTCCCCAACCACCCTTGTTTTAAGCTTCTTGGGGGGAGATACTTGCCTACATAGAGTTAAAGGTGAACTTGGTTGCCTGGAACTCATAGACTCCCTGGAAATGAGGATGTAAGAAAACCAAGAGCCATGGAGTGGAGCATAGAGAGAAAGAACTATAGACATGGAGAGGCCATGTACATCCATACTAAGTCCCAACCTCCAGATCCAGGCCTATTGTATATTGACAGCCCAGACAGACTGATTCTGGGGCAATTGGGTATTGTGCCCAAGCTGGTTAAGCTCCAAGAAGCTATAAGCAATTTCATTCCTCCCGCTTGAATATTGGGCCTATTGGATGAACATGACAAATGTCCCTGAGTCCCACCGTTTCACTTTGTTGCTACTGAAGGGAATAGACATTGACAGAGGTGTCAGTCAAATGATTGAGAAATGAGATGATTGACTCTAGAACCATCTACCCTGTTGGATGAAACACTTGCTTACAAGAAACTATAGCCCTATGAGGAAAATGCTGACAAACAGCATTTCCACCTAGATGCTAGCAATTGAGTTCAGTCTACAGATACTTTTTGAGCACATAATGTATGCCCAGCTCTATCCTAGAAGCTATGTGATTATAGGGATGGATATACAAGTTGAAAATGTGGCTTCTGCCCTTTTTGGAATATGGACTCACAGACACACACAAAATTAGAATAAGAGAAAATTAAGTCTGGAAAGGACCATAGGGATCATCTCCTTCAATGTTCTCATTAATTAGACCTTGGAAGGGGCAGAAAAAGGTTGTCTCTTTTCAAATATCTCATAGTATCAGGATCAGTGTGTGAAAATTATAGAGAGTCAAGCTTTCCTTCAGAGATTTCCTAATAATTAGATCTGTCCAGATATAGACCAGACTGCCTCGAGAGGAAAGGAGATTCCTGTTGCAAAATGTGTCCTGGGAGGAGCCTTCACCTATTCTCTCACTGCTATCATTTGAGATGTATTAGAGGAATGAGAGAGGGGGCTATTCTTTTTGAAAAAGATCTAGTCCAACTCTGAGAATCCATAATTAAAAAACAATAAAAAGGATGGATTACATGATTTGGACTTTAAATGCCAGAGGTATTTAAGGAAGATACAGATCGAAAGGGACTGGGATGGTTCAAGAAGGCTTAATCAAAGAGGTACATCTTGAGTTGAGCCTTGAAATAGAGGTAAAGAGGAATGAGGGCATTTCATGTGGGGGTGGAAAGTATGAACAAAGATGATAAGGGGGAAATGAATATTAATGCCTTTCTATCAGCATTACCTTATATTCATTTTGCACATTTTGCACATATAGAGTGTCCTGAAAGTCTCAGAACAGCTTGACTAAACTGAGACTTTTGGAACACCCTGAATTTTGTAAATGCTTATTTTCCACATACTTTTATGTTTATGTGTTGTTCTTTCCCTCCCCTCCCTTGCCTATCTTAAGCTAATTCTCCTCTGCTTCTTCCAATTTCATGGTCTTGTTTCATAGAGTGAAAAGAGTGAAAAGATTTGGGATGGATGGAATGAATTGACAGGGACTGCATCATTTATGTCTTTGTAATCCCAAACTCACAGTGGACAAGGACTGTAATTTCTTTGACATATGGAGAACACTCTGAGGGAGAGGGTGAGGGAATTCCCTCTATCTATGCAGATGGGTACCTTCTCTGCAGCTTACAATCTTAGGGAGTTGCCTAGAGCCCTGAGAGGTTAAATGATTTCTCTGTGGTCATAGAACATGTATCTGAGGTGAGCCTTGAACCCAGGTCCTCTTGACTTTGAGATAGCTCTCTAGCCACCATGCCATGCAATGCCCATGTAACAGGCACTTATTAATACTTATTGATTGATATGGCCCCTGTGTGCAGACCATAAAGAGGAGCCTGACATACTGGAGCAGAAGGTAACCTTTGGGGAGGAGGGGAAATCTGAATCGTCTGGAAGATGCTGTGCAGTAAATAACCAAGATTCAGCATCACTTCTGTCTTCAGCCTCTCTTTCCATAGGCAAATGCAATGAGTGAAGTAAGGAAGGTTCAGAGTTGAAGCAGCTCAAGCCAGCTTTGTAAGAGCTTATTGTTAAATTTTCAGTGTGAGCATTTACACCTCAGAATTCAGCCAATGCTACAGATCAAGGCTTGCTTTATTGTTTTTTTTTGTTGTCTAGACTTTGGAAAATTATGGAGATAATGTTAGGAATATAGATTAAACATTTAAGCCTGTCATGTATTAATCTCTCCCTCCCCATTATAGCATTTGGACTTTATTGTGTAGATAACTGTTAGCCATAGAAGGTTTTTGAGTTAGACAGTGCCATCATCAGAATTTCACAACTATTGTCCCTGAGGATAATTTCCAAATATACATTTTTGTCTCAAGCTTCGTTCCTACCATTATCACCTGAATATTCCACGGCAACTTCAAAATCTGCATTTTTTTAAAATAAAAAAGTTAAATTCATCGTCTCATTTATGTCTCCTCCTTGACCTCAAGAATCAAACGTTGTTCTTCTTCTTGGATTATTTAATTCTAACATTTTAATTGGGCCTGAACTAAGGTGTAGACCCTGGGAATGGGATGTCAGAGAAGGTCATAAGAAACATTAGAAGGGAAGGATGGCTAGAAATTTGGTGATTAAATGGATGTACATTTTTTTTTCTGGGAGAGTCAGTTGTTAATATTTATTGTATACCACTAGGAAGGATCATTCTTTGCTACTCACATTTCTGTAGAGCTGAGAGGGTCCTTGGAGCTGGACTCTCTCAAGGTGAAAACTGGGAACATTTTAGCCATCTACTATATTTATGGAAAATCTAGTACTCCAAGATACAGAGATTCAAGCAAAGCTTTTTTTTAAAAAATATTTCCTATTAGAAAAGAGATTTAGTGAAAGAAATAGTGCTCTCTTGTCCCTCGTTGTGACTGAATACTGAAGAGAAAGTTGAAGCAGTCTGGGATATAAGCCTTCAATTAACCTTCAAAACCTCATTCTTTCTAGTCTGCCAACAAATGATTTCAGGTCCATCTACCAGATCCTGCCATTGCACAAGTCAGGAATAATTGGGGCTCTGTAATGATATATCAGCCCTTGATCTGATATATGGATAATATATACCTGATAGATAGATAATATGCTCCCCAGGTGTCAGGGCCTGGGAGGGCCTAAGGTGCTGCTTTACAGTAATCTCATGTTTGCCCTCAGGAGGGCAGGTTCTATTAGTCCTGTCCTGAGAGTGGTGGGAAAGGACAGTTTCTGATCCCTATTAAGTTGGAAGTCAGTGACTAGAGAGATGGATCTTCTGTTTTCCATTAAAAGATTCTATCCGTGTTCTATTTAAAGCTTCCCCATTGCCTTGGATACTGCCAGGTGGTATCTTTAATACACTGAGGGAATGACCTTAAAGGAGACACAGTACTACAGCTTCAGAGTTGTTAGAATAGCCCATACTTTCTTGGAGAGCTTGAGGGGTCTTCAAGAGAAAGGTAGAATTAAGTGATCCAAGTATCTTTCCTATAAATATCATATGACCTGGACTTATATACTGTATTAGGGTTGACTTTATGCTCCAGGACTCACTTACAGAAGGAAGTGTTTTGTGGTAGTGTTGATTTTGGAGTCAGAGGAATCCAAACTCTGTTTGCTACTTGTATGACCTTGGAAAATTGATTAACTTTATCTGGACTTTATTCTTCTCATCTGTAAAATGAGGAGTTGTTCTAGATCAGAGATTCTTTATCTTTCTTTATGTGTCATAGACTCCTTTTGCAATCTGTGATTTTTATGGACCTTTTCTCATATTAATGTTTTCAAATGTATAAAATAAAATACATAGGATTATGAAGGAAATTGATTCTGTTGAAATAGTTAGAAAACAAAACAAGTTCTTGGACTTCAGTACAAGTTAATTCAATAATCAAAAAGAAACCCTAGGACCACTAGGTGGCACAGTATAGTACTGGACTTGGAATCAGGAAGATTCATCTTCCTGAGTTCAAATCCAGCCTTAGATATTCACTAACTAAATGACCCTAGGCAAGTCACTTAACCCTGTTTGCCCCAGTTTCCTTTGTCTGTTAAATGAGCTGGAGCAGGAAATGGCAAACCACTCCAGTATCTTTGCCAAGAAAATCCCAAATGGGGTCATGAAGAGACAGACAGAACTGAAACAACTGAACAATAATGATAACAAAGGCCTCTGTGGTCTAGAAGATCTTTCACATTCCTTCCAACTCTAACCTTTATGTGTAATTTCCACTCCTCCACCCCTCCCTTTTTCTTTCGCAGTAATTGACTATTTCTTCAACTTATTTCCCCTGTCTGGGGAAAATGGAAAGATCATTGAATCTGGGGCCAGGAGGACTCAGAATCCTGCCTCTGACTATGTGACCTTGGGCAAGTCATTAGGATCAGTCCTCCTTTGGAAAATGAACCAGGTGGATGAGCTGGAATCTGAAGTTCCTTCCATCTCAAAATCAGTGATCCCCCTCTGTAATGCCTTTAAAGGTTTCAGACTAGACAATCTCTAAGGGTCCCTTCTAGTCCCAACACTTTATTTTTTCTAGGTCCCTATTAGGGTGCCTTTTAGCTCTAATATTCAATGTTCTAAGTATATTTCTAGGTCAACATTTTGCATTCTAAGGTTTCTTCTGACTTTGACTTTTATACGTTCCTTTGAGCTACAGCAACAATAATAATTGTGGACCTTTATATACTGGTAAAGTGCTTTAGGAAAATATCTCATTTGCAGCCTCACAATAATTCCACTAGGTAGATGCCATATGCTTTGTGTTCAGATGAGGAAACTGAATCTTAGATGGGTTAAAGATTTGTTGAGGGTCACACAGCTAGCGACATAGATCTTTTATTACTTTAAATATCCCATGCTTTCTACTACATCACATCCCACCTTCACTATTGATGCTCTAAGGTTCCTTCAAGCTCTGACATTCTGTGTTTTAAGACATTTTCTGGCTCTAAGATTCTATAAGCTATGAGGGGCAGCCCTGGAGAACTGACTTCAAATTCTTCCTCATTTACAAGCTGCATTGTGCAGGTCAAGGCAACCAACCTTTACGACCCTCCATTTACATATCTGTTCAATTAGAGAGTTGGATTAAATAACCTCTAAGGTCCCTTGCAGTTCTAAATTTATGATCCTATAGTCCCTCTGGCTTCTAACACTACATGCTTTAAGGCCCTTTCCATAGCTTTCTATAATCTATGTTCTGACATTTATGTTCTAAGGTTCTTTCCAGCTCGTAGCTGTCATACTGTGAGGTTGCTTTGGGCTCTAAGATACCTATCAACTCTCATAGTCTATTGTTTAATATTCTATGCTTTTAAGAGTTTGGTATCAAACATGAGGCTGCCCACAATAATATTCCTGAGAGCAACCCAAAGCAGATTAAAATGTAATTATTTTAATTAACTTAATTGCATCTTTTAATTTAATTACAAAATAAACAAAAATATAATAGAACATAGATAATGTTAATATGTGGTTTTCTAAGTCTTAATTTATCACCTTCAGGGATCCTTATGTATGGTTTACTGGCCCCATTTCTTTTTTGAGTTTAACACCAATGATTTAAGCTTTCTTTGACCTTTAGTATTCTTTGATTCTACTAGTTAGCATGCCTTTGCCTGGGGGCAGGGAAAGTGGAGGATTCTACTGGGACACAGAAATCCTTTCACTGCATATTTAGCTTCTGCTTTTTGTGGTTTTCCTGTAATGATGGTTCATCACATTTCATCATCTTTTTTTTTCTTTTTTTTTCTCCTATGAACAAAAACTCCTACCTCAGTTGAGGTGCTCATTATTTGCTGTTTCTGAGTATTGTGTGGGCAGAAAATTTACATCAATGTGAAGGTCTAGGATTCCCTAGAGGGTTTTAAGTCTGTCCCCTGGCATTCCCAATGATGATTTTCTACTTTGAAGAGAGGCCTGGCAAGATCCCATGATGAGTTCACCATAGTGGGCTCTATTGAGTGGTAAATCCCCTCAGTTCTGAGGCTTTGCAAAAAGGACAGTGCATTGCATATACTTTTCTTGGATCAAACTGTAGGAGATGAAGAATGTGCTTTCATTCTGTCCTGGATAAATATTTGGCTTTTTTCCTCTGTTAGTACATAGAGAAAGCCTCCTTGGGGCTTAATGTTAAAGTAGGATATCTCCTTATCTATGTATCAGTGGGGTTTCTTGGGCCAAGAACTGACTGTGACTGCATCAAAAAAAAACGGAAAACCATGGAGCAAAAAATAAATGGAATTTAAATCACCTGGCAGAAACACAGACTTGGCATAATGAGATGAGGACTGGTCCAGGAATAAGGAAAGTTGGGTGTTAACTCTCCAGCACTGTTATGAATGTACTTGATTGAGTCATGTTAACCTTTGTTAGTCTTGGTTTTTTAATTTGTAAAATGAGATTACCAGTATTTCCCTGCCTGTCTCAAAGGGTTGTTGTAAGGATAAAATGAAGTGATAGATATAGCATACTAAATTAATGTAACCTGTTACTATTTTTATCTTCCTTTTGCAAAGGAGAGGCAGATTTGCCCTTGTGCTATTGAATTTATATTCTGGAAGAATTGCTGTATTAGACATGATAAATTTGCATTGACTACTTCAAGGGGCTTCTGGACACTGGTGGAGAAATAGCTTCCTTAATATAAAAGAGTATTTGGACTAAGGCAACATTACTCAAGTCACCCTCTGGCTAGTGGGTCCTGTAATTTTAATACCTTTGGCCCAACAATAAAACTGGTGAGATCTGACATTGGCATTTTCCCATTTCTCCCACCCCTGGTTCTTGACCCCTTTCTCCAGGGTGCCCCACCACAGTATTCCACCAAGACTTGTTCTCCTGCTCCCCATATTCTACCCTCCACCCCCCAAATTTTATCTTGTATATTTGTAGTTATTTATGTATTTCCTAATCCTTTAGAATTCATGGTGCAGGAAGAGACCATGTTTTTGCATTTCCTTATATCCTTCTCACTTGGTACATACTAAGAGCTTAAGAAATGCTTGAGGGGCAGCTAGGTGGCACAGTGAATAGAGCACCTGCCCTGGAGTCAGGAGGACCTGAGTTCAAATCCGACCTTAAGACGCTTGACACACTTACTAGCCATGTGACTTTGGGCAAGTCACTTAACCCCAATTGCCCTCCAAAAAGCAAAGAAAAAAAAAAAAGGAAATGCTTTAGTAACTGACTCTGTCACTTTCTTAGGGCCTTGGTCTTGCCTTGAAAAGCTAACAACTCGCTATTGGATAAACTTCCATTAAAAGGAGCTAATGACAAGAAATATTTGTGTTTTAATAACTGGTATATGGAGACAGTATCTTAAAACCCAGAATATCCACCCAGAGGTGGAAGGAATCTTATTGATGATCTAACCTACCTCTCTCATTTTATAACATGGCAAAGTGAGCCCTGGAGAGCTGAAGTGACTTTCATAAGGTTCCATGGTTACTAAGAGGCAAAATTGGGAATCAAACATTGATTTTCTGATTCCAGGTCCAGTCTCTTCACTAGAAATGGCTATTAGTGGAAGCTATCACTCTTTGGCCCCTCAGGTTCCACCCCAAGCATAGAGGAAGGCCAGTCCTCTGACCAACGCATACCAGGATGTGGGTTTGTTGAGGACTCTCACTTTTTCGTTTCTGACAGTAAAGCAACAAAGCCTTATAATAAGTCAAGCAACTGAAACATTCATTATTAATTTCAAAATCTTACCTCCTATAAGGGGAGACTTGTCAGGTGACTGTGGGATGGGTTCCTGAAGGAAGAAAAGAAGCCAGGAATGAAGAATGCCATTCAAACTTAATATTACATGCTTCATTTAAAGTACTGCATCCTTTCATAGGAATATGCTCATGTTTTCAGACAATCAGGAGATTTCAGAGTGATCAAGTGCTTTTATGTCAGCCTCCACTAATGTCCTTCACTGATGCCTTGTGTTTCAGAGGTGACTGACTGTAAGGTCAAAGATGCTGAGTTAATGGGACACAAGCTCTGATATGTTGGCAAGTATTTGAATGTAAACAGAGTTGAACAATTTTGGGACTTAGGCCAGGCAGTAGAAAATACCCCCTGGACCTACAATGGCCTTAAATCGATTTTATAATTCATAATGTAAAGATATTACAAGAAATAATTAAGACCTTCAGTTGAGCTAGAAAGATGACCCTCAAGACCCTGGTCCCATAATAGACACCTTAGGATACCAAACCAGTGGGAGGAAGTTCGGTTCTTCACAATGAGAGGAAACCTCCAGTATCAACCCCTTGTGGGAGGCCTGGGGACACTCAGCCTTGGAGTTCTGGGGTAAATAGGGCTGAGTTGGATAGAGAAGGAGCTCACCTGGGGAGGTGTTTGTATGCAGAGGGTAAGTGCACTGTCTCATAACTTCCAATTTTACTTGCTTATTGTTGCTAAGTAGATAAGCTGGTTTTTTTTTTCCTATGTAGTTGAATTAGTATAAGTGCTATCAAAATGAAAATACAAAACATTTAAAACTGGATCTTTTAGGATCTTTTAAACTTTGTACTCTCTGAAATTTTGGTGAAATTAATTCAATTCAGAAAGCCCTATTGTATAGCTAATATGTATAGGACCGTGTGTTCAGATCTGAGCGTTAATCTGTTCTTCCCCTCAGGGCTGTTTGCTTTTGAATGAGGAAGGGCCTTTTGGAGGCTCAGCCATGTGGTTCTGTAAGGAGTTCCTAGAAGGGATCACAAGCCTCATGGCTCTGCCACTGATTCACTTTGTGTATGACTTAAGGCAAGCTGATGACACTGCAAATTCTTCCCAAGTGTGAACTGTGCATCTATTCTGAGGATCAGCACAGCTAGGTTCATGGATGCTTGTCACTAGCAAGGTAGACAGATTAGATTACGGATTTTTTTTTAACCTTGTCAACTCTTAAGGAATTCACAGAATCACAAAAACTCAAGATTTGGAAGAAATCTCAGAGGCAATGTAGTCTAATCTTTACCCGAATGGGAATTTCTTCTTTAAAATTCCCAAGGGGTCACCTAGCCTCTTTTAGAAGACTTCTCTCTGATTTGGAGAATTCACCATACAGAGTTCATTCCACTTCTGGATAGCAAGTGCTCAGATTCTCACTCTGAAATCTTGAAAGATCCAGTTTTTGATGAATGTGGGTACTCTACTGACAATGCAGCCTGTGACTTAGCAAGACATTGACAAACTGGAGGATGACCAGAGGACTTCCCCCCCTTGCTTCAAGCCTAAATTAGCCTCTCTACAACTCAAGTCCTGGTTCTGTATTTAGTTCTGCTATCTACAACCAAGCAGAATTAATAGAATCTTTCTTTGCTCTGATAGCCCTTCAAATATTGAAAGATAATTATCAATGTACTGTTCCCCAATCTCTACCCTTATAGCCACGGCATTCTTTTCTTTTCCTCTGATGCTCAATGACCTGTATAGCCTTGGATAAATCACTTTGCCTCCCCCAGTCTCAGTGTTCTCATATACAAAATGAAGAAGTTGAGCTCCATGGCCTCTAAGGTCACTTTCCAGCCCTATATATACAACCCTATGAACACAAAATATCCCCATGTCCTTCAACTAGTCCTCACATGGCATGACTTTCAGTTTCATAGGATTGTAGGTCTAGAACTGGAAGGGACCTCAGTGAGTTTCCTTAATGTCCTAGTCATTTTTCTCTGGCCATGCTCCAATTTGTCACTGTGTCTACTAAGTAGTGATCTTCATTGGTGAAGAGAAGTAACCACGTGGGTCAAAACTTGAATCTTTCAACATATCAAACTGAAAATCCTGTTGGGTACTTCCCATATGAGATTCATTAATTAGAGATACGAAAGCATTCTTGTGGTTGAATTAAGCACAGCTTGCCATCAAACGAGAAAAGATGATGTTTGGTAAGGGAAGTTTGGGATTTAGAATCTGAAGTTGTCAAACATTCCTAGTACTTGAAAGGAAATGAGGCAAAGAGATACCAGGTGGTATCTCCTGGAAGGGAGAGTCATTTAGGAAAAGAGGATCCTCATAGAATTTGACTATAGCTCCCTTGCTGCTCCTGACTGTGCCAATTAGCCACTCCCTTCCTAGGATGGTATCTAAACACCCATCAGGAATGACTATAAAGGACTGAAGTAAGCCATTGTCTTCAAATATTTGAAGGACCGTCTGATAGAAGAAGGGGTTGTCTTGTTGGTAGAACTATTACCACTGGGCAGCAAGTTACATGTCTACCATACGAATGGATGGTCTTTCTGAAAAATCAAAGATTTCCTGTAATGCAATGGAGCCTCCTGCCCTAATACTGTGAAAATGAAAAACTTTGAAAGACTTAAGAATTCTCATCAATACAGTGACTAATCATGATTCCAGAGGACCCATAATGAAGAATGCCACCTATCTTCTGAACACCAGGTGATGGCCTTAATATCCAGAATAAGGCACACTTTTTTGGACGTGGCCAATGGAGGATGATTTCTTTTGCTTGACTGTGTGTATTTGTTATAAGTGTTTTGTTTTCCCTTTTTTTCCTTTCAAATTAGGGGTGTCTGGGAAGGAAAGAAAAAATAAAAATAAATTTAAAAAAATAAAAACACGAGAAAGTCTTCTAGCCAATGTTAGATGACCTGAGTGTGAAGGTAGATTTGCAGGACAGCCTATTCTAACTCCAAGGCTATGATTTTATGAGTCCTTCTCCTTCCTGTACCTTAGTCTCCTCTTCCATAAAATATAGTCAGGAGAGAAAAATGTCAACTAGATGGCCTTTGAGGTCCCTTAGAGAGTCTATGATTCTATGAACTAACTTCACCAACTGATGATTTCCTTCTGGAAGTCCTTAGAAGCAACAAATGGGTGATGTCACGAGCAGCTGACACTTCATTTTTACTAGTGCATTGGAGTGGGTAGACAATGCATGAAATTCTAGCTAATTTCTGGACGCTTAATCAGTTGACTTCTCATTTAGCTACTCTGTATCCTATTATTTCCTCGGGATCCTGCTCTTTGATTTCAAAGATGGTAGTTTGTTCTCTGATAAATTATTCATTTGTAAGGTGCTAATGATGGAAAAAGTAAGTTCAATTCAATTCAGAAAATCCTATTGTATAGCTAATATGTACAGGATACTATGTTCAGATCTGAGGGTTAATCTATTATTCCTCTCAGGGCTATTTGCTTTTGAATGAGGAAGGGCCTTTTGGAGGCACAGCCATGTGGTTCTGTTGGGAGTTCCTAGAAGGGATCACAAGCCTCATGGCTCTGCAACTGATTGACTTTGTGTGTGACTTAAGGCAAGTTGATGACACTGCAAATCCTTCCCAGCCCTAGATCATAAGGTTCTGTGACCTTCTAGCTGGTGCCTCTCCGTCCATACCTATAAAATAAGGCATCTTGACCAGATGATCTCTAAAGGCCCTTCCAGTTCTAATAAATCCATGTAACATTCTGTAGTCTAAGGTTTGATCCAACTCTAACATTTTATGATTCAAGTTATTTTCATTGAAATAAAGTGAAAGCCAGAATCTTTTGAGATCTTCCCAGTCTCTCCTTGGTGTGTACTCATTGGTGCAGGTGCATGACCTGATTCCACAGAATTCTTTTTCATTTATTATTGTAAGGAAGGAAGGAAAGGAAACAATCACAAATTTAGAGACTAGAGTTCAAATTATAATTGTTGTTCAGTTGTTTTGGTCATGTCTGACTCCCCATTTGGAGTTTTCTTGGCAAAGATACTGGAGTGATTTGCCACTTTCTTCTCCAGCTCATTTTACAGATGAGGAAACTGAGGCAAACAGGATTAAGTGACTTCCTATGGGTTACACAGCTAGTGAGTATCTGAGATCAAATATGAACTTGGATCTTCATGATTTGAGGCCTGGTGCTCTATCCACTGTGCCACCTAGCTCACATTTTATATCACATAAAGATGCTGTGAGGTAGGCAGTGTGCAGTGTGAATATTAAAGAGGTTTGAATGGTTTGCTCAGGGTCACATGATATTTTCAGACCCTGGCCTCCTGACTCCCAATTCCACTCTTCTACTAAACTAGTGAGTAAACTGTCTCTTCCCTTCTCTGGGCCTCTGTTTCCTTCTCTGAAAAAATGAAGGGATGGGTTAGAAGGTCTTTAAGGACACTACTGAAGTTATCACTATGTTCTTTCTACCATCTTTAGGACAAAAGCAAATAGACTGGGAATTTTGCACTGGTAGCTAATTTTATAATAGCATGGTTGTTGACTCATTAGGTGCAATAGTTCAACGTACATGTAATTTGTAACTGAGTCAATTTCTTTAAGTACCTCCCATTCCTTCACTTTTGGTAGACTTTTAGGGGGTGAATTAGGGTATAGCATCATGTTCTGAAGTCCTTGAGAGGGGAGGCCACCTGAAGAATGCATGTGGTCCAGTCTCTTATCTAAGGGAATTTCTAACTGATAAAAAAGAAAAGGTCAAAGGCCATCCCATGCATTCTCTTGTTCTGTTCAGGATCAATTGGACCGATGGTCATCGTTCTCTTCCTGAAGATAGTAACAACTCACTCTGATATAGTCCTTTAATGTTAATAAAAGTCTTATGACAGAACTGTGATGTTGGTAGTACAAGTATTTTTTCCCCAGTTTTGCAGATGAGCAAGCTCAGCCTTAGAGAGATGGAGGGATTCCCCACAATCACATTGTAAGCCTTTGAGTTAAGATCTTCAGGGAAGGAGGAAGGAACAAGCGTTCGTTAAGTGCTTACTTGGTGCCAGGCACGATGCTGTGTGGTCTATCAGTATTACCTCATTTGATCGTCACAACAACCCTGTGATACAGGAGATATCATTGTGCTCATTTTTACAAATGGCAGACAGAGGCTAAATGACTTGCTCTGAGTCACACATCTGAGGCTGGATTTTAACTCAGAACTTTCTGACTGTAGGCTCAGCAGTCTATTCACTGAGCCACTAAGCTGCTTCTAGCATAAATGAAGGAATGGACTAAGGCTTTATTTTTCATGTTCAGTATTTATGTTTAATCACAGTCGTGAAGAATCCTAGAATCATGAATGACTAGATATGGAAGGGATCTTAGAACTCAACATGTAAGATATTAGACCTACTAAAAATGAAATAAAACAAAACTTTTGCAATTGTCTAGTTGAACCCCCTCACTTTTCAGATGAAGAACTAAGCTCCAGAGAAGAGAAATTATTTACTCAGGGCCATACAGCCTACTAGAGGCAGAACTGTCACTAGCATAAGTCACCTTTGTCTTAGTGATGTATTTCATTCACCCCTTTGGACTACAGGAGATGATGCTCACAACCTGTTATAACAGGGTTCTCTTTGTGGCTTCCCTTTGAGTCTTATTCTGAAATCTTATGTAGTGCCACAGCACTGTAATGACCAGAGAGCAAATGGAGCTTTACCAGGGTCTCAACATTTGGTGGCAGAGCAAGGGGAAACACTTCTTCCTTCAGTGCCACCATAGCCCCTGACTCTTGACTGATAGCTCTCTAGCATCATGTGCTGCGATTACTCCAACCACCTCCTCAGGTCCCATGGCTGTGGTGCCCTACTCCTGAAGTCACCTTAAACTGCAGCCCCTTCCTGGTGAGGCTGTACTCTCGGGAAGACAGTTGCTCCAGAAGCAGGCCTGTCCCCTGCCTGCTCCTCTCCCTCCTCCCTCCAAACTAAATTTGACCCAAGTATAGTTCTAGCTAGTTATAGCTCTGCAATATGATATAATATTTAGAGTCAGAGGACCTGGGTTCAAATCCTGGATCCATTACTTACTGCCAATGTGACTTTGATCAAATCGCTTAACCTCTTTGGGCCTCAGTTTCCTTAACTGAAAAAATGAGAGAATTGAACTAAACGAAGGTCCATTCCAGCTCTATTTCTATGACCCTAGTCACTCAAGAGACTTTAAAGTTCTTTTTAGCGGTAATACCACAATAGCTTGGCTCAGTATCTCTAATTGCAGAAGGAAACAATTAAGATTCAAATGCTTCCTTTTTTTGATGAGTGTCGAATTAGATAATCAAATGTAGGAGACGTCATAGAGGATACTGGCCTAACCTCCTTCCTGTCCATCCTTCCCTAATAATAATGATAATAATATGATGTTATTTAAGGTTTACAAAGTACTTGCTATACATTATCTCGTCTGATCTTCACAAATGTGAGATAGGTACAATTATTAGCCTCATTTTATAGATGAAGTGTTATACAGTTTCAGGGTTGTACTTTGATATACAAACATGGCTTTTTAGGGCCTAGGCTCTTTTGGAAAGAACAGCCTGTGTTTAGAACCCATGTTCTAACGGTTGATGCTTATTCTATTTGGGGTATAGTTAGTGTCACTGAAAAATGTTGTGGCAGTGTGACACAAAGGAAAGAGCTCTGGAACAGGAGCAGGGCAACAATTATTCTTATTATTAGACAGTTTGGGATCTCTGTGGTGAATGGATTCAGCCCCCTGTGACCAGAATGGTTTGAATTAGTTTCATTAGAGAAAGTGCTAACTGGATTAAACAAAGAAAAAAAAATTGTTTAGAATCAGCATCTAAAAACCATTACAAATGAGAATAAGAAAATCAATACCCCTCTGCCCACGTTAGCCAAATAATAATCTTTCCTTCCTTTGGCCTAAAGGAAAAACCAGGGAGCAAGTATAGGAAGAGTCCAGATGCAACTATAGGACACAGTGCAGTTCTTTAGTGTATCATGATATCTCTAAGGGCACCCTAGGAACCATGTAGCCGTGGCTTTCCTAGTAGGTACTATCCAAGGTAGAGGCTGTGTTCCCCCTTCCAGCAGCTAATTGGCTACTGTCCGTTCTTCATTCCATGCAAGTAAGGTCCCAGATGGTGGAGAGAAGCATAGTGATAACTTTGGCAGCATCCTTAGTGGTCTTCTGGCCCATCCCTTCATTTTTCAGAGGAGAAAACTGAGGCCCAGATAGGGGAAGAGACAATTTACTCAATAGTTTAGGAGAAAAGAAGAGTGGAGTTGGAGTTGGGAGGCCTGGGTTGGAAAATACTGTGCGACCCTGAGCAAACCATTCAAACCACACTAGATTAGGAGCCTCAGTTTTCCCACCTATAAAACAGGAATGAGAATGCTCACACTGTTTACTGCCTACCTAATAGTGTTGTCCTGAGGAAGGTGCTTTGTAAACCTTAAAGTGCCATAAAAATGAGAACTATTATAATTTGAAATCAAGGCTCTAGATCTGATACTATATTTTATACCTACTCTGTCTCCCTCATCAGGAAATTGGCTTCTCTCTCAGTCTTTTGCAATTAATTGCTCTGGCTTTTTGTAACTGCCTGCCTTTCTGTCAATATTTCTATTTTTCCTCCAGGTCAAACTTCCTGTTTATAGCAACCTCTTTCTCTGGGTCAATATCTCTGTCTCTGAAAATCTCTGTCTCTCTCATTCTTTCCCCATTTGCTTACTATTCTCTCACTCTCACTCTCTCTTTCTCTCTTTCTCTCTCTCTCTCTCTCTCTCTCTCTCTCTCCCTCTCTCTCTTTTCCCTCCCCCTTCTCTCTCTCTCTCTCTTCCTCTTCTTCACCCACACTTCCCCCCTTCTCTCTTGCTCACTTGCAAATAGTCATACTTTTTTAAAAATGAGTCGTCTTTTCCAATCATAAGTCCACCTCTTTACCCCTGTCCACAGATCAGGGAATAAGTGCTGTTGTTACTTGATAGCAACTCAGGGGATACCGAGCAGTTTTTTGGTCCTAATTCACGAAGACCATTCCTCATCAATGTTGCATTGTTTAATAGGAGCACAAACTTGGATTGAGGATGGGTTGGATTCACTATTTACGTAGCTGAAGCTAGCTCTGATCTTAAGGTAGGTTCATTGGTAGGTTCATTGAAGGGATTATATTGCTCACTTCCAGTCCCTATGGACAAAGTAAAATGTCTATCTGGATAGTCTTTTCTCTGTCTAAGCCTCTTCCTCAGTGGGAAGTATATATAGTACAATGGATTTTAGCATTATAGGTCCAGTTTATTTTCAGAAAATCTTTTCTATACTTTTCTTTTATAGGTGTTCCCTCCCTTGTCCTGAATACACACCCTAATACATTATTTAATAAATACACCATTGGTTAATTACCCAATTACCCATGACTACTTTTTGTTTTGAAAGTTTATTCAAATACTATCATTTCAAGTTTTAATTCCTTGATATAGTTTTTCTAGACCTCTTTAGCTAATCTTTAGCAGATTTCTCCTTCCCCTGAACCCCTCAAGAAATTGGTGTTGTGAATTTGACTCCCTACATACATTACTGAGGTATTGTTACCTATATACATGATCTGTATTATTAGGCATGTACATGACCCATTTTTTCAGTTAATCTGTAAGCACCTAAATGACCCTTTCAAGTCTGGCATGACTTTATTGCATTGTCCATCTAAGAGTCCTTCAGTCTAAAGCATGTGAAACTTCTCTGGGAAGGAAATAAAAATGTGCCCAGTCATGTAATCAGTTTTTCTAATCCATTTATACTTCCAGTTAGAAAGGTCAACTTAAGGAAGAGAGGGCACAAGGTTTGATTTAAAACATTTCTACTGCTTTGCTTGCTGGAAAATAAAACGACCATACTCAATAAATGAACCAACTTCTCTCTACTGAAGTAAATAGAAGAACAAAAGTTTACAATGGGTTCAAAATGAGAATTCATAATGGGTTAGAAAGAGTACCTCACTAGATTAGGTGACCTGGGGTCACCACTAAATGTATTGTCTCCTGAGCTCTGGTTTCTACATTTATAAAATTATCAAGTCGAATCTTTAAGATTGCTTTCTACCCTAACATTCCATGTCCTAAAGTCCCTCCCATCTCTTACATTCTGTATTCTAAGTTCCTTTACAACTCTAAAATTCTATATCCTAGCATTCCTTCCAGTTTCAACATTCTATATTCTTACATTTTATGTTTTAAGGTCTCTTTTCATCTGTAAGGTTCCTACCAACTTAGGCCCTATGTCAAGAATATTTTTCAGAATTAATTTTGGCTATTATATTCTCTGTTTGCTCTCTGTTTTCCTCTCTGATTTTATTAAATGAACTTTATATGCATATATATATCTATATGTACACATATATGTGTGTATGTGTACATGTATACATGCACTAATACACACACATAGTGCTATGGCTCAGGAAGGAAGCCATAGTAAGATTTTTGGGGGCATTGGCCCATTTGGATGCATGTATCCCCAGCTAAAAGTTCTCTCTCAACAACTGCCTAGTTATTTACATTGTTCTTATGATATAACATCTGGGCCCACTAGTAAAATATTACCACCTATGATATTGTGTGTGTAAGCTATGAAAAAGAACTACTTAATGACTACTTCAATTTTCTTGTTGTAGCCATTGATGTATGAGGATAGACATTAATTACTTATTCCAGTTGATCAATAACCTATATAGTTAGAGTATTTCAAAAGCCTCAATACAAAAAAAGCTGCTTTAAAAGTACAAATAATGTATTGTTTCCTCACAGATTGGATTCTAACTTTATTTGGGACTGGCTACCACCTTTAACCAAGCCAGATAAATTAAAATCAATTTTTGAAATGAGTTTTTGCCTCTAGCTTGGGCTCCTGACTCTGAAAAACTGACAATGAGGCATGGCCATAGACAGTTGATTTTTGAGAAATTTTCAGTCCTTTGTCCTGAATGGCCATGAAATGTGTGGCCACTTGTGTATCATGTGCTGCCCAATAAAACTAGAACATTTCATAAAACTCAGAATTATCTCAATAGCATTCTCAAATGATGAACTATGTAGCATGGTATGATGACCATGCTGTGGTTTGCTTTGACTTTAGTTTTATCAATACTAATGAAATGTACTTTGGAAGATTCCTTTATAAGAATCATGCTTTGGACTCATAGTTTGTAACTTTTTTCTTCTGGCTTTTTCTCTGTTGTTAATAACACTTGGCCCCCACTTCAGTGGTTAGTGCCTCCCCCCTCCCCCAATCACTTTTTGTAGATAACTATATATATATATATATATCTTATCTTTCCCTACTAGACTGTAAACTTTTCTAGAATAAGGACTGTTTAACTCACCTTTGTTATTTCACTTACTAGTACAGTGTGTTCTCATACATAGTAGGAGCTTATTAAATGATTATGGATTTTATAATTCCATAATAACAATAGTTGTGGTGGTAGTAGTAGACCACAATTATGTAGCATCCTAGGGTTTACAAAGCCCTTTCTTCAAAGCCCTCTGAGGTAGGTAAGGCAAATATTTCTTCTCCCTAGAGGGGATTTCTCCCTAAATATACATTGGACTTGATGACCCCTAAGTTCTCTTCCCATTTTGAGAGTCTGTGATTCCTATTTTATAGATTCCTATTTTGTAGATTTTATAGACAGAGGCTCCAAGAGACTAAATAATTTGTCCATACTTACCTAGATGCTAAGTGTGGGAACCTCAGTCCCTTTGATTGAAATGAAATGTGGACTCTGTACTAAGAGTCTGTATATCCTGGTTATAATTGTAGCTTTCACATGAATAAGTGATTTGGCCTTGGCAAGTTACTTTTAATATCTGACTTTTGGTTTCCTAATTTGTAAAAAACGAGGAGATTGAACCAGGTGATCTTTAAAGTGTTTTCTGGTCCCAATATCTCAAGGTTTGAACACTCCATATTTCAATAGATTTTCTGGCTTTAACATTCTCTCGTCTAAGTAGAGGGAAACTGTGGTCATTATGACAAAGTCATTTGAACCCTCAAATGGCATAGTACTAGTATGTCGTACAACTTCCACTACCGCCATTGATAACTGGAATGTTTTGAGGAAGTCTTGAGGGAACATTCCACCTACTTTGTTGTTGAGAAACACTTTTTTTTTTTGCAGGGGGGGTGGTGGTGGTGGGGGTCTGTGGTGGAGAGGACAAGGGAGCTTTCAAGAATGGGCTTAAAAGTGAGCCTTCCAGGTAGCCCTTTTCACTCTAGGATGGTCCAACATGAAGCATTCATGTAATGCCTTTTGTCCACCTCAACTCTCATGGGTGTCTTTGCCTATCTTCCCTATCAATGTGACTTTTCTGTCTTGCAGGTTCCTATCAATAAAGTAGGGGGAACCCCACCCCAATATTTGTACTGCCTCTCTCACAGAGAAGAAAATACCTTAACATGACAGAAAGAATGGGAGTAATTAGTATTTTTGTCCCAACAATTCATTCTTGGCTTACTTCCTTGGAGAAGAATCAACTTTTGGATTTGGCATTTGGAACATTTAAATGGGACTTACTTTGCATTTGAGGGCCAAGCCTTTGGAGCAGAAGACAAGTGTATGATTATGACAGCATGTTGACTGTACTCATTGCTTCCCACCATGATATGAGCTCTATGTCTGGACCTTTTTTTAAAAAGCTGACTTATAACCTCACTTCCACCATGCTCTTGTTGTCTGTTCTGTGGGCTCCTCTCCCTTAACTCTCTGAAACATTTGAGGAACTACCCAAAAAAAGTGTGCCCCTGCCAAAAAAATGATTTATACCGAGTCTGGTTCCTCTTTTCTCTCTTAAGTTGTTACTGTTTATCTCAAATAATTTATTGGGTTTTTCAAAGAATACCTCCAGGAAGAACAAAACACAACAAAACAAAACATAAGTTAAGACAGGAAGAGGGAGAGGATGCCATTGACTTACCTTCTTCTGAACTACTAAGACCATTATAGTCGCCAGAGTAAAGATGAGACACAGAACCAGGGTAGCTGTGGTGAAATAAAAATAAGTCCGGCTAGTGGCCCTGAGCTGGCTTGTGACTGCTGTGCCTTCAGACACATTCATGGCTGATTCAAAAGAAGCATTCAGTTGGTGGAGGGACGTTTGCCGTGGTACCGAAGGCATTCTTTATATACTACCACCCTCCACCTCACACCTAATCGCCCTTGATCTGTTGAGACTCACAGGCCATCTCTGTTCCAAGTAGGATTTTCCCCCTTCATCCTGGATCATGTGACCTGGAAAAAAATCTTCACTGTTTGTCGGATGAAGAAAGACTTCTCTGGGGGCGTGAAGTGAAAGGCAGCAGACAATGGGAGAAAGAGATTCATTTTCTTGCCAAGGATTTTGTTGCTGGTCGTCCGGTGAGCTACATCGAAGGGGTCTGATGTCAGAAGGCGAGTGGGAAGCCAGCTCACCCCCGGCTCCCTTTGTGTGTGAAATTGTGTGCACTGACTTGTGTTTCACTTATAGTCACCAGTGGTGGCAGCTGAGCGCTTCGGCTAATGCTTTCTTCCTCCGGAGAGTCATTTCTGCACGGTGTTCTCCACTTAAAAGTGTTACCTACCCAGAAAGCCCACATCTGTTTGGGGGTCAGGAAGACTGCATTTCACAGTGAAAAGGCTCTTGGGCAAGTTATTCCCCCTCTCTGGGCCTCAGTTTCCTTATCTATAAAATGATGGCATAGAATGAGATGGTCTCTTAAGTTTCCTTTTAGATATAAATCTTATTAACCTATAACTCAAATGAATTAGTTTTAACTAATATTAGTAATCTCTCTCTCTCTCTCTCTCTCTCTCTCTCTCTCTCTCTCTCTCTCTCTCTTTCTCCTTGTCCCTGTCTTCCTCTCTCTCCCACCACCCTCAATCTATCTATCTATATCTATGTATATAGCTATAAGTATATATGTATATGGCTATCTATCTCTATATGGCTATAACTATATATTCTATGTATATAGCTATCTGTCTTTATCTCTATATTTGTAGGGTCTCTCTCTTGAAAGTCAGATTGGAATACTGGGAGAGAGTTGTATTTGGAGTGAGAGGACCAGGGTTTTAATCCTACTTCTGTTACTTTAGTATCTGTGTAATCTTGGATAAATCACTGAACCTCTCTGAACATCTCAGCTGAAAAATGAGAGGGGTTGACTTAATATTCTCTAAGGTCCCTTTCAGTTTCAAGTCTATAAAACAAATAGACAAAATCCTTCTGAGACTTTTGGAAGGATACGAAGGGGCATCCTGTGTACAAGGATACTGGACTGAGTCAGAAGACATGAGTTCTAGGTCTGGTTCAGTCACTCATTCACTATGAATCAGTCCCTTTCCTTCTCTGGGTCTTAGTTTCCCTACTTATAAAAGCGAGAGGATTGGGTTAAGTAGCATCTAAGATCCATTCTGGTTCTGAAGTTCTATAAAAGAATTCTAAAAAAAAAAATCTCAGAGGTTAGGTTAAATATAAATAAATAGAATAATGTCTCTACAAATATTATCAACCAATAAAGTAGCTGACTAAAAAATCACGGGAACAATTTATCTGAAGTTATTGAATCTGCTATCGACCAGATTAAGCAAGTCAAAGGAGTGACATGACTGGAGAAGAAGGCCACATGTGATCTAATCACCTAATTTTACCTACATGGAAAACATCTAGGTCCCAAGTTTTAACAATTAATGTGCCTTCACCAGATGATACAGAAAAAGTCCAAATAGTGTACTTCCTCAGTTATAATTCAGGGGCTATTGACCGTTTTTGTTTCTGGAGCTCCTTCTTTGGTATTCTGCAGAAGCCTATGGACCCCCTCACACAATAATATTCTTTAAAAGCATAAGACAAATCACATAGGATTACAAAGGAAACCAATTATATTGAAATACAATTGTCAAACATTGAAAAAAAAACCCAGCCTAAATTCATGAACCTCAGGTTACCTAATATTGACATGGAGTTGATACATGATTGTTGAATGGCTCATGAAGAGCTTCCCTCTGCCTGCCTCAGACTGTTCTAGACGCTTATTGCTTGTGTTCCTTTCTTCCTTCCCTACTGATGTGGGCAAAAGGGCTTATTTGACATTCATTATACCAGGTTACCCAGATACTTTAAAAATAAATTGCAACAGTTAAAGTAGCATTATTTGAGCTCTGGAACTGCATTTTCCCATGCTTCATTGCCAAGATTCAAATGGACATGGAATAATTTTTTTTTCTGGAATTAAATTTTAGGTCAGGTAGACATCAGGCTTATTTAGGGCAGATTTGGACAGTTGGTTTTGAATTTTTCCTGAACCATTCAACAGGGACTCTTTAGGTTTTTCTATTCCTAGAATTGCATTTAGAATCATAATTCTTGTTTGGTAGTTGATTTCAAATGTGACTTAGTGGTATCTTGTCTCTTTATTGTTCCCTTCCCATTCTACTCCAGGTGATTTTGTCTGGAGTATGACTGAGGATACCATGACTTTCCCAGGGTCTACCCAGAGACTGAATCCCAATTTAGATAATAGTTTATATTTCTTTTACTTTAATTTTGGACTGGGCCTATAATTCCCTTGGTGTAAGGAGCTCCAGTGAGGCGTTCAATCTGCTCAGATAGACCCTTTCTCTACAACTTAAGAGTCTTACAGAGGCTTCTACAGACAATGAGAGGTTAAGCAATTTGGTCAGGGTCATAGGGTCATGTGTCAGAGGCTGGACTTTTATCTGGGGCTTTTTGACATGGAGGTGGGCCATGCTGACTCTCACATTTCTATAGCACTTTAAAATATTGGGAGTATTAGAGCAGCTAGGTAGTCGGTAGTCCAGTATTTAAAGCACTGGTCCTATGGTCAGGAGGACTTGAGCTCAAATCTAGCCTCAGATACTTACTAGCTGTGTGACCCTGGGAAAGTCACTTAACCCAGGTACC
>CM053585.1:252249936-252263626 GCA_028646515.1 Pseudochirops corinnae | reverse complement strand
TATATATATATATATATATGTATATATATGGAGAGAGAGAATGAGAATCTTTTTTATGATAGCCCTGTGAAGTCCAGAAAGCAAATATTCTTATCTCTTTGAAAGATGGAGAGACAGAGTGTCAGAATCATCCACAGGCTTTGCCATGGCTAATAAGAATAAGAACACACACTTATACAATGCTTTAAGTTTGGCAAAACACTTTCTTCACAACAACCCTATAAGGTAAAATATTAGAAGTGCTATTATTCTCATGTTATAGATGAAGAAACGGAGGCTCAGTATAAGTGACATGAGCAAGGTTTCACAAATAAGTGTTAGAGCCAAGATTTGAACCCAGGCCTCTCCTGACTCTATGTCTAGATCTCTTTCCAGGATAACGTGGTATCTCAGCCAGTTGGTGCCAGAGCTAGAGCTTGAGGTCAGGGGTTCTGACTGTAGGATGAGAGCTCTTTCCCAGTATACTGCCTTGCTTTTCTTTAGAAAGAAAGAAATTAGCTCAATCTCTCAGGACTGAGTCTTTCAGTGTCCTTGATTCTTTGTTCCTAATTAAAATGCTTCATTCTGGAGCTCTATGACTTAGCTTTCATTGTTCTCTGTGTTAGGAATATCCTTTCTTTCACTCTTTACTTGGTGAATTCATTCCTTGCTTGTAGAAGATAACTCTGGGGCAAGTAGGTGGTGCAATGGATAGAGTGCTCGGCCTGGAGTCAGGAAGACTCATCTTCCTGAGTTCAAATGTGGCCTTGGACACGTCCTAGCTGTGTGACCCTGGGCAAGTCACTTGACCTTGTTTGCCTCATTTTCCTCATCTGTAAAATGAACTGGAGAAGGAAATGGCAGACCATTCCAGCATCTTTGCCAAGAAAATACCAAATGGGGTCACCAAGAGTTGGATGTGACTGAAATGATGGAACAAAAGAAATAACAAGAGGATAACTGAAATGCCACATCCTTCATGAAGCTTACTCTGATTCCCCTCCTCCATCATGACCATTCCTCCCAAATGTCACACAGTTCCCTCTAATTTTTCATATGCCAGCTGTCTGTGTATGCATCTCATCTCCTCATTGTGCTGTAGAGTACATGAAGTCAGGATAATGAGTCTATTTTACCTAAACTTTCTGTCTCTGCCTATGCTGAGCTCACAGTAGATGAGCACATAGTGCAGTGTGCTATACATAGTAGAGATTTAGTAAATGTTTATTCAATGAATAAATCGATAATAACATATTATCATTAATAATAATAGCCTAAGTCCAGTCAACAAGCATTTACTATGTGCCAGTCACTGTGCTAAATCCTGGAGATACAAAAAAGACGAAAAGCAGTCCTGGCTCTCAAAGTATCCACGGTCTAATGGGGGGTTGCAACATGCAAAAATCTATGTACAAATGAGATATATACAGGATGAACTGGAGATAATGTCAGAAAGAAGGCATTAAAATAGACAAGGACTGAAAAAGGCTTCTTGCAGAAATAGGACTTTGCTTAAGATTTGAAGAATGTCAGGGAATCCAGGAGGTGGAGAGGAGAAGAGAGTTCCAGTCATTGAAGTTTATTGAATTGGAGGATGGCTGGGTGACATTTTCAAACTTGAGCTTTAGGAAGTTCAATTTGATATAAGAGTGGAGGATTATGAGAGATAGAGGCACAGAGACCAATTAGAAAAGTATCAT
Organism: Pseudochirops corinnae; assembly: GCA_028646515.1. Taxonomy (NCBI): domain Eukaryota; kingdom Metazoa; phylum Chordata; class Mammalia; order Diprotodontia; family Pseudocheiridae; genus Pseudochirops; species Pseudochirops corinnae. The sequence continues at coordinate 252,261,947 of CM053585.1, read as the reverse complement.
GTTAGTTCAAGAATGATGTGATGAGGAATGAGCCAATAATGTCAGAGAAAAAAAGGGGTATACAATTACTCTTCCACTTCATTACTTTCCCCATCATGGTTTCAATATATCACAGGTCAGCATAAGGAATTAAATGAGAAATTTTGGAGCATTTAGCAGAAACCACAAATGACACACAAAGGCCAGCAAAAATATAGAATCTATGACCAAATGCTTAACCCCAATTTTACAATAAAGTACCATAAATATCTGTAAAAGAAAAGGAAAAAAAACAGACTTCTCTTTTGGTACAAAGGAGGGTGAAATATTTTTATACAGATTTTTCCAGATCACAGGGGCATCATACCCTTAAACCCAGAGATGCAGAAGGGATAAATGTATAAGAAAGATGTTGCACAGGCAGAAACAAATATAAATGGCAAATGATTGGATAGGGGAGGCAAGAAAACATGAAGAATTGAGGATAATACTAGGTTGTGAGCCTGGGAGGATGATAATGCCCTCAACAGAGAAATTAGGAAGAAGGTAGGATTTTTAGGGAAAAGATAAAGAATTCTGTTTTGGTCATGTTGAGTTTAAGATATGTATGGGACATCTAGTTTGAGATGTCTATCTAGTAGCTGGAGATATGAGACTGAAGGTCAGAAGAGAGGATAGGGCTGGATAAGTAGGTTTGAGAATTATTTGTTTAGTGATGATAATTGAATCCATGGGAGCTGATGAGATCACCAAAGTGAAATAACCTAAAGGGAGAAGAGAAGAGACCCCAGGACAGATCCCTCTGAGACCCCCATGGTAAGCAAGTATAATCTAAATGACAATCCAGCAAAAACAGAAGGAATGATCAGATGGAAGAGAAACAGAAGAGGGAAATAATCCAAGAGAGGAGAGAGTAACATAGAGAAAAGGGTGTCAAAGGCTATAGGGAAGTCAAGTAGGACAAAGACTGAGAAAAGGCTATTAGATTTGGCAATTAATAGCTATATCCTTCTAATTGGTCTCTGTGCTTTCAATATCTCTCCACTCCAATCTGTCTTCCTCAACTGCCAAAAATGATTTTTTCTGAAGTTTTGGTTTGACCTTGCCACTCTCTTACTCAATAAACTCCAAAGATTCCCTATCACAAGGAGGATCAAATATAAAATTCTTTGGCATTTCAGTCTCTCCATAATGTGTCCCCTTTCTATCTTTCTAGTCTTTTTACTCCCCCCCATGTACTCTGTGATCCAGCTATACTGACCTTCCTAGTCTACAATATGTTTTTACATTGCCCATCTCCTTGCTGTCCCCTGTGCCTAAAATACCCTCTCCTCTCCTTCGCACTTCCCTTGGCTTCCTTAATATCCAGCTCAAGTCCTTCATTCTGCACAAGGCTTTTCCAGATTTTCTTAGTTTCCTAGTGACTTCCCTTCAGAAGTTACCTCCCAGCTACACTGTATATATTTTGTGTATAACTAGTTATTTACATTTTATCTCTCCCATTAGAATGTGAGCTCCGTGGGGCCTAGTTTTATTTTATTTTATTTTTGTAATCCCCAATCTTATAATAGTGGCTTGATATGTGCATATTGACTGACTGACCAACATTTATACAGTGTTTTTGAAATTTGTGAAATGATTACATACATTATTTCATTTGCTTCTCATAAAACCTTGTAAATCAGGTTCTCTTATCTCTGTTTTAGAGATGAGGAAGGAAGAGTGAGGGGTTCCATGACTCTCACACAGCTAGTGTCCAAAACGCCTTTGTGGCTCCTTTTGTCTGTCTTGCAGTGATTCTGAAGCCCATCGGTAGCTAATGATTGAATTTGGTCTCTTGGGATCTGAGTCCTCCAGGGAATCTACTCTTCCTCTTCTCCAAGAACTGAATTCATCAGAAGCTCAGGAAGAATAAAATTGGAACTGACCTCAGCAGACCAAGGGGCCCTGCCCTGCCTCCTCCATCCTTGAAGCAGTTAAATTGCGGGTATCTCCATTTCATAGAAGAGGCAGCAGAGAAATGCTGTTCTTTCGTCTGTTCCTCCCTCCCTCCCACTTGAAGGCCCCATTGGGTTCTGCTAGATATTGGGAGAAGGAGGGGCACCAGTTGGTTGCTTTGGTAGTTACATTGGTTAGAGTGGACAGGCTGTGGGGGAACTCTTGGGGTGGGTATGGGAGTTGGTTTTTGGAGAAGGCTTATATTCTAGAGAGAATTGCTGAGAACACTATCTAAGCCTCTTTGTTGAAAATGGAAAACTTCTGATAGTTGAAATGGAAGATGTGGGTGTTTGAGAAATAAAAAGACTTTGCTAAAAGAGCAGTTCTTCTTTACCCTTCCCACCCCACCTCCTGGGGCCAGCAATGGAAAAAAAATGTTTTAGTTACTGTTACAAGTTTTGCATACAATATATAGTTGCAAAGGAGTGATTAGAGGGCATGTAGGAAAACAGAATTTTGTTCTTACTGAAAAGTCTTCAGAGCAACTGAGACGTTCAGGATGGCCTACTTCTTTACCATTCTTTAGGCGGGGTGGCACAGTTTAATTGTGCCACTCCCTTCCTCAAGAACATTCATTGGTTCCCTATTTTCCACCAATTCATATCTGAACGTTTCCTTTTTTTTTTTTGAAGCCATCCCATAATCTGCACTCTATCAAACAACTGGGGACAGAGAGGAAAGGCACCTTCTGTGCTGATTGGTCACTCATTCATAAAAAATTATATGGAAGAAAGATGTCACCTAATCCTAGAGCTCATTTTACATATGAGGAAAAAGAGATCCAGAGAGGGGATTTTCCCAACCAGGAGAGAATGGTAATTAGTAAAAGAACTAGGACTGCAAGCCAAGCCTCGTCTTGTTAGTATCTCATTAACACAGAGCAGCTGGGTGGTATAATGGATAGAGTACCAGGCCTGGAAGACTCCTCTTTAGAAGGAAAGACATTAGCTCAGTCTCTCAGGACTGAGTCTCTCAGTGTCCTTGGTTCTTTGTTCCTCATGTAAATGCTTCATTCAAGAGCTCTATTACTTAGCTTGCTTTATTCTCTGTGTTAGGAATATCCTTCCTTTTCCTCTTTACCTGGCGAATTCATTCCTTGCTTGTAAAGGATAACTCTGGGGCAGCTAGGTGGCAAAATAGATAGAGTGCTGGGCCTAGAGTCAGGAAGGGTCATCCTTTTGGATTCAAATCCAGTCTCAGACACTAGCTGTGTGACCCCAGGCAAATCACTTGACCTTATTTTCCTCGTTTTCTTCATCTGTGAAATGAACTGGAGAAGGAAATGGTAAACCACTCCACTGTCTTCGCCAAGGAAATCCCAAAAGGGCTCATGAAGAGTCAGATACAACTGAAAAATGACTGAACAACAGCGACAAAACACAGTGTACTTATCAGGCCTCTACACTTTGACTCCTGTTTCTCCCTGTCCTTCTCTCTCCAACCCCTGTACCAATATCTAATTTATAACCATCCTTTAAGACAGAGTCCAAATCCCACATTCCCTTCATGAAGCTTTTCTTGATTACTTTGTTTTTTGTATCTCCTTCTCTAGCATACAATGTTTATGGATCTTTGCACACAACTTAGCAATTGGTTACTTTCCATTTTATGCTAATTGTTCCACGGGCCTGAGTCTGGTCTTCCCAACTAGCTTGTGAGCTCCTTGAGGTCCCAATCATTTCTTTAATATCCCCCACAGTGTTTAACACACAAAAGATATTCAATTAATGTTTGGCTATTTGAAACTCTGAGAAGTGGTAATCCTATGGATATTCTCTTTCAGAAAACAGGAGACATGAATAGTCCCAAACTTCTCTACCACCTTCTCCCAATTTATCTTCCCCAAATTTCCTTATGTGCTGACTACTGCATTATTCTCTTTTCTTTCCATTTTCCAAGGATGTACCTGGGAGTAGTAACCTGTATAGAGTATGACTACAGGCTGTGGGTGAGAAGCATGTATTGAGAATCTGATTGCCATCTCCTGAGAGAAAGAATACCTTTCTGAATCAGCAAAAAAAAAAAAAAAAAGAAGCAATCTTGCATAGTGATCACTTGCTTGGATTCTGCATCCATGTCTCTTTAAAGGACTCTATAACTTGGTTGGGTGGCAGATCTCTTTCAGTAGAGAAGCAGGAATTCTTCTTTCCCTGGTATAGAGACTTGTGAAATACCTGATACATACAACACAAGTTTACAGATCACAGAGCTGGAATGGACACCAAAAATTTATTGATTCCATCTCCCTGTTATCAGGCAGGGCAGGGATCATTTCTCTCATTTTGCAGATGAAGCACCTGAATTCAGACTGAGAATTAATGACTTATTCAGATCATGTGGCTGTGGTGGAAACAAGATTACAAACTAATTCCTTCCCTCTCTTCTTACTATGCCATTCAAATGAATCTGATCCTGCTCCTGTGTCCAGTGATGCATATTGAAGTCTATCCCTTCCTGCCCTTCTCCATGACTCTTGCCCATATTCTCTTATAAGTCTCCTCCACTCAATGTGCTGAGGGCACTTCTTCACTTTCTCTTGACATCGTGAAGATTCCAGGGGAACACCCGAGTTACTATTAATTTACCTTCACTTTCACTGTGTGATTTGTCCATCTCCTTTTTCAATCAAATATGATAGCATACTTTACTTGTTTATGGTCACAGTTACTTGTCTGTATACCACACTTTCAAAAGTCCTGGACTGAGAGTCAATAGTTCTGAGTTCTCACACCACTTCAGTTACTACCCATGTGTGTGGCCTTGGATATGTGATTATAGGACCTCTAGATGATCTCTTAGGTCCTTAACACATGTGACAGTATTTGATTATATATGCCTTTAGGAAGACCTATAGTGAGGGACCAGTTGGACTCTACTGGTGGTAGAGTTTACTAAGATAAACTCTAATTTCTATGTTGGGTTTATAGGTGATCAGTATTAGGAAGGTTTTTTTTTCCCCTTCCTGTATTAATGAGCTAAGAATTTTATAAATCTCTAAACATACCAACATCATAGACCCTAGCAAGCCACTTATAATCTCTGAGCATCCATTTCCTATATATCTACAATATAGGAGATAATGGCCCTTGTCCTTCCTATCTTTCAGGATCTTCATAAGGAACAAGTGAGATAATGTATGTGGAAGGACTCTGAAAATCATAAAATTCTTGCGAATGTAATGTTTATTATTATTTGTAGATCAAAGAGGATTTGCCTAGGGGTCAAGTGACCCAGATTCTAGTTGCTAACTTGCCACTTGGTTTCTGTGGGCTCCTGGGCAAATAGCTTCATCTATAAAATGAGGGACTTGGATGAGACTTGTTAAGATCCTTACTATGCTATGCCATATATGTTCTGACATTTTATGCTATAAGTCTCCTTCTCGTTTTGTTGGCCACTTTAAGGTCTTCAACATTCTCTAATATTTTGTGCTCTAAGGTCTATTCCAATTTTCATGTTCTCTTTGTCTGGGAGTCTATTCTATTAGGCCTTATAAAATGAAGTTATTTAGTCAAGAATGCTTGATTTTAATGGGAGTGGGGGTGGGGATAGAGGAGGCCCAATAGAGGGATAGATTGGAGTGTCTGAGAGGGACCTGGTAAGTCTTCTTACATGCTGATCCAAAGTCATACCAGAGCAGATGACCCCTAAGATTTACGAGCCTTCCTGATGAATTTTTTTGATGAAATTGTTTGCCTTCCTGATCACATTGGTTTGGGAGTTGAGCGAGGAATTTCCTGGGGTGACCTTTACATTTCCTGACGTTAGCAAAATCAGGAAGTGAACTTTTCTTTTTAAATGGGCTGAAGTTATTTTCTAATTTCTATGAAACCGGAGGCTAGATCATTTCTTGGTTTTTCAGCAAAAACCAAAAAACAATAAACGTGTCTTTGGCCTTGAGTGGCAAGGAGTTGTCTGAGTCAGACCCTTCAGCCCTGAAATAGAACACGTTTTGTTATTGCTACAGTGGCCACTACATCAAAGTGTGTTTCAAAGTTTTGCTGTCAGTTGTCAGAGGGCAAGGAGGGAAAACAGATGAACCACAAGCGTAGCTGTACTGATTGCTTCTGTGTACTGACGACTCTTACTGGGAAAAGGAGGAAAAATCCCCAGTTCAACAGACGGCACCTCCCCCAAGGCAGAAATAGTGGCTGTAGTCAAAATCTCTTCATATTATGGATGCCTGAAGCTCATGTGGCTGGGTGGTCTATGCAGAAAAGAAATTAAGAGTATACTTGAGGAAAGGAGAATAAACTTTTTGCAAGTGAAGACTTCATACTTTTTTTTGGTTCTTATTATGAACTTAATCATCAATCTGTACAAACATTTCAATTTATAAAGAAGAACAAAAAAAGAGGATCACATATAAAACTACGAGTTTCTGTTAGTTTTAGGAGCTACATGGAAATTTTTTTTTTCTAAGTGATAGAAAATTCTTTTGTGGAAACTATAAGGCAGAATATTACCAAGAAAGTGTCAATGATCTTTTCAAAGCCTATGAAGTTAGAGGATGACATGTCACTCATTCATTTCTTAGATATGAATTCATATTTGGATTTCTTTAAATATTCATTTTACAACTATCATCAAACATATTCTCTGCTATGAAGCTAGTCAGTTAACATTTATTAATACCTACAATATACCAAGCACTGTGCTAAAGATATAAAAAAGCAAAACAACGACTCTCTTTCCCCCGAAAAAGAAAAAACCTAGAACAAAACCAAAACTTCCTGCTTTCTAGGAGCTCACAGTCTAATGGGGGTAACACCATGTGAACAAATTTTTATAAACAAGCTATATAAAGGATAAATTGGAAATAAGCAACGAAAAGAGAGCACTATGATTAAGAGGGATTGGGAAAGGCTTCCTTTAGATATGACATTTTAGTTGGGATTTAAAGGGAGGTAGAGAAACAGTAGAAAGAGATGAAGGAGACTATTCCAGACATGGGAAATAGTAAAAATGACTGGAGGTGGGACATGGAGGGTCCTGGGAGAGGAAGAGCAAGAACATTAGAGTCACTGAATCACAGGGTTCATGGTAGGGTTGGGTATACAATAACAATAACAATGATAATAATTATGGCTAACATTTATGCATTTACTATGTGCTGGGTGCTGTGCTAAGCACTTTAAAATTGTTATTTCATTTGAGCCTCACAACAGCCCTGTAAAGCAGGTGCTCTTATTATAACCATTTTATAGATGAGAATACTGAGGCAAACCAAAGTTGCTCCGGGTCACACAGCTAATAAGTATCTGAGACTGGATTTGAACTCAGGTCATCCTTACTCCAGGCCCAGAGCTCTATCCACTGTACCACCTAATGAAAATGTAAAATTAGAAAAGTTTGGGGGGCAGCAGGTTATGAAGGATTTTGAATTTGAAAAGACTCAAAATTCCAAATATTTTCCCACATTCTTCTATTAATTTGTAGTAGAATGTGGACTAATCTGCAATATGTTAGGCAAGTCATGTTTCTCTCCTCACCCCACCACACAAAAGGGAAGGAATAGAGTAAAGGGATTTAAGGTGGGAAGAAATGAAGACTATGAGACCAATGAGAATGAGGGAGGGAGGGAGGGGGAGAGAGAGAGAGAGAGAGAGAGAGAGAGAGAGAGAGAGAGAGAGAGAGAGAGAGAGAGAGAGAACATACAAACTTTTGAGTGTCTGGCCTATATTAGGCAATATATGCTTCTTGAACTATGTTTAATTGAAAAACCAAAGAATTTAGAGCACATTAAAGTTTGTTGGTCAGTCTTTGTTCTCCTCCATTCCTCTCATTCTACAGATTAGACAAGTGAAGCTCAAGAAAGTCCTCTTTTCCCTAGGCCACTCTGTTTTCTGTTGACTCTTCCATTCTTGTTAAGAAAACATCAATTTTTGTTGTTATTTGTTTCATTTTTGCTCAGAAAATACTTTGATACATGAATACTAGTTATATATTTCTCTTTCTAAGCCCATAGTTTATTGAACATGGTAAAAATGAAAGGAAATTGGCTATCATCCTATATGGAACCCTTTGCCTGCAGACATCTTCTAAGCCTCCTCCTGTTATCCTTTCTAAATCTTTGTGGTAGCAGAGGAAGTCCTAAAATATCTACACCTGTAGCTTATAGAAAAGGAATAATTAAAATATGCTAGCATGTCTGGTACCATATCTCTGGATCAGAGGCTATAACAGGAAAGCATGGGAAGAGACATGCAAGAAATCTGTCCTTTTAGCTCAAGAGCCCGATGGAAATCACAATGGTTGGTAGTGTTGGCACTTGGGATGTTATCCCGCTCTGGCTCCCATCTCAATTCCTACTCTAGGATCAGAATCTGTTTGGTGGTAGTTTCAGCCTTGCTCTCCATTTGCAAACCATCAGCCATAGCAGCAGTGTCAGCAGTAGTCAATCATATTCTGTATCATACATGGAAATCTGGATGTTCAATTTTTAAAGGTGACAGAAGCAAAAAAAGTAAAAGACAAACCTGCCTATCACAAAATGCAAATTGTATCACTTCCTGCCCCAGAACATACTTGGGGAACTAGAACTTTCCTTTTTCTCTTGTTCCTAAAGAAGTGTGAGTTTGTCTCATTTGACAGTATCACACATTCTCTTCTCTTCTCTTCTCTTCTCTTCTCTTCTCTTCTCTTCTCTTCTCTTCTCTTCTCTTCTCTTCTCTTCTATCCTATTCTTCTGTCTCTCTCTGTCTCTGTCTTTCTCTCTCCCTTCCCCTGTCCTTTCCCTCCCTCCTACCCTTTTCTCTCCCCTCTCCCTCTCCATCCCCATCTCTTCCTTAACTTCCATGGCCTTGGGTCCTCACATAGATGAAATGCTAATACAAACTAAAGATGTCTTCCTTTCTAGTTACTTCTCTTCTACAATTATTTTTATCTCCTTTGTTTTTCCTGTTGTACTATAAAAAGAAATATTGATTATTTGGAAACTCATCACAGTATCATAGCATTTTCAGAAGAAAAGCAATAGGAATTGTGCACCTGGAGTGGAGTCTAACAACATACCCTTCTGGATGCAAGTTGGGGGTGGGGGTGGGGAGAAAAAGGGAGACCTTTTTTTGTTTTTCCCTGGATTGTCCAAGGTAGTTGTTGTAGTAGGCCACAATAGAGAACAGCCAACTGTCTTCCATTGTATGGCATCATTAAGGTCCTCTTTAATTCTTAAAATGGTGTGTGTGTGTGTGTGTGTGTGTGTGTGTGTGTGTGTGTGTGAGACAGAGACAGAGAGAGAGAGACTGATTCCTTAAGAATAAATGAGTACACATCAAGGGTGCCTCCAGGGACTATCAAAGGTGAGGAACTGTCATCTCTTCCCCTTGCCTGACTCTAGTAAGGGTGATAGCAATGCCTGTTGTAGTCCTGCTCTCCAGGGTTTTTATTATTATATTTTTTAACCTTTATTTATTTATTTTTTAGCATTCATTAATTTTTTTTGAGTTCCAAATTCTCTCCCTTCCTCCAGCTCCTCCCCCACCCAATGAGAAGGTAACATGATATCAATTATACATATGAAATCATGTAAAACATTTCCATATTATTCATGTTGCAAACAACAATGCAAGAAAAATAAAGGGAAAAAATTATACTTCAATTTGTACTCAGATGTCATGAGTTCTCTCTCCATGTTTATTTAAACCATAAACTCACAGGACTCTAGACCTGGAAAGTATCTTAGAGATCATCTAGTGAAGTGCTCTCTTTATTTTTTTCAGGAGAGAAAACAAAATAGAGTCCAATTCATTGTCCAGCTGCAGAGTTTATCCACGTACATTGACAGACTAGCTTTATGGGCTGTCTATCCAAATACATAGCAGAATCTTGATTGACAATAAGCATTCATCACCTAACTGGTTTTGTAAGCAATGAATCAACATGGATTTTTTTAAAGCTCCTAATATATGCTGGGATCCATATTAGGTGCTGGTTATACAAGTACAATAAATGAAACAGCCCTGCCTGCCTTCAGGGAGCTTACATTTTATCAAGAAGACAGTATGTACACACATAAATATATAGAAAATAAATCTGAGATGATATTTAGGGAGCCATCAGGAAAAGCCTCGTATAGAAATAGGCATTTAAACTAAGCTATGAAGAAATTGACAATAACTAGGTGGCATACTAAATGCCATCTAGGTGACACCAGTCCTAGAGTCAGAGAGATTCATCTTTCTGAGTTTATAATCTGATATTTACTAGCTGTGTGACCCTGGGCAAGTCACTTAACCCTGTTTGCCTCAGTTTCCTCATCTGTAAAATGAACTGGAGAAGATAATGGCAAACCACTCCTGTATCTTTGCCATGAAAACCCTAAATGGGATGATGAAGAATCAGACTCAACTGGAAAATGGCTGAACAATGACAACTGAAAAGGAGGAAATGAGGAATTCAGTACAAGTGAGGAAGGGGTAAAAAAGCTCCTAGAGGTTAACTAATAATAATAATGAGTAACATTTATATGGTGCCTACTGTATGCCAAGCACTGTGCTAAGTGAGTATTATCTCATTTGATCCTCGCAACTCTGCTGTTATTATACTCATTTTATAGAGAAAAGGAAACCGAGGCAAACAGAGTTTAAGTGACTTCCCCCAAGTCACAAAAGCTACTAAGTAAGTATCTGAGACCAGACCTGAACTCAGATATTCTTGACTCGAGGTTCAGTGTTCTATCCAATCTACAACATAGCTGTCCAGTTAATTGACTTGACTAAGTTACACAGAGAGCTCAGATTCAAATTTATGCCCTCAGACTACAAATTCAATGTTCTTTTCTTACCTTTTTTCCTCTCAAGTTCATGTTGAGAAACTCTCCCTATCACGGGGAGTATGTGTCTGGTTATTGTGTCCATAGGGGAGTAAGAGGTAGAGAGTGTGTATACATACACATCTAAAAAAATACTCATTATGACTTATGTGGTTGTTTGGTTGATTAGTTGTGTCCAATTCTTCATGACCCTATTTGGTATTTTCTTGGCAAAGATGCTGGCATGTTTTGCCATTTCTTTTTCCAGCTCATTTTACAGATGAAGAAAATGAAGCAAACAGGGTTAAGTGACTTGCCCAGGGTCACACAGCTAGTAAGTGTCTGGGACCATATTTGAACCGAGACTCTAGGGCCAGTACTCTATCTACTGCTTCACCTAATTGCCTATATATGACATATGATTGAAGCAAATTTTATATTTTGCTTTTGGGGTCTGGCATTTCCATAATTATATGGTTTGGGGGAGACTAAGTGGCACGGTGAATCTCCCTGGAGTCAGGAGGACCTGAGTTTAAATCCAGATTTAGACACTTAACACTTACTAGCCATGTGACCTTGGACAAGTCACTTAACCCCAATTGCCCTGCCTTTCCCCCTCCAAAAAGCAAAAAAAAATAATACCTATATGTTTTGGGAGCAGGTCTGCACCTACGATTGTACTAATATAGGTGGTACAGTCCTCCACCAAAGAAGAGCAGCAACTCATTTGCAACTAAGAGAGTCTTTGAGTTGACTGGGTCACTGAGAGATTAAATATCTTTGTCCAGGGTCAAATAGAAGCAGGAGATATCTTGACATCAAGGTTAGTCCACTATCAAGGCCCACGAAGTGGTGGTGCAGTGGGTAGATCATTGGACCTGGAGTCAGGAAGATCAGGGATCAAATTCAACTTCAAACCCTTTCTAGTTGTGTGACCATGGGTAAGTCAAGTAACCTGTCTGTCAGTTTCCTCAGGTATAAAATGGGGATGAGACTAGCACCTATTGCCCAAGGTTGCTACAAGGATCAAATGAGATAATAATATAAAGTCCTTTGTAAACCTTGTTATTAATTGTACCATGCTGCCTTTCTTCATAGTTAACAGAAGAGGTGAATAGCCTGATAAAGACTAGGCATTTGGAAGGCAGGAGTAATTATAGCAGTTGAAGAAGGAACTGAGACTGATTTACTTTTTTTGTTTCCTCCAAGCTATGAAGCTGACTATGATCTCATGAAAGAGTAGTGCAAATAGAACTAAGTAGCAAAATCCATGTTTGTTGAA
>CM053585.1:252235553-252249436 GCA_028646515.1 Pseudochirops corinnae | reverse complement strand
ATGCACTGTGATGTGGGGCAAAGAACAATGGACAGACTTGGAATCCAAGATACTTGGGTCTATACCATACTGTGTCCTATTTTTTATTCTGTAACTTGGAGTCTCTGAAAAAATTTAGAGGACAGGGGCTGGGTAGCAAAAAATCAGCCTGGAGCTGGGAAGTTTGACTTCTAATCTTAGCATTGGGTTAGCTTTCCAGTGCCTAGGACAATGCTAGACACATAGCAGGAGCTTAATAAATTCTTGTTTACTGATTGATTAACATCTATGTGACCTTGAGCTTCATTTTTTCATCTGTCCAATGAAGATAATGATTGTACTCTGCCTACCTTACCAAAGTCATCTTAAGCCAGGAACGAATGAGATCATGGGTAAGAAAGCTCTTTGATCAGTTTGTTAATAAACATTTTTTAAGCCCAGATACTGTGTTAGGTGCTTGGGGTAAAAAGAAAAAAAAGTGAGTCTCTATTCTCAAGGAGCTTGCACAATACCAGGAGAAATGAAAAGTGTGTGTGTATGTGTGTGTGCATGTATACACATATACACATATGTATATACACACAAAGTACATACAAAAGAAATATTAGGTAATTTGGGGGTTTGAGGGGAAGCAATGACAGTTAGGAGGATCAAGAAATGTCTCATATCACTGAGCTAGAGCTAGAGATTCTAAGAGGTAGAAGGTGGGGGTGTAGAAGGAAGGTGTAAAAGGAAGAGAATTCCAGGCCTGGGAGACAACTATGCAAAGGCACAGATAAGACTGTAAAGTACTACACAAGTATAAGGGGTCCTGATTTTTGAGGTTGTACCATCCTGTTACTTAATATAGTGTCTGTGTTTTTAAAAAAAAAAAATTAATTGGAATAAATGAATTGGAATAAATCTTGTTTAGGACTTCTAGAAGTACACACCACCCCTTGTGATCATTGGAAATGTACTAATATGACCAGGAGGTGGTGCTGGAAAGCAAGGCTGGTGTCTGGGTGCTGGGGGTGGGGGAACTCCCTCCATCTTCCCTTTATGCAGACAAGCCTTTCTCTCAGTTCACTCCTCACTCAGAGGTGTGGCTTTCCCTTTCCCAGTATCTCACTCCCCCTCGATTTGAGAGGGTGGAGTTTTCTTTGGAAACCCCCAGTGTACTAAATGATGGGGAGGGGAGGTGGTGGAGTCAGAGCTTTACCCACTTGTACCTTAGGGCTTATTATTAGCTCTTTCTGAGAGGAATATGGCACAAATATTATTTTCTTTCTCTCTGTAATGCATTGTAATCTCAGTTAACTCTGTGGCTCGAACCCCTAGCCAGTTTGCACACAGGGAAATTTAAATTGAGTTTATGAAATTTTAGTAATTTAAATCTGCTTCCTTTCTGAAGTTTATCTTTTCTTCATTCTCAATTTAATTGCTCACTTTCATGGAAGCAGGATTGGCATAGATTGGAAAACTACCCACCTTTTAATACGTTGTTACATGCATACTGAGAAAACATATACAGTACCATGCAAAGAGATAATAGTTAAATTTGAACTACAATCTACAGCCGTGTGGTCAGGAGGGAAAGAAGAAATGCGGTTGGCGCCCCTTTGTCCCGTTCTTCAGTGAATGAGTAAAGCCAGCAGTGAACGAAGTGGATAAAACTGGGGTAGATCTTAGCACCCCAGAAAGCAGAAGGAAGATAATCTCCCGGCTAGTTTTCACCAACAGCTCTCATTCTTACATCTCAGATGGTCACTGGCAGGCTCTGGAGTGTTTATCCCTGGCTCCCAGAGTTTCCCCCCCACCCCCCTTTGGGGAGCTGTGAGCTTGTTGGCATGCAGCTCAAAGCATAATAGAAAAATTGAGCACATAGAATCTCTCTGGGGAACTGTTCTGGCTCCAGTCTGCACTATTCTGTACCTTTCCAGAAGGTCAAAGTCCCTAGTCCTCTGATCTGACTGGACCAGAACTTACTACTTTACCAAGACCAGTGAGACCTTAAAGTCTTTCAGACAAAAAATGCAAGCTCTTCCTCTCTATTTCCCAGACCTCTAGCATTCTCACTGGTCTCTTAGGGGAATGTGACTCTAAATTTTGGAGTGGATTGTTAGAAGACCCATTGCACAGTGCTTACTGGAAGGCTCCAAGAGTCCCTGTGTGTTCTGGGGTGGGGGGAGCCTTTCTATCAAGAGACAACAATTCCCAGGTAGCCTGCTTGCCTGTTGATCCATTTTGCAAGGAAACTTAGTTTGGATGAAGTATACATCATACAACTAAGGTTTCCTTGTACGATGTATATAAAAAGTTCAAGAGACATCGTTTCTGGAGAATTAATCATTTTATTAATCATGCTAGCATATAATTAATAAAAAGGTCAGTGGTACTCTTGAATGCCATAGATCCTCATGGAACCCACTCAACACTTATATGCCCTTAGAAGAATGGGTATTCCTGAGAGTGGCAATTAACTCTGATTGGTTAACAATGAATGAGAATGAATATTATAATGAGAAGTGGGCTTATTCTAATGAGAGTCTGGGGATGTGACTGAACACCCAGTCTTGGTCAAAGAGACTTACCTATACCCATATCACTGATCTAAACAAATTACCCAGACATGTCTGAGTAAAACACAATGGACCAAAATCCATTAATTCACCCAAACTAAAATTTCTTTTCTTTTTGACCAGATCTGAAATTTCCAGTTGAGTCAGTTTTGCTCAACATTTCATCTCATTATGAGCCCTGCACTTCAAATGCTGCATGAATAACCTATAGGAACTGATTTCTAAATGAGGAAAGGAGGGGGAAAAACCTTAGTCTTAATTCAATAATTAATAGAATAATTCAATAATTGATGTTAATATGAGAAATAATCATTTCCCTTACTTGCAAAACTTTGCCACTTATTACCTGTGTGACATTGGGCAAATCACTAAACCTTTCTGGGTCTCAGTTTCTTCCTCTATAGAATGGACAATATTACTTTTAAGTCCTGTCTAGCTCTAAATTTATGATCCTGTCAATCTAATTAGCTGTCACATATATGCCTTTTTTTCCAACTAGTCTTTAGGACAGAAACATTATCTTACACCAGTTGATTACATATGGTCCAATATTTTGTACATTGTATACATTCCATAAGTATTAACACAGGCTCTAGATTTAGAAGGGAAATTGTCACACAAGTAGTACTAGGAGAAATGGAATTTAAATTTAGTTCTCTCAATTCCAAACTCCATGTTATTAACACTATTACCATGACCTTGTGCCCAAGTGATCATGACAGAATAAGATGAAAGAAATAGGGAAGGCTGGATTTGGGGGAATTAGTATAGCAGCAACTATGAGATCTTAAGTAGGTCATTTCTCTATTAAGAAAATAAGAAGCCTGAACTTCATGATAAAGTCACTCCTACTCCTATCATTGTGTCTTGAACTAGGAATGCATGGTAAATGAGATTGGCTAGAGATTTGGTTAGAGATTTCTAAATCCCGTTACATTACACTTCTATAGAGACAAGCATTAGCATATTGGTGAGTGAGCATAGGGGCCAGCTATTGTGGTGAGATGGGGAGAAAGGCCTTGTCTTGTTACATAATTGATTCAAGGTGCTTGTTACATAATTGATCCTGCTGGAGATGGTCATGGAAATGAGCTTAATCTGAAGACAAATGGGTATTTTTTGCAATATATGACCATATCTTATTTCTTAGTTTCCTTTTCATTTTTCCAGGAAGTTGGCAACTCTACAGGTCTGTCATAAACAGTCACTGGAAATGGTAATGGGGTTGGTGAATTATTATCAACTATAGAATTTCAGATCTGAAAGAGATTTTAGAATTCGTATTAGAAGAGAGAGCATATGTTGTTAGATCTGAAAGGTGCCCTTGGTACCATATAGTCTATCTTGCTCATTTTGCAGATTAGGAAACTGAGACCCATGGGCAGAAGAGAGTTGTGCTTATACTGCTAGTAAGTGGTAGAGTCAGCATTGAGGAATAGGGTAAAAAGAAGCCAGGATACATTGATCTTAGATGCATGCCCTATTAGAACATATAATGAACTTTAATTATGGGACTGATGCAAAAAGAGGAAGGAAAGATGGAAATTTTTGAATCTGAGGCATTGGAAGAATGACAGAAATAGGGAACTTAAAAGCAAAAAGTCAGGTTGGGTGAGTGGTGGGGGAAGAGATAATGAATTAGGGTTTAACAGTCAGGGATGAGGCTACAAAGACCAAGGCCTTCTAGGTCCTTGGATGATCCTTTTGACTGAATCCAAGTTCTACAGAACAAATCCTTTTATTAAAGGGATTTGTTCTGTGAAGTTTGGATTCAGTCAAAGGGCTACACTTGAGGACCTAGAGAGCCACATGTGGCCTTAAGGCCATAGGTTCTCCATTGTTGGACTAACTGATGGTGTGATAGTCTAATGGAAATGTTCAATAGGCAATTAGAAAGGTGGGACCTGAGTTTAAAAGTGAGGTCATACCTGAACATAGAGTTTGGAATTGTTTGCCCAAGGCCTGAGAGTTGAGAGAGAATGAAGAGGCTTTTTGAGAGAGTATGTAGAGAGATGATCAGAGATCAGATGCTCAGAGAGATTCTTTGATTGATCTTGGATAAATGCCCACAATTAGAGGCTTCAAGGAGATAGAAGAACCAGCAAAGAAGAAAGAACTTTCTGTCATAACTATGAGAAGAAAGCTAGGGTTGCATAGCAGCCAGGGGAAAGAGAACTTTAAGAAATGGATAGAATAAGGAATGGATGGCTTACGACACTTTAGAAAAGTTAAGAATAATGGACAAAAAGATTTGGATTTGGTTCTTCAACAGTCATAGATGGCTCGCTTCCTTCTTTTTTTTCCCCTGGTTTCCCTCTTCTTTCTCTTTCTTCCTTTTCTTGGCCAAAGCTGTTATGGGGGAGGGGATTCTTGGGGTGTGGTATCAGGTAATAGGAGGAGAAAGTAATGTGTGTCCATGCATGTGTGTGCATGTGTGTGCGTGCGTGTGTGTGTGTGTGTGTGTGTGTCTGTGTGGTCCCACTGAAGTAGTCTATGTGCTGTTCAGTTTGAAAATCAGAGGTCTGGTGGTTTAGAATTGTGGACCAGCTGTCCTACAATTTTAATAGCCTGTGGGACATGTGATTTAGGGCAGGGGACACATTCGATTTCATTATAGTTTTGCCCTTGTGCATTGCATGATTTAAAATTCTATTGAAATTAATGATACCAGGTTTATTTTTTTCCCCCTCCCTAGGCCTGGAACTTTGCCTCTGATCAATGAAATTCATCTTCCTGAGGTGTATTGATGGGCCAGGGGTTTTCAAGTCTGATAATTGCTTTTTTTCCCTTCCCTTTTGTTCAGCTGTTGCCAGAGCTTGGTTTCAGGCTCAGACTATTCAAAGATCAAGCTAGTGAAGTTGTTTGCTCAGTTTATTATTATTATTTTTTGTGTTTTACTCTACCATTATTATGAACAGTTCTGTGATCCAAAGAACCTGTCAGAAATGATGTGTGAACATGAGCAGCCAAAGCTCAAAGAAGCTTTTCTATGTGATTCAGGCCTAAAAGATAATTCAGCTAGGCATAGGAAGCCAAGGGTAATTGCTCCTGAGAGCACTCTGGATTTTTATTCATTTATTCCTGCCATGAGTCTCTTTACTATGTGCTAAGAGCTTTTCAGGGTGGGGATACAAAGATGTGCCCAAAGTTTGACAATAAAGTAGAACTTCTCTGGGCTACCTCCCCATTTTATACTTGCAGGATGGGTCCTTTGGGGGATGACTATTCTTGGTCTGATTATAGCTTATAGGACACTACCAGTGTATTTCCTTTGATTCTAATAAGAAAGAGGACATAACAAAGATGTTGATTGAAGTAGCATAGTGAGAAAAATAGCAAAAAACAATCTTCCACATAAACCCTGGGCATACTTTTCCACAGATGCATCTAGCATTGTTGGGAAGAGTGGACATAATTAATTAACAAGAATTTATTAATTACCTATGTGCCAGCGTCATTCTAGACACTGGAGACAAAAATACAAAGAATGAAATAATACCTGCTCATAAGGAGCTTATATTCTAATGGGGAAGACTATAAGGAAATGTATGCAGAACAAGCATAAAGATAATTAAAAATATGAATAAATACAAAGTAGCTGAATATAAGGTGTTTTGAGAGGAGGGAACTAGCAGCTGGAAATGCCCAACAGGAAAGGTTTCATGTAAAAAGATGGCATTTAAGCTGCACCTTGAAGGAAGAGTGGAATTCTGTGAGATAGAATTGGAAAGGTAGTGCATTCTAGGCATGGGAGATGGCCAGTGCAAAGGTAAAGAGACCACTTTGGTTGCATTACAGAGTATATCAGGGGTATTAATGTCCAAGAACACTGGAAAAAATAGATTGGAGTCAGTTGCAAAGGTCTTTATAAGCTAAATGGGACTCATAGGGGTGATTTAAAGCTCATATTTATGCTTTTGGAAAAACACATTGACATTAGCATGTAGGATAGGATAGATTGGTGTGGGGAGAGATTTGAAGCTGGGAGACCAATGAGAAAGCTGTTGTAATAATATAGGAGAGAGATCATGAGGCCCTGAACTAACATGTTACAGCTGTATGAGAGAAAGGGTCAGGATAGGAGAGATGTTGTGTAGGTAAAAACAACATTTGTTAACTTTTGGATATATTGGATGAGGGAAAGTAAAGAGTATGAACCTGGGAGATTGGAAAGACTGGTGTGAAGCAGGGAGGCCATTTTACCCTGAAGAACTAGATGGAAAAATACTAACAATACTAAAAATACTAACTAAGTGAGCTCTGACTCAACAATGAGAGGAGCAGGGGTCAAATTCCCCCTTTCACTACCTGGATGAATTTGGGCAAATTACTTAGCCTCCAGTCTTCAATTTCTTTATCTATACTATCGGGGAGTTGGACTACATGGTCTCTGAAGTTTTTTCCGCCTCTAGATCTGTGGCTCACTGATTCTACAGAAATTTCTCTTTTGTAATATTACCTCAAGGCAGGTAAATATCAGGACTTTGTGACAAGAAAGACATGACTTATCTTATTCCTAGGAAAAGACGATAGGTAACAAAGGAAGCTAAACCCTAGTAAATAATAACTTAAAGAGAAAAACAGAAACTCAGTAAAGATGGATATGACTCACAGATGGATAGTTAATGAAGTTAGCCAAATAATACAACTATTGTCTTCCATGTTCATACCTTATTCATGCAAGACAATAAATATTTGTTGGTTTAAATTTAATGTTTAAAAAAGAAAGAAAGATTGGTGTGATTTTGACAGAAATAGGGAAGGATGTAAGAGGAATAGTGTTTTTTGGGGGGGTGAGATGGGGTAGATAATGAATTCTGTTTTGAGTAAGTTTGAGATGTGTCCAGGACATCCAGTGTGAAATGTGTAATAGGTAATTAGTAATGTAGTACCTAAACTCATGAGAGGTACTAGACCTGGCTACATATCTCTGGAAATAATTTACACAGAGATTACAATAAATCTTTGGGAACAAATGAGGTCATGAAGTGAGAGAATCTTGAGGTTGACTCACTGAGAGTCTAATTTGGATGGTGAGCCAGCAAAGGTAATTGAGGAGTGGTTAGATAGATAGATAGATAGATAGATAGATAGATAGATAGATAGATAGATAGATAAATAGATAACTGGTGAATCAGGAGAGCATAGTGAGTGTTACAAAAGCCCAGAGTGGAGAGAGGGTAGTCATCAGTATCAAATGTTGTAGATAAGTTGAGAAAGATGAGGACTGTGAAAAGACCATCAGATTTGGCAAGTAAGAGATCCTTGGTAATTTGAAGAGAACAGTTTCAGGTGACTGGTTTTTTTGGAAGCCAAATTACAAAAGGCTGATGAGTGAGTGAGAGGAGAAGGAGAGGTGTTGAGTGCTGACATCTTTTTCTAGGATTTAGTCTGAGAAAGGGAGTAGAAATATAGAATGAGAGCTTAAATGGATGACAGGACCAAGTGAAAAAAAAAAAAAAAAAAATATATATATATATATATATACATACATACACATACATACTTACACACACTCACACACCAGTAGATAGGGAAAGATTGGAGACTTGAAAGAGAAAGGGGATGATTGAAGGTGTAATTTACTGGCAAAGATGGGGAGGAATGGGATCAAGCACACATGGAGAGGGCTTGGTCTTGCCGTGGAGAAGCTTTTCCTCTCTCTGCTACACAAAGAGTTCGCAAGACGAGAGGCATACAGGTAGCATTTTCATGTGTCCAAGGCACATGCAAAGGGGGACATCTCTTATGTCCAATGATGTGGGGCTTCAGGGCTCCTGATGTACTTGAACTGGCTTCACAGTGTCTCTTGGATCCTCCTGGATGTAGACTGGTTTATTGATGGACTTTAATCATCACCACATCTGCTTCGATGTTTAGCTGACAGCCTCACCTTGGGTACTACACTGCACTTTTGGAGAAACTTACATCCTAGGACCAGTAGAAGTTTTAGCTGTGCAGTCTGCCATCTCCCAAGCAAGATCCCAGTTCCAAGTACTGGATTCATGATTTTTCTCTCCTGATTCCACTTGACTACACATCCCTCCATTGCTCTGTTCTTCTGCAACAAGATGCCATTATCTGTAGGGCAGGAGAGGAGAAAAGAGAAATCTCCTCTCAGCGTTGCTCAGTTAGAAGCACTCCTAGAGCTGACTGCCAACTCTCTCAGCAGCTCAGTTGCTAAGTGTGGTTCCTCTACTTTTCAATTTTCAGTCCTTCCCATTAGTCCACATCAGTGAATGCTATCGAAAGCCTGAGGAATCCAGCATCTTTTCCAATTCTAATTCTGTTTCCTGGATCTTTCATAAAAAACCGAATTACTCACAATCTGAAAGGACCATGCCCTTTACTAGGGGCAAATGGGCCACTTAAAGTCTAAAAGGGCATGATCTTTATATCTCGTTATCTTTGTTACCTGCCCTTTATGTCCTATAATTTTCATCAAATGGATTTAGGGGACTCAAATGAAAAGGATCATCCCACTACTACAGTAATAAAATGAATTAAAAAAACAAACCTACCAGAATTTACACATTTTAATGAGTCTGCTTCAAAGTAGTGCTCTGAGGAAGTTGTGTACTTATTCTAGTCATGCTAGCTTGGCTCAACTGATTTCTGACTTCTACTTTGGAATCACCTGGAGAGTCAGTTTACATGTCCTTTGAATCTCTGGGCTTTAGAGGTACCTACCTCATGTTTGACCAGAAGGAATTATTACCAAGTTTAATCCCCCACCTTATGGGACCAAGTGACATTTACTTATTTGCAAAATTAAAACTACCCCCAAGAGGCTATAAAGTTGTCCTGTTTGAAGATATCCAAAAACAAAGGCCATAGATTCTGAAGGCAGTTCCTAAGGCATGATCTCTATTCCCAAAAATCATGGACTTAGAGCCAAAAGAGATGTTAAAGGTCACATAGACATCTTAAACTTAACATATCCTAAATCAAACTCATTATTTTCCCTTCTGAACCTTTCCCATCTCTTCCCTTCCCTGTTACTATAGAGGGCAACACCATCCTTCCAGTCCCTCATACTTGGAACCCAGGAGTCATCCTGGACTTTTCGCTGTCTCTCACTCCTGACACCCAATCTGTTGCTGACACCTGTCAAATTTCACCTTTGCAACATCTCTCAAATAAACCCTGTTCTTTCCTCTGACACTGCCACCACTCTATTGCAGGCTTTCATCACCTCGCTTTATTACCACAACAGCTTGCCAATGAGTCTGTCAGCCTCAAGACTTTCACCATTCCAATTCATTCTCATTCAGCCTCTAAAGTGATTTTCCTAAAGTTCAAGTCCAACCAGTCACCCTCCTACTCCATAAGCTCCAGTGGATCCCTGTTGCCTCCAGGATCAAATAAAAAATCCTATTTGGTGTTCAAAACCCTTCATAACCTAGACCCCTCCTACCTTTCCAGTCTTCCTCCATCTTTGTCCCTACCATATACTCTTTCATCCAGTGATCCTCATCTTTCAGTTCCACAAACAAGATACTCCATTTCTTGGCTCTAGACATTTTCTCTGACTGTCCCTCATGCCTGGAATCCTCTCCCTCAATTCTAATTACAAGCTGGCTTCCAACTCAGGGAAGTCAGAACCAAAGGGTGATTGACAGAAGGGAGCATGTTCCCGAATAGTACTACTTATTAATGATATTATTTTAGGACCACACACAGAGAAACTCTCTAGGAGAGATTTTGGAGACAGGAGAATCCTGTTCTTGCATTTTACAGATGAGGAAATCATGACTCAGAGAGAAGTGACTTACCTACCCAAGATCATGGAGGTAATTTTGAATTTGACTTTGACTGATCTAGGGCCACACTTGAGGACCTAGAGGGCCACGTGTGGCCTCGAGGCCACAGGTTCCCCACCCCTGACCTACTCCCATCTTATCAGCGGTTGAGGGCAGTTGATCACAGTCACCTCTTATCTCAAAGAGACTGCCTGGATTGATTCCTTCCTTTCCAGTTTTAAGGGCTTTAAGGAAGGAGATGGGACTAGCCATCCTTTGCCTCTGTGGCTTAGGGACTAGGCATCATTTTAATTTCGTTTTTTTTTTGCAAGGAAATCAGGGTTAAGTGATTTACCCAGGGTCACACAGATAGTAAGTGTTAAATGTCTGAGGCCAGATTTGGGCTCAGGTCCTTCTGACTCCCGGGCCAGTTCTCTATCCACAGTACCACCTAGCTACCCTGCCTGGGCATCTTCTAGTACATATTCTCAGGAAACTGGTAGCTTAGGTGAAATGCCCTCCTGGGACATAGTACCTAAAAATTCCTTCCTTGGGGGTATGCCAGATGGTGCTCTGAAAAGGAATGCTTAAAATTCCTCAGACGTGGTGGTAAAAATAATTCATAGTATAATTCTGATAATGCCCAAGGAGCTCAGACTTGGGGGGCAAAGGGGTGGGTGGTGGCAAAGGTACCTAGCAATCTTACACTATTGCTTCTTTTATGTTTTAGTTTAATGGTAATAACAATAAATCCCATCCCTCTGCCGGAGGAAGATATGGCTTCCTTCTGAAAAAGAGATAAGCTCCTCTTATAATGGAATTTGCTAATTTTGTGTGGTTGCTTGTTCTGAAAGAATGCTTGTCAGGCAATTAGGGATTACAGGTTGGGCTGTGTGCCATGCCAAATGCTGTTTAGCTCTGATCTGAAATACAGATTTAAGTTCTCAGCCACCTCAAATCGTGCTTGGAAAGGACAACTTTAGAAAATCATAGAATGTGAGAGCTATGAGGGTCCTCCAAGGTATTGCAGTTTCATTTGACAAAGGAGGAAACTGAGGCTTAGAGGGGAAAGTGCTTTGCCCAAGCTAACAAAACAAACTAGTGGCACAGACAGGACATGAACCCAGATTTCTAGACACTCATCTTAGAACTCTATTTTACTATGTTACTTCTTCCATCTCTGTCAAAGACTGTACTGGGCCAAAAGCTCACTTATATGAGAATCTTCCTGCCAGCAGAATCTCTGGCTTTTGGGAATGGTGGGCAGGAGGGCTGAATCGAAGGGAGCAGATTTTCAGCTCTCCTTTTCTCTTCCAGGTTTTGTGACTTCCAGCTACTTCCTAGTGCCCTCATCCATAAAATAAGGTGGTTGAAACAGGTGATCTCTCAGGTTCCTTCCTTCCTTGCTATCCTGTGCTCTAAAAGGTGTGTTTCAGCTCTGACAAGGTGTTCTAACATTCCTTCCAACTCTATGATTCTATATAATCAGATTAGTAACTGACATCTGTATAAGCTCTTTGGGGTTTGCAAAGTGTTTTACAAGCATGATTTCATTTGATCCTTACAGCAACCTTGTGAGGTAGGTGCTGCAGAAACAGTCGCCTTCATTTTACACATGAGGAAACAGGGATTCAGAGAAGATAAATGACTTGCCTATAGCCATATAGCTAGTCAGTGTTAGAGGCTGGATCTGAGCCCAGGTCTTTTCCACTCTAAGTTCAGTCCTCCATTCAACATAGACTAATTCCAGTTCCATAGACCTTGAATGCCAGACTCAAGCACATTCATGGTTGATCAGTATACTGATTTCCTTTGCTTGATTTTATATAACCCTAGTTGACAATTTTCAAATGGGCTGTTTGGGATTTTACAAAGGGACAACTGCTTTAAAATGGGCCCTTGTATTTCCTTGAAACATCTGGTCCTCTTTGTCTCCTGTCTTTGATCTGAAGCCCCAGCTGTCATTCAGTGATTTTGCTGTAGGTTGTGATGAAGCTATGGCATTTTTTCATCCAAGAAATAAAGGGCAGGGTTGGGACTCCTCAGAATGTGGTTCTTATAGTGATTAGGAGAAAGGATTGTGGGAAGAAAGGCTGCCAACAAGTCTGGCCAGCTCACTGCATGCAGACTATATGTGGAATCTGTCCCTTTATTAATGCCTGGAACTTGACATGCTTTGCAGACCATATACCTCTCAAGCAACACAGTGTGGCTCGAATTGAGCCAGATTTCTCATTATTGCTCCTAAGCACGTCTGTCTGCTTCCATCTCCCAGAAATTAATGGCTAGAGTCCTTGGAATGGGTGTGTCCTTTCCAGATTTTGTTTTCTAATTTGTTCTCTTTCAGCTTGATTACTCCATGAGAATTCCTCCATGCTGTTTCCTCCATGGAGAATTTTCTTTTCTCTTGAACTCTAACTTATCAAATCCTTTCCATCCTTTAATGCCCCCCAAAGTATCACCCTACCCCCTACCAGGTAGTCTTTCCTAATCATGACAGCCCAAAGGAAGTGCTCTTTCCTCTGCTGGTAGTACACATAATCTTTACTACTCTTTATACAAAGTAAAAACAAAACAATCTCCTCATCATCAGAGACATTCAAACAGTGACAAGATGACCACTTTTCAGGGATGCTTCGGAGGGGACTCATATTAGGAAAGGGTTTGAACTATATGAACTCTGAGGTGTCTCCCAGCTCTGAAATCCTAGAATTTAAATTAATTGCATATTGCCTCATGACATTTCTTGTATTATTAGTTAACTTTTCATATGAGTTGTTAGGTCTTATTTCCCCAATTGACTGTACATTCCTTGAAGGCAGAGACCTGATCTTTGTACTCATAGCGCCTAGTACTCAGGATATAGGCTGAGTATGTTGTAAGTGCTTAGGAAGTATCTAAAGACTGAAGATTGAAGACTTGACTTTTGGAGGGCCAAAAGAATTATTTTACATGGGTAGGGTGTCCATTGCAGGCCATTTGTTTAGAATCTTAGAATTTTGGATTGAGAAGGGAACTTGGAATGTAGATCATTAGAACACAGAGTGTTAGAGCTGGCAAGAATTTTGTATAATGTTAGAACACATGCCATTAGGTCTAGAGGAGACTTTGGAAGTCAACAAATTAAACCAACAAGCATTAAATGCTGCTAGTGCCAGGCACTATGCTAAGCTCTGGTGATTCAATGAAGGGCAAAAAGAGTCCTTTACCTCCAGAAGCTCATATTTTAATGGAAGCTAGAGCCTGCAAATTATGAATAAGCTATATATGGGGTAAATTCAAGGTGATTTGGGGCAGCTAGGTAATGCAGTGAATAGCGCACTGGACTCGAAGTCAGGAAGACTCATCTATCTGAGTTCAAATTTGTACTCAGACACTTACTAGCTATGTGACCCTGGGAAAGTCACTTAACCCTGTTTGCCTCAGTTCCTCATCTATAAAAGAATGAGCTGAGAAGGTGTAACAGTAAGCACCCTAGCATGCCTAGGGCAGCTACTAGCACAGGTTCTTAGATCTGCTTTTCTAAAGGAAAGCAACTCAACATGGGTTAACAATCTTACTTTAATCAAACATATCATTTACCTAGTTCAGGGGGAAAAGT
>CM053585.1:252200864-252235053 GCA_028646515.1 Pseudochirops corinnae | reverse complement strand
ACAGCCGGGGGGCTCAACGGCTGCCCAGAGTCTCATCTGGCCAAATCACACAACTCTTCTCAAAGTGAGCCCCAAACCAAAACCTCACATCAGGGCGTATATATAGCCTTCTCCTGGCTTGGAGAATGTCACAGCCCTCTAGACCCACTGCCCAATCACAAAGCTACAAGGCACAGGCTTTCCTGGAAAACAAGCCTGGCACCACAGGCTCCACGTGACCACATTCAGCCTATTAGAGAACAGAGTATATTTTCAAATATCCAAGGGTCCTCAGAGTCACGTAGCCACTTTAGCAAAGGGCCTAGGGGCAGGGAAGATCTTCAGATTCCCATAACAAGGGGCCAGGAGATTCTGGAGGCAAAGGGAAAGAGTTATTCCAAGTGCCTGGGATCGAGGGAGCAAAGGCACAGATAGAAGAGGACAGGATAAGGCTGGTCAAGGCATCTTGTAGGTGGTTGGAATCTTTGTCTCATGTTCGTATTTGGTCTGTTCTTCCCTGTAATACCCATCAAGATCCCAGATCCCCTCTCTATCTCTTTCTCTGTCTCTCTGACTGTCTCTGTCTCTGTCTGTCTCTGTGTCTTTGTGTTTCTGTCTGCATCTCTGTGTCAGTCTGTGTCTGTGTCTCTGTCTCTCTGTCTCTCTGTGTCTCTCTGTCTCTGCCTCTCTCTCTCTGTCTCTCTGTCTCTCTCTCTCTGTCTCTCTCTCTCTGTCTCTGTCTGTCTGTCTGTCTGTCTGTCTCTCTCTCTCTCTCTCTCTCTGTCTCTCTCTCTCCAGAAGCCTACCCTGACTCAAGTTACCAGAATCCTTGGCAAGGAAGAATTCTCACATTTGTTGGTCGTTGCCAGGACAGCTCCGGGAAAAGCTGCAATGCAATCAACAACTCTGCCTCCTGTCAGAAGCAAACAAACTTGCTCACCCAGATGCAGATTGCAGAATGTCTCTCAAGGGCTGATGTAAGCAACAGGGAAGTCACTCCTAGAGTTTCCAACTCCTGATATAGCTGTCATGTGGGAGACTTCATATCCTGACAAGTCAAGAGAGGGGGCCCATGCTTTTGGTGTGTAGGACATCTTCATTCCAACAAAGCTTATTTCTTAATTATAGATTCTCTATCCTAAACAGAGCTAGGACTAAGGCTTGTCAAGATAAGCAGCCACCTAGGCCACGACATGCCAGGGATGGGATATGAAATTGACAAGCTCAGTTATTGAGCTCCTGATGCATGCCCACCAGGCACTGGGCTCCATGCCAAAAAAGCCAGAAAGTTAAATAGTCCCCATCCTCAAGGAGTTTACATTCTATTGGGGGAGGTAAGAAGTGCACATATATATATATATATATATATATATATATATATATATATAAATATACACATACACACAAAGTTCTTCAGGAGGAGAGGGCACCAGCAGCTGGAGGAATCAGGAAACGCTACATATAGAAGACATAAATTTGAGTTAGTACCAGAACACAGCTAGATGGCACAATAAATAGAGTGCCAAGCATGGAGTCAGGAAGACCTGATTTCAAATCTGGCCTCAGACACTTACTAGCTGTGTTACCATGAGCAAGTCACTTAACCCTCAATTCTTCATCTATAAACTGAGCTGGAGAAGGAAATGGCAAACCATTCTAACATCTTTGCCAAGAAAACCCCGAAGGGGGTCATGAAGAGTCAGACACAACTAAAAATGCCTGAACAACCAGAACTTGCACAGAGTTTTGAAGGAAGCAAAGAATCCTAATAAGAGGCAAAATGTTTAATCATTTTCCTTTGTTTTGTAGTAGCTATGTATAGATGCTTGAATTTGTTTACCATACCTGGGGGTCATGTTTCTGTCGGCTGTTACTGTTTTCCCTGTTGATTTATCTGCTTGTGTTCAAGAGTTTTGAGTTTTCTTCTTCTTAAGATCTTTAGAACTTTCAGTCTTTTTCTGCCTCCTTTCCCTCTGTTGGCAGTATCCTTGGGGACTGGATCTCGTAACACAGCCTCCTAATGTACTGAGCTATTCATCAGCCTTGTCGCCAACATGTTGCTATTTGGATGATTTTTGCAGTTTGGATCTGTGATGCTCTGGGGAGGAAGGCGGGGTTTGATGTGGTGTTGAATTCTGTGTCTAACCCAGACAATAAATCCTGCCCCTTACCCTCTGTTCCTGGTTCTCTTGTGGAGATCTTTTGTAGCATAGAATACTGCCCACTGTGACATCTGCTGTGTGGCCCGATCAAGCTACAGAAGTCTGGAATGCTATATAGGCATGCTGGGTATCTCTGTCCTGGCAGGGAGCAACCTGGAGTAGAGAACTCCATAGCACTGGAAAGAGAGTGAGGAGACCAGGATGGGAAGCTGGGCTTTGCTTCCTGCCTCTGTAGGTCAGCCAGTGTGGCTTTATTGCCAGTATCCTGGGGAGGGGTGTTGAGTGAACTCAGTGTAGAAGTCAGTTCAAGAGTATATTTGCTTGTTTACTTTCTTTTGGATTCCAAGTGTCCTAAATCATAGAGACAGCTAAAGTTTCTTTATATTTGATAAATAATTTCTGTTTTGGAAAGTTTTAAGATCAAGGAGATAAAACAAAATGTCCAGTCCTCCATTTGTTTATCCCTCAGCTTCACTCATATCTGAAAGGGGGCTTATAGATTATATCATATGGATAACCCCAAAAGGAAAAAGCTTTGAAACAGAATGAAATGAGGAACCCCATAGCAAAAATACAGGCCTATATCATTTTATTTGTACCAGGAATCTATATAAGGACTACATAGGTCCCAAGTTAAGAGAAAATACACCAGAGGGGAGGGTTTCTTGACCAGCCAAGAGCAAAGGTTTTTTTCCCCTGATTATGCTATCTCTTTTTTCAAGTTTAATAAAACCAATCTTGTTTAATGTGTTCTTGGAGTGCTTACAAATGAAGTAAAGACTCTTTTCAGAGAAAGCAAAACAATTGTGATGACCCTAGGGGAAACCCTAGGTGGGTGAATAAGCCAAAGGGATTTTCTGAAACACCACCAATGCCCAGTAGTATACCAGGATCCATAGTTTCGGGGACAAAATCCAAATGATACATGACAAAAATGAAGAATTAAAAGTAAAGGCGAGGAGGAAGATGAAAAAGGGCAAGAGGAGAAGAGAAAGTGAGCGAAAAAAAATAACCCAGAGGAAAAGAATTGATTAATAAGCATTTATTAAATGCCTAATATGTGCTAGGTACTATGCTAGGCACCAAGGATGCAAATTCAAAAGTAAGAGAGACCAGAAATCCACAAACAATAAATATGCAGATGTATCTGCAGGTAGCAATAATGATAAGTTCTTCCATGTTGACAGCTCTATCCAGTTTACAAAGCCTTTTCACCCATTATTTCATTTCATTTTCATAACAACCCCATTAGACAAGGGAAACAAGTATTCTTCTCCTCGTTTTACAAAGAAGAAAATTGAGGGTAGAGGACATAAAGTGACTTGGCTATTGGCAGATCCACTGAAACCCACATTTCCTGAGTTCCAAGTCAGTCTCTCCTTCTGTGCTTCTCAATGTGGAAAAGATAAGGAAGAGGCAGAAAAGGGGAGAGAGGAGGAGAGGGAAGAAGAGGAAGAGGAGTTGATTAGGAAAAGAAGAAAATAAAGGAAGGGCAGATTAAGAAATGGAAATAGAAGATGATGAAGAAACGACAAAGAAAGACAAAAGGGATACAGACTATTTCCCCAAAAGATGAAGACAGAGTTGGGAAAGAAAAAGAAGGAAGAAGAAGAGAAGAAAGAGAAGGAGGAGAAAGAAGAGGAAAAGGAGGAGAAAGAAGAGGAGTAGGAAAAGGAAAAAAAAATAAAATGAGAATGTTAGAAAATACCAAGATAGAGAAAAAAAGGAAAAGAACAGAGAGAGAAGAGAGAAAGCAGAGAATCAATCAAGCAATAGCATTTATTAAATACCTCATATTTGGCACTGTGCTGGGCACCAAGGATAAACACAGAAAAGTGGGAGTCCTTATCCTCAAAATGCTTACATTTGGGAGGGGATACAACATATCCATAAATACATACAAGTTATATACAAAGTAAATGCACAGTGATAGGGTCGGGGTCAGGGATGAACAGCAACTAAGAGAATCAGAAAAGACTTCTTGGAGGCAGCCTTTGAGGCAAGACTTGAAAGGAGATAAAGAAGAAGAATATGGCCAAGCATTGGCACAGAAGCCTACTTCTGGGCAAAATAAGGCTAAAGATCACCTACCAGAGTAACTGACCCGAGGATAAAGTCCAAGGTAGGGATTGGGAAGAGGTTCAGAGGCAAGACTGGAGATGAGAATGATGACTATAATATAGGCGGTATGGATAAGGAGACAACCTGGAAGTGGAGACCTAGAAGGAATCTCAGAGATCATCTAATCCAACTGCCTCATTTTACAGATGAGAAAACTGAGGCCAAGAGGATAAGTGACTTGCCCAAGGTTATGCAGACAGTTCATAGCAGAGCTGGGAATAGAATTCATGTTCTCTGACTCCAAATCCAGCACTCTCTTTTGCACCATCATTTACTACAAGCTCCTTAAGACAAGGCTTATACCATTTCTGTTTCTGTATCACCAGCAGCATAGTATCTTGCACATAGTAGACACTTAATAATTTGACCAGAAAATGAGACAAGATCTAGGCCTGGGGGTCCAGCTGGCATAACATGCACTATATTAGAAAGAGTCATGGACTCCCAGCTCTTCTAATCACTCTCTGTGTGACCTCTCTGGACCTCAGTTTGCTCATCTATAAAATGAATGGGTTGAATCAAATTATCTCTAAAATCTCTCCAGCCAAAAAAAAATCTTGGTTTCTTTGATCACCACGCATAGTGCTGACATTTAACAAACTTTTTTTCTATCAAAGATCCTTTCATTTAGCTCCACAAGGCACTTTCCACAAGATTTCTCTCATTTTATTTCTTCCTACTCAGTTGACTCAAGTCTCAAACTTGCTACAATCTAGAAATAATTGAGTAATGAGAAATGACCTGAGCCTGGAATCAGAGAGACCTGGGGTCCAACTGCAGCTCTGATGTGTACTGTGGGATACTGGATAAGCTGAAGAAAGAACACAGTGACTGTGGCCAAGTCTTCTAGCTACCCTGAGCCTTAATTTCCTTCTCTGTGAAATGGGAGCTGGAAAGAGGGTTGGATTCAAAGGTCTCCAAGATCCCTTCCAGCTCTGAATCTATGTACCTAGTATTCCAGGCCATTTAAGTTCTTGTGCCTCAATTTTCCCATCTATAAAGTGAGGGAGTTGGACCACTTTTCAGCTCAAAATCTACAATACTAAGGTCTTATAATTCACTTCCATGTTACAGCCCTCAGTATCCCTATTTGTTGCACAATCTATCTTATGGTTGTGAGTTGTGTAACAGGTGGACACCAAAGGTAGATGAGCAGCCTGGAAAGAGCTCAGCAAACTCTCACACCAGAGGTGCTAGTCCTCCCTGAACACTCTATACACCCCACAAAAATTCTTTTAAAATGTGTTTTACTGCCGTTGGTGGCCATAGTAGTATCCCCTCCTTGGAATCAGAACACCTTCCCCTCTCCATGGAACGCTTAAGCACCTATAACAGTGGCTTATAACTAATGCTATCAAAAAGTCAAAAGGATAACCCTCCACCAAGACAGATTATGAGCTCTCTTTCCCTAATAGTTGGTCTCCATAAAGTCCATAAACTGCTGTGGCCAAAAAAGTCCTCTCTTTGACCAACCTAGCAATGAACCTCTCTGGACTGAAGGCTAATCTCATACTGAAGACAGACCACTGTAATGCCACACACAAGCAGCTTTCCAAAAGAATGCTACTGTGAACAGCTTTTAAGGTTCTGATTATACAGTATGGTAAACACTCTGTTTATTCAATAACAAATCAAAGCAAAACATTCACAGAAAATCAAGGTACAGCATTCACAATATTACAACTTATCACAGAAAATCACAATATAGTATTCACAACAGCTTATCATTAAAATGGCCACATAGTTTTCACCAAAGTAGCCACAAAGCTTTGAACAAATAACCATCACCTGGTATCTCTAAGGAGGTTTGCCTCCTTACTCAGTTTTCAGTCATCTCAAAATACAATAGTCAAAGTCTTCCACTCATGGAGCAACTAAATTAACTCAATCAGTCTTTTATTCAGCATTCAATTACTAAGTATCATTAATCACTAAGTACCAATCATTAGAAAATACACAAACCCTCCACCCCTAGGTCACTAGTAAACTACAATTTCATCATTACTCAGCACCCACAGAGAGGTCTTTTCATCTTGACTTGGGGCCGGTTCTCAGATTCCCTGCATCCCCTTCCATGGTCCCAGATTCTACCTGGATTCACCAAATTGGATTCACCTGGGTTCAATGGCAGACAGCTTCCAGTTCCTTGTCCAGCTCTCTGGATAGGTCCTGCTCCACACTGAAGTTCACAGGGTCCAGTCCATCTCAAATCCTCTACAATTTCTGTTCTTGGGAATTCAAGGCTCAACCAAGCCACAAACAGAAAAAGTCCCCACATCCCAGTCATGCTTCCTCAGTCTTTGGACAGTTTGGCTGGCCCTAGGACCCAGAAGAAATCTCTGCTGGCTCCCAGAATCAAAGTCACTCCACCCAGGTTTTCAAAATCAAAATCGTTCTCTCCGGCCTGCAGGGGGACTTTCCTCTTCAACCTTCCTGGCAGCAGCAACTTCAGCCTCCATGATTCTTGTCTGAAGAAAATTCTCACTCAGGTCTCAATCCAGTGGTAGCAACCCAGCCTCCAGATGCTGCTGAGAGAAACTTTTTCTCTCTCCCCAGCAGAACAGATTCTGCCACCAGATTCTGGTCTCAAGAAATTCTGACTGTGCCTCTCTGGGGCTGTTCTTATATACACACAACATTAGCTTCCTGTTTCAGCCAACCCCTTCCTGTTATGTCAGCAACAGGGACAGGAGTTAATACCTTCTGTTTCTTTCACAGACGTTTGATTAGTTGCTAAGGGCTAAGTACCTGTTTACTTGCCAATACGAAAAGGGGTCTTCAAATTCAAAGTAATTACCATTACACGGACCAAATGTAATGCTTCTTCTATCTACATATGACCTGGCAGGCCTTTTGGTCCACTGGCTCAGGCTTCAGGAACCCAGGTTCCCTTCCACTCCAAGATGAGATATCAGGCTAGTAACTGAGCAGAGGTATAAAGCTCAAAGAGTTATATAAATGTGAACATTCATATTATCATCTAGCCTTATGACCTTGGCCAATGCAACAAACAAGTAATTGTTTCCTTTGCACATAAAGCACTTTGTTCAACTTTGGGAAAACAATATGCTATAGGTCTTGTCCTCAGGGTGCTTATAATTCAATGTGGAAAGGAGACAGTTATGTGGTACAGTGATTAGAGTTCTGGGCTTGGAATCAGGAAGATTTATTCTTCATGAGTTCAAATCTGACCTCAGACACTTACTAGTTGTGTGACCCTGGGCAAGTCACTTAACCCTCTTTGCCTCAGTCTCTTCATCTATAAATGAGCTGGAATAGGAAATGGCAAACCACTCCAGTATCTTTGCCAAGAAAACACCAAATGGAGTCACAGAGTCAGACATGACTGAAACAATTGAACAAACAACTAAATATCATACAAGGGAGAGAGGAATGAGTATGAAAGGAAATTCCAAAGTGCTTTAGAAAATTTGAGGAAGGAATAGTTTTTTTATTTTTATCTGGGTATTGAGGGGCAGTCCAAGAAGACTTCATAGAGGATTTGACAGTTGCTTTGGAGCCTTAAAAGAAGGGAGGGAACAGATGGAGATGAGGTAAAATATGATAGATCCAAATGAACCAGCTCAGAGAGGCAATTATTAAACTTTCTATGTGAGCATTTATACCTCAGAAATCAACAAATGATACAAATCATGCTTTTATTTATATTTTGTTGACTGTTCAGACTTTTAAAAAAGTTAACAGAAAATGTTATTAATGCAGATCAAACTTAAAAGTGTATCATGTACACTTTTTTCCAGAGAGCTGTTTATTAAACATTTACCAGCATACCATTGGAGAAGAATCTATTTCAGGTACGGGGAACACTGTGAGCAAAGATATGGACATAGGAAAGGTCAAAATGGAAACAGAAGAGGGTGAGTAGCATCATGTGGCTGAAAATAGAGGTTGTGTGAAGAGTCATATTAGATAGGTAGAAAGTCCTTGAATACCAGAGTGAGGAGGTTATATTTCATTCCACTTGCAATGAGAAGTTGCCTTTCTGGGACTTGGTTTCCTTCTCCGTAAAGTTAGAGTTTAATTAAATAATCTTTAGGCACTCTATTTTATGTTTCACATGTTAATATTACCCCAGAACTAAGGTCCGATGATAATCTTAGACAACAAACACCCCGCCCAAACTTCACTTCCCCTCATCTCACAAAAGAAGAAACAAAGATCACCCAGATAGTAAATAGAAATACTAGAATTCAAACCCTGGTTTTTGGAATCCAAATCTAGTACTCTTTCTGCCATATCCCTCACACTTCTATTATTTCCTAAATGGCTATTAAATACCTAAAAAGCCTCCTCTTCTCACTTCCAGGATCTAGAAAATGAGGGGGAAAAGTCTGCAATATACCCATGTACAAAATGAGGTGATATCAGATCCTGGATAAAAGTGATTGTGCCTCAGTAGGTACTTTTCTAGGTTTCTGGGGAGAGTTAACTAAGGAAAGTTAACACAAAGAGAGTGGGCAGGACAAAAGGCTGAGCCATCACTCCCTCTGGTGGACATTTTATAGGCCAAGGAGGGAGAAAGGTTACAAGATATTTTAGAAGACAATTTAGATCTTTACTTCAAACACAATTCTTTCAAAAGCTCTAAAAGCAAAACTTCATTAAAAATTAATTAACACAGAGTACATGTGCATGTGTTGAAGGGAAACTATGTGGTTAATAGGACAGAGTACTGGACCTGGAGTCAAAAAAGACCCAAGTTCAAATCCAGACTCAGACACTTACTAGCTATATGCTGTATGACCCTGCACAAGTACCTAAATTCTGTCTGCTTCAATTTTCTTGTCTGTAAAATGGAACAGTAATAGTACCTACCTCTCAACTCTCTCAGGGTTGTTTTGAGGATCAAATGAAATAAAATTTTGTAAAGCGCTTTGCAAACCTTAAAGCGCTAGCTATTATTATTATTCAAAGAAATAAGAAAAAATGCACAGAGCTATTTCTTCGACAATTCTTTAATATTTAGTCACATCATCTGTCTGTCACTTGAGTAACCCATAGCAAATCACAAATGTTTTGGACCTCAGTTTTCTTACCTGGAATATCCCTTCTAGCTCAAAATCCTAGTTTTCTTGTCTCTCACTCCAGGGACTTTCTTAGCCGACTATTGGCATGTATAGGCTGGAAAATGTTGTAGTTCTGAGTTCATAGATTAAGAGCCAAAGGGAATCTTAGAGGTCATCTAATTCAATCCCCTCATTAGATAGGTGAGGAAACTGAGGCCCAGAGAGGTTATGTGATTTTCCCAAAGTCACGCAGGTGGTAGATGACAAAAACAGAACAGAGTTTTATGGACTCTGTCTAAATGTATTATAGTTTATCCAGTACAGGGCAACTACACTGTAAGTACTGTTGCTGTTCACCCTTTGTTCTTGAAGAGAAACAATGACATCATAGGGTGATGCCTTAACTTGCAAGTGACTTGAATTTAAGTGAAGCAGATTTTTTTTTTAAGGGCTGTGCAAAGTTATCAGCCTCACTGTCTCCTCCAGAGTTATCAGCAAGACACAAGTCAAGACAATTGGTGATGGCCCCAGATGCAGTGGAAGACCTTGGCCTTTCAAAGCTAAGATCTTCTGAGTTCTGAGTTCATAGAGTAAGAGCCAGATCTCATTTTGTCTGAGGCAAAAACCATTCAGTAATTAAAGGCTAGGTAAGAATTGAGGCAAAAGATGGCCTAGTTTGCCTTCACAAAAGAATCAGTCTGGAGTTTCACACTGTAACATTCACTCGGAAGGCTACCTATGAAATTTTCTATACTCTGGAAAACTCAGACGAGCATGTATATTTTTTTATCACAAATTTATACAAACCCTCAAAACCATCACTATGGTGACTTCCAGAAAGGAAATCTTTCAGGTGCAAATCATAAGAAAAAGCTCTATAGCATTGTTTGGACAGAACACTGGCGTGTCAAATTGATGGATGGTGATTTCCAAACTAAGGAAAAATGAATACTCAGGACACTGGGAAATAAGAATCAGTAATATCCATTCCCCTCTTGATTCAGCCATCAACTAACTTGTGATGTTAGATAAATCACCTACCCAAATTGTATCCATTTTTCTTAAGTTAGTAAATGGAAAGTGTTTAGATAACACTGGATTTTTAAAATGTGAAAGGACCCCTTTCACAGGCATTATTGATGCCATATTTAGCTCAAGTTAGAAACTGCCCCAGCAATGTGTAAACAATGAACAAAATTCCCCTTGGATGGTCCTGGTCAGACTATATATCTCGAATATTTTTTTCAGTTCTAGGTGCTACATTTTAGGAAGAGCACTAAGAAAACATCCAAGGGCCTTGAGACCATGTAATAAAAGGAGCTGGAGTTGGAGCTGAAGAAAATGGGAACCATTTGGCCTGTAGAAGAGAAGCTTTAGGGACTACATACTTGATATCTTTGTTTATATAAAAGGCTGTCTTGATGGAAGAGAGATTAGGTTAGTTCATCTTAGTCCTAGAGAGCTAAACTAAGAGCTATGCGTGAAGCAAAATGTAGAAGCAAATTTTGGCTCAATATAAAGAAAAATCTGACAATCAGAGTTATCCAAAGATTGAATGGACTTCATTGGGAAGTTGTGAGTTCCCTCTCAATCAATCAACCAGTATTCATTAAAGTGCTATGCTAAGTCCTTGGGATGCAAAGAGAAATCAAAAACAGACCCTGAAAAATATGCTTGTGTAATGCCCTTTGGTGGAGCTATAAATGAGTGTAGCCTTTTTGGAAAGCAGTTTGCAGTTATGACCAAAAAACCATTAAATTTTGGTTATCCTTTGACCCAGTAGTGTCACTACCAGGCATACCCAAAGCATTCAAAGAAAGAGGAAAAGTCTCTATATGTACAGAAATATTTATAGTAGCTCTTTTCATAGTAACCAGAAAATGGAAATTAAGTGGGTATCCACTAATTGAGAAAGAGCTGAGTAAATTATCATATGTGATCATAAGAAATGATTAATTAGGTAGTTTCAGAGAAACCTGGGAAGACTTGCATGAACCAATGCCAAGTGCAGTGAATAGAACCAGGAGAACAATGAATATAATAACAACCACATTGTACAGACAAAAACTTAGAAAGACATAAGAACTCTAGAATCAATACAGTTGACCAACTATGCTGAAGATTGCTATCTACCTCCTGATAGAAGGTGATGACTCAAAATACAAAATGAGACATACATTTTTGGACATAGCCACTGGATGAACTTGTTTCACTTGGCTACACATATTTGCCACAAATTTTGTCTTTTTTCTTTTTTCAGTTGGGGTTATTGGGGAGGGGTGAAATGAACAGAATATAAGTGTTCATTAATTTAAAAAAAGAAAGAAAGAAAAGTTTAAGAGGAAAAAAAGTCCTTTCCCTCAAAGAGCTTACATTCTAATGGCACTGACATTCGAACAGAGGTCATATAACTACTTGTTAGGAAAATTTTGGAGGGGATCCCTGGAAGGGTACAGTTTGGCCTAGATAGCCTCTGCAGTCCTTTCCATCTTTTCTAATCTCTGATTTCCATGGCTACTCAGTTCCACAAAAAAAGAGTCTCTTCTATCTCTGCCAACACATACAGTAGACATTCCGTAGATGTTTGTGAAATTGAATCTGATAAGCTAAAGCATGAACCCCCTCTACAGCATCCCTGGAAAGCCACCACTCAGCCTTTACTTGAATATTTCCAATGAAGGAAAACTTATAAAACCACCTTTCCTGTTGCTGGACAGGTTCATTTATTAGAAAACTCTTCACTACACAGATCCAGAATCTGCTGCTAAGCAGCAACTGTTCCTTCCCAGACTGAACTTTAAAATAGGTTCTAAAGCTGTAGATTTGTTTGGGAAGCCCAGGGGATGCTAGGAATGGTTTGGAAACAAAGTCATGGAGACACAGGAGAATTAACCTCCAGATGATTTCGTCTATGGTTTTCTACCACACTAACCAAAATGTAGAATTTAAAAGCCCAGGATTCTCCAGCACTCACTGAAGACTGTTAAACATCCACAATTAGAAACAGGAAATGCCTGAAATCAAGTACGAAAGGGCAAGTATACTAATTACCGTATTTGCATTGTCTAGAAGGGATTATTTTCTTTCTAATTCTCTGCATCCCCACATCATTGTTTGCCATTCCCAGTCTTCCTGGCCTGGAGCCAGCAAGACTCCAGGAAGAGCGGCTAATGCAGTACATTTGAGATATAAGCTAGTCAAAGGCCCCATGTTCCATTAGAACATAATGATGTCTGCCACAAGCAGAGACGGTGTTAGGGAGAGCAAGAGCAGACCTTATATTAATAACTCATGCTCCTCAGCTCTGCACCTTTGGATTCCATAAAGAGACTTGTCTGCCAAGAACCCTGGGTTGCAAAAGAGCATTGCAAATGAGTATCTGGTTAGCTTTACATGGGGTGCAGGGCTGGTAGATAATGAAAAGCCATGCTCAAAAGCTCAATGCCCTCTGCATAATCTTATCATAGAAGCAGAGAATTTAGAGTTGGCAGGACTCTTAGAGATCCCCCAGTTCAACACTGTCATTTTACAGAAGGACAAACTGGGGTCCAGGATGGCTTAATAACTTGCCCAAAGTCACACAAGTCATAACAAAGTCTAAATTTAAAGCAGCAGTTCTCAACCTGTGGGTTATGTTCAAATTAAATACATCCTGCATATCAGATATTTACATTACGATTCATAACAGTAGTAAAATTACAGTTATGAAGTAGCAATAAAAATAATTTTATGGTTGGGGGTCACCACAACATGAGGAACTGTACTAAAGGGTCACGGCATTAGGAAGGTTGAGAACCACTGATTTAAAGTGTTCTGATTCCAGAATTCCAGGACTTTTGTAAGGTATTAGATTATACAACAGTTATTTATCTGTTGATATCAATTTATTGACATAAAAGCAATTACATAAACCAAAGGGAATGAAGGAAATACTATACCAGCTACACATGTCTAGAAAACTACTGTATTTTGTATATACAGCCAGAAAGGTTATATTTTACATTCTCTCATTTTACACCTAAGGAAACTAAGGCTTAAAGAAAAATGACCTGTCTAAGGTACTACCATTAGTTAGTGAAAAAGCTAGGATGAGCATCCAGTTCTCTGGATTCCTGGTCCTATATTCTTTCCATAATGCCACACTGCCTTTTTCTCCCCTTTTATTGATTGATATCTTTTATTTTCATACGATCTGTGTGTGTATCCCTACCTTCCCCCTGCTCAGTCATCTTTTATAACAACAAAGTCCAACAGTGGTTCCACAACCAGACCCCCATCACTACACCATAAGGAAGGAAGGTTCGTTTCATACGTCTTTTCAAGAACCAAGCTTGGTTATTACAATTATACAGCGTTGACTTTGAGTTTGTTGTTGTCACTCTTTTCATTTACATTGCTGTAGTCACTGTACATATTGTTTTCCCGATCCTACTTACTTCACTTTGCATCGGTTCATGCCTTTCCATGTCTCCCTATAGTCCTCATGCTCATCATTTCTTGTGACTCAGAAATATTCCATCACATCCACATACAGTTTGTTGAGTCACACCTCAGTCGACACATCCTGTTTTCCTACTGTACTTTCCCCCGATAGTCATAACTTCAGCCCTCTTGGGTGTGTCATAGTCACCATGTCCTCAGCTCTATTCTGTCTCCTCCTTGTTTCTACTGAGTACTGGCAGAAACAGACCAATGGCCACTAAAGTAATTCTCTGTTGTCATCTGGGCTTCTCAGCACCAGTTTAATATCAAAAGCATTGGTTGTCGTATGCATTCAGACAGCTGGTTGTTGTTGTTATTGTTGTTGTTCAGTTGTGTCTGACTCTTCATGATCCCATTTGGGGTTTTCTTGGAAAAGATACTGGAGTGGTTTGTCATTTCTTTCTCCAGTTCATTTTACAGATGAGGAACTGAGGCACAACAGTCAAGTGTCTGAGGACAGATTTGAACGCATGAAAGTAAGAATTTTTGATTCCAAGTCCAGTATGCTGTCAACTCTGCCACTAGTTGCTAGTCAGCTAAGATATCTTATTAATTCAATAGATGTGCACCATCATAATTACTGCAGCTTTCAGAAAAATAAAATGAAATGAGACAAAAAGACATTGGGTAAAGTTATTTTTAAAATCTAGATAAAAATGACATTAAAAATTATAGCAGTTGAATTCTATGCTCCATTCCAGCTATAAGATTTTATGTTCAGATGATCTACTGCTGAAACTGAAAAGGATAATCATAGTTGAGTTAGATAATCCAGTGGTACAAGCTAGTAGACCTATTTAAATGAAGGTCATGTGACTTAAGTGGAGACACCTAAGGTTAGAAACATGGAATGACAAGCAGAGACAACAAGGGAAAGACAGATAAGGCCATAACCCCTTTCGACTAGGGTAACAGGTGACACCCAAAAATAGGACAGGAAAAGACAGGGAATGCGTAACACCAAAGATGCCCAAAGCCTCAGGTACACTGGAGGAAGAAGTTCACATTGGTCCTTTGAAAGGCTGTCCCTTGGTCTTGCTACTCCTCTTAGTTTTGTTGGGTGGTACCATGTTTTCATGCATCAGGAAAGCTCAAGGATGCTGAAGAAGGCCAAAGGTATCATATGGAGGTTCAAGTTCTCATTTCAGACACATCTCATTGTTTTCCCACCTTCGATGGCACAGGTATCAGAGACCCAATCAGTGAAGTTGCATAAGAAATATAAATTGCTAAGAAGATCAATGCCATACACCTGTATGAGAGGCAGAGCAGAGTTGGTGAGAATAGGAAAGAAGAGAGGTTCATTCTTCTTAGAGATCAAGAGCGTCTTCAGGCTCTCTACTCTCTTCAGGCTTCAGGTCTGGGCATTTCTGATTTCCAGCTTCAAGAGAGAAGAGGGAAAACGACAACCTCTCTTTGGGTTGCTGAAAGAAAGGATTCTGGAAAGGAGCCAATATGAGAGGTGCTGGCAGACTCTATCATATTCCTATCCCATTTTGCTACACTAGAGACTTAGAGGAACTTCCCCTTGAGTCACATTTAGGATGAATTCCCTCCCTCCCTGCCTCTCTCTCTCTCTCTCTCTCTCTCTCTCTCTCTCTCTCTTTCAACTGAATTACCTCATTCCCAGTGGGAGAGCTCCTTCACTCTGAGTTGTCTGATTGATAGAAACTGATAGAGATACATACATATATATATGTGTGTATATATATATATATATATATATATATACATACATATATGTATGTTTGCTCTGATTTCTGTTTGCTATAGATTTGGATAAATGAGTTTCTTCATTGCGTATTATGTGTATTCATTGCAGAACTGATATTTGGTGGGAAAGCAGTCAAGCCTCAGATATAAAACTTATAGTTATCCTTTCCCCTATTAATGAGACAGCAATCAGAGGTTAACTTGAACCTGAAAACAGCATTCCCATTATTAGTAATATTTAAAGGAGCAGATCAATATAATTCTCTTTCTGAGGAGAGCAGAGTGGCCAAACTTCTGGTACAACTTCTTGCCTCTATTCCTGGCAGTTAATAAAGTCTCCCTTGGAGAAAGGTGGGAGAAGCAGCTAGAAATATCTATTTTACCTGACAACGAAATACACAATTTCCTGCCTCAAGCTACATGTGGAGGAAAGCCCCCATAACACCAGCATAGAAGGGTACCTGAGATTCTGGGAAACAGGACAGTGACTAAGACACAGCATGTCTTAAGAAAGATTAGGTCTAAACTATTGTACAATGTGAAAGTATTTGCAGATCCTATACACGATTGCACGCCACCATGGGGGGGGGGGGGGGAAGGGAGGGGAGAAAATCTGAAACTCAAGTGATTGTGGAACTGAATCTTGTAAATAAAAAGTAAATGAGCAAATAAAAAAAAAAGAAAAAAAAAGAAAGATTAGGTCTAAAAATCTAAGGGTTTTCTGGACTATAAAATATGATCCTCATTCTAATGTTCTATATTCTAAGCTTACTTACAACTATAACATTTCATATTCTATATTTTAAAACTCCCAACTCCAGAGTGGGCAGGGGCAGCCAGACACACAGCCAGAGAGTCAGATACCAGAGAACAACAAGGATTTCAAATATTCAGAAGTCTTACAACATGGCAGACATTGACAACAAAGAAACTGAACTTAACTGACAATATATGGAAGATGTTGAAGAAGTGGAGGAAGAAGAAACTGGTGAAGATGCAAACAGCAAAGCTCATCAGTTGACTGTTCAAATGATGCAGAGTCCTCAGATTCTTGCAGCTCTTCAAGAAAGATTGGAAGGTTTAGTGGGAACATAAACTGGATACACTAAAAGCTTGCCAAAAGTATTTAAACGACATGTGAATGCCCTCAAAAATCTTCAGGTGAAATGTGCACAGATAGAAGCCAAGTTCTATGAGGAGGGTTCATGCTCATGAAAGAAAGCATGACGTTCTTTACCAGCCACTTTTTGATAAGAGAAGTGAAATCATCAATGCACTTTATGAACCTACAGAGGAAGAATGTGAATGGAAACCAGACGATGATGAAGAGATTTCAGAGGAAATGAAAGAGAAGGCCAAGCTTAAAAAGGAGAAAAAAGACGAAGAAAAAGAAGACCCTAATGGAATTCCTGAATTTTGGCTGACTGTTTTAAAAAAATGTTGACTCGCTCAATGATATGGTTCAGGAACATGATGAACCTATTCTGAAGCACTTGAAAGATATTAAAGTGAAGTTCTCAGATGCTGGTCAACCTATGAGTTTTACATTTGAATTTCACTTTGAACCCAATGAATATTTCACAAATGAGGTACTGACAAAGACATATTGTATTTGGTCAGAGCCAGATGATTCTGATCCCTTCTCCTTTGATGACCACAAATTATGAGTTGCACAGGGTGTCAGATAGATTGGAAAAAAGGGGAAAATGTCCTTTTGAAAACTATTAAGAAAAAACAGAAATACAAGGGATGTGGGACAAAAACAGTTTCCAATGATTCTTTCTTCAATTTCTTTTCTCCTCCTGAAGTTCCTGAGAGTGGAGAGTGGATGATGATGCAGAAGCTATCCTTGCAGCAGACTTCAAAATTGGTCACTTTTTCATGAGCATATAGCCCCAAGATCAGTACTACACTTCACAGGAGAAGCTATTGAAGATGCTGATGATGATTAAGACGAAGAAGGTGAAGAGGCTGATGATGAGGAAGGGGAATAAGAAGCTGATGAGGAAAATGATCCAGAATATGATCTGAAGAAAGTTCCAAACCCAGACGAATACAAGGAGCAATGAGCAGTGTGTGCTGTGCCCTTGAGGATTACTGTGCTGTCCCAGCCTGAACACTAGTAGTTACTTACAGCCTTATGTTTGGTATTTTCTTGGTAGAATCAAGTAAACAATTATTGTTAAAAAAGAAAAAAATGAACATTTAAGAACCAGTTCAAATTATAGGTTCATTCTACCTAGCATTTTAATAGTATAAATATCTGCCAGATACATAGAACACAGTGAATCTCCTAACATGTGTACATTGCTACATAGTTTGGTTCTTATAAAGTCTTTTGTCATGTAGCTATTAGACTGTAGCTTTTAAAATTATCCAAACTGTTATTTGAGACCAATATTGGTTTGGAAAAAAGAAATCCTTCTGAAGAACCAACCAAAGTATTTTTTCAGCCCAAAAGTTGAATGAGTTTAAGTATACTTACACTAGCTGCGCCTTCATTACTCTGTTAGAGAAATGCAGTGACTTGTATTAACTAGGAGACAAAGCATTTTGAAATTTGATTTGAGAAGAGACTAGTACACAGTTAAGAATTTCCAGTAAGGGGATGGCTAGGTAGTGCAGTGAGTAGAACACTGGCCCTGGAGTCAAGAGGACCTGAATTCAAATCCAGCCTCAGACGCTTAACACTTAACACTTACTAGCCATGTGACCTTGGGCTAGTCACTTAACCCCAACTGTCCTGCTTTCCCCTTCCAAAAAAAAAAAAAGCAGTCTTGCATCTACCAATATACAAGTGTGAATGAAGAACCAGTGGACAAAATTTTAAATCATAGTAATCCTTTAAAGATCATTATTGTTAAAGTTAAATTTAACTTTAATTAAAGTTAAATTTAAAAAAAAAAATTTAAATTAATTTAATTAATTAATTTAAGTTTAATTTAAATTAAAAATTAAAATTTAATTAAAGTCTTGGGGTTGAAGCTAGGGAGAATTCTATTCCACTTCTCATTGCTTCATATGTGAATCTATTATTTACTCACACCTCTAATTTGTCCATATATTTAAATGGGTAGTGTTGTTTACTTACCTACTTCACAAGAGTGTTGAGGCCTATTCATTTACATTATATAAAAATTGTTCTTGGTCATTAAAAGGTCAGAAATTAAAAAAAAAACTCC
Source organism: Pseudochirops corinnae (assembly GCA_028646515.1). Lineage (NCBI taxonomy): Eukaryota > Metazoa > Chordata > Mammalia > Diprotodontia > Pseudocheiridae > Pseudochirops > Pseudochirops corinnae. The sequence goes on along the minus strand of CM053585.1, from coordinate 252,216,387 downwards.
CAACTCCATGTCCTATTCCATTTAATTTCGTAAATATTTATTAAGCACCTATTATGTACAAAGCACTGAGGTAGGAACAAAAAGAGAAAGAAAACAATCCTGATCATGAGAAGCTTCTACAGAAGGATATATGATTTATGTGAAGATAGCAAAATCAAGGTAATTTGAAAAGGCAATTAAGGGGTTCAGAGGTTTCACTGAAGAGGTGACATTGAGATAAGCTTTAGAGAAAGGCAAGGATTCTGAGAAACGAGTAGAGGAGGGAGTGTATTCCAAGGATGAAGGACAGTTTATGTGACTGAAAAATGGTGAGAGAAGAGATGCTGAGTTTAAATCTGGGAAAGAGATATGTAGAGCATAATATGCTATGTTGCAATGCACTAATGTCTGAAGTCCCTTACTTTATCATTCTCTATCCTATGTTCCAAGGTTCCTTCTGACTCTAACATTCTATGACTTTTTTATTCTGAATTTAATGAACCCTAAGGAGTGTCTCTGGTTTGTTAGATACTTTAGATTGAGCCTTCCTATTTAAAAATCAATAGGCAATTGTCAATGCTTATCCTCTACTCGGAAAGCCCTATACTGGGCACTGTGGAAGATCCAGAAAAGTATAAGACATTTTTCTCTGCCTTCATGGATCTTCACAATCCAGTTGGGGTAACAATTATATTGCTCCAATATTATTAAATGTGCCCAAAGCCCTTTTGCACCTATCTCTTTTTACCCATAACTCATGGTAAAGTGGGCAATTAGATAGAGTGCCAGGCCTGGAGTCAGGAAGACTCAGTCACTTAATAGCTATGTGACCCTGTACAAGTCACTTAACTTTCCTTGCCTAAGTTTCCTCATATGTAAAATAAACTGGAGAAAGAAATGGCAAACAACTCCAGGATCTTTGCTAAGAAAACCTCAAATGGGATCACCAAGAGTCAGACATAACTGAAACAAATGAACAACAAAACTTTTAAAAGTTTGCTTTAACTCAAATCAGTTTGCAACTGCTAAACACCTACATTATGGTAGTATCTTACACGTTTACAATGCTTTAAGATATACAAAAAGATTTATCCATAAGAACCTTGCAGTATAGATAGGGTACACATCCCTACCTCCATTTTGCATATGAGGAAACAGAGGCTAATGGGTAAAGTGATTTGCCCATGGTCACAAAGCTAGTATCTGTTAGAACCCAGGTGTCTAACTCCATAACCAACAATCTCTCCACTCTGCCCCAAGGCTTTGAGACAGATTGTCAGTGGTGCTGACAAATGTTTAATAGCATTGCCTGAGGGGCAGGGGGAAATGTAACTATGATATACTTTAAGTTTAAAAGTTTAACCTGTCATTAACATTTCTCCAAGTTTAGACAATCAGCAAAACAATAAATCAAGTCCTGACTTGTAGTGCTTACCAATCTCTGAGACAAATGCTCACACTGAAAATTTAACAATTAACTTTCAAGAGCCCCTACAGCTGACTCTATAATTGCTGCATATTGCATCAATCAATCAACAAGCATTTATTGTTAGCCTACTATGATCCAGACACCATACTAAGCGCTGAAGATAAAAAATGGACAATCCTTGTTCTTAAAGAGCTTACATTTATGGTAGACAACGTGAACATAGATACAACATAAATACATACAGAATAAATTCAGAATAAGTATGATATAATGAAATACAAATCAGTTAGGAAGAAAGGTGCTAGTAGTTGGTGGGGAAGGGAGAACAGGAAAGGTTTCATGTAACAAATGTGGTACTCGAGCTGCCTCTTGAAGGAAATAAAGAATTCCATGAGGTAAAGATGAAGGAGAGATAGAATTCCAGGCACGAAGAATGGCCAAGTGGAAAGGCAGGCTACAGGAACTAAAATTCTGTTTGAGGGAACAGAGACAAAGCCAGTTTGGCTGGACTGTATAGTGTAAAAATGAGAGTAATGTACAGCAGGGTGAGAAGGGTTTTAAAAGTCAAAAATAGACTTTGTATTAGAGGGAAGAGGAAACCATGGGAGTTTACTGAGTAGAGAAGTGACTTGGTCAGATGTGCACATAAGGAGAATCATTTTGGCATCAGTGTGTAGGAAGGACTGGAGTGTGGAGGGCCTTGAATCAGGGAGACAAATTAGGACAGTGATTCTCAATCTTCTTAATGCCGCAACCCTTTAATACTCCTATGTGGGTATATCTATGTGTTTTCGGATGGTCTTAGATGACCCCTGTGAAAGGGTCGTTTGACCCCCAAAGGCATTACAACCCACAGATTGAGAACCACTGAATTAGGAGATCATTGCCATAAGCAAGACATCCAGGTGAGAGCGGATGAAGGCCTGAACTGAAATGATGGATGTGTATGGAAAGAAAAGGGGTCAGATGAAACAGATGTCATGGAGATTGAGCCAATATTTGGCAACTTATCAGATATGGGGGTAAAAGGAGAGTGAGGAGCCAAGGATAACATCAAGAATAGTGGCACTCTAGTCAAAATTGGGGAAGTTTGGAGGGCAGGATGATTTAGAGGAGGAAAATACTGAGTTTTGTTTTGGATGTGTTGAGTTTGAGACCTCTCCCAGACATATAGCTTCAAATATTCAGTAGATACTTGGTCATGTAGAGGTGGAGCCCAGGAAAGATTGCCTATATAGACCTGTGAACACCTGCATAGAGATTATAATTAAATCTATAGGAGTTAAGAAGGTCATCAAATGAGAATGTAAAGAGAGAAGAGAAGGGATCTCAGGACATAGCACTGGCTTCTACCCACAGCTACGGAGGTATGATATTGAGGTTGAGCCAGGAAAGTACACTAAGATAGAGCAGTCAGATAAGCAGAAGGAAAATGTGGCTTCTGAGGAAAACTGGGAATAGTGTTACGAAAATCCAGGGGAAGGAAAAATATCTAGGAAAGAAGGGTGGTCAACAGGATCAAATACAGCAGTTATCATGAGAAGACTGAAGACAGAAAAGACTGTCATATTAGGCAATTAAAAAGTTGTTGGTAACTTTGGAGGGAACATTTCAGTTGTGTGATGAGGTTGGAAGCCATATTACAGAGCATTGGGGAGTATGTAAAAAAAAAGAGGAAGCAGAGGCAAGAAATATAGATAATTTTTACTAGGAGTTGGGCTAAGAAAAAGAGGAGAAATACGGGATTTTAGCTTGAAGGAAAATAGAGTCTGGCATATATCCCCAAAATTATACTGGGGTGCCAACGAGGATTCATTTTTTGCTACTATATAATTTTTAAGATTGTCTATTCCACTATAACATCCTTCTCAGATGTGACATCATGACATGAAAGAGGCTTTGAGCCCTTGAAAGGTATGTCAGTGGAGCACAAGTGCTCATAAACTGTTACGACTAATAGAAAGAGCCCTGAATTTGGAGTTAGAAGAGCAGGGTTAGAAGATCTGCTATGCTACTCAACTATTTGGGTGTCCTTGAGCAAGTCATTCACTTTTCTGGGTGTCAGTTTCTTTATATAACAAAAGAGAGTTGAACCAAAAGAAGTCTGTGACCTTTTAATTCCTATAATCCTATCAATATAAGCCTAGCCTTGGCACTTCACTAAGGGTAAAAAGGATGCATCAGAAGAGAGGAAAAGCAGGGACCTAGAGGTACTATGTAATTCAAGAAGTACCAACATAAGAAGAAAGAGAGGGCAAACGGATAAAATGAGAAAGGGGATCAATTTTGTTTGTAGATTTTAGAGCTAGAAGACACCTTAAAAGACAGAATGGTAGAAATGGAGCATAGAGGTCACTTAGCTCAGTCCCTTCATTTTAACAGATAAACTGAGGTCCAAATAAATTCAGTGACTTACCCAATCAGTCAATTAGTATTCATTAAGCACCTACTATATCCAGGCACTATACTTAGTGCTGAGGATACAAAGAAAGGCAAAAAAAAAAAAAAAGGCAAGACAATATGGAAACAACTATATGCCAACAAGTATGTACAGGATGAATTGGGAGGTGTCTCAGAGGGCAGACACTACATTAAAGGACATTGGGAAAGGTTTCTTGCAGAATTTGAGACTTTAGTTAAGACTTAAAGGAATCCAAGGAAACTAGGAGGCAGGGATGAGAAGGGAGATAATTCCAGCCATGAGGGACAGCCAGTGAAAATGCCTGGAGTAGGGAGATGGAGTGTCTAGTCCAAGGAACAGCAAGGAAGCCAGTGGAACTGGATTGCAGCAATCAAACCCACACAGTTGGTGAGCAACAATGTCATGATTTGAACCCAGGTTCTGCAACTCAAAAACAAACCCACTGCTCTTGCCCTTGCACCACTGCTGCTCCTTTATTCCTAGCTCTGCCTCGTGGGGCATTGGGCAACCCATTTGAACTCCCTATACATCCATTTCCTTATTTATAAAATGAGAGCTTTAGACTAGGTGAAAACTGAGATTCCTCCTAGCTCTAAAGTAATGTTGATTCAATGATCTCTATTCCAACAAAACTGCATTTGCCTTACCTGTCCAGCATACTAGGAATTATCTAGAATATCAATCGACGCTGCTCAGGTTTATGATTTCATGGTGATCAAAGCTTTGTACAATGCAATAAACCCTGTGAGTTTATAACATTTGAACAGGGGAAATAGACTATTTGATGATACATTTGAAATAATCATATCTGTCTAAGGATTCATAAAACCTTTAGTAATGAGTGATCTCTGACCGATACTATCCACCCCCTCTGTCGCATTGCTTTCTAGGAACTCGTCTGAAGGTCGCGTGCAGATTGCTTTCTTTCTCTTATTTAATCTAAAGTCACTTTTATTTCTTTATCTGAGGCTCCTGATAATCAGTAACTTGGTCACCCATTCTTTTTCCTCACAATAGCATAGGACCTGGAAGTCAGCCAATAGACCTGGGTTTCAAAACTCACTCTGCTACTGACTAATTGCATAACCTTGAACAAGACACTTTATATCTCTGGGCTTCGGTTTCCCCACCTCTAAAATGGAAGGAGTTGGAAGTATAGTATCTCTGTGACTACTTTCAGGTCTAAGTTTATATTTCTATGTTTTGCACATGGAAAGAAAAAAGCCCATTATAGTAAGAGCACAGGATTTGTAGGATCACAAATTTAAAGCCTGAAAGGGCTTTAGAGGCCATCTAATCCAATCCCCTCATTTTTATAAATGAGCAAACTGAGGCACAGAGAGGTTAAGACACTTGCCTAGAGTCACACAGCCAGTAGTGTCTGAGACAGGATTTGAACTTGGGTCATCTCTCCTTCAAATCCAGCTCCTGATCTACCTAGATGCTAAAGTTAAGAGTCCTGGGTTCCAGTTCTGGCTCACTTCATTTTTCTGGGTGTCAGTTTTCACATTTATCCAATGGAGATAGCAGTCTATGCTTTGTCTAAGGATCAGATACATTTTAAAGTGATGGTTAAGTTCTTTGAGAAGCTAAAGTGTCACCTAGAATTAGGTAGGATCACGTGGAGCAGTTTGTTAGGTGAAAAACTCCTACCTGAGATCAGTTGCGTTTACTGTAGCCATTGGGCCTTTGTCAGGCATCATTTACTTCCCCTCACTCTGAAGTGGCCTTATAATTGCAGAGCGGATTATCACAGGCCTTAGCTGCAGAACAAACTCTTAAGTCATATAACTAGACCATTGCCTTCATCCAACAAATAAGAAACTTGAAGTCTAGAGGTAGAGTCGCCAGGTGGGCAGTGGGTAGAGTGCCCAACCTGGAATCTGGAAGACCTGGGTTCAAATGTGACCTCAGACACTCACTAGCTGTGTGACCCTGGGCAAGTCACCTAATCATGATTGCCTCAGTTTCCTCATCTGTAAAATGAATTGGAGAAGGAAATGGCAAACCACTGCAGTATCTCTGCCAAGAAAATTCCAAATGGCGTCACAAAGAGTTGGACACAACTGAACAACAACAAAAAGAGACAGAGCAGGTTGGCCAGGTCAAATAGAAACAAAGTCCTAACTAAACAAGCTCCAGGGAGGAAGTATGATGCGGAGGAAAGAGCTACAGACTTTGAGTCAGAGGATCTGGCTTCAAATCCTGTCTTCGTTCGCCTGTGAGGAAGAGAAGAAATAAGCATTTGTGAATGTCCCAGGCCATTACAAATATCACCTCATTTATCCTCATAGCAACCCTGGGAGGTGGGTGCTATTATTACAGTTGAGAGAACTGAGGCAGAAAGCATGTGTGACCTGCTCAGGGTCACCGGCTAGGAAGCATCAGAGTCTCAGGTACTTGTGGATTCAGACTCCAGGCCGATTGCTCCATCCACCACACCGACGTCTGGGACATCTTAAGCAAGTGGCTTAACTTCTCTGTAAGGTATCGTGAAAGATTTAGACCAGAGACTTGGTGACCTGTTGACTTTTCAATTGCCTCTAACAGTTGTAGTTCATCTAACAAATGTGAATTCATTCTTGATCAGCTTCTCTTCCAAAAAGACCTAACGGGAACTGTGTGACCTGGGCAAGTCACTTAAGGTCATATATGGCCTCCAGTGCCAAGATGGTGGAATGAGGAAGGAACCTCCTGCCACCCTCCCAAATTCCCCTCTAAACAAATTCCCCTCCAAATAACTCCAAGCAAATAATAAAAGTCCCTATGAGGTCTTCTCTCTTCATTCTTCCTCCTTCCTCATGCACATACACACACATACACACACACACACACACACACACACACACACACACACACACACTAATTTTATAGGTAAGAAAATTTAATCTCCCCTTTTTCAATGAACTACTGCCAAACGAGGGCCCCCATTCTTCCTACACTCCTGTAGATATTATTTTGGTAACTATCTATAGGGCTGTACATCCAACCCTGTAACATTTTATCTTCCCCTGAAGCATCCTAATAGCACAGAGATAACTCCAGACTCTTAATGACTGTCGTCAGAGCACGAGCTCTAGCAGGTCCCATCAGACTGGGAAGGCCTTTAATTCAGACCTATTAGTAGTCAGTTTCTATGTGGAAATAGACACCCCTAGAAGGCTGACCAACAGATGATCCCATCTGGAGAAGGGCATCCCTAGAAGGCTGGCCACTAAGTGACAGCTTTTGTCAGCAACAAAAGTTATAACATGGTCTTGCAAAGCATAGAAGATTTTCTATATGTGTCAAAGGAAGAACCATATGAATGAAATCACAGCTCCTTGAAGTTATAGATATAAGTAAATTTCATTCCATTCATTTTAGCCATTCTAGCCCCTGAGTATAATTTGAAAAGTGATTCATGAACTATAGTGTTAGCTAGCCTTCTCAGCTTTGTGCCCTTTCCTCATTGTGGTTCAGTCATGTCTGATTCTTTGTGACCCCATGGACTCAGCTAAGATACTGGAGTAGTTTGCCATTTCCGTTGCCAGCTCATTTTACAGATGAGGAAACTGAGGCAAGCAGGCTTAAGTGACTTGTCCAAAGTCACAGCTAGTATGTGCCTGAGGCCACATTTGAACTCATGAAGATATCTTTCTGATTCTAAGTCCAGTGTTCTATCTAGTTGCACCTAGCTGTCCTTCCTTATTTCATTTTAAAGGTGCTAACACAAGCCAAAGAGTAACAAACAGTAAACATTTGCAAGAGAAAGTGGATGTCCTCAGAGATCTATAACGATACACAGCGTCTATTTCTCTTTGGTCAATAAACCTCATTGGGGGTGAGTGAACACTAATACCCTGGAATAGGAGAAGATTCTCTGTGTATTTCCAGTAGAACAGCTGTGTGATGATCACTTAGTTTTGATCATTTTTGTGAGCTTCATCAGGTATATTCTGTTTACCCATTAGAAAAGTATCTTCCTAGAAATGATTGAAAAAGCTTTAAATACTGCACAAACATTGTTTTGTTTTCAAAGCTGATAGTAGCACTACTTTTAAAATCCTGCTTCTGCCACTCACTTGCTGTGTAACCTTAGACAGGTCACTTCCCTTCTCTGGAACTCAGTAAAAAGAAGGAGTTGGACGGGGAAAGTCAGAGGGGAGATGGGGGAAGACATAGGAGAGAGCAGACTGGGGGAGAGGTTATACAGTGGGATGCCTGTTTTGGGGTGGTGGCAGGGGAAAGACGGGGAGAAAATGTGTAACTCAAAATCTCGTGGAAATGAATGATGTTAACAATAAAACATAAAATAGAGAAAAAAAATTTAAAAAAAAGGAGTTGGGGACTTCCAGTGCCAAGATGGTGGAGTGAGAAAGGAAATCCCTGGAGCCCTCTCAAATTCCCCTCCAAACAACTTGAAAACTGCCCCAGAACTGATCTAGGAGCAGGGAAGTAGCTTATCAGCCTCCAGGAAAGGTCTGTCTCACTTAGGTAAGAGGGGAGCGAGGTCCCAGACAAGCAGCAGTCAGCCTCACAACATGGGGCCTGAAGCAAGGTTCCAAGATTGGGGCAATCCACCAATGAGGCCCTGCCCTCCTGCAAGCCAGCAGCTCCCTAGTGAAGTAAGCAGTCTGATCAGTGCATCAAGAGCCCACGCCAGTAACTCCACCCTCAGCACAGACCACTAGTGAGGGATTCAGCCCCATTGGTAAGCCCATTGCTGACCAGGTTCCACAGGGTGGGGGAGACCAGCAACAAGATCTCCTCCCCCTCCAGGGTCAGCCAGCGAAAAGAGTTTGTTTCCATAGCAACTCAGCACCTCTGGGGCAGACCAGCAGCTAAACCCCAAACCCAGGGTAGGCCAACAGAGAGGGCCCAGTCCCACCCCCAGTACAAGCCAGAAGGGAAGCTTATCTTTCAGTGCAAGCAAGCAGATAGGCCCTGAAACCCGGTGAAAGCCAAGCCCTAAACCCTAGCACAAAAAACTTGGGACAGTGCAGGACCAGAGTCCAACTCTCACATGAAAACATCAAGTCACAAATTAGGCAGAAAAAGAGTGATCAAAAAAACAAACAGCAAAAAAGAACTTGACTATGGAAAGTTATTATGGTGACTATGGAGGACCAACACACAAACAGAAGAGGACAACAGTGTCAAAATGGCCACATGTGAAGCTTCAAAAACCAAAAGTTTTTGGTCTCAGACCCAAAAAGAACTCCTAGAAGAGCTTAAAAGGGATTTTTAAAAGGAAATTAGAGAAGTAGAAGAAAAAATGGGGAAAGAAATGAGAGTAATACAAGAGAATCATAGGGGAAAAGTTAGCAACATGGAAAAAGACATGCAAAAAATTCACTCAAGAAAATAATTCCCTCAAAAATAGAAATGGCCAAATGGAAAAGGTATTACAGAAGCTCACTGAAGAAAATACTTCCTTAAAAATTAGAATTGAGCAAGTGGAAACTACAATAAAGTAAAATAAAGAAGATGCCCATTATCACCTCTATTATTCAATATTGTACTAGAAATGCTAGCTATAGCTGTAAGAGAAGAAAAAAATTGAAGGAATTAGAATAGAGAATGAGGAAAGAAAACTATTTCTCTTTGCAGAGGACATGATGTTATACTTAGAGAATCCTAGAGAATCAACTAAAAAACTACTTGAAATAATTAACAACTTTAGCAAAACTGCAGGATACAAAATAAACCCACATAAATCTTCAGCATTTCTATATATTACCAACAAAATCCAGGAACAAGAGATATTAAGAAAAAAGTCCATTTCAATTAACTATAGACAATATTGAATAATTGGGACTCTATCTACCAAAACAAAGCCAGGAACTATCTGAACACAACTACACTTATGCCTTCCATATTGCAACTTTTCCCATCAGGGTTTTAACATATTGTGGGTCAGCATAAGAAATCAAATGGGAATTTTTTGGGAGCTTTGCAGAAGCCATAAACAACACACAAAAGTCAATAGATGACACAGAAAAAGCTTAGAAACTCAGAAATGCATAAAATATATGTATAATATTGTATAACATCAACATATTGTATCTTTTAATACAATAATAAATCAGACTTCTTCTCTGACATACAAAGGGAAGACCAAAAAAGTTTTACACAGATTTTCCAGATCACAGGGGCACCATGTCTCTAACCTTGATAGTGAGGAAATGATAATTATACAAAACACTTTTCACACAAAAAAAGTCAAATCTCAACAATTTGAAAAATACTAATTGTTCATGGATAGGCTGAGCCAATATAATAAAAATGACAATTCCACCAAAATTAATTATGCCAATCAGACTATCAAAAATTATTTTATAGAGCTAGAAAAAATAATAGTGGAGTGGAGCCAACATGGTAGAGTAAAAGCAGGAACTTGTTTGATCTCTTGCTCCAACCACCTCCAATACTTGTAAAAAGAATGACTCTAAACAAATCTTAGAGCTACAGAACCCACAAAGTGACAGAGAGAAACAAATCTCCCACTGAAGGCAATCTGGCAGGCCGACAGGAAGGGGCTATTGCACCAAGCTGGGAGCCACGCACAGTCCCATGTAAGCCCCGTGGGGACAGACCCGGGGCAGCCCTGACTAGTGGCCCAGACCAGCCAAAGCAGACTTCAGGAGAGTGAATCACCAGCAGCTGTGGTGGTTTCCAGATTTCTTAACCCATAAACACCAAAGAGAAAGTGAAAGGTCAGTGGGAAAGTCTATTGGAACTGAATGAGAGAAGAGCACAGTCTGGCCCCTGTCCCGGGGTGAGAGTGGATGCATAGCAGCAGCAGCTGCTGGCACGTGGCTGCCACAGGAGCTCCTGGCCTGCAGATCTTAGGGGGACCAAGTGACCATTCAGAGGGTAACTGCTCTTGCTTTGACCTGCTTGGATCTGGGTCTCAGTCTTGGACAGTGGTCTTGGGGTAAGGAATGCCAGTGCACCAGAGCTTGTGGCGGCTATAGAGAGGGTGCCCTACTCAGACCTCTGACAACATCTCTGACAACTGCTAAAACTCTAGCAATTTGGGACACAGCTCTCTCCACTCTGGAAGCAAAGTTCTACCATGGCAAAGAGCTCAAAAGCCAAGTCATTGGGTGGCAACATGAGCAAACAGAGGAGGTACAATCAGACCATAGAATCTTTTTTGTGGGACAAAAAGGATCAAAACATGGAACCAGAAGAAGTCAATTAAGTCAAAACTCCTGCAACAAAAGCTTCCAAGAAAAATATGAACTGGTTATAGGCCATAGAGGAGCTCAAAAAGGATTTTGAAAACCAAGTAAGAGAAATGGAGGAAAAATTGGGAAGAGAAATGAGAATGATGCAAGAAAATCATGAAAAGCAAGTCAACAGCCTGACTGAAGAAAATAATACCTTAAAATATAGACTAAATCAAATGGCAAAAGAGGCCCAAAAGGCCAATGAGGAGAAAAATGCCTTAAAAAGCCAAATTGGCCAGATGGAAAATGAATTTCAAAAACTCACTGAAGAAAATAATTCCTTCAAAATTAGATTGGAGCAAACAGAAGCTAATGACTTTATGAGAAAACAAAATACTATAAAACAGATCCAAACAAATGAAAAAATACAAGGCAATGTGAAATATCTCACTGGAAAAGCCACTGACCTAGAAAATAGATCCAGGAGAGGTAATTTTAAAAATTATTGGACTACCCAAAAGCCATGATCAAAAAAAGAGCCTAGAAATCATCCTAAAATTCTCAAGGAAAATTGCCCTGATATTCTAGAACCCAGAGGGCAAAATAGAAATTGAAAGAATTCACCGATCACCTCTTGAAAAAGATCCCAAAAAGAAAACTCCTAGGAATATCATAGCCAAATTCCAGAGTTTCCAGATCAAGGAGAAAATATTACAAGCAGTCAGAAAGAAACAATTTGGGTTTTGTGGAAACACAATCAGGATAACACAATATCTAGCAGCTTCTACATTAAGGGATTCAAGGGCTTGGAATATCATATTCCAGAGGTCAAAGAAGCTAGGATTAAAACTAAGAATCACCTACCCAGCAAAACTGAGTATAATGCTTCAGGGGAAATAATGGTCATTCAATGAAATAGAGGACTTTCAAGTATTCTTGATGAAAAAACCAGAGCTGAATGGAAAATTTGACTTTCAAATACAAGAAGCAAGAGAAGCATGAGAAGGTAAACAGGAAAAGAAATCATAAGGAATTTATTAAAGTTGAACTATTTACATTACTACATGGAAAAATAATCATTGTAATTCATGAAACTTTTCTCAGTATGAGGATAGTTGAAGGGAATATATATGTATACATACATACATATGTATGTATAGAAGGGTGTACATGTGTATAAATATATATGTGAATGTGTGTTTATGTGTGTACATGTATACATAGACAGAGGGCACAGGATCAGTTAGTAATAAAATAAATAAATAAAATAAAAATAAAATTTGAAAATTTAAAAAACAAAATAAAATTAAATAAGTGAATGAATGAATAAAATAAAAATAATAAAATAAAAAAATAAAATTAAGAGGTGAGAGAGGAACATATTGGGAGAAGGAGAAAGGGAGATACAGAATAGGGTAAATTATCTCATATAAAAGAAACAAGAGAAAACTGTTACAATGGAGGGGAAGAGCAGGAAGGTGAAAGGGAATGGGTCAACCTTACTCACACTGCATTTGGCTTAAGAAGGGAATAACATACACACTCAGTTGGATATCTTTCCTTACAGGAAAAGTAGGGGGGAAGGAGACAAGAGGGGAGATGATAGAAGGGAGGGTAGATTGAGGGAAAGGGTAGTTAGAAGTAAACACTTTTGAAAAGGGACAGGATCAAAGCAGAAAACAGAATAAGTGGGGGAGGGGCGGGATAGGATGGAGGGAAATAGAGTTAGTCTTTCACAATATAACTACTATGGAAATGTTTTACATAACTACACATGTACAACCTATATTGAATTGCATTTCCTCCCAGTGGGAGTGGGTGAGGAGGGAAGAAGGGAAAGAATCTAGAAACCAAAGTTTTAAAAACAAATGTTTAAAAAAAAATGCTTTTTACATGCAACTGGGAAATAAGATATACAGGTACTGGGGTATAGAAATCCATCCTGCCCTGCTAGAAAGTTAGGAGGAGGGGATGGGGGAGGATATCAGAGAGAACAGATTGGGGGAAGGGGTATTCAGTAACCTTGCTATCTTGGGGTGGGGGCAGGAGAAAGATGGAGAGAAATTTTGTAACTCAAAATCTTGTGGAAATGAATGTTGAAAACTAAAAAATAAATAAATTGAAAAAATTAAATGAAATAAATGCCTTAATGAAGAAATCTGAGATTTCTAGAGAATCCTGTGGAGTTCTTTAATAAAAATCATTTAAAAGATGGGGAAAAAAACAAAAAGAAAAAATAACAGCAAAATTTGTCTAGAAGAACAATAGGGCAAGGTTATCAAGTGAATCAATTTTTAAACATGTGAAGGAAGGCAGTCTAGCTGTACCAAATTCCAAACTGCATTATAAAGTGATAATTATTGAAACAACCTGGTACTAAGAAATTAAGTGGTGGATCAATGGAATATATTCGGTATGTATGACATTATAGTAAATGACCATAATCTAATGTATGATAAACCAAAAGATCTAAGCTTTGGGAACAAAAACTCATTATTTGACAAAAACTGGGAGGAAAACTGGAAAATAATATAGCAGAAACTAGGTTTAGATCAATATCTCACTCTGTATGACAAGATAAGGTCAAAATGGGTATATGATTTACATATAAAGTGTGATACCATAAGCTAATTAGGAGATCATAGAATAGTTTTATTTGTCACATCTATGGATAAAGGAAGAACTTAGGAACAAAAAAAATTGCAGAAAGCATTATGAAATGTAAAATAGATCATTTTAATGATATAAAATTTAAACATTTTTGCACAAACAAAACCAATGAAACCAAAATTAAAAGGAAAGTAGAAAACTGGGGGAGGAAGGAATTTGCAACAAGTATCTCTGATAAAGGCCTCATTTCCCTAATATATAGAGAAATGAGTCAAATTTATAAGAATAAAAGTCATTCCCCAATTGATATGAACAGGCAGTTTTCAGACAAAGAACCCAAAGCTATTTATAGTCATATTTTTTAAAATGCTCTAAATCACTATTAATTTGAGAAATTCAAATTAAAACAGCTCTGAGGTAACACCTCACACCTATAAGATTGGCCAATATGACAAAAAAGGAATATGATGGATGTTGAAGGGGATGTAGGAAAAGTGGAACACTAATGCACTGTGGGTGGAGCTGTGAACTGATCCAACCATTCTGGAGAGCAATAATACAAAGGGCTATAAAACTGTGCAAACCTTTTGATCTAGTAATACCACAACTAGGTCTAAATCCCAAAGACATCAAAAGGGGTGGGGTGGCGGAAAGGACCTATCTGTGCAAAAATATTTATAGCAGCTCTTTTTGTTATGGCTAAGAATTGGAAATCGAAAGGATGTCCATCAATTGGCTAAATTAGCTGTGGTATATGATTGTGATAGAATACTATTGTGCTATAAGATATGATAAACAGGATGATTTTAGAAAAACCTGGAAAGATTTACATGACCCCATGCAAAGTGAAGTGAACAGAACCAGGAGAACATTGTATACAGTAAGAGTAATATTGTGTGATGAAGAACTGTGAATGACTTAGCTATTCTCAGCAATGCAAGATCCAAGACAATCTCAAAGGACTAAGGATGAAGCATACTATCCACCTCCAAAGAAAGAACTAATATTGTTTGAATATAACTGAAGCATTCTATTTTTTACTTTCTTTCTTTTTCTTTTAATCAAGTCTACTTGTACAAAATGACTAATATGGAAATGTTTTACATGATTACACATTTATAATCTATATCTGATTATTTACCATCTTGTGGAGGGGAAGGAGGGACAGAGGAATAGAATTTGGAAATCAAAACATAAAAAATCCAAATGGTAAAAATATGTTTTAACATGTAATTGGGAGGAAATAAACTATATTAAATAAGGGGGGAAAAGAAGTCAGTCAATTATTAAAGATCCCCTCCATTTAAGACAATATGTAGTTAATGCTCTTTCTATATCTAATCAAGTCAATCCCCTTCCTAAATAAGTTCTAGTATCTCCTTATCGCTGCCCAGGATCAAATAGAAAATCAACTGTTTTTTAAGACCCTTCATTACCTTCCTAACTTTCTAATCCTCTTATACCTTACTGCCCTCCCCATACTCTATTACCCAAGTACACTAGCCTCCTTTCTACTCTTCTAACAAGACACTCCATCTTCTAGCCCAATCCATTTTCACTGGCTGTCCTTCAGGGCTGGAAATCTCTCCATCCTTGTCTCTACCTCCTGGTTCCCTAGCTTCTTCAAGGCAGATAAAATCCCACTCTCTATTCTTTCTCCTTTAATGCTAGTACGTTTCCTAAATCACCTCCATTGATGTTTAATCATTTTCGGTTGTGCCTGACTCTTCTTGTCCCCATTTTGGGGTTTTCTTGGCAAAGATATTAGAGTGGTTTGCCATTTCCTTCTGTTATGGGAATCTGAAGATCTTCCCTGCCCCTAGGCCCTTTGCTAATGTGGCTACGTGACTCTGAGGACCCTTGGATATTTGAAAGTATACTCTGTTCCCTAATAGGCTGAATGTGGTCATGTGGAGCCTGTGGCGC
>CM053585.1:252175924-252200364 GCA_028646515.1 Pseudochirops corinnae | reverse complement strand
AACTAGGTACATGATATATGTTTGATTGGTTAAAGTGAAACCGTTAACCCATTTTGAGTTGCTTTCCTTTAGAAAAGCAGATCTAAGAACCTGTGCTAGTAGCTGCCCTAGGTATGCTAGGGTGCTTGCTGTTACAATAAATTGGGAAAAATAATCTAAAACTAATCATAGAAGCAAACATTTATACAGCAATTAAAAGTCTGCAAGACGTTCACCTCACAGGATTATGATAAGGAGAGTAACTGACCAATATTAAAATACCACAGAAACTGATGAGTATTATAAAGCACCTACTATGTTACAGGCATAATATTCAGTGCTTTGGATAAAAGCCAAACGTGAAACACTCCCTGCCCTTCAGAAGTTTACTACCAGCGGAGACAACGTGTGTGTGTATGTGTGTGTGTGTGTGTGTGTGTAATCCACGTCCCAGTCCTACATCATCGGCAAAAGACTCTCATCATTGGTGGAGAAAATGAAAATTCAACAAAGCAAGGTTGTGTGAGGGATAGAAATGGCACAGAATCTTAGAAGAAGAAACTCCTGGCAGTCCTTGGGAAAGAAGAGGATGTGCCTGGTTCTGGGACATGAGCTATCCCAAACTAGCTCAAAAGAACTGCTTGTTAAATTTTCAGCATGAGCATTTACACTTTGGAAATCAGTAAATTCTATAAATCAGGGTGTGATTTATTGGTTTGTTGACTTCTAGACTTTAAAAAATGGTGGAGAAAATATTAATGTAGATTAAACTTCAAAGTGTGTTGTGCATACACCACCCCCCCATCCCGGAGAGCCGATTGTTAAACATTTTCCAGCGTAACATTTTTCCAGCTCCTCTTTAGAGAGAAATCTGGAGAGACAAGGATTTTGTGAAGCTGCAGACATGTAGAGCAAATGGAACCAAGTGTATTCTCTCAAAGTAGGAAGCAAGAAAAATGTCTACCTCAAGCTGTCCTGTTAACTCTACCCCTCACACAACTGTGTAGCTACAGTCATCATTCCCTCTACCAATGAGGAGAGTCTTATGCAATGATCCAGGCTAGACAACTGGATTACAGGTCTCTGTACACAAGTGGAATGCATGCTTCAAAAAAAAAAATACATGTCTTCTGGGCCCTGATGGGTCAGAGGAGGAGGGAAGACTACAGACTCCCTTGGTGGGTCTAGGCTAGTGTGACCTCAGAGCTGAGGAGGCCAGCTCTGGTAGCCTCCCCTGCCCCAGGATGCCTTTTGCCCCAGCATGCTGCTCTCATCTATGCTGGTACTTGTGCTGATGTGTGAGTAACTGTCCTGCCTGGGTTAAATCTTAGGGTGGAATACAGAATAAACTGATGTGTTACAAAAAAATACAAAGTCATTTGGACGGGAGAGTGTGGTAGAGAGGCATTCACAGCTGGAGAGGGGTATTATGGGGCAGGGGCTGAAAGTCAGAAAGATTCCATGTTCATGGTTTTGCTTCTGGAAGGTCATTTTCCAAGTTGTCTTGTAACAACAGAACGTTGAAAAAGCCTATGGGAAGAAGCACTTATTTCTTACAAGCTGCACAGAAGGTGGTTAGCCAAGACCCAGTAAGAGCAAACCACTACAATAATTTCTTTGGGCAGGCCCCCAGTGAATGCATAGATCACAGTGCAGCTTCTGCAGCCCTGCTGCTAGGATGACACTGCATTTTGCACCAACTTGAAAAGCAAAAGGACCCCCTCCCCCATAAAAAAGAAAACGGATCTTCAAAGAGGGCAGCAAAGGCAGCATGTGCTGCAACCATTGCCCAGAAGAAGATGTGAGTCTGGAAGGGGGAAGAACCTGCCTGCCTGTCCACAGAGGTGGCTTATACAAAGGGTGGAGGAAGATCTGATAAGGAAGGTGCTTCAGGCCAGCAGGTAAGGGCCTGGAGGGAGGTTTATAAAATCTTGGACACTGAAAGGATAGACGCAATAAAGAAGGGATATATAGGTAAAATCATGATCTTGTAGATTCCTTGGAAGCTTGCGAAGAGACATTGTCTGCTCACTTACTGTTTTCCATAGTATTGCCTCTTTGGAGTTCCTTGATATGTTCCCCCTGGAAGGGTAACTGAATGAAGGGGTGCTTGGTTTGGAAACCAGAAGTTTGGTGTAATAATAGAAAGAGCACTGGATGTGAAGGCAGAGGATCTGGACTCAAAATGCAGCTCTGCTATTTTCTACTCATGTAACCTTGGGGAATCTGCTTTACCCCTTTGGGTCTCACTTTCCACCTCTCTTAAGTGAAGGGGTTGGATTAGATGGTTCTAATGTCTTTTCCCACCTGCTAAAGCCTTTGAAACTACTCATCAAAACAAAATACTCTTGGCAAAGGGAAGGGAAATTTTTTTTCAGGGCTGCGATTTTTTAGGTTTATTAAAAAAGAAAAAGGAGTTGTTCGGTGGAAAATGCCTCCTTCCTAATCTGTGCCCTTGAATCTGCAAAAGACTACCAAGAGGAACAAAATCCTGCTGGGAGAGTCACTTGTGAATAGAGTTGAAGAAAAAGACACAGGCCATAGAATAATAGCAAATCACTCTGTATTTCCTTCGACAAGGCAGTCCAAGCATCGCTGGAATCTTCTTGATCAAAGAGACATTTACCAGACTATAGGCAACCTCTTAAATGCTGAATTTCTCTATTTCCTACAGGGAAAAGATAATCAAGGCAATTAACACTATTAATTAGGGCTCATACCATATAATTCATTTATAGTTCTGAGAACTGGATTTCCCAGAATTGTTTCATCCAGCTTGAGGGTTAATTGGTTGGTTTCCAGGGTGTTGTTTTTTAACTTATTTGTTGAAGTGTTTGTTTTTTTTTGTGGGGAAAGATGAGTTCCATAGCAGTTCACGTAACAATGACAACAGCCTAGATTTCTACACTATCTCAAACTTCACAGTACACTTTCTCCCATTACTCTGCTATCAATAGCACAAAGATTATTGTCCCCATTTGAGAGATAAGAAAACAGTGAGGTGAAGGGACTTGCCCATGGACACACAGTTAGTGTCAGAGTCAGAATTCAAATCCAAATGTCTTGGCTTTAGGTTGAATACTCTTTCCTAGCAGAAAAGCATTTTCTCACTAGAAGGGAACTTGGAGATCTTGTCCAATTCCCTTACTTGAAAAAAAAGAGAGAGAGAAACTGAGGTCCAGAGAAGCAAGGCTACCTGTTCAAGGACACATAGCTAGTGATGAAACTGGAAGTAGAAGTTATGTTTTGACTCCATGCCTAGCATCCACCTACACAAAGATCCACTTCTTACCCCTAGCAAAAGAAAGCTTTCTCACGCCAGGTCTCTCTTTGTCAATGGGCTTAGATATTGTAGAAAAGGGACATGATGTCATCATATATCAAGGGAAAGGAGTTTTTATGTCTTTGGGCAAGCTACACTCACCTATCTGTCCTGAGAAGAGGTCAGCAAAGAAAGATCATGGTTCAAAGAGACAGAACAACCTTAAGACTGATATAATAACTAGCATTTGAGTACTCTGTGGTTTTAAAATGTACTTTCCTTATAAAAACCCAGTGTGGTAGGAAGTAAGTGCTTTATTGTCCCCACTTTACAGATAAGAAAAATGAGGCTCAAAGACACTAATGCCTAGCCCAGTTTCCCTTAGCTAGTAAAGTCAGAATTGAGACTCAAACTTTTGTCCTCTAACTCAAAAGACTCAAACTCCTACAGAGTAAACAGAAAAAGACACTTGTCACAAATTAAATTTGGGGCAGATAGAATGGAAAAATATAGACAGGAATCTGCCCACGTCAATCTCATTTAATAGTTATTTTAATGACTATTTTAGTTGGACTAGCAAGTACTGATGGCCAAATTATGGCCTTTGACTGACCAGCTATAATTGAGATTATAGATTGGTGATGTTCCTACTATCTATAGTATATCCAATAAATGTGGATTTGGAGAACCATTCCTGATAATTACTGTACCATTGATAACAACAAAGAAAGAGCAAGCCTTGAAGTCACAGTAGGATGATCATAGCTGGATGGTGCTGTAAATAGGGTTCTGATTGGATTTGGAGTCAAGAAGATCCGAGTTGAAGCCCTGATAAATGAATGAATGAATGAATGAATGAATGAATGAACAACAAACTAGGCTTCCTTGAATTCTCAGAGGCTAGGTTAATGGACTGAAAGATTCATCAAGTTCCACCAAATCTAGAAAGCTTTGAAGTTAATCCTACTGATACAATGACTACTATCTGAGGAACAGTCTGTCTAAGTGTCAAGAGGCTCATCACCAGAAGACTAAAAGCTAGGTGACAGTGTGAGGGTCATGTAAAGACTCACGAAATAGATTTAAAGTGACTTCATGACATTTCTAATGAAATGTTTTAAAACCCAGAAAACCTTTGGTTCCAGAGGGCAGAGTCAAGAGAGATGGGCAGAAGTTGCAATGATTTAAATCTCTGCCCCATGTAAGCAAAAATTTCCTAACAGAGCTCCTCAGAAGTGAAAGGTACCTTAGGAAATAGTAGGCTCTCCTTCAGTGAAGGCTTTCAAAGAATGGATGATTGCATGTCAAGTGTATTATGGAAGGTATATTCTTGTTTGGATATTGGCTGGACTAGAGAGGGAAGGGGAAGGAAGCAAGCATTTATTAAGTACCTACCATGTTCCAAGCACTTTACAAACACTATCTCATTTGATCCAGGACCCAACAACCCTGTGAGGTAGCTGCTATTATTATCACCACTTTATAATTGAGGAAACTGAGGAAGACGGAAGTTGAATTTGCCCAGAGTCATACAGTTAACAAGTACTTGAGTCCAGATTTGAACTCAGACCTTTCTGACTCTAGGCCCAATGTTCTATCCATCCACTGTACTTTACCTAAGGGCCCCTTCCACCTCCAAGATTCTGTGGGTCATCAGGTGACACATTAGATGGCCAACTCCTTAAGGTCTGAGCTCCCTCGGCATACTGACTACTGCACTGAGGCCCTTTTATTGTACTGGTAGAGTACAATGAGCATAGGACCTGAAATTAGAAAATAATCTGGATTCAAATTCCCTTTCTAACATACTTAATAGCTACATAATGGTGACAGGTCACTTAACCTTTCCAAACTCCAGTTTCTTCATCTGTAAAATGAATATAAAATCTATAACACTTTTTTCACGACTGTCAAGAATCAAGTGAATTTAAACATTCTGCAAAACATAAAGCACTATGTCAGCGTCAGCTATCATTACTACTTTTAACTGACCTGAATGGCAGTCATCCAACAACAGAATAGGACTGTTCATATCTGGGTCCCAAGATCACTGTCAGTGAAAGTGTTTGTGAAGAGACTGAATGATCACCAGAATGGGGCATTATAGCTAGGATCCTTACACTGGGTGGAAGGTTGGACTAAAATTCTATGATGCCCCAAAAGAAAGAGAGAAAGAAAAAGAAGATTAAAGAGAACAAAGAGAAAAGGAAGAGAACTTTTAAGAGAAGGATTTTACTGGTAGAAATATTTTCCAGAAGTAAGATATTGAAGCCTATTAATCCAAGTTTTGCACTTTAAGTTTCCTCCTGGTGAGAGTATATATGCATATATGCATATATGCATGTGTGTATATGTATGTGGATATATAATACACCTACATACATATACATATGTGTATATATGTATACATATACATATTATATATAATATGACATTTTGCCAGCACTGAAGTGTACTCATGGAATCACCATAGCAACAGATATGGATTGTGGTACCCAGTACAAGCACAGATGCTGTTTGACTACATGAAAGATTAACCAATAGGAACAACCTCCTTTTTGGGCAACAAACATGAGCTTGGCCAGTGCAGCTGAACCACCTGATGTCAGCACTACCTACAGCTCAAGAGAGGCATCCCCAAGAGAGTTTTGGACTCATGTCTTCCATAACAATCCGGAAGCTTAGTTTATTAAGCAGTCAGATCTCAATGGACCAGTCTGCTTGTGGCTGGAAAACTAGAATATTCTCAGCTGCTTCTTCTCTAAAAATAACTGTTTCTAAGATCTGATGTGGGCACCTGAAATCTGCTGAGAGTTATTTCTCCACTGACCACACCATCAACTGTTACCATGAAAGCCAGTCATTTTCAGATATTGTTCAGCCCCAGGCACTGATTAGTCATGTTGCTTCCCAATTTCCCCTGTGTCATGAAAATGGAAAGACCCCAACTCTGAGCAAAATAATTTTCCTATGACATTTATCATAGGATCATAACTTTAAGAGCTGAAAGAGTCCTCAAAATTGATCTAACCCAACTCCTTCAGCTTACAGATAAGGGATCCTAGGTCCAGAGAGGTGACACAATTTGCCTGAAGTTTAAGTCCTGGTTTGGGGCAGTTAGGTGGCCCAGTGGATAGAGCACTGACTTGGAATCAGGAATACTCATCTTCCTGAGTTCAAATCTAGCCTCAGACACAAGCTATGTCCCTAAGCAAGTCACTTTGCCCTGTTTGCCTTGGTTTCCTCCTTTGTAAAATGAGCTGGAGAAAAAAATGGCAAACCATTCCAGTATCTTAATCAAGAAAACCCAAATTGGGTCACTAAGAATCAGAAATAACTAAACAACAAAACTCCTAGCTCTCAGTCTATATAGTACATTCCATTATACCTCAAGTTCTTCAAGGGCAGAGATGTTTATAAAAAATTGTTTTGTCTTTTCATTCCCTGTGCCTAGAACCATGTTTCGCACAGAGGTACTTAATAAAAGCTTTCCAGAGCGTATTAAATAAGGATCCTGAAAGGACAACATTTCCCCCATGTCTCACATCTTAACCAGGCTTCCTGGGACACACATTTATATCTATGACAAAGGAAAAAAAAAATAAACCTTTTAGACCAACCACCGCCACCACCTCTATGAATGATATGGACTCCAAAGTCTAGACCTTTTCAGAATCCTCCATCCTCAAAAAAACACTAAGTACAAAGTGAGAAGGACAAGAAATTTTGATGACAGCCAGAATAGCAGGGTCCAGGGTACCTACAAATGGAGCCCCAAAGAACAAATATCTGAATACCGAATGAAAATATTACTCAGGGTATAACTTTAAAATGGTTTGGATTTTAGAAAAAAATTCAATCCAAGATCACAGTTTCCAGGGCCCAGAAAACAGATGAAAAAATCATCTTCTTTTTCTTCTTTGCATAGGTAGAGACTATGGCATCTGCTATCAGCCTCAGCTAATTAATTTTGTTGAACAGTTTATTCTTTCTCCTCTGTTTCTTTCTGTTTTTTATTTTTGTTACAAGAGATGATTCCTTGGGCAGCAGACAGGGAGGAATATTTTCAGAAATGAAGTGTAAAACCAAAATGTTTGAATTTTAATCTTTCAAAAGGTCATAGCTGGTCCTATTTTCCATAATAAATGCTTACATGTCTATAGTACATTAAAGCATTTTCCTCATCATAATCTTGTGAAACAGGTCATTCAAGGATATTATTCCCATTTTACAGATAAGGAAATCAAGGCTTGGGGAAATTACATTGACTTAATCAGGGTCACACAACCAGTATCAGGGTCAGGTTTTGAACCCAGGTTTCCTAACTACCTAAGTCCAGGGTGCTCATTACAAGATCCCAGACAGCCTTTCAATTGCCCATGAAATTTAAATAATAATTTTGCCTAAGCTCCTAGTTTTCTTTCCAAAAACCCAGAAAAAAAAAGGTGGCTTTACTAGCTGTGAGATTTCATCCGTCACAAGCATGATACTAGCTAGCAAGACTTCCAGTGAGCCTCAGGGTCCATTCCTGAGCAACACTGCATTTCATAAATGGGTATATTTAAAAAGTTGTTTCATCTGGCCTTGAATTCTCTGATGACCAGCAGGTTCACATCTACCAGACACTGATATACTGCTATGCCAGGCTCTGGCTGGCCTCTGTGTCTTTTCTCATGCTTTCCTCCTTGCTGGCATGCTTTTGTCCTCTTCATCCCACATCTTTCCTATCCTCCAAGGTCTTCATCTGTCATAAGGGCCTTCTCAATGAACTAAACCATAGTGAGCTGGAGCTCCCTCCCAGATCAGACAACTCACTGCTTGTCCTTGGACAAGTCACTTCCATTTTCTTTTCTTTTCTATGATATAAAAACAGGGAGAACAGATGAGCAGCAAGACCTCTTCCAGTTCTAAAGCTATGCCCTGTATTTAACCCTCAGAATATGCCACCTTATGGCAGCTCTTCTATTCTTACTGTCTTATGTTGCTATTTAACTCTCTCTGCTACTTAACTTGTCTTCTGATTATGGCTTACCCAGGTAGATGCTAAGTTTCTTGAGGGTAAGGATAAATATTAAATTGCCTTATAATACCCATGGCATTGAATAAAGTACTGGAGAGAAATCAGGGCATATAGTAAATATTTGTATAATTATTTTGTGTATCATATCAGATGTTCATATTAACCACACTGACAAGGGCACCCTGCAGTGCCTTATCAATCCCGGCTCTACCTATGTGGCATTGGGCAACTAATTTTCTCTCTTTGGGCCACTATTTCCTTATCTGTATAATGGGAGTGAGGTATTCTAGATAATTTGTAAGGTCACTTACAGCTCTAAATTCTACGGTCGTATGAATGCAAGATCATCATAATCACAGCATAACAGAAAGAACATTGGATTTGAAGTCAAAGGAGCTGAGGGGATTTTGCCTCCTTTGGTTCTGGGTTGTTATTTCCAAAGGAGAAGAGAGGGAGCCCAGGCCTGAGTCTGTAAGCCAACTTCTGTCTTAGCCATCTGGCAAGCAGAGGCCAGTGAATTCTCGGGGCTGCCTCCTGGCAGAGAGTTTAGCTTCCTGGCACCTGCAGGCCCTGTTGACAGTGAGCAAAGAGGCAAATGAAGGCAGAGCTGGTTTAGGTTCATTGAGGAAGCCTTTATGACAGATGAAGACCTTGGAGGATAGGAAAGATGTGGGATGAGGAGGACAAAAGCATGCTAGCAAGGAGGAAAGCATGAGAAAAGACACAGAGGCCAGCCAGAGCCTGGCATAGTCGTATATCAGAGAGCTGTTCTTCTTCAAAAGTTGCCTGTAGTCCAGGAAAAACAAATAACCTAGCCTATCTGAATTCAAACTGAAAGACTAACAGAGCAAACACCAAAGTCAAGTAGACCCCGTTAAAAAAAAAAAAAAAAGGAAATGGGTGGGTAGCTGTCATCAAGTATTGGGAAAAGGACTAGATTTGGTGCCAGAGAATCTGGGGTGAAACCCTAACTCTGCTACTTGGCGTTACTTTTCCTCCCTGGGCCTTAGTTTCCTCATGAAAAATGCAAGTGGATGGGACTGGAAAATTTGTAAGAGCTCTCCTAGCTTTAAATTCTATGATCCTACAAAGTAGTGAATTGGGATCAGACAGACAGAGAAAGAGAGACAGGGAGGGGAGGAAAGGGGAGGAGGGGAGAGACAGAGACAAAAACAGGAGAGACACAGATAAGGGGGAGTGAGAGAGAGAGAGAGACAGAGACCGAGAATTAAAAATGGAGATTTATTCAGCAGAACCCATCTTAGGCCAGGATACTTTTTGTTGTTGTTGAGTCATCTCAGTCACATCCAACTCTCCGTGACCCATGTGGGGTTTTCTTGGCATAGATACTGGAGTGGTTTGCCATTTCTTTCTCCAGCTCATCTTACCGATGAGGAAACTGAGGCAAATGGTATTAAGTGATTTGCCCAGGTCGTACAACTAGTAAATTCTAGAGTCCAATTTGACCTCAGGTCCTCTTCACTCCAGACCCGGCACTCTATCTGCTGTCACCCACCAGGATTCTAGGGACACCAAAAAAAGAAACAGAAAGAAAAATGTCCAATCCTTACTCCTAAGGAGCATATATTCTTTAAGACAGTAGAGGGAGAAGAGGAGAAAAAGGAGGTGAAGAGAGACAGAGAGATGGTGGAGCAGAGACCGGGAGGGAGAGTAGAGGGGAATAGAAAAGGGCTAACAAGTAACACATTTCTATATACCAACCCAACAAGGCAATATGGTTCAGTAGAAAGATCACTAATACTCAAGGAGAGGGCCTGACTTCAAATCCTACCTCAGATATTTATTACCTAGGTAATAAACATTAGCATGACCTCAGTTTTTGGCCTCACTATTGGCCCCACTTTTCTCATCACTAAAATGAGGAGGTTAGACTAGTTGTCTTTCTAAGGTCCCCCTCAACTCTAAATCTATGATCCTATGGGGCCAACACATAATGTAAGTATTCCTATCCTCAATTTTCAAGTTAAGAAATGAAGTCTCAGAAAATGTTACATGACTTGCCCAGGGTCACATAGCTAGCTAGTAAATGTAAGGTCTGACAAGCAGGCAGCCTTCAAGGTCTAGCTTCTAGATCACCCTCTCCTCTGTGAGGATCTTCACTGATCACCCCCAGCCCACCTGTGTGGGCTTCCCTTCCTTGAAACCTCCAGTAGCAGTGGCTGTCCCGACCCTACCATTCTTTTGGAACTTAGAAAACACCAAGTGTTTTATCTCTTCCCTCTCCCCACTTCCATCTTAATCATGAGGGCTCTGAGAAGAGAGACCCCATTTTATTGTAGAGATCATTTTGGCCTGAATGGGTCCGGAGTGGTTCTACAAAAGGAGAGAGGCTTGAGCTGGTCCCAGACGGTTGGTGAGGATTTAGCTACTGAGAGGATGGGGTGGAGGGACCGGAGAGGAGGGAATACTAGAGCAAGGAGAAAAAAAGAATTACACAGGTACAGGCAAAAAGCATGAGGAACATTTCAGGGACTGGAAATAGATGGGCATGAGGACAGCAGAAGCAAAGGGGAAAGGGGACAGCATTTATGATACAACAGGATAGGCATTGTCCTAAGCTCTTTATAAATAATATCTCATTTGAGTCTCACAACAACCCTGGGAGATTGGTGATTGTATTTTCCCTATTTTACAGTTGGGGAAACTGAGGCAAGCAGAGGATAAATGTCTTGCTCCAGGTCACACGGCATAAAGCTAGTAAATATCTGAGGCTGAATTTGAATTCTGGTCTTCCTGACTTCAGGCCCAGTGCTGTGCCACCTAACTCCCTGCTAGAGCACAGAAGAACTGGTGGAGGAGACCTTTCTAGCCCTTACTTTACATATAAAGAAGCAAAGGTCCAGAGAAGGTAAATTATTTTCCCAAGGTCACATGGCTTGTTAATGGTAGGGCAAAGACAAAAAAACCAGAACTGACATCCCTCACCCAACGCTGGAAAGGTAGACTGGGGTTAGATTGGAACAGGCCTTGAATACCAGGCTTGGAAGCTGGGCTTAGAGTAGGTGCCACACAGGGTGACCAGCTGAGGCAGAACGTGAAGGAAAAGAACCCTTACAATTCTTTCTTCAGCATCCTCGCTGCCCCCATGACCTTGGGTACACCACCCCTGGGCCTCTCTTGCTTTCCCGGGGAGGGGAGGGGCGTGGGGCAGGTTATTTTGCAGCAAAACAAAAATACCACAGCTTCATGCTGGCGATGACTAATATCCTCCCACCTCACTCAGCCGGTTGGAGATTAATTAGGTTTGGAAAGTGCTTTGATGATGTCAGGCACTGTTCCCTAGGAGCTCTGAGCTGTTTCTACTGCCACAGTGTTTCCTGTGCCAAATTCGCCTCAAAGGTAGCAAAGCCATATGAGCTTTTAGGGAGCGCCCCGTAAAGCGAAGGCAATGAACCTGAAAAATCGCCGCCCCCCCCTTTCCTCCCGCCCCTCCTTTCTTCCCCTCCAGAAGCAGCAGGCGGCCAGCTCTTGCAGCCCGCCTTCCCAGCGGGAGGGCTGCCTGGGCGGCACGCCGGGAAGGCACTGGCGGCGGCGATTAATGAGGCCGGCCCAGGACGGGGAAACGGCCCCCACTGAGCCCGCTTTGGCCCTTAGCAGAGGGGAGCGGCAGGGTGCAAGACGGGCCGCAGCCGCTTCCCAGCACTGCCAGGGCCCCGTGACCTTCAGACTCCCCACATATGAAGCGCCTTATTAGTTGTGAGAATCCTGAAATGACTGGCAACTTACTCATGCACCAGGGTTCTGAGCAATTCAGGCGTCCTCCCCGGGTCTTGTTTTCTGTGCATGCCTGATGT
Organism: Pseudochirops corinnae; assembly: GCA_028646515.1. Classification (NCBI taxonomy): domain Eukaryota; kingdom Metazoa; phylum Chordata; class Mammalia; order Diprotodontia; family Pseudocheiridae; genus Pseudochirops; species Pseudochirops corinnae. Next base: position 252,188,288 of record CM053585.1, on the reverse strand, counting down.
CTTGCCCGGCAGGTACCCTGAAGAACTGATAACTGCTCAAGAAAGCTGTCTGGGCAATTGTCAAGCGCAAAAGCAGTGTGCAATTTGGCCTGGCCTCGCTTCTGTTTGAATGGCCAAGGAAAGGGGGGGAGGAGAGGGAGTGGAAGAGGGGTAAGGGAGAAGAAATGAAGGAAGGAGGGAGAGAAGGAAGGAAGGAAGGAAGGAAGGAAGGAAGGAAGGAAGGAAGGAAGGAAGGAAGGAAGGAAGGAAGGAAGATATTTAAAAGGTAGGAGGAAGGAAAGGAGGGAGAAAGGATGGAAGGAAAGAGGGAAGGAGGGAAAGAGGAAGAGCAAGTTTCTTTAGGAGTTCCCTAAGCCAGAGATATTGTAAGTCTAGTGCCCATCCTTAAGTATTCCTCCAAAAGCACAGGTCTGACCATATCACTCACCCATTGAAGAAATTTCAGTGGCTCTCTAATGTCTCTAAAAGTAAATACACACTTTTCTGTTTGGCATCTAAAACTAAACTTTCCAGCTCACCTTACCAGATTTCATGTTATTTCTTCTCACACTAAACATTACTGTACTTGGAGCCAAACTTGTTTAATCCTTACTCTTGGTAAATGGCGTTTCATCTCTCACTTCCATACCTTTGCCCAGGCTGTCATCCATTCCTATAATGCATTCCCTGTTTTTCTCAGCCTCCATACAAAGCCCTTCTTAGGTGCCACCTCCTGATATCCCCAGCTGTTAGTCCCCTACACACATGCCAGAAATTAGTTCAGATTGGCTTTTGTGACAATAGTAATTACTTACCTTTGTATATATTGTACCCTCAAGTAGAATATAAAGTCCTGGAAGGCAGAGACTGGGTTGTTTCACGTTTGGGGTTTGGGGTTGTTTGGGGTTTTTTTTTTGGGGGGAGGGGGGTTGGAGGATTTTTTTTTTTTGTCTTTTTATCTCCAGCAGATAGCATGATGCCTGACATTTAGTAAGTGGTTAAAAAATGCAAAGTTGAGCAACAAGCTTGGACTACTTCCCTCATATATTCATCATGAAGAAAGTACTCTGTAAACTGTAAAACACTGGTGTTAACATTACTTTCTGAGATTTCCAGGAATGGAGACTGCTGTAGCCTCAGCTCCTTGAGCCTTTCCTCCTTGAATTAGTTTTCTATCCCTTTACTCATCTCTTGGGTAAGATGATTAAAAGAGTTATTATGCCCCCTTTCAAATGTACATAACAATCACTGTAACAAAATCCTGTTCTCTGGGCCACCAAAGAGAAGATTAGCTGTCAGAGACTTATTCAGGTGATATTCCTTAGGGATAGAAGATAAAACTGCCTAACCACATTTCCCCACTCTAAATTTAGTAGAAATACTCTGGCTATGATATTTGAAAATGTTGCATCCTGAAATTCCCTCTATATATCCCAATACCTAGCATAGTGCCTAGCATCTAATATTCCCTTAAATGATTGTTGACTTTGCTCTATAAGCCATACAGCACAGCCTTCCACGCACTATGTCCCACTTATCACAAAATGCACTCTAGCCCTACCAAAAGAGAAAGAAAAAGAAAGAAAGACGTAAAGAGACAGGGACAGCAAGATCTGTCATGGCCCTACAGCAGGACTTAAAACCTAGGAGATGGAAGTGCAAAGGAATGAGGCATCCTCTGTTCACAGAGCCTATGGGATGTGACTGATATTGCTAGTATCACTAAACAGGTTTTTGGAATTCTGCAACCATAGTTTTCCCCAATCTTTCACCTACTTTCCTATCCCCCAGGACCTCTGTCAGCATTTTTACCCCTAGCTTTTCCCACTTCCACCCTGTTATTTTCCAATGGGCTTTATCAGAGAGAAGGAAAGATTCATCTCAGATAAGTAGAATTTCCTAGTATTTGGACTCCTTTAGTCCCAGAATAGGTGATAAAAGTTTAGAGAATCCTTCTGGGATCCTCGAAGGACAGAATAGACTTTCAACCATTGGAATGGCTCAGATGTGGGCCTAGCTTGAGAATAGACTAGATGCTTTCTCAAGGCCCACTCCAATCACATCCATTCAGGAGTCCTTTCAAGCACAGTGGAAAGCAGAAAAACTCCTGAGATCTAGGCTCTGAGGGCAATTTGTTGTTATTATGTTTATCTCAAAAGCAGCTTTACAGAGCTCTTTATTCATCTGAGATGCAAATCTCTTGTCAGAAGGTTTAGCAAAAGAAAATGAGGGAGGCTTTTTCAGATCATCCAATATGTTAAAAGGTATTTCTCTGCACAATCCTTTTTTAAACCATCGTAAAATTATATCCACAGAAGTGAAGTTCCAGGGCAAGGCTTATTTTGAGATCTATCATACCATGGTGGGGTGATTTATGAGACTTAAAGAATGAGGATTTATGTCCCATAAGACTGCCAGCCTCTGATACTAACACAGTCAATCTCTTTGTGAATTGTGAATTCAGAAAGAAGTATAATCCGAAAGTGTAACATACTCTGGGTTACACTGAGGGCCTCTTTATCAAGAAAAAATCTGTAACATATTTCAAAACGATGAAAGAGATAAAGGATGGACACAGAATGAGATGGGAGGTCCAGATCAGCAAAGCAAACTTCTGAAATAAAAACAAGCTTATTCAAGAAATACACTCACACACACACACACACACACACACACACGCACGCACACACACCCCTCCCAAGATAAACTATTCTACTTTGGGAGAGATCTCATTGTTTGAAAGTTTTTCCTTACATCAAACCTAAATTTGGATCCATATAGGAGGCAGATTTTATTCCTATTTCCTTTACTGATTATAACTCTAATAAATGTTATTAAACTATGGTATTGTTTTGTTTATATTTATTCTCTTTATGTTAATCCTTAATATTCTTATATATGCACTTGTCTCCCTCATTAAAATGTAAACTCCTTGAAGCAGGAATTGTTTTATTCTTTGTATTTGAATTTCTTCCCTCCCACCCTCCCCCAATTTCACAGATGAGGAAACTCACTCTCAGAAAAGGAGAATAACTTATCCAAGGTCCCTTCTAGCATTGAAATATTAGGACTGCAACAACCAACTGCATTTTTTCGATAAAAATTTCCCACATCAGGCCCCCGTGACATTCCTCCCAGAAGCATATTTATACCAGCACATCCATCCTCCAGACTCCAAAACTGGAAAATACTCCAGATGCCAATCAATTGGTTAACCATGTTCTCCAGCACCATATCTGGCTTTGCTTATTAAAACCAGATTCCCATCTGTTATATCAGAATTAATTTTCCTATCACGTCTCCTGAGCAGAGAGGGTTGCTTTAAATCTTTCTCGTGCTGGGCAAAGGTGGTCTAGGGTTTACTTGCAGACTGTGATTTAGCAAAGTTGCTAGAAATTCCTCTTTAAAACAATTTCCCTGCCCTCAATTCCTTCTATGGAGGGAGAGCTTTTCAGTCCACAAATATTGAGGAGGCTTAGAATACCAATTAATCCTAGTTGCAGAAAGGCTTACCACACTCATAGCAGAGAGGAAAAAGCTTGGCTAGAGTGGGGTAAAGGGAAGTGGGGGCAGGAAGAGAACATGAAGTCAAGTAGGTAGCTGAAAGGTATTTTGGATAAGTACCACAGAGTAATAAAAAGGGTAGAAGAAAAAGAAGTCATTATGATACAGCAGAAAAAGTGATAGATTTAGAACCAAAACATCAAGGTTCAAATCCCTTCTCACCTCCTTAATCACTTACGTGACCTTGGGCAAGTGTCCTTATTTCTCTAGGCCTCAGCTTCCTCAACTGTAAAATGAAGGAATTATGTTGAATGAACTCTAACTGTCCTGCCAGCCTTATGACATAAGGTCATAAAACTGAAGCTGTAGATTTTCCAAGGCAAGCCTCTCAAATTATCCAGCTGTTGGAAGTCCCATCTAGAGCTCTGGGGAGAGATTGGAGATAATTATATTGATCAGGGAATCAGGTACATGGAAGAGTTATTGAAGCTATATAATATAAGGAGGGAATGATATAAATGAGGTGGAGAGCATACAGACAGAAGGAAAGAGATGAAGGAATGATGTCTAGGGGGACCGTCACATTGGGGGCACTGTGGCAGCCTAGAAAAACCTCCGGTTTTCTGGCAGACTGTCTCTTGTCTAGGGAAGTCTCCTCTTCGAGATGTCTATGAAGAGCACTACACTAAAGCAGGGCCAAGATGGCAAAGAAAAGGCAGGAACTCGCCAGAGCGCTTCCCCAAACCCCTCCAAACAACTTTAAATAATGCCTCAAAACAAATTCTGAAGTAGCAGAATCCACAAAAGGATGGAATGAGACAATTTTCCAGCCCTAGGCCACTTAGAAGTTCAGCAAGAAAGGTCCGTTACACTGGGATGAGAGTGGAGCCCAGGCCAACAGAGGCCTGCCCCAGCAAAGTAGCAGTAGGCCCTTGGGGGCAACTGAGTCACTGGCAGTAGTGACAGCTTCCAGATCTCTCAGCACACATATAGTAAGGGGACCAGACAACTAGTCAGAATGAGATTCCAAGGATCTCTTTGCTGGCACCAAGGGCAGGAATCTGTTGCATTGCCAATATTTGGACCTAGGTCACAGTTCTGGGTCCCAGCATGAGGAAGAGCACTACTACAGCAGAAATTGTGGGTACAGGGGAGCTGGGACCATGGTCACAGGTCCAGGGCAGAAAAGGGTGCTTGTGGTCACTCACAGACCAGAGCATGGGCCAGGAGGATAGTAGACATACCTCTTCTTAGATCATACAATATTGGAAGAACTGAAAACTTGTAGGTCCCCAGAATGCTCTCTGAAAACAATTGCACAAAAAAACCCTGAAATTGGGACAGTGCCCCCTCCACTACAGAAGTAGAACTCCACTTTAGCATACAGTCAAAAAAATAGGCTGATAGGGAGATCTATCTTACCCTACCAGAAAATCAGAGGGGTGATGGGGGAGTATATAGGAAAGAGCAGATTGGTGGATGGGGTATACAGTGGGATTGCTATTTTGGAGTTGGTGGGTAGGGGAAAGATGGGCAGAAAATTTGTAATTCAAAATCTTGTGGAAATCAATGATGTAAACCAAAAAATAAAAAAATAAAAAAAGAATTCCTAAAAAAAAATAGACTGGAAAAATGAGCAAACAGCAAAAAAAGATCCTGACTACAGAAAGTTACTATGGTGACAGGGAAGATCAAAACACAAACTCAGAAGAAAACAATAAAGTCAAAACTCCTATATCCAAAACCTCCTATATCCAAAAGCAAAAGCAAAAGGAATTGGTCTCAGGTTATGGAAGAATTCAAAAAAGAATTTTTAAAATCAAGTAAGAGAGGTAGAGGAAACATTGGGAAGAGAAATGAGAGTGATACAAGAAAATCATGAAAAAAGAATCAACAGCTTGGTAAAGAAGGCACACACACACACACACACACACACACACACACACCCTGAAGAGAATAACACCTTAAAAAACAGAACAGGCCAAATGGTAAAAGAGGCACAAAAATCCAGTGAAGCAAAGAATGCAGATTTGGCTAAATGGGAAAAGATATATAAAAATTCACTGAAAAGAAGAACTCCTTAAAAGGCAGAATTATAAACACCTTAAAAGGCAGAACATGGGGAAGGTGGTACTAAAATTCATTGAAGAAAAGAACTCCTTTAAAAAAAAGAATTGGCCAAATGGAAAAGGAGAGTACAAAAGTTCACTGAATAAAATAATTCCTTAAAAATTAGAATTGGGCATTTAAAAGCTAAAGACTCAATAAGACATTAAGAAACAGTAAAACAAAATCAAAAGAAGAAAATATGAAATATTTCATCAGAAAAACAAATTACTTGGGAAATAGATTGAGGAAAGGGAATTAATTTAAGCAAAGGTAATTTAATTGGACTATATGACAGTCATATCAAAAAAAAAAAGCCTAGGCATCCTATTTCAAGAAATTATCAAGGAAAAATGCCCTGATATCCTACAGCTAGAGGGTAAAATTGAAATAGATAGAATCTACCAATCAACCCCTGAAAGAGATTTCAAAATGAAAACTCTTAAGAATATTATATTATAGTCAAATTCCAGAGCTGCCAGGTCAAGGAGAAAATATTGCAAGTATCTGGAAAGAAACAATTCAAATATCATGGAGCTATAGTCAGGATCACATAAGAGTTAGCAGTTTCTACATTAAAGGATAGGAGAGCTTGGAATATGATATTCTGGAATGCAAAAGAGCTAAGATGACAAACAAGAATAATCCTAACTGAGTATGATCCTTCAGAGGGGAAAAAATGGATATTCAATGAAATAATGGAGTTTCAAGTATTCCTGATGAAAAGACCAGAGCTGAATAGAAAATTTGACTTTCAAATATAAGACTCAAGAGAAGTATAAAAAGGTAAACAGGAAAGAGAAATCATAAGATATTCAATAAGATTAAACTGTTTACATTCCTACATGGGAGAATGATACTTATATGTTCTAAAAACTTCTTCATTCTTACGGCATTTAGAAGGGGTATACATAGACAGCAGGCATGGGTGTGAGTTGAGTATGATAGGATAATTATCTTTAAAAAATAAAATTAAGGGGTGAGAAAAAGAAATGCACTGGGAGGAGGGGAGTGAGAGAGGTATAATGAGGTAAATTACCTGACATAAAGAGGCACAAAAGAGCTTTTATGGTGGAGGGGGAAATAGGGCAAAGCACATGAATCTTACTCTCAAAAAGGGAATAACACATATACTCATTTAGGTATAGAAATCCATACCCAAATGGGTGTAGATTTGGGTATAGAAATCTATACCAGAAAAGTAGCAGGGGAAAAGGATGGGTGGAGGGGGCGTGTTATAGGGTGAGGTAAAAATCAGAAGCAAAACACTTCTGAGAATGGACAGGGTAAAAAGAGAAAGAGTAGGATAAATGGAGAAAATTGGCACACTCCTTCCCTGCCTCCTTTACTGTACTTTCCTCCAGGTTAAACTCATAACTGTAGTTATCACTAACCAATAGTCTGTCTTGGGCACTCTTCTCTTCTCCCTCCTTAACCTTTTTGTGTCATGGACCCATTTGGCACTCTAGTGGAGCCTATGGACCCCTTCTCAGAGTAACACTTTTAAATGCATAAAATAAAATACATAGGATTACAAAGGAAACCAATTATACTAAAATGTAGTTATAAAAAAATTTTATAAAAAATATTTTTAAACAAGTTCATGGACCCTTTATAAATCTGCGGAACCCAGGTTAAGAATCCCAGCTGTATACTTTCTCATTTGGTTGTCTTATCAGTACTCTCGGTTTGAATTATAATCTCTATATAGATGATTCTCAGATCTATTTATCCAGCCCTAACATTTCTCCTAACTTCCCCTGGCATTATCTACTGCTTAATGGACATCTTAAACTGAATGTACTGTAGACATCTCAAACTTAGCAGGTCTGAAACAATTCATTATCTCTACCCCCTGCCCCATCCTTTCTTCCAAGTTATCTTATTACCATAGAAAACACTACAATCCTTTCAGTCACACCATCCTCAGTTCCTCCCTTGCATTCACCCCACATATCCCATCCCATCTATTGCCAATATTGTCATTTCTATCTTCATAATAACTATCTTCTGGTTTCTATCTTCATAATAACTCATACGTGTGTGTGTGTGTGTCTTCTTTCCACATATACCCTGGTGAAGGTCTTCATCACCTCCCTGTTAGATTATTGTAATAACTTGCCGGTGGGTCTCTCTGCCTCATCTCTCCCCACTCCAGTCCATCCTCTATTCCTCTGCTAAAGTGATCTTCCTAAAGGCCCAATATAATCACGTGGCCTTGCTACTCAACCCAAGGGCTGGCTTTTAAAACCCTTTACAACCTGGTCCTTTCCTACCTTTCCAATTCTTCTTCACACTCCCCTCTACGATTCAGCAACACTAGCCTTCTTGGTCTTCCACAAATACTGTATCTTGTAAGCATAAAAATATTTGCATGTCGTCTCCCCCATTAGACTAGGAGCTCCCTGAGAGCAGGGACCATGTTTTTTGCCTTTCTTTGTATACCTAGCATTTAGCACAGCATTTGGCATGTGGTAAGCATTTAATAAATTGTTGACTGATTGATTGTCTGTTTAAGAGGCATAAAGCAAAGTTCCAAGTAAAGCATAAGGATAAAGGAGGGGAAAGTTTTGTGGAAAATCAAATAAGATAATACTGTAAAGTGCTCAGCACAGTGTGTCTGGCGTATATAGTAGGCACTATATAGATGCCTATTCCCTTCCCCTTTCTTTTATGGAAGGGGTGATATTTGAGTTGGTTTTTTTTAAAGGATAGGCAGGAATTCAAGTTGTGATGAGGGAAAGAGCACAGTGAACAATATGAGTAAATATTCAGGGGTGGTAAAGCTCAATACATGTTTAAGAAAAGAAAGAAATCCAGTCTACCTAGAACATAGAATGCATGAAGGGCAGCAATATGAGATAAATAAGGCTGGAAATGTAGGGTAAGGCCAAAGATACAAGGCAAAAGAATTTGTATTTTCTCTTATAAGACAATAAGAACCACTGAACATCTTTGAGCTTTGGAAGGACATTAGATCTATGCGTCAGAAGGATAAGTCTGACAGTGGTGTGAAGGGTGATTTTGAGGTGAGAAATAGTGGAGATGGAAAGATCTGGAACAGCAGTAGTCCAGGTGGGTGATAATGAGGGTCTATATGAAAGTGCTATGATGGGAACAGGAAGGAAGGAAAATAGGTAAGAGATATTCCACAAGTAGTTTCAACCAAACTGTAAAATTGATTAGAAAGGAAAGGTGAGGGAGAAAGAATTGAGATCCAAAGTTTTAAGTATGGGTGGCATGGTGGGTAGAGCACCAGGCCTGGAGGCAGGGAACTCCTCTTGAGTTCAGATCTGGCCTCAGACACTTACTAGAAGTGTGATTCTGGGCAAGTCCTTTACCCTATTTGCCTCATTTTCCTATTATAAAATGAGCTGGAGAAAGAAATGCAAGCCACTCTAGTATCTTTGCCAAGAAAACCCCAAAAGGGGCCACAAAGAGTTGGATACAACTGGAACAGACTAAGTAACAACATATATCTGTGTGTGTATATGCACATATGTATATGTGATAGGACTACAGATAGAAATAATGAAATCAATAAAATAATAAGCAACAAGGTACTTAGAATACAAGATAAAAGTAAAAACAGTTTCTGCCTTCAAGAAACATTCTAGCAAGAGATAATATGTACATAGATGCAAAGGAGATATAAAGTAATCTTGGCTAGGAAGACACTAGAAACCGGGGAGCCTTTGGGAGGGAGGGGGACCAGGAAAGGCTTCTTGAGCTGATTCTTTAAGAAAATCAAGGATTCCAAGAAGTGGAGGTACAAAGAGAGAGAAAAGGGGGAAAATCAACACAAAGGTATATGGAGATATAGAATCATATATGAGGAACAGCAAAGAACCAACATGCCAGAATGTATAGGAGTATAGAGTTTATTGGGGAGGGAAGCCTGTAAGAAGTCAGGTAGGGAGAGATCAGGTCGTCAAGGACTTTCAGTGCCAAATGGAAGTTTTCATTTGATCCTCAAAGTAAGAAGGAGGCACTGTAATTTACTGACTATGGAACAGATATGGTCAGAATGATACTTTAGGAAAATCACTTTAGTAGCTGTGGGGGAAATGGATTGTAGTCTGGGAGAGAATTGAGGCAGGGATCCCAGATAAGAGAGTATTGCACAGGCAAAGCTGTAATAGTGAAGTCAAAAGTATGAGCAGGTTTAAAGGAAACCATATTAAGCTTGATTTTAGATATGTTTAATTTGAGGTGCCAGCAGGACATCTAGATCTTGCAGGGAGCTGAACATGAAAGCTTGAAACAGAAATGAGAGATCAGGGCTAGAGGCAATGATTTTGGAGTTATCTGCACAGAGGTGGCAATTGAAGCTGGGGGAGTAAATAAGCTTGTTAAGGGAAAGGGTAGAGAGAGAGAAGGCAAGGACAGACCCTAGAAAACATTGCATCATCACCACCGGCCCGCCACTGTTAAATGGCTGAAAAAAGGATAAAGAGCAAATAAAGTAGATCAGGGAGCAAGTTATTACAAGAAATAAGAGAATATAATGTCTCTGAAGGGAATAAGAGAGTAACATTATCAAGAGCTTCAGAAAAAAATGAGACCACGGGGGATGAGAATTGACCAAAAAAAGGCGGGGAGGATCATCAGATTTTGTTGATTAGGATATTAATGGTGATCTCTCTGCCAGAATTTTCACTAGAGTAATGGAGCTAGAAGTCAGAGATTAAGGAATTAAGGAAAGATTGTGTGCAGGAAAGAACTGGAGGGATAAGTTTAGCAGTGAAAGGGAAGAGAGAGATAGTACCAGCAATCCATGATCTGAGAGAAATCAGGTTAGTTGTTCTTAGAGATGAAAATTCACACTCCATCTCCTGTCCCTACCTTCACACTGGCTATCTCCCATCCCTGAAATGCTCTCTCTCCTCACCTCCAACTTGTAGATTCTTTAGTTTCTTCTTTCTTTCTATCCCCACCTTCTTCAGAAGGTTTTTGTCTATCCCCACAGATGCTAGCTCCTTCCCCTCTGAGATGAACATCCATTTGATCTATGTTTGATGTACCTAGCTATTTAAATAGTTCATGTATCCCCATCAGAATTTGAGCTCTTTGACTTGTTTTGCCTTTCTCTGTATCCCCAGAGTTTAGCATATAGTAGGCACTTAATAAATGCTTATTGACTTCATTATATATCTTGTATGTACCTAGTTATTTCCATATCGCTTCCCTGTTAGAACGTGAACTCCCAGGCAGAGGGATGATTTGCCTTTCTTTGTCTTCCCATTGCTTAGAGCAGTGCTTGGCATGTAACAGGCATTTTATAAATGCTTATTGACTGAGTGGTCAAGGAGACAAGGGATTCTAGGGTAGTACATAGTGAAGTATTGAAGTAGCAGACCAAGGGGTGCAGTGGAATACAGAGGAAAGCAAGGTCAGACTGGGTGGGATGTCTGGGAAAGCAGAACTGGAGGTCACAGCAAGGACAAAGAATAAGGTTATTGGGAGGGAGAGAGAGGGGAAAGGGGGAAGGATTGAGGTTTGGGCTTAGAAAGTATCCATTCAAAATTCTTCACGTGGAAGGTGGCATAATCTTCCTCTCATTCCTCTTCAGGCTGCACTTTGGATTTCCTCTGCCATCTTCACTCCTAGTGGGTACCTCCCACTTTTACTTTCTTTTTATGGATCTTCTCCCATTAGAATATAAGCTCCTCGGGGCAGCTAGGTGGTACAGTGAATAGAGCACCATCTTTGGAGTCAGGAGGAGCCAGTTCAAATCTGGCCTCAGGCACTTAACACAAAAACTAGCTGTGTGACCTTGGGCAAATCACTTAACCCCAACTGCCCTCCAAAAAGCAAAAAAAAAAAAAAAAGAAAAAGAATATAAGCTCCTTGAGGACAGGGATTAATTTTTTTATTTTAGACTCAAACACCAGAACACAAATGCAGTATAGAGAAAAGAAAAAAATATATCATAAACTTACATATTGGAACTTAAATATAAAGTAAGAAAGGGGGGAAAATACCATATGTATAGCAGAACATAAGAGAAGATTCAAAATATGTAACAATAAATTTTCATTTCAAGAAAGCCTCTGTGTTATATATTACATATTGTGTTGAGAGTTGTCCATCTTTTCTTTGATTCCTTGTATGTTTTCTTTTGTTGGGCTTGTCTTTTTTACTACTTGTTTCTGTCTTCCCAGCACTGAGCACAGTGCCTGGCCTATAATGAGTAGGTGCTTAATAAGCAGTGATTGGATTGGATGATTAGACTAGCCCATAGTAAGTACTTAATAAATATTAGTGGACTGATTGTCTAACCGTTCCAAAAGATGTTAAGGTCTAAGATGTGACCATCCTAAGTGTCTGAAGTAGAGTAAAGAAGTCAGAGTTGACAAAGGTGAAGGATTTTGTGACAGGGCTATTAAGGTCATCATCAACATGAAGGTGTAAAGTCTCTATGAATGATGGCAGGGAATACGGCAGAAAAAACAAGACTTGAAGACCATTTGGAGACAAGACCATTTGGAAGGTGGCCAAACTCCTTTTCTTGTAGCCAGTGTCTATGACTATTCTTAAATTAAGAGCAATAGATGAGGATTTGCAGGTAGGAAAAAAATATCCTTGTAATACATATCAAGAAGATAGAGAGAGAAACTTGGGCCTTTGAACAACGGCTTTGCCATCTTGTTTCAAAACGGCTTTGAAATCTACTGACATTCAATCAACAGATGAGAATGGCGAAAGTGAGTGTCGCCACTGAAAATATAAATGATCAAAACTGAAAAAAGATGCTGGGTCACAACCACTCTGA
>CM053585.1:252148288-252167143 GCA_028646515.1 Pseudochirops corinnae | reverse complement strand
TCCCAGAGTCAGGACCACAACTGAATCTCTGGATTCTCAATTAAATGCTTTCTTCTCCTACATGACATTTATACCAAATTTAGCCTTTTCTTTCTCCTCTTTCCTGCCTCTAGAGCATCACTGTTCTCTGCTTCTGCAATATGTTTCCTACCTCTCCATTTTAGAAAGGAGAAGGGAGGAAGACAGCCAGGCCAGGAGGTCTCAGTAGAGCCAGAACTAAGGGCAGGCTGGGTAGATATCTTCTGCAGCTGCAGGGGAAACAAGAGTCCTTTCACATTTATTTCTTTTTTTAAGTGAATTCACATATGTTCAAGGCCGGGAAATGTGCATAGCCATATTTTTATGGTCACTTGAGTCAAAGGAATTATAGCAAAACCCTACTTGTTCAGTGGTCTCTAACCCAGGAATCATACATTTCTAATTAGCTAGAGGTGGGATGAAGGAGAAGTCTAGGGATCGAGGATACAATTTTCAAACCTTGGTTAGAGCACATAAATGCTAGCTTTGCATTCACAGATCTCCAGGCCCCTCCTCCCAAATTAATCTTTGGGAAGTTCAGAATTCATGCCAGGATGTATTATACAAATATTTATTGTGCATTTATTATTCCAAAACAGGATTAAAGCCCCCAACATTCTGAAGATGCAAATCAGGATGAAAATAATTAATTGTCTTTAACTCCATGAACCCTGGCCACATAAAAAAAAATACTCATGTAGTGATTTACATGGACATGTCTAAATCATGTAAGGTATTCCACTCTTTGAGATTTCTTAAGATCATTTCTTCTCTTTGAAGCTGTTGATTTTTAAACCTCTCTTCACCCTTTCCCATCTCCACCATTCATCCATTTACATACAATCATAATTGTAGTGGTACTCTACTGCCCTCCCTAAATCTTCAGATTGCAGAGAAGAAAGAAAAGGGTGAATAGAGTGTGTGTGTGTGTGTGTAAGAGAGAGGGGCAGAGACAGAGACAGAGATAGAGACAGACAGACAGAAACAGAGACAAAGACAAAGAAACAAAGATAGAGAGGGAAAAAGAGACTAAGGGTTTTTTTGTTTGGTTGGTTGTTTGATCTATGTTTTCTAATATCTTAACAACATTCCTGTTCACCCTGCTCCCAAAAGAATAGATACCCTAGCTCAGCTCTTATTCAATTATATGGAAATAATATTTCTCAAAAATTTACTGAACACCAGACACTGTGCTTGCTCTCAATGATCTTACATTCTACTGCAGGGAAGGAAGATGAAAGGTATAAAAAAATACAGAGAACGTAAAGAATAAGCAATGTCGAGGGAAGCATAAAAGCACAAACATAGAGCTGTTTTGTTGCCGTTGAGTCATTTTAATCACGTCCAGAACTCTTCATGACCCCAGTTGGGGTTTTCTTGGTGAAGACTCTGGAGTCGTTTGCCATTTCCTTCTCCAGCTCCTTTGATAGATTAGGAAAATGAGGCAAACAGGGTCAAGTGAATTGGCTAAGGTAACACAGCCAGTAAAGTGTCTGAGGCCAGATCTGAACTCACAAAGATGAGTCTTCCTGATTCTGAGCCCAGGGCTCTAGCTACTGCACCACCCAGGTGCCAACATAGAAGTATCTCAGATCTTAGCATAATCGGAATGTTAGAGCTAGGAAGAACCTTAGAGATCATCTTGCCTGACACTTCCCTTTTACAGACAGGGAATCAGAGATTCAGAAAGATAAGGTATGTGATAGAACTAGCAAAAGTAATAATAATTCCTATTTACCTCAGACTCTATTCATTACCCATCATGCTCCTCACAGTCACTTTCTGTAGGCAGTATTATCCTCATTCTACTGATGAGAAAACAGACTCAGAGATGGAGTAACTCTTTTTCCCCTCTCTATCTCCATATTTCTGTCCATCTTTCTCTCTCTCTCTTTCTCTCTCTCTCTCTCTCTCTTAGTCTCTCTGCCTCTGTCTCTCCCTCCTCTCTGTCTATTTCTGTCTATCTCTGTCTGTCTTTCACACACACACACACACACACACACACACACGCACACACCTATTCACCTTTTCTACATCTTTCTTCTCTGTACTCTGAAGAAGATGTAAGGAGAGGAGCAGAGTATCAGTATAATTATGGGTTGCATTATCATGGGTTGTGTGCAAAGGAAGGATGGAGGTAAGTAGGTAGTCTGGAGCCAGAAAGTGGTAAAGACAGGACATGAGAGTTGGCTTCTGCCTCCATGATGGTGGCTTCTGCTCCTACACTGTGACACAGTATCCTTCACCTTTAAACAGAGCCTGAATGACCACTTATTAGTAAAACCAAGGAAGGCATTTCTGTTTTAGTGGGGGTTAGCCCAGCTGACCTCTGAAATCTTCTCTAGCCCTGAGATTGGGATCCTGTGATTCCCTTGAGCCCTCTCCTCTAACAACCCCAAATTTCCTTCCCTACTGGCCTCTAGGTTTTCTTCTTATCTCTGCTGCCTCCCCAGTCCTAATTATTCTCATTCCTTTCCCTCCACCCTGGAAAATTTTATTGTTGGTTTACATTCCTGGCTTTAAAGGTTAATGAGCCCTAGCTGAGAGCTGCCAGGGACATTCCTCTTCCTGGGCTTCCTCCAAACCCTGTACCACAGAGCAGGTAAATGAGTTTATCCACATGCCTGGGGGCCTGTTGGAGCCAGCCTGTGGCCCAAACAATGATCTTCTTATACAGATGGGTCACCAAGGCAAATCTCTGGGGATTTATGAGGAAAAATTCCCTGTACTAGTGATTCCCACATGTTCACAATGCAACTGCCAGATGTATCCATATGGGTGACAACCTTGAAATGGGGAATGAGGAAAGGAGGAGAGAGGAGAATCAGTCTCTGCTCAGACTCTAGGACAAGTTAAATAGATAATTAAAAGAGTAAAAATTCAATTAAAAATTGTTGAGCATCTGTTGTTTACAGAATGAGTAATAGTATAGCTTAGTGGAAAGAGCACAAGCCATGGAATTAGAAAGACCTGGGTTCAAGTCCTGACTCTGACATATACTAACTGTGAGACTATGAGAAAGTCACTTAGCCTCTCAGTGCTCCTAGGTAACTCTAAGACTATCTTATAGAGTTGCCTTTCTTAAGTAGAATATATCAAAGAGTTCCTCACAGAGAATAAATCACAATTCCAGATTTTATGTATATAAATATACATATTATAAACATATTTTATATATAATAAATATGTTTTATATGTACATATACAAATACAAAAACACATATATACATGTGTGCATGTACATGCATATGTGTATATACACATCGCATGCATGTAATACACAATGCATATATGTTCACATATGCATGCTGTTCATGAAATGTGTTTTCTGTGTGCACATGTGTATGTTGTCTATATGTGTATATATGCATATTCATACATGCACACACATACATACATATACATATATCTCCCCAAGGCATTGTGCAAGTGCTGAGGATAAAAAGATAGGTTTATATACTCCTTGGCCTCAAGGAGCTTACATTCTACTGGAGTTAAAAGGATCTATACAAAGATAAGACAAGGGGGAGAGGGAAGGGATAAGGAGAAATCCAGACAGTGTTTGCCAAAAGTCGAAGAGAAAGGAAAATGCCATAAGAGACAATAGTTAAAGAACTCTGAAGTCAGAAGGTGTAAATTCAAGCCTAGCTATACCACTTGCTGGAAAATCAAATAAACACTTAAGAACCTACTATGTGTTAAGCACTGTGCTATGCTCTGGGGATATATAAAGAGGCAGAAGACAATTTGGCTCTTAAGGAGCTTACAATTGAATGAGAGACAATGTGCAAAACAAGCTATATACAGGATAAAGAGGAAATAATTAACACAGGGAAGACTCTGGAATTAAGAGTCAGGGGAAAGGTTTTCAGAAATGATGGGATTTTAGTTGAGACTTAAAGGAAGCCAGGAATGTCAGTAGGTGGAGTTGATGAGGAAAAGCATTTCAGGCAAGGAAGACAGTCAGAGAAAATGCCTGGAGACAAAAAACAGAATACCTAGGAGACCAGGGCCACTGGACCAAAGAATAAGGGTTGGGGAATAAGGTGTAAGAAGTGTGGAAAGGTGGTAGAGGCTGAGTTATGAAGGCTCTGAAGGCCAAACAGAGTCATTTCTCCTCTCTGATTCTCGGTTGCTTACTTTGCATGCTTAAAGGGCTGCATTCCATCACCCCAAAGGTCCCTTCCAACTTTAATATTCTATACAACTATGATTCCAGTTAAGCTCGAGGACGTGTGACCACAGGGACGCCTGTCTCCAAGTATAGAAGTGTTTGTCTTGCACTCATTGACTGGACGTTTTCATAGAATCAGAGATTCAGAGATAAAAGAAGTTTCGATGTCTGGTTCAACTCTTCCATTTTACAGATAATCTCTGGAGCACAGAGAGATTAAACAGCATAGGCAAGGTCACAGAAGAAGCAAGGAGCATGGCCAAAATTCAAACCTAGGTTCCCAAACTCCAATTCCAACATTCCTTCCCCACTGCAGCTCCACTGCCCAAAATAGATCCTATTTCTACCTCAACTCAACATATTTACTTGTTACAAGAATTTATCAGAGAAAAATCTTTGAAGAGGAATGTTTTCCCAGTCTAAAACCCCTTCAGGCATGGATATTGACTTTGAGAATTCACAATCTCTCCCCCAAACCACAATTCAATGCTTCTTTATAATTATTGGAAGGAACACAAGAAAGATTTCCTAAGATTTCCGCTTAGTTGGTGTTAACTCTGAAGCTATCATGTAAGGCTGGCATTGGCAGCACCTAGGACTTGTTGTTCAGTCCTTTCAGTTATGCCTGACTTTTTACGACCCTATTTGGGGTTTTCTTGGCAGAGATACTTTAATGGTTTGTCATTTCTTTCTCCAGCTTATTTTATAGATGAGGAACTGAGGCAAACAGGGCTAAGTGACTTGCCCAGGGTTACACAGTTAACAAGTGTCTAAGGCTGTATTTGCACTCAGGTCCTCCCAACTCCAGGGACAGTGCTCTATCCAACTTGCCCTGCCTCAGCACCTAGGACACACTGGAATTTAATGTGAAATATGGAGAGTTCCCAGTCCAAGAATGCTTCAGGAATCATTCCACCAAATAAGGAAGCCACAGCAACATTCTAATTCATGATGTGTTTGTGCAGACAATCCATACCAAGCCTGGCAGTTGACTTTGCCTTCTTTTTCTTTTCCCTTCGATTGGATAAGGCTTGGGATGATCTTGAGTACCAAGAGCTTGAGAAACCCAGGGTATCCTCAAATGAAAATTCCAGAAATGTGATTTTTTTTTTTATTCTGGTTTTGAAATCAGTAGACTCAAATAATTGGCTTACAAAGAATCATAAACTGTCAGAAACCAAAAGGAACTTTGGATTGTAGATCTGAGTCAGCCTTAGAATAAAGAATATTAGACCTAGAAAACATCCTAGAACTTGGAACATAAACTATATTAGAACATAGGACATATAGAATGGGAGAATTAAAAAGAGCTTAGAACATAAAATATTTGAGAATAGAATATTAGAGCAATAATTGATCACAGAATAGAAAACAATAGAGCTAAAGGGTTCCTTAGTACTGTCCCACTGTCCTGTCTGTCCTCATAATACATAGAACAGTAAGGTTGTACCCACCCTAGAAACTATCTGATCCAGTATCCCCATTCTTTCAGAGGAAACTGAGGTGAAGGCTAGGGAAATGATTGACCTAAGCTCACCCAGTTAATTATTGTACCAGTGGAGCCCAGACCAGAACCAAACCCAGTGATGTTTTCATTGCACTATATTGAATCCAGATGTAAAAGAATATATTAACAGCTAGGGGAAAGCAGAAAGGGTCTCATGTAGAAGTGGCTTTTGAGGCAGGCTTTTGAGGAAGCTGGGGATTCTAAGACATGAAGAAAGAGTGTGCTCCAGGCATGGGGGACATGTCATGTATGGGGCTCAGCACAATGGCCAGTTTGACCGAAAAGTGAATAGGGGAGGGAATAAACACTTATATAGCGCCTCCTATGTGACAGTGCTCAGCACCTTAAAAATAATCTTTCATTTGACACAAAACTGTAAATTATGTGAAGGAAGTATAACTAAAAAGGTATTTTGGAGTCAGGTTAGGAGGGACTTGAAGGATTGAATAAAATAGTATGTAATGGATCCTAGAGGTAATAGGGAGTCATTAAATTTTACTGAACATGAAAAAGAGAAATTGGGAAAAGAGGTAGCTTTAGGGAAAAGATAATGAGTTCTGTTTTGGACATGTAGAATTTGCAACGCCTATGGGATATTCAGTTTTAAGTGTCCAAGAGACAACTGGTGGTGTGGGATTAGAGCAAAAGAAGAGGCTAATGCCTCTGGGAGTTGTCTGTGAAGAGAAAATGATTAAACTCCTGGGAGCTCATAAGCTCAACAAGAGAAAGAAAAGAGAAGAGGGCCTAGGTCAGAGCCTTGGCATTTAACCACAGTCTTGGGACTTAATATGGAATATGGCCCAGCAAAGGAGACTGAGAAGGAGCAGTCCCTTTTCCCTTCCATTGGATAAGGCTTGGGATACTCTTGAGTACCGAGAGTACCTGATCAGATCAGAGTAGATCCAAGAAAGAAGAGCAGAGTGAAAACTCAGAGAGGAGACAGTGTCAAGTCAATGCTGTTAAACCCTAGTAGAGAGGTCATAAAGAAGGAAGACTGAAAAAAAGGCCATCATACTTTGACGATTAAGTGATCACTGGCAACTTTGTAGAGGCGTTTTAGTCAAATTTCAGTGACTGCCTTTTCCCGGGGATTTACCATATTGGTACCAGGCTTAGTGAGGACACCTGATTGAGTTTAGCCTTACTGTAGCTCAGAAGTCCTTTGTTCAAGACTTTTACCAACCTCAGCCTCACCCAGTAGCAGGAATCATTTGCATTTACTACCACCTCTAGCCACCAGTGCTCTTCTCACTGCACTTCACTATCAGTTTGCTTTCCCTAGGCACACAATAACACTTAATAACAATAGCTAACATGCTAGGAACTGTCCAAAGCATTTTACAATGATTATCACATTTGATCCCCACAACACCCTGAGAGGTAGATGCTATTATTATTCCCATTTTACAAACAAGGAAACTGAGGTAAAGAATGGTTAAGTGACTTGCCTAGAGTCACACAGCTAGTAATTGCCTGAGGCTAGAGGCTAGATTTGAATTCCTGGCTGCACACCCAGGACTCCATTGCCTTCCCATTCATTCCCACCACCTAGTGGTATATACCACTAATAGCAGCAGAAAGCCACTGAAAGAATAGAGGTTGAGTCAGAGTTAGTTAATTTGGGCTTTCCATTTACCCACAAATTATCTAGAAAATAGTTAATCTATAGACATATAATTCAAGACAGACCATACTGAAAATTAGAGCAAACCAATTTCCTGTGGGCTTGGGAGGAAGGTTATCTTGACTATAAATGAGCATTAATCTGGTTTGAATTTAATTATGTTGCCTCTAATGACTGAGCCTACATTTTGCCTCTATAATAAACTAATTCATCATTTCTACACACAACAAACAGTAAATCAGACTGCCTTCTCTAAGTTGGAATCTAACAAATCTGGGAACACTTGAACGGGAACCATTGGACAAGGGAGAGTTGATAATTATAGTGAATTCACTTGATATTTATTAAGAAAAATCAGCATCCTAAGCCCTGGGGGAGCTATAAAATTTAGATAAAACACAGTTCTTGCCTTCAAGAAGTTTACAATCTCTTAGGAGAAGACCAAAAGATGATCAAAGTGCACAATGGTACATGATAAGTTCAATAGAGAGATGGGAAGTAGAATGTGAAGAAAAGTCCAAGAAGAAAAGTTCTTACATATCAGATGAATCTCAGGATGTTTTGTGAAGTTCCTTTAAAGGATGAGTAGTAATTCAAAAGTCAAGGACAGATATGGAGAGACAGCATTTTAGGCAGAGGGAATAGTGTGGATGAATGTGTAGAATCAAGAAGGAAAACCTGAGATTTATTTGGGAAGAATGTAGGCCACTCTGACTAGAGTATTAAATCCATGGAGAGTTGCAATTTGAGATAAGGCTGGAAACTACTCTCCCCATGGCTTAACTTGTAATTGTTGAATTCAATAGCCTTTTTCTTAGTTCTCATTCTTCATGATCAATTTTCTGAGACTTTTAAAGGTTCTGATAAATATGCTTTTGTACATTCTCTCCTCCTCTGAACGTTCTGCTCTCTCCTGGTTCTCCTTCCTCCTGTCTGACAACTCCTTTGTCTTATTTCCTACCCGTTAACTGTGAAATGTCCCCCCAAATACTTCTTAGGCCATCCTCTCTCTATAACCTCTCTCTCAAGTGATCTTATTTACTTCCAGAGCTTCACCAATACCTCATCTAGTCATAATAGTCCCTGGAAAGTTAAGGTGTGGGGGGAAGAAAAGGGTGGTGAAAGAGAAAGGGTGATAACAACAGTGAGGAAGTCCAACTGTAGGAAAAGGGATAACTGAATGGGAAGGCAAGGCAAAGAAGAGAAGAGCTACAGTGACAAGATACAAGTAGTAGTGGTGCTTTGGAGAGTGACTGTACCACATCTTGTCAGAAGTTTGTGAACCAAGCAGCAGGCATGGTGGCCACTGAGGTAACTAAGCACACATCTTTACCCCTTCCCCCTTGGAGCATGTGTGTTTCTCCCATATGCCAGTGCCCTAGGTAAAGCCTGGTTCATGCCACTCAATGACTTAATAGTTCAGCCAATATGCATAGGCTTCATTATCCTCTTTATGAAGATGTATTTGTGTGCATATGCATTTATTTACACAGATATAGAGAGATAGAGACAGAGACAGAGACAGAGACCAAGAGTACCATATCCTAAATGTCCTTTAGGTAGTTCAAAATTCCAACTGCCCAAACAACTTGTCTGTATTCCACGCCCCCAAAAAAGTTACTCCTCCAACTTTCTTATTTCTGTTAAGGACATCAATATCCACTAGTGAGGGGGTAAATGTAATTTTTAAACGTATGTATGATACACTTTTAAGTTTAATTTGCATTATTAATATCTTCCCCTTCACTTTTCTAAGTACAATCAACAAAACAATAAATCAAGAGCTGTTTTGTAGCATTTGCCAATTTCTGAGATGTACGTAGGGCAGCTAGGTGGCACAACAGATACAGTGCTGGACCCATAGTCAGGAAGGGTCATCTTCCTAAATTCAAATCCAGCCTCTGACACTTCTTAGTTCTGTGACCATGGGCAAGTCACTTAACCCGGTTTACCTCAGTTTCCTCATCTGGGAAATAAGTTGAAGAAAACAACAAACCGCTCTAATATCTTTGCCAAGAAAACATCAAATTGGGTCACAAAGAGTCAGACGTGACTGAAACAATTGGCCAAAGATTACAAGGAGGTAGAAATCCTCTCCCTAGAAGTTTAATAATCAGCTCTCAAGATCCAGTATGAGCTGGCTAGAGCATAGCCTTGCTACTACTTATCTTGTTACACAATTTCACCCTCCTGTGTTTACCCTCAACTTCCATGCCACCTTGCCCCAATAGTTGAATAGCTTCCAAGTCCTTTCTACTTCTATAAAATCCTTCAGCCCTATCCCCTCCTATCCACTCTCATAGATACTACACTAAATCAGGTCCTCAATATCTATTCTTTGGACTATAGCAATAGTTTCCTAATTGGTCTCCTTTTATCCAGAATCTCACCTCTTCAATTCATCTTCCATATGACTACCAAATGAATCTTCAATCATAGGTCTGACCACATCACTCTCTTGTTCTAGGACCATCTGTGATTCCCTAAGACATTTAGGGTAAAGTTCACGTTCCACAGCAGATCATTTAAAGTCTTACACACCAGACATTTCATATTACTCCTCTTCACATACTCTACATTCCAGCCACATTGGTCCGCCTGCTGTTCCTAAAACTCAGTGTTCCATTTCCTGACTCTATGTCTTCACATACCTTTCTGAAATGTTTTTCCTTCCTCACCCAATATCTTTTAGAATCCTTTCTTCAAAGCTTAACTCAGATGTCACATTCCAAAAGAAGTCTTTCCTGATTCTGTCTAATTCATCAGATCAGCAATTTTAGATTTAGATTTAGAGCTGAAAGACACTTTAGAGACCATTTAATCCAGTTTGATTTGGGGTTCTCTCCCCTTTCTCAAGTTATCTTGCATTTACTTGTCTATGTAAATATTGTCCTCCACGGTAAAATAAAAGCCTTTTGAATCTCCAGAACCTAGGACAGTTCCTTGCACAGAAGAGGTTTTTAATAACTTAAATTAGTTTAAATTAAATTGGTAAGGAGGAAAGGTTGGCTGGTGCTGATTTACAAAGTCTTGACTGTAAGGCACAGGAGTCTGAACTTTATATAGAAGGCAATAGAAAACTACAAAGATGTCTTGAACAGAAGAGATTATTCTTAATTAATCAGATCTTGAAAATATTTTATTTCACAAATAAAAATGATGAGGACTTCATATAGTAGAAATCCTATGTTCATAGCAATGACAGAATGAGGTCATGCAGAATTCATAGGTAAGTTATATCTATGAAAAATTAAAATTCATATTAGTATCAGATTCTCACTTCACAAGTAGATTGGGCAGAGACATTAGTTCAGTGATTTTACTCACTTTTACTTTACTAATGGGACAACCAAAGAAGTCAGCCACATTCCATGGTAGGTTGCAATCTCTTTCCTTATCATATTTATACAACCTATGAAAACGCATTCCAAAGGACACAACTCATGAGATGCATTGGTATCCCTTGTATCAATAAGATATCAAAATGAATAACATACCATTGAAATCTTAGGATAATTCAATAATAATAATTAGAGTCATCATCATTCTTTATATAAACTACCTTGCTTAGAATAGTTCTTTAAAGTGCAAGGAATGAGAGAACACCAGTGCCTGAAGATGCTTCAGAATGTTAGAACATGGAATGTAGAATGTTAGAACTAGGACTGGTTTGAAATATAGACTGTTAACGCATAAAACCTAGAATGTTAGAGCTGGAAGAAATCTTAAGGAATAGAATTTTAGAATTATAAGGGACCTTAGGGCACAGAATATTAGTGTTGGAAGGAATTTAGGAATGTAGAATATAGAAACTTAAGGCACAAGGTTAAAGTTTTTTTTTCTTTTTTGGCAAGGCAAGTGACTTACTCAGGGTTACACAGCCAGGAAATGTCAAGTATCTGAATCCAGATTTGAACACAGGTCCTCCTGACTCCAGGGCCAGTGCTCTGTCCACTACAATATTAAAGTTGAAAGAGATTTAATTCAACTCTTAATTTTATCCAGGAGGATCTGAGTTCAAAGGAGAGAAATGAGTTACCAAAGATCTCATATCTAATTAATATTTGGTCTTCGGACTCATGGGCCATATTGAATTCTATCAAGAAAGAGTTGCTTCAGTTGCCTCTGTGTTAAGTGCATGCACAGTCTTTCCATCTCCTCATCAGCGCCAAAGAAATCTTATAAAGGAAATTAAAAGAGAAAAATATCACCCTCTGTCATACCTAAGCCTGCTATTCCTGTTCACTCATTGAAGGAGGGAGAGGACACATAGAACAGTCAATTCCTGGAGGGCAATTGTAGGAGCCTGGCTGTTCCATCTTGAACACCCAGGTTTGACCTTCTCTCCCTCGTTTTTAGTTTTTCATCTTAAGCAGGCCACACATTAATTCACTAATTCAGCAAGTGTCAGTTACTACATGAAATACCCCTAACTAGATGGATGCTTGAGGCTCAAAGGGGCACAAGTTGACATGATTAAAGAGATGAGAGACAGAAATACAAATAAGATGACCAATACAATATAGTTAATGAACAGAGAAGGCATAAGTGAGTTTCTATGAAAGAATATGAGCTTGTGGTTTGGAGCTAGAAAGGAAATCATCCAGTCACACCCCATTTTACAGAAAGGAAAACTGAGGCCTAAATGGACTTGCCCCAAGTCACATTGGTAGTAACAGCAGAGTCAAGATTAGAAGTCAAGTCTAGAGGAGAGATTGCTTTTGATGGCTGGGCCTAGCAAGGAAAATAAGAGAAGGCTTCATGGAGGAGGTAGAACCAAAGTTGCCCTTGAAAAGAGGATTTCACTAGGAGTAAACTGGGAGCTGGGGTGATGGGGAGGACCTTCCCAGAATGCAATCTCTTCAGGCAGAAGTAGAGAAGCAGGACAGGTTCAGACAATATTGAATCATCCAATTTAACTGGAACAGTTAAGAGAATTCCATTTGCCCAAATTTTCCGCACCAGCAGAGGGTGGCAATGTTCTGTTAACTCTTCCTTTTCCCGGCTGCAAGGGATTGAGGGAAACCCCAGGAATCCCCAACAAGATACCATAACAGCTTTGTATGCTTCAAAATATAGAACACGAAAGAGATTTTGTGGGCTCTTAATTTCAAGAAAGAAATAATGATTTAAAGTGATTTTCTTGAACCACACACCTACTACCATCTGTACTTAGTTCCAGCCTTATCAGCCTACAAGTATTTTAAACCATGTCAAAGAGCAGGAGAAAAGAGCAGATCATAGGGGGTGGCTAAAACCTGTAAGGAAAACCTGACTCTGATTATTTTTGGTCATTTCCTGCCTCATTATTGAAGCCTCCTTTTTGCCAGTGCATGGGAGGAAATCTGAAGAAGATACTCTAAAATATAGATAATGCATATTTAAAGAAATGTGGTTGGGGCAGCTAGGTGGTGCAGTGAATACAGCATCAGCCCTGGAGTCAGGAGGACCTGAGTTCAAATTCGACCTCAGACATTTAACACTTACTAGCCTTGTGACCTTGGGCAAGTCACTTAACCCCAATTGCCCTCCCCTCCCAAAAAAGAAAAAATTAAAAATTTAAAAATTTTGAAAACAGAAATGTGGTTAAGAAACGAGCCATATGAAGAAAATGAGACCAAAGAAGTTATAAACCATTTATTCCACAGTGTTATCACTTAAGACATAGCAGCTTGGGCCTCAGTATGATCATGGAAAGACCAAGTTCCTCTGACACTGATGCAAGATACTGTTGATGCTTAAAAGTCCACCATGGAAACTTCAGCTCTGTTTGGAACAGAACCAAAGAGAGATAGCACTAGAAAATCTCTCCTCCCACCCTCTCATGTTGTAGGGAGCAGCACCTAGGCATGATGGCTAGAGTGCCAGACCTGGACTCAGGAAACCCTTAAGATCAAACCCTGCCTCATTTATGAGCTACATAACCATGGGCAAGTCATCTAACATCTCAGAACCTCTGTTTCCTCCTCTGTAAAACTGGAATGATGATGATGATGATGATGATGATAGTGATGGTGATGATGATGATGATGATGATGATGATGATGATGATGGTAATGATGATGATGATGATGATGATGGTGATGGTGATGATGATGATGATGATGGTGGTGGTGGTGATGATGATGATGACAACTTCTTTGCCAAGGGAACCCCAAATGGGTCATGACTGAACCAAAACAGCAACACAACCTACCTCAGTGAAGTGCTTTCTAAGGTTTAAAAGCATTATATAAATGTCTGTTGTTAATTGCATTAGGGAAACTGAGGCTCAAGGACAAAGAGAGATTTTGCCAAGCAAGTTAGTGACAGAATCAGAAAAATGATCACCACAAAGGATAGCCTTTCCTGACCTGACTGGCTTCTAGTGCCCTCTCTTCATAAATACCCTGAATTAATCTGTATTCATTCTCATTCTGTTTATTTTGAGACTCTTGCTCTCTCCCTCATTAAAATTTAAACTCCTTGAGAGTAGGGATTATTTCTTTGTGTTCATGAACTAGCACAGCTCCTGAAACATAGTAAGGATTTAATAAATGAATGTTGAATAATTGAATCACAGAATATTCGAGCTAGAAGGGGGACAGGATATCATATAGTTTTTTCAATTCACACATGAGAACAGTGAGACCTAGAAAGGGTAAGTGACTTAACCAATGTCCCACAACTCATTAGTAGCAGTTAGGACTAAAAAGCAGATTTTCTGATCTCAAGTTCAACATTCTTTCCAACACAGTAGGGACCTTTAAAGGAAGAAAAGTTCATCAAAGCATTCTATTTGAGAATTATCCTAAGTTTACTAATGATAATAGTTTATGTTGGGGTGGCTAGGTGGTGAAATGAGTAGAGCACTGGCCCTGGAATCAGGAGGATCTGAGTTCAAATTTGACCTCAGACACAACACACTAGCCATGTGACTTTGGGCAAGTCACTTAACCCCAATTGCCCTCCAAAAAAAAAATAATTTATGTTTACACATTGACACAAGATTTTCAAAAAAACCTAGTGCCTCTGTACTACCTGATTTGAATCCTCACAACTGATCTATAGGAGAAATATCATGACCAGCATTTCACAAATGAGGATGCTGAGACTTAGAGGGTTGTGTGATTTGCATAAATGATTCACAGGGATAGTAAGTGGCAAAGTCAAGCTTCAAACTCAAGTATTCTGATTCTAAGCCCAGTGTCCTTCTCACTACCCTGATGTGATGTGTGTGATCTTCCCTGTGATATATCTCTTAGTTTCATGTACTTATTCTTAATACACGTCTTGTGTTTCTGTCTTGGATTGTTCTTAAGGAGAGAGCTTTCTGAACAGCACCCAGTCTAGTACTATAACACAAGTGTAGTGCTTAAAAAAGGTCTTTTGATAACAGCAGCATTTGTCTTCCTAAGCGTTCTGTCCCCAGATGGCAGAGTTTAAAGCTAATTTCATCAAAGGACACCAAAGATCAGAGACAGGAAAACACTGGCCCTCAGTCAAATAAGGAAAGATGACTTTTCTCCTATGGAAAAAAAAAATCCCCCATATTTGGCTATCTTGGCTTTCCCATCCAGAGCAAAGTCTCAGAAAGGTTAATAAAAGAAGTTGAAAAAAAAAAATCTGTGAACAGTATTATATTTATTTAATTCTAATAAGTGTTTTGAAAGACCCCAGAATTTAGAGATAGTTGGTATGGAGAAAGCCTTAGAACAATGAAATAAAGCTTTGTTTCTATGTTACTCCTAAGGATTGTGTGATGGCAGTTTTGCATCTCAAAGGAGTTTGTCAACACAGCTAGCAAATTAATCAACGCTTACAAGCACTCAAAGTACATTTCTAAAACCTCAGTCATTCATTTAGGTATACTCAAATGCCACCAATTCCGTAGAAACATAAATAAAATAAACTTTGAACTGTGGTCTTATTACTTTGAAACTAAAAGCAGAAAAACTTGTTCCTAGCTTAGAAAGGATTGACTTTCTGGTAAAATTGATGAAATTTCAAGAGCAGTACTAATGGTGCTGCCTACTTAAATAATCATTGGCCTAGACTAGGAGCTCCTTGAGGGCAGGGACTCTCTCTTGCCTTTCTTTGAATCCCACCACTTAGCACACAGTGGCACCTAATAGATGCTTGTGGATTTGACTTAGTGATGACCACCGCTCAAGGCAGGATGTGACTGAAGCCATGAAGTTCCCACTAAATACATTCAGTTCAAAACTACTGAGCTTTCCCTTTACTCTCCTTCCCCTCCTCTGTCACCACATCCCTCCTCTCTCTTATTCTATGCATATTTATCTCACTTTCTTCCTTCCCTTTCCTTTTCACTCTGACTCTTATCTAGTCCTTTTACTGACCTATACCATAGACAAGAAGTAGCAAGCCAGAATGAAGAGATAATAAGCAAGACCAGCCCTCAAACCCCATACCTGATATATGTTGACTGTATACACACAGACTGGGCAAGTCACTAGAAGGGCCAACATGCAGTGATCGGAATTTCCTCACCTGGAATCTCCCTATTACAATGAAATCACAGTTCCAGTCACTATCCATAAATGTATGTGTATGTGTATAATACATATAATATGTCATATATGATATATGACATATTATATATACACAAAATGGCTATATATTAATTATTAATTAATATGCATATATATGTAATTTGTTGCTATATTCATTTATTAGAGTTTAATAGTCCCCTCTATTATCCATTCCTCTTCTCTGATGCTGTTTCCCCATCTACAAATAGATGGGAGTCAGTCTCAATGACTTCTGTCTCCCTCTTGGTTCTGACATTTTATATTTATATTGATAGTCCATATTCTCTGTTCTAAGGTTTCTTCCAGCTCTGGCATTATCCAGGGTGTCCCAAAAAGTCTTTGGGGGGTTTTGAGTTACTAAATCCATAAAGCTATTAAAGTCATATTGTGATTTCAAGCTTTCAAATCTGCTAAAGCTTAAAACCACACTAAGACTTTTGGTACACCCTATATGTTCTAAGGTCCCTTTCAGCATTAATCTTCTATGTCCCATGATTTTATATATGTATGTACATGTACATACACACATACACACACACACATATATAAAATTACAGTCAAGGAGTAGGATATTTTACAATTAAGAACAAATCCTAAAGCTTCCCATTCTTCAATCTCCTTCCCTCTCAACCAAGACAAAACAAAATGTAATAAATTAAGTTAGTTTTTATTTGTGTGGGGACCTCAATAATTCTTTTTACCCCCTATGAGCCCATGATCCTTAACAGGTAAAAAATACATACTTTTTTCAAAGCACATACACATTATCCAGAAGTGATCATGAGCCTTCCATCTACAAGGTAGGAGGGAAAATAATATTTCCCTAACTTTACAATGCAAACCTGTGGAATGGGGATCACTGAAACAAAGCTAGTAGGTACTGGTGTCACCAAACCACAATTTAATAACCACTGATGTATACAAGCTGTAAGCTGACACTTCCTATGATTCAGCTCTGCCACTCGCTACTTACGAAATTCAACCACATTTCAGAAAAGGAAATAGTAATCAAATTGATAATAGTTTCTGTTTAAAATCAGAAGAAGAAGAAGAAAACCTAAAAGGCGAAAACCAGTGGCATGACATAGATTTTTATCTGAGTTTTTGTTGTCACAGAAATGTTGAGTGTGAAATCTTGAAATTCCAAATTCCAAAAACATAATTTCCTTTGCTGGGTCTGGAGGTCTTTGATTTCCATACACTACCTACACTCTCTCACTCCCTCTACTCTCACATCATCTGCTTCCTCCACCTCCTCCTCAGCCTCTTCCTCCCCCTCAGTGCTAGGAGATATGACCTAGCACACTGACTCCAGGGGAGAAAAAGTCCCAGATTATAGGGGACCAGATAATTCTGTGCGAAACCCTCCTAAACCAGGCTTGTTCTTTTGAAAGCTCATTTGCAACCCCCTCACTCCTCTGCTCCTGGCAGCAGAGAGCTAAGCCCGACCCAGAGCTGAAAAGGAAACGAAGCAGGATGTCACCCCGGAGGATGGCTGGCCTTCCGAGAACTGCCTCTTGGCCACAGTTTTCTCCTGTATGTACCACTGCTGAGGACAGTGCGGAAAGCGAAGAAAAGAAAGTGCCCAGAATGAAAATAGGAGGATTCTCAGTTCCAACAAAGAAAACATTTGCCAGGGTCCTATCATCTCAGAACTGAATGAGCTTTATAAACATTACATGCCATCTTAAAGTTACCTAGGATCCTAAGGATCCTAAATAATTCTTAAACTGTTCTTAGACCTTAAAGAGAACTAGAGGGATTATCTATAGTCTACCACCCTGTCTTCAGGGAGGTAGACTATTTTTATCCCCATTTTACAGATGAAGCCACTGAGACCCTGGAGAAGCAAAGAAATGTGTGCCAGATGACACAACTAACAAGTAGCGAAAACTAGAGATTACAGGCACTGTGCCACAGTGGAAAGAGTACTAGAGTTGGGAGTCAAAAAATCCAATTTGAAATCCAGGCTTTGGTTTGACTATTTGTGTGACCTCGAAAGAGATCCTTGATCTCTTTGACTTCAGTTTTCTCCTTTGTAAAATGAAGGGATCAATGAGTTCAAATAACAGGGTCTAGATGAACTACATCTTAGTGTTCTGAAAGAACTAGAAGATGGGACTGCTGAACTTCTGTCAGGGACCTTTGAAAGGTAATGTGAAGAAGAAAGCACTCCATGATGGAGAAAAGCTGATTTAGGTACAACCCTTCCCTCTTCTATAGCATATGTGGAAATGTTCATTTTATTTAAAGTTTGAGAAATTCAGAATTTTTAAGAGACATAGAGAAGGAGAGAGGGAGAGAAACAGAGAGAGAGAGAAAAGGAGAGGGAGAGAAAGAGAAAGGGAAAGGGAGAGAGGGAAGGAGGAAGGAAGAGGGAGACCGAGCGGGGAAGGAAGAAGGAGAGAGAGATAAAGAGAGACAGATAGAGAAAGACAGAGACAAAGAGAGAGAGAGAGAGAGAGAGAGAGAGAGAGAGAGAAGAGGGAAAAGAGGAAGTTAGCTTCCCAAATAGAAGACAATCAACGTTGTCCTAATTTTCAGGAAAGAGAAAAAAATTAGAGGCCAAAAACTACAAACTAGTGAGTTTGACTTTGATTTCTAGCAAAATTCTATTTAAAACATTTTTAAAGAGATGGCTAACTTCTATTTAAAAAAGGAACTAAACAATGATCCCAAAAAACCCAAGAACAAGTCAGGCTAGTCAAACCTCATTTCCTTTTTGTTTTTTTTAACACGGATGTTATGCTGGTAGATCAAGGGAATGACATAAATATAGTTTACATAGATTATAGCAAGGTAAGAACAGCTCCCAAACCCTAGATTCCTTCTTTGGGGAAAAGAAAGATCATGGGAGAGAGAGGGAGGAGGAGAGCGCAGCCAGAGCACCCCCACCAGGGGCCTCCAATAAACATGAAGAATGCCTTAAAGCTAGAGATGAGCTGAAGAAGGATTTTCAAAACCAAATAAGGGAAGTGGAAGAAAAATTGGGAAGAGA
>CM053585.1:252072680-252147788 GCA_028646515.1 Pseudochirops corinnae | reverse complement strand
TTATTTCATAAATTAAAAATGAAATACATATAAAAGATAGAAATGGAATTATTGGGCACATGTTCACTCTCTTCTTTCTATTTGTCTCCACTATTTTGAGGGAACGTTGAATGGAGAACAGAAACTTCCAGAATGTTCAGATCTGGCCACCCGAGATAAAGCCAATTGAGATATGGAGGGAGTCTACTCTTCTCTCTTCCTAGGGCCAGGTTCTGTGCAATTCTAGAAGGTGGTCAGGGAACAAACAACAACAAATATTTATCATGTGACCTTGAATAGCATTCTAGTTGAGAAAGTCATGTAACTATGCTGACTAGATCCAATACAAATTTACTTTCTCTAACTTTAACAAGATTTTTATTGCTCCATGTCAGTGCTTTCATTCTCGATTGATGCTATAATGTGCCCTCCTACCTCCACCCAGCAGATGTTCCAAACCTTCTCTTCTCTTCTTATGCCACCATCAACACTTCCAGATCCCTGCCTCCCAGTACATGAGTTCATCTTCTATTTTACTGATAAAAAGAGACCTTGTATCATGAAGGCCCTTGTATCCCTTACTCCCCATTCAGAACCCTCTGAATCTTCACCTATCCTTTTCTTTTTAGGTGGCCCTTCTCCCTGCCAAGACTAACCCCTCAATATTATCCCCTTTTTTCTTCTTTGGGAGCTTGCAAAATTAATTATTCCCTAGTTCTTTCATTTTTAGTCTTTATTTACTGGCTCTTTCCCTAACTGCTAATAAACTCATGTATCCACTTTCCATAACAGATCTTTCCTTCTCCCAGCCATCCACTCAAGCTTTATTCTTTTTCCTTCCTTTCTTTCATGCCAAACTCCCAGAAAGTCATCTATGCTGATTGTCTTTATTTCTTCATCATATTCCTCATCTTCCTGAACTCTAGTTTCTCAATCTACTACTCTACTAAACTTTTCTCCCAAGAGCTACCAATGGTGTCCTGGCTATTAATTCCAATGATCTTTTTTCAGTCTTCAACCTATTGGACTTCCCTGATGCTTTTAACAGTGTTGACTCCCTTTTCCTCCTGGATATTCTTTTCTTCTGTGGCTCCCATAATACTCTTCTCCCCCAGTTCTCAGTTTACTTATTTGATTGTTCTTTATATGTCTCTTTTTCTTGATTGCTATCCATCTTCTACCCCCTAAGTCCTGAGCTTTGTTCCTCAAGGCTTTGTCCCTCAAGATTTTGTCCTGGGCTTTCTCCTTTCTGTAGATTTTCTCCTTTGATGACTTCTTCTGTTCCCATGGATTTGATTATCTCTATACAGATGACTCCCATATCTCTCCTGAACGTAAGTCCCACATCGCTACTTCAAGCCAAATATCTTCTTTATTCAACAGAAGACTTTAGGAAGGTCTTGAATGCCATCATCAAGTCTTTGAAGGGCTATTATGTAAAAGAGGAGTTAGGTCTGTATTGCTTGACCTGGCAGGACTAAGGAAAAGTTAGTGGTTTGATATAAAGAAAAATATTTTAAAATGAGAGGTACCATAAATGGAATGGGCTACTTCAGGAGACTATGATTTTTCTCTCATTAGAGCTCTTAAAGCAGAGGGTGACAACTTATTGGATATTATGTTGAGGGGTTCTTATCCAGGTGTATGTTGGACTAGCTGATCTCTAAGGTTCCATCCAATTTTGTGATTCTATTTATTTCCCCATTCCCACATCTCTCTACCTCTCACATTTCCCATTTCTACTGAAGATAACACCATGGTTCTAGTCACTCAGATTCATAGCTTTGGAATCATCCTTTACTCTGACAATTATGCCTCTATAATTTTTCTCATATCTATTTCCTTCTATATACTCTCATGGCCATAATCATTGTTCCAGTCTTCATTACCTTTCTCCTAGACTACTATATTTACTCCCAAATTGATTTCCCTGTTTCCATTCCCATTCTTCGTCCAATCTATACACTGCCCTTGCTACATGTGTGTCCTTGAGTGAGTCATCAGAGTTCTCCTTTGGAAAATGAGTGGGTTCTGAAGTACCTTCAAATGATACACCTGATCTATAGAACATTCTCTCCTCTCTACATTGAAAATCCTTATCTCCCCTATAGGTCTAGTTCTACTGCTTCTTCCTCTGTGAAACATCAATGATATCCCTAGTTACTAATACAACAATGAGATCAGCACAACAGCTCTGTAGACCTTCATTTTGGTAGTCAATCTAATACCTCTTCTCTCCTATACTTTTCTTCAAACACTGAGCTAACTCTGGTAACGTGTGCATCAACCTCATTATCAAAGTGTACCTCCCTGCAAAGTACACTACCAAGGTGAGTGAATTTATCTACAGCATTCAAAACTTCTCCATTTGCTTTAACCGATGGTTCCATGTATGGATGATGTGGTAGTGGCTGATGGAGTACCTACGTTTTCTTGGTGTTAATTGTTATGCCGAAATTAGCACAAAGAGCAGAGAATTGCTCCATACTTTGTTGCATCTCAGCTTCAGAGGCTACATTGAGTGCACAATCATCTGCAAACAGAAAATTATGCACCAATACTCCCTCCACTTTGGTCTTGGCTCATAGTCTTTTAAAATTAAAGAATTTACCATTGGTGTAGTAGTTGATCTTGATGCCATGTTCATGTTCGTTGACGGCGTCTGACAACGATTGAAAACATCATGCTATAAAGCATGAGAGGGAGCACACAGCCTTGTTTCACTTCGTTGGTGACTGGGAAGGCACAAGAACATTGTCCATTATCTGGAACATGGGCAAACATGCCATCATGAAATGAACATACAATATTGATGAACTTCTCTGGGCAATTAAATTTTGACGTATTTTTCTATAAACCCTCACGACTAACAGTATCAAAGGTCTTGGTCAGATCTACAGATGTTGCATACAGACATCTGTTCTGCTCCTGGCATTTCTTCTGAAGTTGTCGGGCAGCAAACACCATATCAACTGTTCCTTGACCCTTTCTGAAGCCACACTGCCTCTCAAGTAGATGACCATCTTCTAGGTGAAGGATCAGCCTATTAAGGAGGTCTCTAGTAAGAATCTTGCCAGCAATGAGTAAGAGAGAGACCCCCCTGTGAATGTCACAGGACAATCTATTTCCTTTACCTTGATAGAGATAGACAATGGAGACATCCTTGACCTCCTGGGGGATAACGTCTTCTTGCCATATAACCTGGAAAATTTCAGTCAGCTTTTGTATGAGCATTGTTGAACACTGACCTCATTGTTGTATGCCTGTGAAACTTGTATGGTCTAAGAGCACCATGCTGGGAAACTGAATCACTTCCATTTTGTCTTAGTAAGATTCTGAAGATCACCTGGCAGGATAAGGTACCAGACCCTGAGGTCCTTACTTGAACTAAACTGCCAAGCATTCATACTTTGCTTCATAGAGTGCAACTCTGATGGATGGTCACTTTGTTCAAATGCAAAAAGTACATTCGCCAAAAAGACTATTTTATGGAGGATTCACACAGGGCAAGTAGTATGTAGTCGTCAGAAGAAGTGATACAAACACCCTCTCAAGATCTCTCTTAAGAACTCTGGAACTGGTTGTGTGACATAGGAGACACTGGCACAGGACCACTTAGCATGGTGTTCCCACATCAGAGAAGGTACTATGCTGTATGAGCACAGCAGAATTGAAAAAGCTCAAAGGAAACACAGGATGAGCAGATTTAGAGTATCCACCCCAAATGTTCACATGGACTATTTGTGCCCAACCTGTGGTAGAGCATTCTGAGCTTGTACTGGTCTGATCAGCAACAGTCTGATACATCGAGACTTGACTATAGCCCAGTGAGGTCATTTTGGTCCTCTTCAGGAATGAAGGACAACAATCACCACCAACCACTGCTAATACCATTTCCTTCTTCAATTTGTCTGTATACATGTAATTAATGAAACTCTTTAAGAAAGTTTGTTTGTGTGTGCCTAGCAATCTGGCCCAGAGGAGGGGATGCTGGGCTTAGTGTCAGGAAGATCTTAGTTAAGATTTCATCTCTGACATGAGCCATGTGACCTTGGGCCAGTCTTTGAACCTCTATGTGCCTCGGGCAACTTCCTAGACCCTGTTACATCATAGACAGGCTGTTGATCTTTGACCGCCTTTCCTGCACCCCTAGTACAGTGCTTTAAATTACTGTAGAAGTTTAATTAATTTTGGTTGCATTGAAATTACCTCATTGTACTGTTAATTGGAGAAAGAATATTTTCTTAAGGTGTCTCCACCCAATGGGAATGTGATAAAGATCTATCTAAGTGAGATAGTTGGTGCCTGTGTAGGGAAATCATAGCAGAGAACTCTTGCACGCTAGCTATTTGTTCTTGTTGTTCAGAAGCAAAATCTCATTCTTATCAGCCTTGATTGTTCTTGTAATCAGGCAGACTGCAGGTGTTGAAGATGGAAGGAAAAATTACTTCACCACTATCACAATGATAAGCATTTAAGGCTGTGCAATTTCCCAACAATAATAGCTCGTTAACAGCCTTTACATCTGTTTTCATGACTTTATGCTAGTTTATACTTGTTGGGTACCCAATGGGTTATCTTGTTTGGGGCCATATTACCCGAATGAATGAAAAAGCATTTGTTAAGGGCTTACTATGCACCAAGCATTGTGTTTACATACTACAGAAGCATGGCATAAAGGATGAAGTGCTGCACTTGGAGTTGGGGAGACCCAGGTTCAAATCTGGCCACAGACTCTTACTAGCTTGATGACTCTGGGCAAGTCTCTTATTTGGAGCTGCGGTTTCCTCATGTATGAAATAAGGGGATTGGATTCATTGATCTCCAAAGTTCTTTCCAGATCTAAATCTATTTTCTTATAATCCTGGTAACAAGGGAAGTTAATATATATAGGAGAGTGGTGGCTAGGGAGGTGTATTTGGTTTGGAAAGGTCCTGGGATACTGAGAGAAGCCATGGGGGAGTGAGATGATATACCCTTTGCACTACCAATGCTATATTGATTGGATTATGGTTCTCAAACTTGAAAAGGGGTATGGGGGTGTGTGTGTGTGTGTGTGTGTGTGTGTGTGTGTGTGTGTGTGTGTGTGTGTTCAGAAGGTAGGTAGGGTCAGGGTGTTTGGTGAGAAGATGGTCATTGTATAACAACTATAGTTGGAACACTTAGAATGGGCTACCTGAGATACTTAACAAAGAGTACAATGGGGCCACAGGGTTCGAGCTCCAGATTTAAAAGGGTTAAATTCTCCAGGGCACACATGGTCTCTGATCAACTTGTATAAGGACAAGGGGGCCTTAAAGTGAACTCTTCATTTTTTCTTTGAAGAAGGGAAAACTAAGGTAGAAAGTAATGTGATTTCCTCAGGGAAGTTAATCTCTGTCTATTTGGGTACTAGAAGGTCATATTTTATTAATATGTACTCCACCCTATTCCAAAGGCATTTGAAACAGCTTGAAAATTAAACAACAAAATAAGATGATTAGAAATGAGACTATTTGAAGAAAGCAGAGAGGATAGATACTACCCATTCATCAGATAATTATTAAGAATTTGTTAAATGCCCACTCTGTTCTAGGCACTGTGCTAAGTCTAGGACTATCAGTACAAAGAAGGAAATAATAACTGCTGACAAGGAACTCACAATCTAATGGGGGAGGGGGAAGCAACAAGTACAGGTATAAGTATAAGCAAATAATTTTTGTCATTGTTAATTTTTTTTTCCATTGTGTCCAATTTTCTGTGACCTTGTTGGGGTAATCTTGGCACAGATACTGGAACAGTTGGCCATTTCCTTCTCTATCTCATTTTACAGATGAGGAAACTGAGGCAAACAGGGTTAAGTGACTTACCCAGGGTCACACAGCTAGTAAGTGTCTGTGGCCAGATTTGAACTTGAGTTTTTCTGACTCCAGACACAGTTTTCTATCCACTGCACAAATAATTGTAAATAAAATAAATGCAAAGTGGTTAAATGCATTATAACTTAGGAGAAAGGATTCTAGCAATAGTAGTGGTGGGTGAGAAAGAACAAGAAATGCTTTCAAGGTATCTAAGATAAGATTATAGCATCACAGGGTGTAGATCCCTGGCTGGGACACCAGGGATCATTTAGTATAACACCCTTACTTTCCAAACGAGGAAATCAAGGACCAAATGTTAATTGTAGATAATCAATGAATTTTACTTTCTACTTCTGGGAATCAAGACTGAAAGACTGTGTAATTTTCATGCCAATTCATTTGTAGACAGATTTTTCTGGAACTGAGCCTGAGTAGAAAAAAACTTTGTCAATTCTTTTTTTCTTTTTCCTTTTCTTTTTTGCTTTTTGGAGAGGGGAAGGTAGGGCAATTGGGGTTAAGTGACTTGCCCAAGGTCACATGGCTAGTTTTGTGTTAAGTGTCTGAGGTCACATTTGAACTCAGGTGCTCCTGACTCCAGGATTAGTGCTCTATTCACTGTGCCACCTAGCCACCCCAATCCTGTCAATTCTTGTACAGGGGATGTGGTCAAAGGTTCTTTTTAATTATTATTATGAAGTTAATCATCAACAAACACAAATTTTTGACTACATAGAGAACAAAAAATGTATATGAAGCCATGAACTTATAAGTTCCATAAAAATTACAACAACAATGTTATAGCTAACATTAATTAAGTTACTACTGTGTGACAGGCGCTGTGTTAAGATTTTAACGATTATTATCTCATTAGATCCTCCCAACAACCCTGGAAAGTAGATTCTATATTATCCACACTTTATAGCTGAGGAAATGAAGGTAAGCAGGAGTTAAATGACTTGCCCAGGATCATACAGCTAAGTGTCTGTGGCTGGATTTGAATTCAGGTGTTCCTCACTCTATACCCAAGAGCTCTAACCACTACATTGCTGAATTTGTTATTTTTAAGTGTATCTTGACAAAATAGTAACAAAATTGCTACTCTATTTGCTTCTCCTGAATTTTATTTTGTTTCTATATAAGTGTATATATCTATTTACATATATTTAATGTTTTACTGATTCTCTTTCCTTTTTTTCCCCTTTTCTTACAGGTTACTTACTTCCCACTAAGTCATACTGCCTCCCTTCACTTCCCCATGATTAAGTATAATCATATAAAACAAATCTAATCGGTCGCATTTGATGTATGCCTCATTTATTATCTCAAGTATGTTTTTGCTTTTCCAAAGGGAGTGGAGTGGGGTAGGGTGGGGTGAAGAATAGAGAGGGGAGGAGAAACATATTTCATCATCAGTCTTCTAAACTCATGATTGGTTGATATATTGATAAGAGTTCTGAAATTTTTCAAAGTTGTTTTCTTTTACAGTATTGTGCTAAATGCTTTATTTTTAATGGTTTCTGCTCATTTTACCATTCATCAATTCATATAAGTCTTCCTAATCTGTTTCTGAATTTTTCATTTTCATAATTTCCTATAGAGTAATAACATTTCATTAATTTTAACCACAATTTGTTAAAAAATTCTCCAATTGATGGACAACCACTTTGTTTCTGGTTCTTTATTACCACAATATATGTTATTAAAAGTATTTTTGTATAGATGAGTCCTTTTCCTCTGTGTTTGACATCTTTGAGGGTACTATTGGCAATGGTGCTATTGGGTTATATAGCACTTTCAAGAGACAGAAACACTGTGGAAAAGAATGATCGATCTTCTATAAATGTAAAGGACGTAATATGAATGTAGAATATAAGCTCTTTGACAGCAAGAATTATTTCATTTGCCTTTGTATTCCCAGCACTTAGCACAGTGCTCTCCCTCCGTCCTTCCTTCCTTCTTTCCTTCTTTTCTTCCTTCCTTCCATCCCTCCTCCCCCCTCTCTCCTTCCCTCCCACTCTCTCTCCCTTCTTTCCTGCTTTCCTTTCTTTGTTGAAACTGCTTTAAGGTTGAACCTACTGTCCTCCTGGAATGAGGGAATAAGGAAGGGGTGTGGGATCATGACCCCAGTTCAGGAAATGAAGTAAATATCTCTTAGCAAAAGCTCATTTTTTGTTAATTAGGTAAATTAAGCTATGTCACTGGTCACTGGCCTTTGGTATAGGGGAGCATATATATTAGAATTGACACTTCAGCCTATAAGAATTAGAAGAATTAACCCAGTTTCTCAGAGGCATCCTATGGAGAGCCCTGAATGGGAAGATGTAACCATCCTTACTCTGTGGGCTGTAAGTCAGTGAGAATAGAATAAAGATTCTATTTTGTTTACAGGGTATAGTGGGATTCTATGAATTTCTTCTTGGTAATTCCAACAAAGAAAGGGTTAAGTGCATTAGTAATGAGTGAAGATGTCTCTTAGTATGTACAGGAAAAGAAAAAGGCGGCATCTCATTTTCAATACAAAGGCCTAGGCAAGATAAAGAAATGGATCCTTTGAGCTAGTCTCTTGTGATTTCCCGGATGACATTCTGAAATTCTTATCTGAAAGTGAAATTTGGCTCTGTGTCAATTACCCAAACCCAGCCAAACCATTCTAATTTTCTGGCAGTAGCTTCTCTGTTGTGACTGCAGATATTCTGTAAGAAGTCTGCTTCAGGGGAACAATTCAGATCCAAGGCTTCTAGGGTCCTAGAAATTCACCCCTTTGGTTTTCCACTTATGCCAAGCCTAGGCCTCATCCAAGAGTTTCTATTGAAAAATGCTAGAAATGCATAAAGCAATTCTCATTGGTTTCCCTGGGAACAAACCCTATTTTCTCTTCTTCCTGAAGATATAGCCTGCATCTATAGTCTTTACCTCCTGATGTGTTAGTCGTTTGTCCTATGAACGAACTTTCCTTTCCTCTTTCTGCCTGAGAAACATAGTCCGATAGCTCAGGAGAAAATGTTTCATGATGACGAGCTATCTGTAATAACCCAAGTATAGTATAGTATACAACTGGAAAAATGTTATTTTCCTTCTCCACCATTTGGGCTTGCCTGACGTAGCCCTGAATGGGTTTCTGGGTTTTCCCTTCCCAGTGACGGGAAGTGGGGGGTACTTGTCTTATTGCACCCCCCCCCCCCACAAAGAAGAAATTTCTTTGGTTCTGTTCCTCCTTGGTGCATTTGATTGCCTAAGAAATACAATCTGGTAGCTCAGATTAAAATGTTTCAGGAAGTTGCAATAGGGTTTTCTTTTCCCAGAGATATGGAATCACAGAAATTCTAAATTCTAAAGTGATGAAGTGAACTTCATCAGAATTGAAAGTAACTTAGAACAGAGGTATCAAACTTGGGTTACAAAGCTCCAGAGTGCAGCCTATATCAGATTAAAATGCAATCGGGAAATGTTTAACAAAATAAAAATGCAATAGAACATAGATAATAATATGTGGTTTTCTAAGTCAATATACAGCCCATAGGTATCTATTTCTTTTCAAAATACATGTTTTATTTTGTTAAATATTTCCCAATTGCTTTTTAAAACTTTCTCAGCATTTGTTTTTTAAAATGTTGAGTTCCAAATTCTCTCCCTACTTCCCACTCCTCCCCTACCCCTTGAGAAGGCAGGTGATATGATAACAATTATACATGTGAAGTACTGCAAAACATATTTCTGTATTAGCCATGTTGCAAAAGAAAACACAAAGACACACACAGGCACACAAACAAGAAAGATAAGGTTAAATAATAAGTAATATCTAAGTAATAATAGTAAAATAAAAATAAAGTTTAAAAGTTTGCTTCAATCTACACTCAGAGCTTATAATTTCTCTCTCTGGAGGTATGTAACATTTATCATCATGGGTCCTTTGAAATTTTTTTGATCATTGCCTTGATCAGATTGTCTGAGGCAGTGGTTCTCAACCTCTGGGTTGTGACCTCTTTGAGGATTGAATGACCCTTTCACAGGGGTCACAGGGGTCGCCTAAGACCATTGGAAAACACATATTCCCGAGTATTAAAGTGTCATGGCATTAGGAAGGTTGAGTACCACTGGTTTATGGCTTTCAGTTGATCATCCTTATAATGTTGCTGTTAGTGCGTACAGTGTGCTCCTGGATCTGTTCATTTCACTTTGTCTCAGTTCATATAAAACTTCCCATATTTTTCTGAAACCAGAGGATCTTTTTCTATTTGAGTTTGACACCACTGCCTTGGTGTATAGAATGTTAGAGCAGGAAATGTCAGAGTTGGAAGGAATCTTAGAATATAGACTATTAGACATGAAAAAGACTCTCAAAGTCATCTGGTTGAACCTCCTAATTTTAAAGGTGAGGAAACTTGGGCAATTAATCTGTCCTTTCTATTGTCAAGAGTAGGAATGTTAATACAGAAAGTAGGTGAAAGAACTGGCCAAGGTCTACTAGCTAATGACCTTTCTACAGTATCAGTTTTAGCTCTAACATGCTAAATTCTAGACAAGAAAACAGCAAGAACTTTCTGCCAGATCTTAACATGTGGATATGCCTGGCTCCCTTTACCCTTTCACTTGCTATTCTTGCTATACAGAATATCAAGTAACTGGAGTAACTTAGAATAATGGTACCAACCATTGGTGGAAGCAGTCTACCATCTACTGGCTATACAATATATTACACCTATTAGAGAATTAGTAGATGGTTAACAGCTGAAAGGCATCTTAGAAGTCATCCAGTCCCGTCTCTTTATTTTATAGATAGAGAAAATGAATCACGGAGAAATGAAGTGAATTGTTTAAGTTCACAGAACTAAATAACCTAACATTTGTAATAAAATAAAATGATGTAAAATAAAAGTCAGAGGAGTAAGCCTCCTACCAGCCTTACTCAATGTGAATTAGGAAGGAAGTTGCCTATCTGGTTATAATTTGAAGTTGCTCACAAATAATCCCACGTTGATCTGCTGGGATACCTTACAGTGGAGATACCAATGGATGCCATTGGAGATAACTTTGTCTAGTTCTTTTATATTTGTTTAATTTTTAATTTATGAAATAGAACAAGTATTCCCATAACATAGTATAATAAAAAAAAGTGATTGATTCCACACGAAATGGCAAATCTATTATGTACAACTTGCCAGTTCTTTAAAATATATAATAAAGTCATGGAAATCTCTTTCTCTCTCTCTCTCTCTCTCTCTCTCTCTCTCTCTCTCTCTCTCTCTCTCTCTCTCTCTCTCTGCCACTGAGGCAGTTGGATATAAAGGAAAGATGAGTGAACAGTTCCCAGTTCAAGCTCTGGCTTCATATTTTCTAGACTTAGAATTGGAAGGGGCCTCAAAGGTCATCTACACTCAGAGCTTATAATTTCTCTCTCTGGAGGTATGTAACATTTATCATCATGGGTCCTTTGGAATTGTCTTTGATCATTGCCTTGATCAGATTGTCTGAGGCAGTGGTTCTCAACCTCTGGGTTGTGACCTCTTTGGGGATTGAATAACCCTTTCACAGGGGTCACAGGGGTTGCCTTGGAAAACACATATTTCTGAGTATTAAAATGTCGTGGCATTAGGAAGGTTGAGTACCACTGGTTTATGGCTTTCAGTTGATCATCCTTACAATGTTGCTGTTAGTGCGTACAGTGTGCTCCTTTATTTTACAGAGCCCCTTTATTTTACAAAAGGAGAATGCTAGGACCACAGTGAGGAAATGCATTTCCCAAGGATAGACAAGTGAGTAGGAACAGAGCTAAGACTCAAACCCAAATGCTCTGACTCCATATAATCCTAGAGAATTCTGCAGTCTCAAATCTGTTGGTCTTTTTGCCACAGCCCCTGACTCTCCAATTATTATTAGCTTATTAACAATGTAAACAAAATTAACAGTGTAAAAAGTCAACACAATGTTCCAGAACCTCAGTTTCCTCATATATAACAAAATAGGTACAACAGTACTTGCACAACCTACTTCATAGATTTGTTGTGAATATCAAATTAGAACAATATGTATAAAATTCTTTATGAGCTATAATACACTGTTTAAATATGAG
Source organism: Pseudochirops corinnae (assembly GCA_028646515.1). Classification (NCBI taxonomy): domain Eukaryota; kingdom Metazoa; phylum Chordata; class Mammalia; order Diprotodontia; family Pseudocheiridae; genus Pseudochirops; species Pseudochirops corinnae. The sequence continues at coordinate 252,135,899 of CM053585.1, read as the reverse complement.
CTATTTAGCATTAATTAGCAAATTAGCATCAATTTAATTAACAATTAAAATCACAAATGATAGAAATGCCAATGTATCTCACCTGGGAAGGGTGATATTCAATGGCCTAAGCCTTTACAAGCTAATTTGTTAGGAGAAATTGAGTTTATTAGATGTTGAAAGTGAAGTGTTGTGGTTGTGACAGTTTTAGATTTGGAGTCCAGAGCCCCGGACTGGAGCTCCAGATCTGCTTCTGGCTATGTGGCCTTGGGACAGCAGATTTTCCTCTCTGAGATTCAGTTTCCTCATCTACAAAGTGAAAACAATAGTTCTTGCATTACTCATTTGACAGGCTACTGGGAGGGAAAATTCGTCTGAAAAGGAGAAATTTTTCATTGTTAACTTGCCCTTGACTTCCTGTCACTATTTGTTAACTCTCTAGGCAATCATGTGATACTGGAAAGAGCCATTGCTCTTTTCAAAGTGTAGAGAAAAGAAGTTTGTTCTACACATCTTTACTCGGACAAACATTTTGAAGCCATTAGGAAACTACTTGTGTCACCTTGGGTAGCTCATTTAACCTCTTGGAGCCTAAATTACCACGTGTATTAAGCAAAGGGGTGTGGGGTGGGGCTAAATGATCTTAAAGGTCCCTAAAAACTTGTAAAGCTATGACACTTACGTTTTTAGCTGGAAGGAACCTTAAATCCCCCCATTTTACAACTGAGAAAAATAATCTCAAGGGATGTTAAGTAACTTGCCCAAGATGACACAGAGAGTGAATATCAGAGGGAATATTTGAACCCAGGTTCTTGGAATCAAGGACACCTATTCTTTTCAACATACCCCACTGCCAGCTAATGTTGTTGTGTTTTCTTTTTCATAAATAATTCACTAAGGAAATGGTGAAATTGATGTTTTTCCATCTGAATGAGTTCTTATACAGTGAGATCTCACCGGTTCTCATTCCCTGGACCACTTTTCTGATACCATTACTAAAAGTTTTCTCAGGAATAGGGAAGAAAATGTGGAGAAGGAGCCCTCTGCTGGCTGCTTGTATTTTTTTTCACACAAATTTTAGGAATATGTAAACTGGCTGCAAATATTCCACTAATCCTGGGTTCTTAGAACCTCTGAAATATCAAGACCTAATGAATCTCAGACTTTACTTTGTTTTTGTTCTGAGTTTAAATGAACACAGAAAACAGAATTTTTATATACATGGCAGAACACAAAAGGAAGATTCATTCTCTTTGAAATCATGTATTTTCATTTCATACAACTTGCCATTTTTAAAAAGCATTTAATAAATTCCACGTTATTTTCTAAATTGTTTTGTTTGTCTGTTATTTTCTCTTGAATTTTCTTCTGTGTTTTTAAAAAATACTTTTTGATTGGCATTACTTTTGCTAACTCTACTTCTTTCCCCCTTCCCCTATTAAAAATCAAGATAAAGAAAGAAAAGAAACAATAATAAATAATCATAGTTAAGCAAAATGCATCCACGAAGTGGCCATGCCCCAAAATGTGTCTGTTTCTGCCAATCATGGTCCTTGCTTTTATGTATGGGCATGGCTAACATGCCTTCTCACAGATCCTCTGGAGACAGGGTTAGTCATTACGTGGATCAGAGCTCTTAAGTCTTTCAAAGTTGTTTTTCTTTACAGTGTTGTTCTTATACAAATTGTTTTTTTTTCTGACTGGTTCTGCTCACTTCACTCGGTGTCAGCTCATATTACTCAATATTTTCTGAAATTGTTCCTTTTGTCATTTTCTTATGGCACAAGAATATTTCATTATGTTTTCTTACCACTGTTTTGGTCAGCCATTCCCTAATTGTCTGAGGTAATTTAAGGCGCCCTCTAAGATGTTAATTATTTTCTCCCCACTCCTTCTCCTCACTACTTCAAGGTCAGGAAGTATTTTTTTTTTTCTTGAAACTATTCCCTCACTGGTATTATCAATCATCTTTACTGCCCTCCTGATTGTTACCCATATCTCTCTATTTGTTTCTCAGTTGAGTTCCATGCATTTCAACACCAAACTTTGCACGTGTGTGTGTGGTTGTATGTGTGTTCCACCCTCCTTCCCCTATTTCAGCTAAGAGAGAAGTTCATCTAATACCCATTCCTTCATATTTGTAAACTCTTCTTATCATCATCCAAGTTATGAGACAGAAAGTTCCACTCCCTTCTTCCTTCTTTTTACTCTGGTTTATGTACCTTTTACTCTCCCTTCTCTTTCCCTTTGTCAAATATTCAGAACAATACGTATCTACCTCCGGGACCTCTGTTTTTTTTTTTTCCTATTTATAATTCCTCAGTATTCTTGCAAGACATTAAGGTTTTGAAGTTATGCATGCCTTTTCTCCCTCTAATCAGAATACTAGTGCTATATCATCATACAACTCCTATCAATTAGTCAATCACTAAATCAGTCCTTAATGACTTGCTATGTGCCAAGCACAGTACTAGGTATCGGGAAGAAAAATATAAACATAAGACAGTTCTTCCTTGCTTTCAAGGGGCACCTAGATTTCCTAAGATCATGTTGACAGCTCAGCAAATACAGGATATATGCAAAATAAACATACAGTGATTTGGAGTGTGTGTGTGTGTGTGTGTGTGTGTGTGTGTGTGTGTGTGTGTGTAAAGTTCTCTTGAAAAACATTAAAATCAAGTCAACAAACATTTATTAAGCATTTACTTTATGCCAGGCACTGGGCTAAGTACAAGGGTTCTAAAGAAACACAGTGACACGACTCCTGCCCCATTTTAACGGGGCAGACAATATGCAAACATTTCTTTATGTATAACATATATACAGTGTAAATTGGAGGTGATCTCCGAGGGAAACCAGTACCATTGAGGAGCGTCCAGGAAAGGCTTCTTGAAGAATATGAGATTTTAGATGAGACTTGAAGGAAGCCAGGAGGTAGAGACAGATTGCAGAATACATGTGTGTATGGTGGGGAATTATAGAGGCTGGAAAGGTGGTGTTGGGGAACAGATTATGAAAGGCTTTAAATGCCAAACAGAAGATTTTATGTTTGGTCTTGGAGGCAATAGGGAGACTCTGGCATTGATTATGTTCATGGGGGTCTATGTATGACAGCTGAGTGGGGAGAGGCTTGTGAGAGGGAGACCAAGCAATAGTAAGCTATTTGAATAGTGTGGCTGAGCAGCAGCAGTGTTGGAGGACAGAAGGGAGTGTTTGTGAGAGATATTACTAAGGTAAAATTGATAGGCCTTGGCCAAAGATTGGCTATGGTGGTTATAGGAGTGAAGAGGCAAAGATGACACCTAGTTGGTGAGCTTGAGTGACTGGGAGGTTGGTGCCTGTCTGTCTGTCTCCCTCTCCCTCCCTCCCTTCCTCCCTCTCTCCTTCCTCTTTCCTCTCTTCTTTCTCCTCTCTCCTCCCCTTCCTTTTCTCTTTCCTCTCTCCTCTCTTTTTCTCTCTAATCAAGGTTCAGTGACTTGCCCAGGGTCACACAGCTAGTAAGTATGTGAGGCCACATTTGAATTCAGGTCCTCCTGACTCCAGGGCCATTGATGTACTACACCACCTAGGTGCCTCCCTTGCTCCCTCCCCCCTCCTTTATTTTTGGGGGTAATTAAGTTACTTGAGGTTGGTTTAATCAAGGAAACAAACTCAAATATATTTTTGCAGTTTTTACGAGACAGGACATAGGATGTAAGATTGCATGTAAGATGTTAACACTTGCAAATCTCTAAACAAAAAATTTTAGCTTCTTGTTGATACATTTTCAGAACAAACAAATTGTGGTTCCTGTTTACTGATTCTCTTATCTACTATAGCTCCTTAGAACAAACAGTTTTAAATCGCATCTGGCAGTTTTTTCCTCTCTAGCATGTACACACAGAGATTCGCTAAATTTTGACTAAGATTGAAGCCTAAAGTTTTACTATGAGATCAATTTCATTTTTGCTTTTTTAAAATTTTTGATCAAGCCAACTTCATCAATTTTATTTTCCTCTTCAAGGAGAACTTGGGAATCTTCCTTCTATTTATCCCCACTTTCTTACATGTCTAGTTTTATTTTTAGTCAGAATATGAATGAATTAAAAAAAAACAAACCATTTATTAGGTACCAGCTATGTACTGAACACTGTGCTAAGTGCTGGGGATACAAATAGGAAATCCTACTTTTAAGGCTTTCACTTTCTATGGCAAAACAACACGCAAAGAAGAGTTCGGTTATGGGGTGGATGGGAGGGTCTCTTGGTTCTAAGGGTTCAGCTGAAGGGTGACTGACAGGATTAAGAGTTTCTTAGGTGCCTATGCCTGGGGGTCTGGAAGTATAGTGGCCTGGCAGACAGGCCAGGCAAGACCTGCTGATTCTTCATCTTAGCAGGAGAATTGTAATTAAATACATCCCTGTTCATCCCAAGAAGTGGGAACAACCATTTCCATCTTTCAAGGAGCAATGGGGCTGGGAGTACTTTGAGCCAGAACCACTAGGAAAGGTGGTATGGCCTGAAGGTCAGAGTAGAGCAGTAACTCAGGCTTCTCTCCCCACAGGGGTGGGGAGGTCTCAGTGTCGATCCAGGAGCAGGAAAGGAGAAAGTAGCCTCGTCAAGAAAGGCTTCTCACAGAGTTTGCTCCGTGTGGGTCCTCAGATAGACTGGGTGTTTAGGGAAGGAATATTTTGGAGGGAAAACTATCAAATAGCACTTCTTGTAAAGGGAAATTTGGTTTAAAAAAATGGTTTTTCCCTGACAATTTGTAAATTAAATTTTAAATCAACTACAGAAAACAGGTTGAAATAGCTATTAGAGTTACTTAAATGTTTCTCTATAGTTAAGATGTCAGTCTCACCAACTCCAAAAGATTCATCATGATGGAAAATACTATCCAGATTCAGAAAAAGAATTATGGAGTCTGAATACAGACCTAAGCATACTATTTGCTCTCTCTCTCTCTCTCTCTCTCTCTCTCTCTCTCTCTCTCTCTTTCTCTCTCTCCCTCTTTCTCTCCCTCTCTCTCTCTGTCTCTCTCTCTGTCTCTGTCTCTGTCTTTTTTTCTCTCTGTTTCTGTCTTTCTCATTCTGTTTCTTTGCTGTTTTCAGAACAGATAGAATGTTGGAAGTTTTGAACTACCTGTTTAAAAAAAAATAACAACATGGTACAAGTGGAAAACACACTAGGACAGGGCAGAATTTTGAGACTTGCAAAGGGTATTGGAGATCATATCTAGATACAAGACCATAGAATTAGAACTAGAAAGGATTTTAAAGATCCAGAAGATCAAACTGGACTGAGACCTCTTCCACCTCTGTTATCTATGGTTGTCAATAATATGATCTCATCTAAACCTTTTGTTTTACAAAATTGAAAACTGAGGCTCTGGGAGAGAAAGTGAATTGCCTGAGGTCGTATAAGGAACAAGTAGCAGATGCCAGATTGAAAACCAAGCCCTTTGCTTACAAAGTCAATGTTCTTTCCACTCTCTCCTATGGCCTCCTCCTCACTAGCCCCCTTGAAAAGAAAGGAAATGATCAAAACCAGCATTTGTTTCTATAAATTGAGTTCCTTGTCCTACTCTGTAAACTGATGGAAGTGGGCCTTTAAGGGTTCCATTCAGTCATAAAATTCTCTTACTTTAAGATACCTGATTTCTGTGTTTTTGCCCTTGGGGATTCTTTGGTCTTTCCCCTAACATTCTGGAGTATATTTTCCCCTCTGTGGCACCAGAGTGGGTGTGAATTCCTGTGTGGGCTCCAGAGAACCTCAGTAACCTAGGGTCAAGCTGAAGTTCATAGTGGTGGAAAACCCAGCCAGGAGATTCCGAGCTCACTGTCTATGGTGGGGTCAGAAGTCATGCGGCTCCCTGCCAAAGCCTTGATTTATTTTGGTTTATGCAGCAAGGAGATTGTTGCTATGACTGAAATGCAAGCAATATTTCCTGCAGTCTGGAACAGCAAACTGTGTCCCTACAATGACAGAAATTATTACAGCCAGATAAACTAGGCAGTATCTAACCAAGCCAAAGCAATGAATTCTTCTGATCTGGGCTTCTGTTCCTTCACATTCCATTTGGATGAAACTCAGGACATGTTTTGGGGGCCAATCAGCTAAAGGTATTTCATTTAAAAATGCAATTTACTGGTGATTCTCAAGAGAATTTACTTGGGGATTGCTTTTTTTTTTCCTTTGAAAGTGAAATACAATTCAGTGATTGTGCCTGTTGTTGTGTGTTTATGAGAGTGATAAGGTACTAGTACTTTACTGGTGACCTTTCCTAAATCCTGGAAGAGTCTGTCTTACATCACTCATGTGAGACACATGGCTCTTTGACCTTGTTGTAGCCCCAGCAAAACCGCAAGACAGGATGAAGATCTTTAAATAAGATTTTGTGGTTAGAGGGAATCTTATGTTAAACCCCTTCATTTGATAGAATAGGAAACTGAGGCTAGGCAGGAAATGGTTTGTTGTGTCACCCAGAAAGCAACTGGAAGAGCCAGCATTTATAGGCAAGATAAAGGCTCGGAAAGCTCAGCGTTGTAAAAGCTTCACTGATTATCTACTTTCTCCCTACAATTTTACAGGGAGGAAAACTGAGGCTCAGAGAAGTTAAGTGGAGCTTTATGAACATTAAAGTGCTATAATTTATGAATGTGTTATTGTTTTGATTTCCAGAGACTATGCAGCTAGCAAGTAGCAGAGCTGGTATTAGAACCCAGGGCCCTAGACCCCAGATCTACTGCTCTTGCCACTATATTAATCTTAACTCTAATTTTCTGAAATTTCTGTCTTGATGTTTGGTGAAAGAATTCATCTTGAGTTGTAAGACCTAAGCCAATCTTTGGTCTGGGATTGGAGCATTTTGATTGTAGTGATCTATAGTGAAAAAATGACCTTAACTGGAAGGGGAGAGATCTGAATTCCAAGTAACTCCCTTCTGTGACCTTGGACATGGCACTTTATCTCTCTGAAACTGTTCGTTTCTCTCTAAAATTGAGTGGGAAGGAGAGAGAGAGGGGGAGGGAGAGGGAGTGGGAGGGAGGGAGAGAGGGGGTGGAGAGAGAGAGAGAAACAGAGACACAGACAGAGACAGAGACAGAAAGACAGAGACAAACACAGATAGAGACAGAGGCAGAGAGACAGAGAAACAGACGGAGACAAAGAAGAGATAGAGAGGAGAGACAGAGACAGAGACACAGAGACAGAGAGAGAGAAACAGAGAGACAGAGACAGAGACAGAGAAGAGAGAGGGAGGAAAAGAGAGAGAGGGAAACAGACAGATGGAGAAAAAGACAGAGAGAAGCAGAGACAGAGACGAAGAAGAAATAGACACAGAGAGAGATAGAGAAAGAGACAGAGGAGAGACAGAAACACAGAGAGACAGAGATAGAAAGACAGACAGAGACAGAGGGGAGAGACAGAGAGACAGAGAGAATAAATGATTTCTAAGGTCTCCTCCAGCTCTAATATTCTAGGATTCTTCCCTCAGTTGTCCAGGGACAGCTGGCTACAATGTGATGTATGAATGAGGTGACAAGTCTAATGATGGTTGGGACAAATGGGACTCAGTTGAAAGCTGAGTGATCTGGGTAAAAACTGTTATGGAAATTTGTTCATTGGAGCATAAATTTAGAGTTGGAAAGGGCCTTAGCCTAGCCCTGTGAACTACTGATGAACCTGAGGCTAAAAGAACTGAAGGGAGACTTAGCCCTTGGTATAAAACTCAGGACCAGGGAAAGGTTCAGGAGGAAAGATTTCTTGTATTGAGCTGAGGAGATTCAGAGCAACTATGAGGGACTCTGGTGGGGCTCAGATAATTTTGAGCTTTTGCTCAAATGTAGGTCACTAGGAACTTTCTCTTTTCTCTTATTTCTTCCAACTTCACACCCCTTTCCTTTCCCTTAAACTCATCTGTTTACTGCCCTCCATTTCTTATCTTCCTGTTTTGTTAACCTCCTTAAAAATTACAGTTTATGATAAAAAACTATTCTTTTCACTTTCTACTTGCACCTAGCCAACCAATGTGATACTAACTAGTTTTGTGATGGTGATTAAGTCACTTCCTCTCTCTTAGTCTCAGTTTCCTCATTTATAAAAACAGAAGGTTGGACTAGATGATCTTCAACGTCATTCCCAAAACTTTGATTGATTCCTTTTCCTTCCTTTAGGAAGTTCTTGGAATCACCTCCGAAAGAGAGAAAGAGAGAGACAGGAGAGACAGAGACAGAGAGAGAGAGAGAGAGAAAGAGAGAGAGAGAGAGAGAGAGAGAGAGAGAGAGAGAGAAATGTGTTGGTATTGTTACTCCCAGATTATAAACTCTTAGAGGGCAGGCACCATGGTGATGTAATTATTTTGGTAGCTGCTATATGAGAAAAAAATATGAAGTAATGTCTGACATTGCTAAAGCTGTCCTACATTTTTTAGATAAGTGAAGTTTAAGAGCCAAAACTTGGTTTATTTTAGTCATTTTGGAGAAAAATCTTTCCAAAATATGTTATATACTTCCTTCCTTTGCCTTCTTGACCAGATGATGAACATAAATGAACTTTTTCTCAGTGACTCAGGTGTAATGTGCATCTAAATTTGTGTTTGGAATTTTCTATCACTTCCCAAGTCAATTTTTACTTGATATATTTATTTTGCTCATAGTTTGCTTACTTTTTGAAGACCCTCCCTCTCCCTTACTCTTTTATGATTTCTAATTTGCTATTGATAGATAAAACAGATATTCAAGATTATTTGAATTTATACTATGAGGCTTTGAGAGAGTGAGACCTTTGGGCTTTTTCCTTAGAGGCTGTTGGGTGGTCTGGTGGATAAAGCACTATACAGGAAGACCTGAGTTCAAATCAAGTCTTAGATACTTATTAGCTGGATGACCTTGGACAAGTCATTTAATTTTTTTAGTCTTAGTTTCCTTACTTTTAACATGGAGATAAAAGCACCTGCCTTTTGGGATTGTTGTGAGGATTAAATGAGATCACATTTGTAAAGTAATAACATACTGCCTGGCATGTAGTAGGAACTATATAACTGTATATATAAATATATATGTACATATAATAATTATTATTATATAAAGTGATGGTTTTAGTATAAGGACTTTGTTAGACTCATTATTCTAGGTGTTTAGAACTCCATGTCTACGTATCTCTTGAGAGCCTGCCTTCTATCACAGTAACTTGTGCATATACCTCATTCCTCATACTACACTGTATATCCCTACAGGGCAGAGATCATGCCTTCATTAATCCTCACATTTCTCCTGCTCCATGACATGGAGCATGATAAATTTTGAATAAATGTCTGTGGAGTTGTTAATTAGTTGTTAAGTCCCTTCATGGATATCTAATTTTATTCTCAAAACAACCCTGCCAGGTTTAGAAGGGCAGATACTATTATACCCATTTTTCAGGTTAGGAAAATGAAATTGCAGACCGAGGACCAAAACCATTGTCTTTTGACTCCTCTGTCCAGACTTTCTTCCATTCACATGGCGTCTCACGATGATGTTAATGTTTATGACCTTGTCGTAGCTCTTTATCTTCATTCGTGTTCTTTTCCCCTCGTTATTTCTCAGGAAGCAGACACAAAAAAGTTCACTTTGGAGAAAGAGAAACATAGAAGGAGAGAGAGAAACTCTCCTTTAAGAAAAATGATCTTTTTGTTTTCTTTGTTTTAAGAACAGAGTTCACGGGAATTGGGTAGACACTCTTTGCTCTCAGATGGAAAAAAAAATAAACCCTAAGATGAACCTTCCCTGTTCTGTATTCCTTGCTTTTGTTGGTGATTTTTCACTTTTTGACAGGAAAGACAGCCAATTAAACTGAAAAAGTGACCCATTAAATGTATATTTCAGCTGCTTCAGACCAGGAGCTAGCAGCTCACTTCTTTCTTCAAAGCTCCTGTCAACCTTGGCTATTAATGCCTCGCCACAGGAATGACTCACATTACAAATGAGACTCCAGTGGCTTAGGGACTCATCATAGGATGTCAGAAGTGGACAAATCCTTAGAGGTCACTGAGTCCAACCTCCTCATTTTACAGACAATGAAACTTGATTGTTCTTTCTGAGTCTCGGTCCTGTTATAATTAGGTCTCCAAAGCAAGACACATTCTTCCATCTCCTCAAAGATGCTGGATTTGGTAGCACACAAATTCAAAGGAGGAAGAAAGCTCAACAAGTCTATTTAAAAGTAATTGTGCTTTTATTAAAAAAAAATACAATCAGACACTGTCCTGCTGTGTTTTGGAAAGCATGGATCTCTTTAAAAACACTTAGTTTATTATTATTATCATCATCATCTCATTATCATTATTATTATTATAATATTAATCATATTAATTGCATCCTTACAGTTGAAATGGTATTGCTTTTCTGGTCTCTGTTGTCTGAAATGTAAAAAAAAAGCCTTCCAATGACACTCATTTAATTATAGCTAATAATAATAATGATAATTAATTGTACAGTTTTGTGTAAAATATGGCTGGTTCTAAAACAAACTACCAATGTACAACCTGCTCCCTGTGCTTCCCCAGAGCCACCCAAGAGAAAGATCCCATGAAACTGTCACTGGAAGAGTTTTGCAAAAACAAATAAACAAACAAACAAAAAACCCCGAAGAAAACTGAAAAGAAAACCCCTTTGAGATCATTGTCTTTGGTGTGAGGACATTACCGAAGAAGAGCGTGTGAGATCGGACACTTTTGCTCATGCTGTCATCAACACAGTGGCCCCGGCACAATGTTTGGGACCTGTAGTTTTGATGCTTTGGTAAGATCCTTTGTTTCTCTGGGCCTCCCTCCCCTCCCCTTTAATGTTTTTCCCTCTGGTGTCCATGAAGTATTTATGCCCTTTTTCTTCTGCCTTCTAGGTTCCGGAAGTTGCTGGGTCTTAGCTTCATTTCAGCAAACTGGATTGAGTGCTCGTGGCCTTTCCAGTGGAACCAGTTAACACCCTGGGGAAGAGAAAATGATCCAAGTCGGTTTCCAGTGGGCAGACAACCACCCCATTACCATAGATCCATAGAGAAAATCAAATCCATCAAATCCAAATTCCACTTTATAGATGTGGCAATTATGGCCCAGAAAGGGGATGTACTTGTTCCAAGGTAATACAGGTAGTAAATCATGGAGTTGGAATCTGAGCCCTGGGCTTCTGAATCTAAGCCCACTGCTCTTTTCCTAACACCAGTTGTTCATTGATTGAGCACAGCAAGGTAGATCATACCAAGCATTTCCTTGTACAAAACAGGTATGTGAGGGGAAAGTAAAGCTAAAATAGTAATATTCACATTATACACAGACCAGGAAACTCATCTCCTGCCAAGACAACTCGATGTGGGCCATTCAGGATGGTTATTCCAATACAACAAATTGAGCTGTGTAAATTGAAAAGTTCTGCCCCATCTACTACCTTAAAGCATTGCCTACTTAGTGGGCAATAACAAGAAGTTGTTGAGAGAACTCTGGGCCTCTAGGTCTTCCAAAAAAAAAAAAAAAATATATATGTATATATATATATATATATATATATATATAGTACAAAGACTAGGAGATAGGAACATATAGGTAACATAGCTAATTAGTAATATGGCTGAAGTAATATAGCTACTTGGTGACCAGGCAGGGTAGCATCCAAAGATAGCACCCAGCTCTCCTAACTCCAGAGGTCTTTTCATTACACTGTTTTGCAGAGACCAAGCTTCAAAGTCATGGCTTTGCCAGTAACTAGCTGTGTGATCTTAGATAAATCACTTGATCTCCTCAGGCCTTAGTTTTCTCATCTCTAAAATGAGTAAGATGGTTGACAAGATTATTTTCTTTTTTGTTTTTTTCTTTTTTTGCTTTGTTGGAGGGGAGAAGGCAGGGCAGTTGGGGTTAAGTGACTTGCCCAAGGTCACACAGCTAATAATTGTTAAGTTCTGAGGCCAGATTTGAACTCAATCCTCCTGATTCTGGGGCCAATGTTCTATTCACTGCACCACCTAGCCAGCCCTGACAGGTTTATTTTCAGTATCCCTTTTAGGTCTCGCATTCCATGCTCTAAGGTTTCTTCCAAGTCTAATGTTATATATTCTAAAGTCTGTTATAGCTCTAGAATATCTCTCAACTTTTTTATTTTCAAGCTCATACCCTCCATACTCTAATATTCCCTGTTCTCTCAAAGTTAGTTTTGTGTTCCAAGGTCATTTTGGACATAATATCATGTAGCAGTTTAGGAAATATTGAGCTATTCTGTTACTGCACTGATTACAGAAGACAGGATAAAGCTATGCCATTCTCTTGGATGTGGTATGATAATACCTAATCTCAGTGAGCTGAAGCAGAATGAGCACTAGCCAGGCACTTAGATGACTTAGAGTCTAGAATCCTGGCCATGCCAACATTGAAGTGTGTGTCTGTGGACAAGTCACTTTCCTTTTCTCAGCCTCAGTTTTACCGTAAAATGAAGGGGTTTGGATAGCTGATTGTATAAGTTCTTTTCTGGTTTTTTAATCTCATCAAAGGATTGTGATCTGGTAAGCAAAACCACCAAAGCCCTGATATCCTTAACTCCCCCTTTTTTATAAGCTTCCTCAAACAAGACACTGACTCTGAGATTTTCACTGACTGGCCCCCATTCCTGGTATGCTCTCCCTCCTCATCTCTGCCTTCTGATTGCCCCAGTGAAAATCTCACCTTCTGCATGAAACCTTTTCCAATCCCCCTACATTATCATGCTTTCCCCCTTTGGATTATCTCCAATTTATCCTGTATCTTGCTTGTCATGTTGTTTCTCGCATTGAGCTCCTTAAGAGAAGAAGATGATTTTTTTCTTTCTTTGTATTCCCAGCACTTAGTTCAATATCTAGTACCTAGTAGGTACTACATAAATGCTTATTGTTTCTAAATATTTTTAGTTCCATATTTACATTTAAGAAAACTAAACCCAAGAAAAGTAAAGGAACTCCCAGAGCCATAAAGCTAGTAAGTGGTAATGCCTGAAATCACACCCTGGTCTTATGATTTCAAGTTCCATGTTCTTTTTACTCCAATTCAGCACTTATTTAGCCAGCATTTCCTAATGTAGATCACTGTGTCAGGCACATAATATCATTATATGGCCTCCCAGGAAAACTTACCTGACTGTGATTGTTGTCACCATACCGGCCCATAAGGTTGACTCGGTGACAATTCTTGTACCAGAAAGCTCCCTTGTAGGACAGAGCACAATTTGTGATGGCTGAATCTGTGTCCTTGTCATATGTAGAGAAGGACCTTCCATTGTGGTAGGCCATGGAATCACCTATTTGGGGCAAAAAAAAAAATAGGAGGAAATGAAAAGCCTGAGAATGCATTTCTAATTTTGATGGTGAATGACAAACCTAGGGATGACTAGTTAGAGAAGCAGGCAGCTATTTGACATTTAAGATTGTTATCATGGGAGGGGGGTAACTTTGAACTTGGAGACTATATTATTGTAGTTATTTCAATGCTTCTTTAATTGAGAATATTCCAAGCAGTGAAAGAGAAGATAGTTTTTCTTTGAAGATATTTTTTCCTTAGGTAATCAGCTTCTTTATTCCCAATATTTAAACTATTCAGATATTGATCAAGCCACTCTATGGAAGATATTCCAGGTTCCAATAATTTAGAGGGTCTGTGACTTCATTGATGTCGATATTCTGTCCTATGATGTAGCCCATAGCTCATCCATGTCTCGTCATCCTGTGTCACTCCTGTCTTTGTGTTCCAATGATATATTTAGGAATGTTGATTATGCATGTATATTAGTGACATTCCTAATGTTTAGGTAAATCCTTCTAGATTTTAAGACATTGGTTAAACCATTGGATAGAATGCACAGATATGTTTCAGATACATATATATTCTTTCCACCTATTATTTATATAGTAAATCAAATGGGATAAAGTATATTAAACACTTTGTAAGCCCTAAAGTGCTATATAAGTATCAGATACTGTTATTGATAGAAATGATATTATTATTACTATTATTATTGTTTTGTTGTTATTATTATTATGACTATATAGAAGCAATGTGGCTTAGTGGCTAGTATCTTGGCTTAGAGTCAGCAAGATCTAGTTAAAAGGCCACCTTTAAGACTTACTATCTTTGTGACCTTGGATTAGAACTCATTGTGCCATCAAGTCTAAGTCATAGTTGGCTTTGGTGTAGGGAGCTCCTCATGAGCCTGAAATCAGAGCTCCTCTACATATATGCTGCATGTTGAGCACATTTAGTCATTTACTATTGTATTCTTATTGACAGCATCTCACATGTTGTGATGCTTAATCCATGTTTGTTGAAGTGAATTAATGTAATACTTCAGTTTGTGGTTTTATCATTGTGGGCCCTCTCTCCCCCAATGCAGATGATGACTGATTTTGAGGGAGCCAACATTCATTCTGAGCTGCTGTTGTTGAGAAGAATTCACCCTTCTGTGATTAATCTAAGGATGAACCTCTCAAGGAGCTAGGTTCATCCTCTGGCAATAGACAGATAGTTTGTCACTGGGCTCCTTCTCAGCGGTACCTGGCAGAACATGCAATCTCCTGTGCTATATAATCTTGGGGAACTCAAGGTCATCATCACGTTCTGATAAAGCATTGGGGGAGGATGGCAGTGGAGAGGAGAGGTTTGCAGGGAGCCATTTAGCTACACTCTCCCCTGATACATTTAATGACTACTATTTTTAAGCATCACATTCTCCAGTGAATCTTTGTTAGAAGGTCATTTCTGTGGCATCAACCTCATCTACATGTGTGTTCAATTAGCTACTTGTGGGTCTCTTTGGTTTAATTTATTATTTTCTAGTTAAATTTATTGATTTCTACAGACACTTAAGTTCTCTTCTTGGTTCCATATAAAATGCTTGCTTACTCAATGATTTCAAGATGTGAGCCATTCTCCACTGAAATGATTGAGCAAGTTGTAACAGGGATTCATAGACATTCTTAATAGCTGATGCCATGGAAAGCATGTGAATGACAGGCAGATATTGATGGAATAAGGGTCTGCTTGTGTCTGGTGTGTGCTTTAAAAAAAAGTCTATAATAGTTGTTCTGGAAAAAGCAACCTTATGAGGCTTAGCTTTATGAATGGAAACAATGCCATGCATTTTCTCATAACTGCAGAACTGAAAAGACAAAGCCAAAGTGCTGCTCTGTGGAGACGATGTTTCTGTCTGCTCTGAACATTACACCTCCTGGGTATTTCTGAGTGCTGCTTTAGCATACCTTAAGCCTGAGAATTTTTCCATTTACAAAAAGATTGTCAGGTAGGAAATCTAAGGGTACCAGATGTGATGTTAGAACCAAAAGGGCTCCTAATTTGGTCTTTAGTTTTCTATATGATCATGTAACCTCGCTGTGAATTGCAGTCCCATCATTTCTTTCTACCTAACTAGACTCACCCTTGCATTTGTTCCCCTTGGGATTTTGCATAGGTATCCCATGAATAAAAATATGGCTTTTCTTTTGAGGGTTACCATGTTCTAGTAGCAAGAGATCAGGGCATTTCATCAGTCCCTCAGATTCTTTCCAAGATGTAAAGATGATTTAACTGAATCAGCTTCAATGAGAGCATGCATTTGCCTTGAATTGTTTTTTGTAATGGTGGATGGTTTGTGTGGTACCATCTACCAGCTTCCCTTGTAATACCCATTGTGATCAGTGGCAAGCATACTCCATTGTGCTTTGATTCAGAGTTGGATCATGAAACAGAGTTAAGGCTACTTCAAACCTCAGAAAACTTCCTATGGCATTAAGTGGTATAAGATGTTTCAATCAAAACTTCCAGGGAAGGAATTTTGTCCTAAGTTCATTGGGTTAAAAAGTATGTCCTCACTTATAATTAATTCTGAGTCTTAAAGACCTGCACCAGTCTATGACATTTTAGTACATTGTACATTCTTAAATAGCAACCGTAGCCTTTCTGGTTTGAAAGGATGAGGAGATATGCCCAAGAAGCCACCTTATAAAGTTCTCTTGCTTACACATTAAAACCCACTTGGGCCCTACCTGCTGTTCCGCTGTATCCATCCACCTTCAACTTATAGCGGGACTTGGCATCTCCAACACTGAATTTATCATAGATTGCATAAGCTGTCTCACCATGATCCTGGAGGTCCACCCTCAATTCATATTGCCCCTGGTCAGTGATTTTGTGAATATTATCCAGCCCTGTTTGGATAAGAAAGCTTAAATGAATGGACAGGAAAGCAGGGACCATCTTTCTTCCTATAGCTTCCTTTACTTTGCAAAGGGACAAGAAGGTGTCTAGTACTCTGATAAACTTCAAGCATTGGTTTATGCACACAATAGGCATTCAATATATGTTTAAATGAATGAGTTTAAGGATGAATTCACTTTTAAGACAGAAGAACAAAATGCCTCTCTTTAAATGTTACCTTTAATGCTCAAGACCTTTTAAATGAATTTGTTTTTAAAGGGATATTTGGTCTTTGTGTATTCACTAGTGGTATTCCTCCTTTTAAGTAAACTTCTGTCTCCACGTGACAAATTTAAAAAAAAAAAAGGAGGTAGGAAAGAAATATTAGGGGGTTTCTTGATCATAGCTGCCTTTCTCAGACATTAATCATACAATGTTCAGGGAAGGTTTACCAAGCCAAAATTCATCTTTGAGTTTCCCAAATCCAGTAGCATAGGTCCTCCAATTCTGGTAGAAATCTTGACGTCCATTACTACGTCTCAAAAATACCTATAAAGGCAATAAAATTATCTTTGAATGTTAATGCAATTGAAAGAAATGGCTCACAATTATAGTGTCTTCATATTTATAAAGATCTTTCTTTAACAGCTCCATGAGATAGATAAATATTATCACTCCCATTTTACAGAAAAAAAAGAAATGAAGGCTCCAAAGGATTGTGATTTGCCCTTGGTCACAGCTCTTAAGGGGAAGAACTGAGAATTAAACCCATTTTTTCTGTTTCCAAATCCTGTCTTCTTTTCTTTGTCCCATGCTGTTCTCCAAAGAGCCTAGTTTTCTTATTTGTAGTTTGGGAAGGATAATAACAAGTCTACTTCACGCACAGAAATGTTGTGAGACTCAAATGAGATACGATATGTGAAAATCCTTTAGAAAGTATAAACCACAATAAAAAAAGTCAGTTAGTCAACAAATTAGCCAGACATTTATTCAGCGCCTATTACATGCCAGGGACACTGAGTCACATTATCATCATTTTCGTTGATACTGAAGTTGTAATAAAGGGCGTAATTGAAGCCATAGCAAAAAGAAGGTCTACTGCTCTTCTGATGATGACAAGTCTTCACTTACATTGGCCCCTGTTTCAGGTGTGGGCTACAAGGCACAGCCATCAGTGTTCTGTACTCTCTCCGGCCCCCTTTTCTCATATGATTGCAATGCTCTGTGTTGGCTCTCATTGACAAAGCCCCCTACCCAAAGGTGTTGTTTGTTTGTCCTGACTCACCATCATGGAGCTAAAAGCATGAAGTGACCCCTCCCCTCTTTCTTGTTTCTGATCCCTGCCCCTCACCATGGGGGCACTGAGAAATAATTTATATAAGAATTAACTAGTTGTTCTCCCTAATAGTCTAATTATAAATATTTAGGGATGTGACTTTATTGGAATTATTTGTAAATTTGTTGCTATTTTTTATCTTGTACAATTTTCAGAGGAATAGTTCCGTGTGTGTGTGTGTGTGTGTGTGTATGTGTGTGTGTGTATGTTTTAAATCTTCTGAGAAGGATAAGCAGGTTTATTAATCTTTCAACTGTCTCCTTCTAGGTAAGATGAAATTTCTTTTTGTGAATAATCAACTCAGTTTCCCCAAAGTCTAAGCTATTCCACTGTCATAAGAAGACCTTGGAGAGCCTGTATGGAAATGTGGAGACCCACCAGTCCCTTGATCTGAGAATAAGAAAGACCTCAAGAACTTTCAAAATGGATTGTGCTTATAACCAGGAGAAGTAAACACAGGAGAACGGTGTTCAGAGTTTCCTTCCTGCCATCTTAGTGGGTCACTGATGACTTTCGCTTGAACTTCAACTCCTGTGAAGACTGTAACTGTTAGCTGGAGCTTCATCATCTGTCTTGGCTTCTATTTATGGTGTCCCTTTCTCAACCTCCTCTCCTCAACCCCTATTCCACCTCAGATGCTAGTGTCTGTCCCTCCAAAATTACCTTGTTTTTATTTTGTATATAGTTATAGGTGTACATCTTGTCTCTTTCAGTTGAATGAATATAAGTTCCTTGAGGGCAGAGACTGTTTTGTTTTTGTCTTTGTATCTCTAATGCTTAGAACAGTGCTTGATATCTAATAGGTGCTTACCAAGTACTTTCTGATTGACTAGTTTGTTTTCCTGGGACATTATTTAAGAATAAAATTTCTTTAGCTACTGGATAGTGGTTTTGGGATTATACAGGTAAAAGAGGACATTGACTCCTGGACACATCTGCACTGAGAGCTTAGTATTGCTGTGATGATATTACATCTAGAAAAATGGAGGTAAGACACGATCTGCTTCATTTATACTCACAATCCATCCACCTCCATCAGAGGTCATGTCACAGAAGACATTCAGTGCCTGGGCCTTATCTCCATTCAGATAGATAGTGTAGAGGCCAGAGACTGTTTCTCCATTCAGCATTGTTTGTGAACAGTCCTTGGGATATGGGTAGAGGAGTCCAACTGTGAGCCAAGGACACAGAAGAAAAAATTCTTATAGAGTGGATTGATTTAGATGAAGTGAGAAAATGGAGGGACAGAGAGGAGTTTAATCAAACTTAAATCTTGTTTATCAGAAAATTACCGAATTTTGTTAGAAGATGCTTTAGAAGTCATTGAGTTCAACTTTCTGCCCAGTGATGAAATCCCTTCTAAAACATCATTAATTCACTGAATCTCAGAGCAAGAAAGGACACCAGAGATCATTCAGTCTGACACATTCCAAACCAATTACAATTTACGGTATTTACAATATCCCCAATAAATGGGCACATAGTTCTGTTTAAAGACCCCAAGGGTGGGGAAACCTATTGCTTCTAAGGGTAGCACACACATTCTACTTTTGGAGAGCTCTGCCTATTAGGAGGTTTTTCCTTACATCGAGCCAACTTCTGCCTTCTTGCAGCTCATTGCTCATAGTTATGCCCCCTGGGCTTAGGCAGAACAGGTCTAATCCCTCTACTTTATGAGGCAGCCTATTCTATTTCTTAATAACTAATTGATAAAAAGCTATTTATGTTTGAGCTGGGAAACACTAACAGAATTAACCCCATCATGTATGCTCTTCTTTCCATTTTCATTTATACTTCTTACTTGTTGTGAAAATGGTCTGAATGAGTTTACTCCTCAGGGCTCCCTTCAAGGCCTGGATCTTGGCTGTATAGTGCGTGGATGGGCTCAGCTCTGTCAGGCTGTAGGTATCTGCGTCAGGTCCCAAGATGACTTCCTAGGAAGATAGTAAAAAACATTAGGCTTTTTCCTTCTTTCTTTTTTATTTTTCAAAGCAGAGATCTCCATTGAATAGAATTGATCATAAAATTGTGTTCTTAGAAATTTTTTTCCTTTATTATTGAGAGTATTTTCTATCTCTGTTTTCAGTTCTTAAATTTATAATTTTGTTGTTTTTCCTTGAAAGCATGTGTGGACATATACATGAATATGTAGGGGTATGTATACATAAATGTGTGTGTGTGTGTGTGTGTGTGTGTGTGTGTGTGTGTTTGGCTGAATCTGTTGTTGTTTTCATTCTTTATTCTCGAAGAGAACCCATGACATCACAAGGGTAATGTCTTGACACGAGTGTGAATTGGATGTAAGTAAGGCAGAACTGAGCAAAATCATCAGCCTAAAATTCCATTTGTGTAAGGAATCTCGGGTGAGGAAACTCCATCTACCAACACAGACCAACAACCTATGCGTTCAGTCAGTTGCCACAACAACTTCTTGTGTTGGTCCTGTTCCCCCCATTCACACAGTCAATGCCATCTTTTAGGCCCTTGCCACCTCTTGCCTGCACTATTGCAATAGCTTTCTAATTGATTGTCTCATTGCTACTATCTCCCTTTTCTGTTCCTTTCATACAATCTCCCAAGGCTACCCTTTATTGAAATATTTGTAGTGACTCCTTTCTGTTTTTGAGATGATATACAAACTTCATAGTCTTCTACAATATAGTCCTAACCTGTAATTCTAGATCCAAGTCATATTGTTCCTCTTCATAATGTACTCTTCAATGAAGCCCTACTAACATGTTAATATTTTCTTGACCATGACATTCTGTGGCCCATTTGTATGCTTTTGTACTGCCGGCCCCACCATACCTGGAGTCTACTTTTACCTTACTCTAGCGTCAGGTGATATACAACTGCCAACGATGTTGTATTTGTCTGTTTCCATGTTGTACCACCAGTAGACTTTAAGCCCCTTGAGGGTGGACACTATTTTCATTTTTATCTTTTTTGTTTTATTTCTACATCTCTGAGTCTAGTAAGAATGTAATAAATATACACTTAATTAAACTGAAGGACGGCTAAGGTTTTGAAAAGCAAAAATAGCATTCTTGTCAAGAAATGTAATTGAGTAAATTACATTGATTGGCAGGTAGATTGGCACATAAGTTGCATTTAGGACAGTAGTAGGAGATAAGACTGGAAGGATAGAATGGGGGAGTTTGAATGGATCCTATAGTTTAGTGGAAGGTACAGAATTAAATGAATGATGAAAATACTATTTAGTAGCCCTTCAGGGTGATTTCTCTCAAAGTGTATGTAGACTGGATTGGAAAGAGCAGTGGATGGAGCTAATGGGACCTATTAGGAAGCTATGTGAATAGTCCAGATGAGGGCTAATGAGGAAGTGGCTATTTTGGCTTGAACTAGAGGAGGCCATGGATTCAGTGTTACAGGGCATCTTCTTCCTAAACATGGAAACACAGCCATGAGTATAGCTCTTTGGCACAGATGATTGCTCTTTCTAGCAATACATTAGCTGCCATTATAATTTGAAAATGGCATTGTGGACTATCTCCTTGAGTTCTGCTGAGTTCATCGGTTTGTTTTCAAGATATCCTTCTTTTTTTCCCTCTCCCAACCCTGACACATACAGAACTGTATGTGGAAAGAAAACTGGCTCTAGAGTCAGAGAACCTGGGTTCAAGTTCCACCTCTGATACTGCCTTGGAAAAGTCACTTACCCTAGATGTCATTTTCCTGATGTAAAATGAAGTTATTGGGCAATATGGCATCTGAGGTCCCTTCCATTTCTAGATGTGTGATCCAATGTGCTAGTATTTAAATTGGACATCCAAGGTTTGAATTAAGTGTAGCTCATTGCTTCTTTTAAAAACAAAAGAAATATACTATACAGAATTCCAAACAATCACTAGTTAAACCATCAAAGCCCCTAGGTTTTGTAGGATTTGTGCAGTGAGCAACTACTGTCTGATCAGCCCCTGTAGGGAAAATGTCTTTGAAAGGGGAAGAATCTTTAAAATATGTGGTAATATCATATCTAGGGAAAGGGCGGGCTTCGCAAAAATTTGGTAGGAGTCCCAAGCTGTGTGATGTAGTAAAAAGAGTATTAGATTTAGTCAAAAGATTTGGCAATTACCTGTGTATCATTACATTTCTACCACAGAACGGGGTTTTAAAAGATGAAATGAGGTAGATGTGTGAGCTGGCTTGAAAAGTGGAAAGGGCTATGCAAATGTGAAGTGGTATTTTTTTGTATTAATAAATCAGCTTTTGTATTAAATCAACCCAATAATTTAACAGATTTTTATTAGGGACCAACTGTATACAATTTACTATTAAAGTCTCTTATCTCTTTCTAGCTGTCTATCTGTCCATCTGTCTGCCTATCTAGCTGTCTATCAGTTTGTCTGTCTATCTCTCTATCTACCTACCTATCTATAAATTTGCAAACATATGAGAAGGCAAACATTTCAGAGGTAAAATCCCAAATCAAATACACCTTACTTTTCACTAATGTTATGACCATTCCCTCAAGAGATTGCTTTGGAACAGATGGTTATCTACATAGTATAGATATCTACACTCATAGCTAGTGAATAGATTTTGGAAGCTGGCTAGACACTTCAGGAATGATCCTGGTAATAATATACCAGAAGGAGAATGAGCCCTTGGCCCATTTCATTTGGATTATTTTAATGTTCTTTGCTGTGATAATTGGCCATCTCTAACGAATTCCAGTGAATGAATGCTTATTGCTTAAGTGCTAATGAATAACTTAATATAGCTCTAGAGACACCTTCAAGAAGTAAATTATCAACTTGATGAAGTTTTATCTCCTCCCTCTCCTCCTCCCCCCCGAAAGGAAAAAAAACAAAGTCTCAAAGGATTTTCTTATTAATACTGTGAAGCCCCTCTGAGAAATCACTCTATGCTATTCATTCATTTATTCATCTACCATTCATTAAGCACCGAGTCTGTGCTGGGTGTTAGGAAAACTAAAAAAAAAAAATTGAGAAGATGCTATCAGGTATCTTAGTTTAGTGGATCCTGTTGATAAGTGATAAGAAAAACACAGATAGATAACTATAATATGGAATATTATATGAAATATACATTATAGTTGTCATGCACCATGCAATCCCCCTTTTCAGTCTTTTGTTTTATTATAGTCTTTGTGCTTTTCTTTTTTTTAAATAATTTATTTATTTTCTTGTTTACATCATTCATTTCCATGAGATTTTGAGTTACACATTTCCCCTCCCCTTTCCCCTACCCAACACCTCAAAACAGCCATCCCACTGTATACCCCCTCCACCAATCTGCTCTCTCTTATGTCCTCCCCCTCACCCCTCTGACTTTCCAGTAGGGCAGGATGTTCATTGTGCTTTTCAATCAAACTAGAAATGATACCAACACTATAGTTCTCCATCATATATTATTTTTTGAACAGGATTTGCAACATTGGGTCCTGCTTCTATCTAGAACAGGTTAAGAATGAATAGAAAATATCCCTGGCTGTTCATTTAATATCTGTGAACTTCCTAAGTCCTTAATTTCTGTTGCCTTGAACATATATGAACAAGCCCCCATCACGTCTTGCTGTAGTCATTACACTGTGACCAGATAGTTACTTATCAGTCACCCGTAGCTGTTTTAGGAAAAGCTTTTCTAAGCAGTTTAGAGACATGTTGGTATTAGGATAATGACGAAATGAATAAATGACTGACTGACTGAATATCATTATCCTTTTCACATAACTTTATTTTATAAAGACCTTGAAAGCAACCTCTAGATGTATGATCTTGTATAGCTTAGGACACTGATTTTCTTAGACTTTTAACTGCATATACCTGGGAAAGAAAATGAGATAGGGAAAACAAATGGCAATAGAAAGATGCTTGGTGGGTATAAATAAGCTGCAGCATATAACCAGTGATGACCTTTCTGTAAGAATCGGCATCATTAAAGACATGTTTGACTGGAAAAGGAGGTGGCTTGGCCATATAGCACAAGAGATAGCACATATAGCACAAGATGGACAGCTTGAACTAGAGGAAGGCTACCAGACCACTGGGTAAATTCTCCAGGGAGGTCACCAAAAGACATGGACAAAAATTACACAAATTACGAAAGTGTAAATGGATGGATTTTGCACTGATGGAGCAATATGCACATATGCAACCACAGATCCACTGACTAATCACTGTATGAAAAGGAAGAAGATACTGCTACTTCCCTAGACTATCTTGAGATTTCCTAATTGTATCACACCTTCTCTAGTTACGAAATTTCAAGTAAAATTATGAATTTTTTTACCTTAAAGATAATACTTTTTTCCTATACTTAAAATATATTTTAATGTCAATGAAACTTTTTTTTTAACATCTTAAAAATGTAAGTATGTGTTTCTGTAAAGATGAAGAAGAGGAAATATTTCTGTTCTCAGCAAAACATAAAGTACTCAAGGACCACCAGGTTCAGGGAGGGTCTACAGGATCTGGAGTTGAGTAGAAGGACAGGAGCACTAGACTTCGAGTTAAGAGACTTGAGTCTGAGACCTTATTCCAATACTTATTGGCTGTGTGGCCCTGAAACCAGTAATTTTTCCATTGTTTCTGACTCTCCGTGACCCCATTTGGAGTTTTCTTGGTAAGGATACCAGAGGGGTTTGCCATTTCCTTCTCTAGGCCATTCTACAGATGAGGAAACTGAGGCAAACAGGGTTATGTGACTTTCCCAGGGTCACACAGCTAGGAAGTGTCTGAGGTCAGATTTGAACTCAAGAAAATAAGTCTTCCTGACTCTAAGTCCAGCATTCTATCCCCGGCACCACTTCTGCCCCCCCCAGTGTGGTCCTTAGTAAGTCACTTAATTTTCTGAGTCCCAATTTGGGAAAAACAGTTCTCACTATGGGGATAACACTACTTGTATCACCTATTTCAAAGAGTTGTAGTAGTGATGATGATGATGATGATGATGATGATGATGATGACATTAATGATAGCTAGCATCCATATAGCTCTACAATGTACTAAGCATTGTACTAAGTGCCTTATATATACCAACTAATTTCATCCTCACAACAACCTTGGGAGGTAGGTGCTTATTATCCCCATTTTATGGTTGAGGAAACTGAGTCAGACAGAGGTTAAGTGACTTGGCCAAACTAGTAAGTGTTTTTGGCCAGATTCAAACTCAGGTCTTCCTGACTCCAGGTCTAGAACTGTTCACGGTACCACCTAGCTACCTCCAAATAAGGAGAGTGCTTTTTTTTTTTTTACTTTTTTATAGAAGGATGAGTTCCTGTTATATAATAATAACTAACATTTTATTGAGTTTTAAAGCTTGCAAAATGCTTTGCCTATAGTATATTATTTGATCCTTACAACAACTCTATGAAATAGGTATTCTTATTATTATCATACTCATTTTATAGATGAAGACACTAAGGATCAGAGGGTTTAAATAATTTGCCTAAGGCTATACAACTAGGAAGTGTCTGAGACAGAATTGAAACTCATCTTCCTGACTCCAAGTACAATACTCTTATCTACTATATCAGCTACCTGCTTATTTCTCTTTTATATATGAAACAATCTGAATGATCAATAATGTCAGTGACAAGTTGTTCAGAAAATTCAAACCCAATTGTACCTTGATGGTTCCATCCACAGATTCATAGATGAGGAGATAACCAGTAACAGGTGCACGAGGAGGCCTCCATTTTAACAGAGCTGTTTCTGATTGAACTTCAGTTGCCACCAAATCTCTTGGAGAATCTAGGTCTAGAAAAGAAAAGGTATTTAATAACAAAGGAGGAAGAATGATTCATTAGAGCACCCTTGGGCTGGGAACCTGGAGATGTCCACTGACAATCTTATTCCTTTACTAACTCACTGTAGGACATTGCTCAAGCTCTTTCTCTCTGTGGGCTTCAGTTTGCCCCCCCCCCCCCGCCCCCGCCCCGAAAGATGACAGAATTGAATGAATGATATTGAATATTGCTTCCTACACTCATACATCCTATGACAAATAATAATTGTCCTGAATTGGTTCCTGAAGGGGACCAATGGCAGGGAAGATGGCAAGATACCAGTGCTGGGTAGACTAGGAAGACCCAGGACATCTGGATCTTGCCAGTCATTCATGATAAGGTTGTGACTTGCTTAGATGGTACAGATCTAAGGTGAATGTGAAATATTTGCTCAGGGGAGTTTTAAAAAAATGTCTTTGTGGGTAAATTGAATGGGCTATCTGAGTAGTTTTTGTTTCTGTACTTGTTCATGGACTCCTGAATTCTTCATGAATTATATGTGGGCAGGGTAAAGGTTGTCCTAAATTCAGGAAAAAAAAATAAATTGATTGTGATTAGAAATAGTTCTGTAGAATAAACTTTCTCTATTGGTGGTATAGTAAATGGATCATAGATTTAGGCTTTGTCTATTTGCTGCAAAATATTAGGATTCTAGAGCTAGAAGAGACCCTGGAAATCATCTGATCTATCCCCTTTCTCTACCCTTAATTTTACAACAGCAAGAACTTAATATGCAGAAATAAATGATGTGAAATCAACCCAATCAGATGGACTGGTAGCACAGGTGTCATCTTTTTGGTTTTGATTGAAATCCAATACCAAAAAGAAGAATTTACAGGGCAATCACATGATTTCCCAATCTAAACCCCCTCTTCCAGAAATGTATAGACTAAAAGAATCTTGGATTGTGAGAACTGGAAGCAATCTTAGAGTATATCTTATGTAAATCCCTTTGTTTTGCAAATGTAGAACCTGGAGCCCAGCGAGGGAAAGGACTTGTCCTAAGTCATACAGGGAGTTTGTGGTAGAGCCAGGACTAAAATTATCTGAGTTCCACAAATGCACATAATGACCAGGGGATCTATTCTTTTCACAAAGCCCTTAGAACTTTGGAATAATTGGTCTTGGAAGGGGGAGGTCTTAGTAGAAGTACGCTGATTGAGGCATGAATTAAAATCTCCTTGAGTTTCTTCAGGAGCTTCCTTACTTGTTACCTGTGTGACCATAGCTAGTTAACAGCATTTGGACCTTGATTTTCCTCATCCGTAAAATGGAGGCTTGGTCTTAGTGATCTGTAAGGTCCCTTCCCTGAAGCCCTAAAATACTGTGAGTCTTTGGCAAAAAGGGCAGGTGGAAATTGGTGTTGGCACTTACCTCTTAAAGTTCCCGAAAAGATTGTAATGTATAAGAGTTATAATGGGCACTTGGGAAAATTTGCTTGCGAAAATCCCTTCAAATGTACTTAATGTAAGTCTTTAAAATGCCGGCTTTAGGGTCAAAGTGGGCTGATCTCTACTTAAAGGGCTTTCCACTTATAAAGTTTCTCTAGTCCATTGAGAGAACAAGTTTATTTCAGTTAAATGATAAATAGGCTTGTAGTATATTTTTGATATCTTTAAAGAATAGGCATCAATGGTTTCTGTTGCTGCTGGTGTATGCAGTTTAACACTGGATACAAGGAAAGATTGGTCTCTGGGCAAGGCTGTCGACATTAATTAGTACCTGTTGTGAAATGAGTGGTGATTACGGAACTTTTTTGTGGCCCCTTCTCTGCAAAGATCCTTAGCGTATATTCTGTTGCAGGCTCAAGGTCATTCAAAGCATATTCCACTGTGTTCCCAGATACTGTTTGAGTCACTTCTGGCACTAAACATCAAAGACATGAATAGGGACAGTTAAAGTGCAGTTTGAGACATTAACTGTATTGGAAAGCAGAAAACTCAGCTCCTTCGAAGATGAAAACCTCTAGTGACCCTCTGGGGAAATCCAATTTGATTTCTGAAGGGACTCATATGCCTACATTTCTCTCCAGTCTGATACAAAGGATTTATCATAATGAAATTGGATTTTTCTGGGCATGAAATCAGAAGGTGAATTTGGGGACAGATGATGCTTTCCACATGTTGCAGAATTGAGTAGTTCTTTAACTAAGCTAACTTTAAAAAAAAGTAGAAGGCAGTATAATAACTTTGCAAGTAGATTTCCCAGTCCTTAGTCTACAACATCTGCACTATTTCCTGCCTTCTTCCGTGGGCCAGTTACCTCACTCTCCTTAATCGCTAACACTTTCCAATAGTTTTCCACTCTTAAATCAACAACAACAAGTGGAAGGATCAAAAATATCTACTTGAGGAGCCATAATTAGTCATCCCCCCATTTGTCTTCCCTGCCCAAGACACAGTCCCATGAAAACCAAACCACAATGATATAGATGTTCGAGATACATATTTTATTCCTGCCCTCCCAATTTTCAATAGGTTCATCATGATTTCTTTTTGGTCTTGGTTCTAAGCATCAACATTTATTTTCTTGGTTTGGATTTCTGGGATTATAAGAAAATGTCCTAGGGAGTCAGAAAAAAAAAAATCTCTCTTTCTTTGCCTGCACAGATCATTCTTTTTAGTAGTTGCAAAGAGGATGAAGAATAAAAAAAAAATCAAAATCAAAGCCCGCTGCTGCTGACTTCTTCTGGGGACTCTGTGTGGAGTGCTGGTATATTTTGGCCTTCCCAGATCGGCTTTGGTCTGTGGACCAAGCTTCTGGGTCTTCCACTTCCTCTGCTGGAGGTGAGTGATGTCCAGAAAGCCATCCTTTTCCAAGGAACTCCTTCACTTGGATGAAGTGATATGGGCTCCACATAGGCCAGAGGAGAAACTAGAAAACCCGAACAACTAGAGAGATGCTAGAGATTTTCTTTTCATTTTTTTCTACCCGAAGGGAATGTTCTTACTGAATTCACTTGAAACCACAATACTCTCCAGCTTTGCTTAACAACCAGCAGAGGAGTATGGGTAAAATACTCATCTTCTGAGAGCCTCAGTCAGGATTACTGAAGAAAAAAAAAAAACGTAGGCTTGGGAGCAATGTCCTGTAATGCAAAATTACTGACCTATTGGACTATTGTTCTTTTCTAAATATGGCAGTGAAAAGATGAAATTTCTTTTCATAATATAAAGTTATTATATAAGGAAAAGGATAAGAGAAATAAGTTTTAAGTGCCACAGAAAGAAGGGAGAGAAACTTTGCCATCTGCCATTACCTTTCTCCCCAGTGTAGGAGATGACGTAGCTGTCCACAGTAGCAATGGCTGGCTGCCACATGGCCAGGGCTTCAGAGTCAGTGATATTAGCTGCCACCAAGCCTGAGGGCCCATCCAGAGCTGAAGAGAAAGAGGGAGAGAGGTATGAGCCTTTATTTCCTTGTTTTCCAAAGAAAAGTTTGGATTTAACATGCCATCTATTGCCATTTCTGGCTCTAGTATTCTCTGTCCTAAGATTCTTTTCAGTTGTAATATTCCACATTCTCACATTCTAATAGAAGTATTTATATTACACTTCAAGGTTTACACAGAATTTGATATGTACCATCACTTTTGATCCACATAACCGTCCTGTGAGACAATTGCTATTGTTATCTCCATTTCAAATATGAGGAAACAGTCAATAAACATGTAGTAAGTACCTACTATGTGCCAATAAACATGTAGTAAGTACCTACTATGTACAGCGTGCTAAATGCTGGGGTTACAAATATGAATAAATGCCTTAAAAGAACTTACAATTGAATGGGTGGGGGGAGAGACAACAGAGGAAAAGAAGCTGAAAAGATCAGGGAAAGGGGGACATGAGAGCTCATTAGAGGTTAAGTGACTTACCCAGGGTGATATAGCCACTAAGTGTCTGAGGCAGAATTTGAGTTCATTTCTCATTGACTTCAAATACAGAGCTCTATCCACTATTCCTTAAGACAACTAGGTATGCCTGGAGTTAGGAAGACGAGTTCAAACCTGTCCTGAAATACTTAGTAGCCATATGACCCTGGACAAATCACTTAGCTCTCTGTCTGTCTCAGTTTGCTCAAATGTAAAATGGGGATAATGATAGCACCTCCCTCACAGGGTTCTCATGAGGGCCAAATGAAATACTGTTTATAAAGTGCTTAGCACAGTGTCTGGTATATAGTAGGCACTTAATAAAGGCATGTTTCCTTCCCTATTCCTTCTAGCTGCCATCTAGATTCTCCTATGCCAGCCACGGTACTAAAACCACCTTCCAGTTTTGTTCCCTAGGGAGCCAATCCTTTTATGGAGTAGTAATGTTGTAGGAGAATCTCGAGCACCTGGCACAGTGTATTGTATATAGTTGGTGCTTAATAAATGCCACTTTTTAAAATTTGAGGGGGCAGTGAAGAGTTAGAGAATGAAAGATGTGCTGGGCCACAAATATCCTCTATTGCTGTGATATGAGAGAGGATGCCATCAGAAGAACAAAGATCGAGTCATGGGAAAAGGATATTTTGTTGGATGACATGGTACCTGTTGTGAGAGTTCCTGTCACAGGCTCACTTTCCTCAAAGCCCTTGATTGAGATGATACTGACAAGGTATTCCATTCCAGGCATCAGTCTCACCAGCCCAGTCTCAGTCTTGCTTCCATCCACTGTCACCACTGAAGGTGTTCCTGGAACATAGCAAAAGAAACAGGCATCATGAGCCCTGGGGGAGGCTGGAATCTCTGCCCCCTTTTGAGACATCTGTACACACACACACACACACACACACACACACACACACACACACGCACACACACACACACCCCGCCTGTTTTTGAAATGCAACCATACATTAAAAAAAAAAGAAATTATTTCCTTAAGCTATCATTTCCTCCCAGCTTTCCAGTGAAGAAGCTTTATTTTCTTAAAATGTTTTTTCCATTGGTACAAATGCCAAAAAATCTTAGGTTGGAGAGAAAAAGCTATAAAGTTACAACAAACTTAAAATGGCAAGTCTTCTTTCAGGAGTAGGTTGGCATATGGTACAGTTTATTTTTTTTTCTTCCCAGAATGTATTCCAAACTGTCTCTGTGTTAGAGATTTTATTCACCAAACATATTGGCCTGGATGTTATGAACGTACAGGTTTCTGCCTGAGAAGGTCCCATCACTAACTTAAATCAAATGAGATTACATAAACAAATCACTTTGTAGACCTTAAAGTGCTATACAAAGGTGGACTATTATTAGCTATTATTAACTCTGGAATTGGGACTCTGGATACCATTAGACACTATGTAGGGGAATAGAGTGATTATGTTTGGCATCTTCTTTCTTCTGGTCAACAAGACTGAAAATTTTCCAGCCTCTCATTTCTATGTGCCTTTTTCATATATGTGAATGGAATATTTAATTGTTGTAATGGTGAGTAGAGGAGGGTCCATAATAAAATCTTTAGGTGCTTTTGCCCAGAACAAAGGCATTTGGGGGCATAGGGCCCTATGGGGTTACTTTGTAAGAAAAGCAAAATGACTCTTCTACAGGTGGCC
Source organism: Pseudochirops corinnae (assembly GCA_028646515.1). Taxonomy (NCBI): domain Eukaryota; kingdom Metazoa; phylum Chordata; class Mammalia; order Diprotodontia; family Pseudocheiridae; genus Pseudochirops; species Pseudochirops corinnae. The sequence continues at coordinate 252,105,111 of CM053585.1, read as the reverse complement.
CTGTGAGTTGGTAGATGCCTTGACTACCTTTAGGGATGACCTGGAGGAGTCTACCCATTGATAGACATATGGTTTCCTCAGATTAGGGGCCTTTAGGGAGATAGGTCCCATAATTAATACCAAAGCCTTTATCTTAACTAGTTTTAAACCAGTAAGATTTGGGTGTCATGAATGGAAGCCTACAATATCTTCAACCTGTGAGATGCATGAGGAGGAGGTTATTGAATGAGAGGAGGGTTAGATTAGATGGCTTTTAAAGTACCCATCCCCCTTGCCTTTCCTTAGTCTCTCTGCTGACCCAGGGTTGCCCAGACTCCATAGCAGGGGGCTTGATGGGAAGAATGGCTTGCCTGCTCACACCACTTGTATGAGCTGGGAGTCACCAACTGTGGTGAAATAGAGGACTACCAAACTCCTGGAATTTGCCTAAGGTATTCTGGGCCTTACCAGCTGCCATGCTTTTTCTTCCTTTTGATCCACAAACACTGAACATTGACATCTGATCTGCTGATGTACTCTCAGGACTCTTGGACCTTGCTGTCTGCCCTTTAGCTGGACTTATATTTGTTGTCTCCCCCAATTAGAATATAAACTCCTTAAAAACAGGGGTTGTCTTGCTTTTTCCATTTGTATCCCTAATACTTAGCATAATGCTTTGTACATAGTAAGGTTCAGTACATACTTTTCATTCATTCATTCATTCATTCATTCATTCATTCATTCATCTATCCATCTACCCATTCATTCATTTTTCTTTTTTATTTTCAGGGGGGAAGACAAGGCAATTGGTGTTAAGTGACTTGTCCAAGGTCACACAGCTAGTAAGTGTGTCAAGTGCCTGAAGCCAAATTTGAACTTGGGTCCTCCTGATTTCAGGGCCAGTGCTCTATTCACTGCATTACCTAGCTGCTCCTTTCATTCATTCTTTCCTCCATCCATTCATCTATTCATCCACCCATCTATCCATCCATCCATTCATCCATTCATTCTTCCATGCTGACTTTCTAAGATTCTACAGTTTACCAAGGTCATTTTATATATTAGCTCTCTTGGAGTTAGTCTCAAACAGGAGGAATTTTCTTCCCTTTGGCAAAGATGAGAGATCCACAACACATCAGGTTCCTTTTACTGATTCACCCCAAATTTCCAGTATCCCTCAATTCTTTCCTCTTTGTCCCAGACTCTCTCACCTCCTGCAATGGGGACATATGTGATCCGGAAGCTCTCCACCTGTGAAGTGGGTGCTGTCCAGCTAACAGTGGCAGAGTTTTCAGTGATGTCAGAGAAGGAGATTTCTTTTGGTGATCCCATGGCTGAAAAAGAGAGAGTACAACAGCAAATGAAAAAGTGGTCTGAAACTCTGCCTAGCAATCAGTCATTCTTCCTAGGACAGCAGTCATTCTTAGCCTTTTATCCTGAGAAAGTGAACCATAGAGATTTCTGTCCATGCTGAGTCCTGCAGATGCAAAATTATTTCATCTGAAAATGAATTAGGATTTTATTAAAAATGTGATTTCTTAGTTACAATTTGATGTCCATTTTTTATTCAGGAAGAATGAATTCTGTCGTTAGGCCATATATCCAAGAAAAGGAAGAAGAATTAGAATTCATGGGAATATCAGCAATAGCTAGCGATGTGTGTGTGTGTGTGTGTGTGCGTGTGTGTGCTCTCACATGGGCACACACACATGTGTCTGTGTACAATAAGAAGATCCAGGAGGTAATATGAACACACTCAGAACTTGAACTGGGAGAGAGAAGGGAAGGATCTTCGAGGAGTGTGTGATGAAGTGTGTACAAACACAAGTTTTCCTAACTTCATAATTCTACTTGTGTGCCCATCCAGTACTGACAGTTCATAAGAATATGGGATTTTAAAGCTGAAAGGAACCTTAGACAAAATATAATCCAACTTCTTATTTTATGTGTAAGTCAACTGAGCCTAGAGATAGGAAGTGACTTACCCAAGGGTATGTTTCATAACATTTGCTCCCTAAAAGTCAGTGGAACTTAATAGGATTAATTAAGTAGATGTTGGTGGAGGTGATAGAGTAGGTGATGTACCCCCCTTTTTTAAAAAAAAATGTTTACTATTAGTTTACAGCATTCAGTTCCACAAATTTTTGAGTTCCAAATTTTCTTCTCCTCCTTTCCCCCCCTTCCTCCCCTATGGTGTCATACAATCCAATATAGGTTCTACAAATACCTTTACATTAAACATTACTTGAGTTGGAAAGAATTATAACCAAATGGAATGAATAATAAGAAAGAAGAAGCACAATGAAAAAGAGAGAGTAAGTAGTTTGCTTCAACCTGCATTCAGAATCTATAAATCTTTCTCTGAATGTGGATAGCCTTTTCCATCATGAGTCCTTTGGAGTTGTCTTATAACCTTGCATCTCTGAGAGGAGCCCAGTCTATCAAAGTCAGTCACTACAGATATGATATGTCTGTAATTGTGTACCAAGTTCTCCTGGTTCTGCTCCTTTCACTCAACATCAGTTTATATAAGTCTCTCCAGGTTATTATGAAGTCCATCTGCTCCTCATTTCTTATAGCACAATAGTATTCCATTACGTTCATATATCACAACTTGTTTAGCCATTCCCCAATTGATGGATATACCCTTGATTTTCAGTTCTTTGTCAGGTGATACCCTTTTGTTATAACCCGTAAATTTATAGTTCCCCTTGCGAGGCTGATTTTATCAGGATGAATACTAAAGTGCTTAGATTTTCATAGGGAAGAGAACCAGGGCATCAGAATCTACCACTGACTAACCATGTATCCTCGGGCAAGCCATTTCTGTATCTTGACCTTCTTTTCCTTCTCTGTAGAATGAGGTTAGACTGTATGATTTACAAGGCCCTTTCTAACTCTAAAGCCTATGAACCCAAAGAACATTTTTAGAGAGGGAGACTTCTTAGCATCCCTTCAATAAAACCACATTAGTGATTCTCTAGAATCCTGGGCTCTGAGCCTGAAGGAATCTTAGAGATTGTTTTCCAGAGATGGGAAACCTGCAGCCTCAAAGCCCCATGTGGCCCTCTAGGTCCTCAAGTATGGCCCTTTGACTGAATACCAACTTCATAGAACAAATCTTCTTAATAAAAGGATTTGTTCTGTAAAACTTGGACTTAGTCAAAAGGTGCACCCAAGGACCTAGAAGGTCACGTGTGGCCTCAAGTTAATCTAACCAGAACTAGATCTAGTCTACCTGATTGAATCTACAATGCATTTGTCATGTAATATTAAGAACCATTACTGTTCAGTCACGTCTGACTCTCTGTGACCCTGAGGACCATAGCATATGCCAGTGCTTTCCGTGAGTATCTTGACAAAGACACTGGAGTGGTTTGTCATTTCCTTCCCCAGTGGATTAAGCCAAACAAAGTTAAGTGACTTGCCCATGGTCACACAGCTAGTAAGTGCCTGAGGCTGGATTTCAACTCAGGTCTTTCTGACTCCAGACCTAGCACCCTATCCACTGAGCCACTGTGCTCCTATTATGAACTATACTTATCTGTATTTTTAAATCTTATCTTCCTACGAGATTGCAAACTCCAGCTGGGTAGAGTCTGCATCTTATTTAAACCTGATATGTATACCCACCTACACTTTGTGTGGTTCTTTGTACATAGTAGTCACTTAAGAAATGTTGGATGAATGAATGAGTGGATGAATCTAACCCAGCCCCTTTATTTAACAAGTGATAAAAGGTAGACCCAGGGAAGGAAAGCTGCTGCCTGTCCCAAGGTCACACACCAGTTGGTGGCATGGCTGGGGCCAGAAAAAACCTAGGTTTTCTGACTCCTTGCTCATTATTCTTTTAAAAACACTATGTTATCTCTCTATGTGTAAGCACTGCCTTCTCTGCAAGTTAGGGGAAGAGGACCACAACATCTCTTAAGAGGCAACTGGCATTTGTAGGGAAGTTTTTTCTTTGTTTTTTTATTTTTTTAAAAGTTGGCTGGAAATATCAGGGAGTTGGGGAAGCAGAGCTTTTAGAATAAGATAAATGACTTTTCCTCATGTGTGCTACCTATATTTTACCGAGTAGAAAGAAGCACCTGGCAAATATATTTTGACAGCTGCTCCATATGGAGCCTTTGGGTGACCCTCAGGGGCTACCAGAAAAGAGCTGAGAGCTCACCTCCCAAAAGTGGGAACTCAACTAAGGGTCTGTTTTGGCATCCCCAATAATATGTGTTCTAGATTTCCCTCCAGGGCCCTCAAAAAATACAGACAAACATCCCAAGACCTCATGTTCCACGAAAAGAAAAGCCTGTCATGGGGAAATAGAATGGACCAGAGAGAATGAGGAAGAAAGCTATGCCTCAAAGGGACAAAGGGAGGGTAAGCTCTAATGATGGAAAGAGCTCAGTTAAGATGTCTTGTGAAAAACTATGTTTTAAAATGGCCTATGGAAAAAGAGAAAAAGAGAGAGACAGACAGATGAGGTGGAACAAAGCAAGAAAGAATAGGAATAAAGATGAGGAAAAGGGAAAGTGGAAATTATCCCTGTTTCTGACATTACCTCATTCCCTTTTCTTGCCAATACATGCACATACACATACTCTGGCTGTGAAACCTATGCACATTTGTGGTCCCAGAGAGACAAATCAAATTGATTCTGTCTTCCTTTTTTTTTTTTAAATCTCATTCTTATTCTTTCTTTAGAAGTATGAGGCCTCTCTCGAAAACAAACAATTGAGACAAAAATAGCAATCAAAAATAAACTTGAAAAAGTCCTGTTTATCAACAGGGGTCAAAATCAAGGTCTTCCCTTTGATCTGGCATCTTTCTTTTTTTTTTATAAAGAATGGGGGTGGGGATGGGGAGCAAAAGCTAGAATTGGGACTTCTCCAAAAAGCTCTGAAGGGCTCAGTCTTGGAGGTAAGGGAGCTAATGTTTTTAATGATTCTCTAAACATCATCAGAATAATCTTAGAGCACTATCTAAACATGAATTTTTCTTTGTGAAGGCCATTCCATACTTAATCACATCATCTAAGTATTAGTAATATGCCCATTTTTACAGATGAGGGAAATGAAGCTCACATGAGGTTGAGGGATGTGCCTAAAATGGCCCATCCAATAATTGTAAGAGCCAGGGTTTGAATTCATGTTTTCTGACTCCAAATTCAGCACCATTTCCCCTCTCCCACACTGCCTTTTTTTTTTTTTTTTTTTTGAGTCTTCACCAAAGTGTTCAGAGGCTCTGCATTTCACCCATTCTTCTTACAAGCATACGGTCACCAAGCAAGACATAACTTTTCTGTAGTAAACTCTTGGGGGACAGCCGGAAATTCCCAGCAGAATTTAGATCCTAGGGGCAGGCACTGTTTAAATTGTTTTCTTTCTATCCCTAGTACAGTACCTTGCCCATAGTAGGCCCCTAGTATATGTTTATTGAATTAAATTTGACAGAAGAGATCATAGATTTAGAAAGAGAATGGACTATCATCTGGTCCAACTTGCTCATTTTACAGATGAGGAAATTGAGGCCCAGAAAGGTTAAAAACACTTGCCCAAAGTCATGAAAGTAGGGAACAACAATTTGCTGTTGTTACCTTTTCAGGTAAAGTTGTAATTCTCTGACAAAAGAAGTCCATCGGAAAAATTTCTCTCTGGGTTTGTTCTATGATTCATAGATTAGAGCACCCTTTGGGCAAGATCTCTTATGAGTTGTTTATTGAGTTGGGACTCTTAAATGCAACCAATTTTAGCATTAGATGAGAAAGAATCAGCTGTAATAAATGTCATTCCTCTAAATCTCTCTGAGGTCAGTAGAGAAAAGAAGTCACAACCCCTAGCTATTTACCATAAATATCTTGTGAGTCAGTTAAGGTATTTCAGTGAATCACTCTTAGTTTTGTCATGTAGCTTTTTTCTTTCAAAAGAATTGGTGAGATGAGGTTGAAAAATGACTGGACTTAGGCAGATGGCTAGGTCTGAATCCTGACTGGTGAATTATTTCATCTCTCTAAGCTTCTGTTTCTTCTTCTACAAAATGTGAGGATTAGATTTAGCTGAATTTTAAAGTTACTTTTCCTTGCGAATCTTATGATCCTCCATTTACTTATTACAGGCATAGACTAGGAAAAAATTGTGAAGATGAGTTCAATTAAGAAAAAATGCAGCCCAGAGTACCTCTACTTCATTATCCGAGTATTGGAATAATCACACCAATATCAACAAGGATGATGACTCATTTACATACTATTTCACTCACTTAGAAACAAAACAAAACAAAATGACTGCTGTTACACAATTCAGAACTCATAGTGTGAAACTGTCTACCTCTCCTCCCTATTAAAACTTTAAAATATACTGCACACAGACAGTATGTTGTCATCCATTGGTTCTTTTAAGACTTGTAACCCTCTGTGAGAGGATGTTTGTATATTATTTGTGTTTTTAAAAATATATTATTGTTCCCATTTTACAGATTAGGAAATTGAGGCCCAGCGAGTTTGAATGACTTTCTCAGGGTCAGATAGGTAATATGTAGCAGAACCAACATTTGAACCCAGGCCTTCTGACTCTCAGTGTAGTATTTTTTTTTTCCTTGTATCATATTGTCTTCCTAGCTGCTACAATGAGGGAATATTTAGTGCTGTACCATGGGCTCCTTAAATTAGTGTTAATTGTAAGTATTGCTTATGGAAAATAGGGACATTTTCCCTCCCTGGAAAATAAGGTGCTTTGGTAATAAGGGCAGATGTATTATCTTGCTTTTCTTACATCCACTGTAGGTATGACCTAAGTAGAGGGTGTAGATGTTGAGCAACAACATTGCTGAAATGTTGTTTGTAGAGATTTATTCATTTTTCAATTGTGTCTGACTCAATAACTCCATTTGTTATTTTTTTTTTACAAATATATTAGAATGATTTATCATTTCTTTCTTTAGTTCATTTTATAGATAAGGAAACTGAGGCAAACAGGGTTAAGTAACTTGCCCAGGGTCACACAATTAGAAATCTAGTAAGAGGCCAGATTTGAACTCAGGTTGATGCATGTTCCTGATTCCAAGCCCAGGGTTCTATCCACTGCACCCACCTAGCTGCCCTGTTCTTAGAGATACCTTCAATTTCTTATTATTCCCTCTAATTTCTCACATCTTTTCATGATGGTAATTAATGCTAATGTTCATAGAGAGCTTTAAAGTTTACAGAGACCTGTATAAACATCATCTCATTTGATCCTTACAATTATGCTGTGAAGAAATACTATTATTATCTCCATTTTACAGAGGGAGAAACTGTGGCTTAGAGAACTTAAGTGGGCTTAAATGCATAACTCTTAAGTATAGGCAGTAAGATTTGAACCCTAGTTTTCCCTGAGTTCAATACTCTTTTCACTCTCATATACTAATTCTCTAACCTTTCTTCACAGAGGCAGTTTGGCAGTACAGTGGAATAGAGCATTGGTCCTGGAGTTCAAATGTGGTCTCATATACTTACTCTTTGACACTGAGCAAATCATTCAACCTCTAGAGGTTTACTTCAGTTTCTTTGATTGCTAAATGGGGATGATAATAGTACTTACCTTGCAGGGCTGCTGTGAGGTACAAATGAGATATTATTTGTAAAAAGCACTTAGTGTGCCTAGCACATAGTAGATGCCATAAAAATGCTTATTCCCTTCTCCTCACCCTCCCCATTCATTTATACCACTTCACAAATAACAATCTATGAAATACATATGCAATTTTTCTATTAACCCAGCGTCATGTGATTTAAATGCATAGGAAAGGAAGTAGCCCCATTTCCATCCCTCTCCCACCACCTTGAAGTGAAAATCATTATTTAAAAATTAGAATGAGAAACGCTCTTTGCAATAATGATGCTCAAGATAAACACAGTCCGTCTTCTCTCTCCATATAAGTCGTAATACCTGTGGTTGCAATGGCATTGATTGGCTGGGATCGCCGTCCACTGATTAATCCATAGAGTTCAATATCATATACTGTTCCCTCTTTGAGACCTGTTATGTCCCTGGTACGCTCGTGGGCTGGTACGATTATTTCCAGTGGATCAGCCTGCTTTTTAGTATCCCTGATTTTAAGAACAAAACTGTCGAAGACCCCTTCATCTGCCGTCCAAGATAGACGGAAACCGTCTGGGGTGGCATCTGAAACCAGAAGGTTGTCGACTTCTGGTTCTGCTTCTAGAGGGGGAAAAGAATACAAGAGGGAGGAGAGAGAAAGTCATTTTAACAACCATCTATGCTCTTCTTTTCAACGAGGATGTCAATATGTAGTGATGCCCCAGGTAAGAGAAGTGAAAATCTCCTAGTTACCAAAAAATAAACGTGTTCAGACAGAAAGAAAAGTTCCAACAGGTAAAGTTAGTACAAGTGCCTGTATGCATGTGTGAACTTTTTCTAAAATGGATGACACTAACCACATCTGGACACACACTATTTCTCTCTTCCATGCAATATTAAAGAAGTTAAAAGCAAGTAGTTTGTTTGTTCTTTATCATCCAGTGGCTATATGTCCATCCTTTGTGAAACCTTTCTGGTAAAGTACAAACTCGTGCTAATAAGTGCATAGTGCTGCCCATGATCATTTTCCTTATTATTTCTTTTTTTTTCTGCTAGGACAAAGTAGTTTTTAGAAGTCCTTTCTCTTTCCCCTTTGTTCTAGAGACTGTTTGAATCAAGACTGAAAGATAGACAGTCCTTTGAGGGGTAGTGTCAAGTTTTTCCCTCCTATTGGTAAGGCATTGTATCTTTAAACCTACTACCATAGGATCAAAGAACCCACCTTGACTTTGCCCTAAAAGGGACATTTTCTCTCCCTGGAAAAGCAAATTTGAACTGTGATACCGATTAATGATGTATTTCTCAGGCAAGATCTCTCCTCTGAATCATCACAAAATTATGGATTTAGTCTGTGTTTAAGAATATCTCCAGTGTGTCAGCTTTTCCCAATGAAAGAATTTTGTATTTCAGTGTCCAGCTACAATTACACTTGACAATGTTCTATCCATTAAGACTTTATAGATGACAGATGTTACAGACAGGTTTTTAGAAATATACCAGTCAGGTATATTTCTTTTGAGAAGGCTGAAATGCATCTGGGGACCAGGAAAGATGATGATGGATAAGTAGAATGTGGAATAGACACTCAGCTGAGAAATCTCTAAGTCATTTTGGAGGCAACATGGTGACATTTCGACCTTCTCGTGTCAGGAATGTAAGATGGGACAGAAGACAAAGTAGAATGCAAAGGAATTATGAATGAACTGGTCCCATTTATGAAATGTACAGCTGTGATGAGGACAGGAATGCAGAAGCCATGGTGATTTGGCATATGGACTGCATGGAATGTCTCCCAAGTGAAAACATGGGGATGGAAGAGAAGATTGAACAGAGGAAGAGAATGGCTCACTTCAATGGAAATACCTGTAAAAACCACAGCACTCAAGGGCTTTGTTTGGTGCCCTTGGGCCAAGCCGAAAAGCATAACCTCATAGCCAATGCCAGTTATGAGGCCTTTAAGCTCCAGTTTCCTCTGGGTTCCTGAAAGTGTGAACTCCTGGGGGTCCAGCAGCTTGCCAGAATCCACCACGATTACTAGAAAGCTGTCAAAGGCATTGTCCAATGCCATCCAGGAAACTGTGAACCCATGGGGATTAATGTCGGAAATGGTTAAGTTTTCCAGTAGGGGCAGGGTCTCTGAAAGAAGGGAGGGTTGAAAACAGTACAGGTTAGTATCATAGACTCCACCAAAATAGTCTTAAATCTTCACAAAGGATAATACATGGCAAATCTTTAAAGGTCACTAATGTCAAGTATTGACAGAATAGCTTGGGAGATTGAGTCCATCTCCTCCCATCCACCAGAATTTTGGTTTTGAATATAGTCAACCAAAATAAATCTAGTTTCTATGGGAATGTTCCTTTCTCCTTTCCCATTTCAAATTTGCATTTTCTTTCCCTTCACATTCTGAATAAATTAGTATTGATGCAATTACGGATGTCATATCTTATAGATAAAAGTCTACCTTCTGAGGGCAAATAAGTTAGTAATAGCCAGATTTGTATTCTCTCAGTTGCATTTAGTACATATTAAACATATCCATATCTATATCTATCTATCTGTCTGTCTATCTACACACACATATACATATAAGTATATACTATATGAAGAATGGCATAATTTTAAGATAAAGACTCCCTTTCACAGAAGTTAGGGTACTATCCTTTTTTCTCCCAGGTTGACTACTTAGAGATTCCACTTTGGAAATTAGCTGAAGGGTCAGTCACAAAATGTCTAAGGTACTTGGGAATATTCTCACTTTGGGAGAACAGGAAAATGACTTGGGGTGGAATCTCTGCAGTATACTCAAGAAGAGTTTCAAGAATAGGCTATCTTGAGTTATTTTCAGTTTAACCAAGTCAACAACAACAATCACAACAACCCACACCCCCCTTTTTTTTTTTGCTGTAAAACCTGATTATTGAAAAAGTTTTTAAAAATGTTTGAGTCTGCTTGCCTTCATTGGTAAGTGTAGTCTAAAACATGACAGAATCTTTAAGGATGAAGTATGTCTCTGGACCTTGGCATTACCCTGAATGTTAATTCTCATTGTCCAAGATGGTAGAATGAGAAGGTATATGATCACAGAATTTAAAACAAGATAGGATCACCTTGTCCAATTGCCTTATTTTTGAAATGAGGAAACTGTAGTCCAAAAAGAGAAGTGAATGGCCCAACATCACAAAGGCAGTAAGTAACAGAGCTTAGGCATGAATTCAGGTTTTCTGACTCTAAATTCAGCATGATTTTCCTTCTCTACCATGCTGCCTGCCTGGGTTAAATCTGTATCTGTATTGATTCCATGGTATCCTGTGGAAGGGTTTTTTTCTTTTTTCCTAAAGAACTGGACTTTTTTGGGAGGGGAATTTTCTTATTCATTCTAAAAACATAACTTAGTAAAATCTCTTGGTTAATTGAAGTAGATATTTTTTTCTGGGGGAGGGAGGTTTAGGGGATATTGATGGTGGTTCTAGACCTATGATTCCATTGGTATAGGAAACTCCCAATCAAGAACCTTCCTCTACTCATGTAGTTTTACTTCTATTCTTGGAGCTATCTGGGGGCAAGCCTGAAAGTTAAATGACTTATTCACTTATTCAGGGTCACAGGATTAGCATGTGCCAGAGGTAAGACCTGAACCCAGCTCCTCCTGATCAGGAAGCTTGCTTTCTATCCACATGGCCTCTCAATTGAACACTGTGCTCTGCATATTTGAGATTTGGTTGCAGATGAGACCTTAGGGAGAACTACTGGGCTTCTTGAAGTATTAGACTTAGATTCAGAGAAGAACTGCCTGTTGCAGATAGAGCAGCTAATATACAGTACCTCATAATAACAATATTTTAATAACATTGTCATTCCCTCAGATTGTGGTGGCATTTTGTTTTTGTCAAGGGGCCAAAGGTCTGTTAAAATATTGCTGCCACTCTTCAGAAGGAACCCTGCTCCAGCTGCATTTTGAGGAAATTGGCTGGACAACAGTGGTGATTGCTCTTAATCATTCACAAGACTGAATTCCCCTCTCCCCTCCCCAAATTCATATTTATTTCCCAGGAACCCTATCAGCTCCTTATCTAGAAGCAGAAATAGACAGATTTACTGACATCTACCCATGCAAAGGTGATGATGAGTGTTCAAGTAGTGGCCCTGGCTCTCATGTACCCTCAGCCAAACATCTGAGACTAAAATGTCGGCTTTTATTATGAATAAAAACACTTTCTGTCATTCATCAGTTTTAAGCGTGTGGTCCCAGGAGGTGGGTACAAAAATAGTTTTCAATATATTTAGCACTGAATACAATACAATATATTTACTACTGAAATTCACTGCCACCAACCATTTAAAAGACCCTGAGACATAAGCTGAGTTACTCTACTGTGAATTCTATTCTTCCTGCTCACACCCTTTCAGGGAGAAAAAGTGAAGACTGGTGGTTTTTAGTGATGCTGGTTGGGGGTTGGGGGTGGGGAAGGGCAGGCCAAAAGGAAAGGTTAAGCCAAAGTGATCACTAAGGCAGTGGTTCTCCAACTTTTGGGTCTCAGAACCCCTTTACACTCAAAAAAAATTACTGAGAACCCCAAAGATCTTATGTTCATGTGGATTATGTAAATATCATTTTAGCATTATTATGAAAATAGTTTTGACCTCATGGACACCCTTCCTAAAAGGGTCTTGGAACTGCTGCCCTAGGATGTACTTGGTCATGCTCAATCTGAGCACTCTGCATGCACAGTTGAGTAGAAACACTCAAAGAAATAATTCTTGATGCTCAAGGCTTAGTCCTAAAGGCTTTGACTTAAAGAAAAAGGATTAAAATGAACATAAGCTTTCACTTTGTGAAGAAGGGTATCCCCACCTCCACTCTCTCCTTTTTTCTGGATTTAGATTTCCTGTGTTTATTTTGAAATGCTGGTTGTTTGAGATATTTTGCATAAAGAGGTTTTTTAAAGTAATGTTTCTGATAAAGGCTAAGATGAAACTCATGCACTTTGTAAACAAAACTTTTCCTGGAAGACATGTCATCTTCTTCCCCTTTGTGAATGGAACGTTGCCTCCTTTGGCGGTCATCTTTGTCCCTATACTATCATTTAGTATTATTTTTCATTGTTGGCTTGATGATGATTTTTTTCTCTCCTTGTCCATTTTTAGGGTATTTTTTTGAAGGTCTTGAGTGCCTTTATATTTAATACTCAGAGTGGACAATCTGGTAATTTGGTCTTGGATATACAAGCTGAGGGTTTTCTCTATCTTATTTTTTTGTTCTTCACTCTTCCTGGGAGGTTTGCATGAAGCAACTTGGAAAGGGAAGGTCTCTTTGGTAAGATCTTTGTTTATTAATAATCACCCTCCACCCTACCCCCCCAACCTCAGGGGTTTCATTCATTACTCATCTTATGTTTTCCTAAGGAATTACCATTTTCTGAGTTTAGAGGATTATTTGAACAACGAATATACATGTCGGATAAATGGCAAAAAAAAAAAAAAAGTGTTTTTTTTTCTTTAGATTACATTTTTAGAAAAGTGTTCTTTTCGATGGTGGGAAAATGGGAAAATCATTACCGAATAGTTCCATTGTGCAGAACTGTGCCTGAGAGGCCCTTTAAATTTAAATAATGAACCTAAATTTTCCTCAGACATTAAAAAACTTAATGGAGCTTCTACAGATGCATAATTTAAAACAGGCACTGGGAGAGAATTTGGTTAAGTGTGTGTGAATCAGATGATGACTTTCTTTCCCTTCTTCCCTGCCCCTCCACCCCATATTAATATATGTGAAGTTTCTATTGCTCCCTAGGTATGTCTGCTCTAGAAGCTGGATGTCATTTCATCCCCAGAAGGATGAATTAGCCCATCTCCCCTTTCAAAAAAAAACAATTCAGAGAAGTAATTCCTAGGGAGTGAAGAAGGACACATTAATAAGGTCCAGGTTGACTCATCTATTCCCTAATTCTGATCCTAAATGATCTCTTCTAGGTGTCTACTTTAGAGGAAGATAGTTTTCCTGTTGCTAAGAAAAGGGGAAACTACTATCTTTCAGGAATAATTTAGTCTAAACACACTCTAGGCAGAGTTATGAATTAAAGTCCTTTCCATTCTCAGGGTCCACTATTACTTATTTTTCATAAATATTTAAATATATTTATATTGATTGTACCATCCTGTTGTCAGAACAATGCAAGTCACCCACAAGTCAGACTGAGGAAATTTAGCCTCCTGATGAAATTCCCCAAGAGGTATTCTCCCACAACTCACTTTGAACAGAGAAATTTATTCCTTAATCACCAAGAAGGGGAGAATCAGGCTAAACAAGCCTAAGTACGTTCTAGATAGTGAAGGTACAGTGAATCATGAAGATTTTTTGCCTGGAGTGAACATAATGGCACTCTGTTTTCTACCAGTTGGAATTACAGATGGAAATTCCACGATATAAAGACTTTGAAGCTAGTACCTGTCGTCACAAAGGCAGTGAGTGACTTGGTCTGGTCACCAGCCCACGTCATCCCCCTAATGCTAGTGTCATAGCCTGTATTATCTACCAAGCCTGTGATGTGAGCGTGCTGCGTGTCTCCTGAGACTGTGTACTGCTGGGGTTCATGGAGAGACTGAGAATCGCTAACACTGATGACAAACTTAGCAAAGAGCCCAGCACTTGTGGTCCATGACATGTTGAAGCTGTCGGGGGTAACATTGGTAAGAGTTAACAGGCCCACCTGTAGCTCTGGTTCTGAAGGAAAACGAACAAAGGCAGAAAAAGCTTATCACTTTGGGGAGGGATAGAGGAAAGGTAAGCATGGTTGCAACACTGAAAGACATAATTCCTTTCCCCGTCTGTGTCACTATAGAAGACACCTCTGGGTTGTATCTATAGCTACGAAGAAGAAGTATACTGTTTATGAAATACCAAAGAGTACCGTGATTTCCAAACGGTAATAGATTTTTACATTGGTGCCTATGATATCATTTGCCTGTCTGTGTAGAAAAAAAATACATGTTCGAGTTCGTCAAACATGCTGAAAATGCATTAGTTACATACGTGTATGTATAAAAAATACATGTGTAACTATATAGAAATATTTTAATATCTATACACATATTATCTACATAGTAACAAACATATACAGATATATTTAAATTTAGATTTAGAGATATTTATATATTATATAGTTGTTGGTTTTGTTGTTGTTCAATTGTTTCAATTGCGTCCATTTGGAGTTTTCTTGGCAAAGATACTTGAAGGGGTTTACTATTTCCTTCTCTAGCTCATTTACAGATAAGGAAACTGAGGCAAACAGGATTAAGTGACTTGCCCAGGGTCACACCACTAGTAAGTTTCTGAGGCCAGATTTAAACTCAGGAAGATGTCTTTTTGACTCCAGGCCCAGCGCTTTGGCACTATGGCACCACCTAGCTGTTCTTATTGCATAGTATCCCTTTATATTTTTATATTGCATAATAATCCCTAGAAAAGTGCTGCTTTGATGCCTTATAGTAACGTGGATGTGATCAAGGTTAGGCCAGCAGACTGCAAGATCTGGCAATTCCTACTAAGCTACAAAAACTTTACCTAGTGCCCAGCTACAAATTGTATATCTTTCATGCAAGTACCAGTCTGCCCAAGTTGGGAGATGCTCATGATCAGGTTGGTAATAGGATAAAGTAGTTCTTGGCCATTACAGTCTTTATAGTCCCTCCATTAAGATGATATGCATTGGTGAAGGGAATTCCCTGACTGATAAAATCACAGAGCTGTGAAGTCATAAAATGTTGGTTTGTGCCTTTCAAATGTTTTGATTTTGATAAGCTAAAGACCATGTCCACATGACACATATTCTTTTTCACATTCAGCAATAAAAAAATTCCATTTTCTTTCAGTGCCTTGTGTATATATATATGTGTATATATATATGTATATATGAAATACTAGAGTATTTATTTCATCATTACTTGTTGAATAATTAATTATGTTATAAGCAAAACAATATTTCATGAAGAAAAATTGTATAAACTAATATTAGGAGAACCTTGATTAAAAGGAAAATAAAACTAATGTCATAGTTTTAAACCTAGAAGGAACCTTAAAGGTCACCCAGTTCAACTCCCTCATTTTACAGATATGGAAACCAAGGTCCAAAAATGGGAAACGACTTGTATAAGGTCACCCAGGTAGTTAGGATCAGAGCCAAGATTTGACCTCTGCTTCTCTGATTACAGATTTGGTGTTTTTCTATTAAACCATGCCAATCAAGGGTAGTTGGAAAACAAGAATTTTAAGATATGAACGTCATTTATAATGCCTTTGTATAGCTATGGGCAAAAATGGCATTTAAATGTAAGCCCTAAACTCACCAAGGACAAAGCTGATTCCTTGGAACAACTGGATTTATGGATGATTCATTTCCCTGGTGCTAGTTTTTCCTTCCTTCATCAGCACATAGCATGCAGGCTTTCTGAATATCCTATTATATCATGGGGGAGTTGCTGAGTTATTTCCCATTTGGGACTATGTAGGCCCTCGCCTCCTGGATGTTCGTTTATATAACAGTCTGGAAAATGCCAACACTGAATGAATTCCATTTAGACTGTGCTCTGGAGAGAAGCAATGAATAAAATGGCACTGGATGATTGAGGTGATAGAGGAGGTGGTGTTGGTCAGGGCACAGGGGATAAAGAAAACTTAAGGTTAGGATGGTGGAATTACTCTTCCAAGTGGCTGGCAAGAAGACTATTTTAATTTTAGGCAGTGGAGTGAGGACTCTATTTTCCCTACTCCAGCACAAAGTTATCAAGTTTTACAGAAGCATTTAACAGCATAAATCTATAACTCCATCATGGAATTATCTTTTGGGAAAATAAAATCTCTGGCCATCAAAGAAAATGATAAAAATACCTGAAACAATCACAAACAATTACATGAGGTTCCAAAAAGTTCCTTCATTTTCAGAACTCAATACTTTCATAGTTTCTAGAAATAGCATGGAAGAATTAGTACCATATCATAAGCAAAATAAGATACTCAAAATCGTGGATCTATTTCTTCTTTCTTTGCATTTCCCCAGGGTACCTCAATTAAGAATTCATGTTGCAACTCTCCTCATGTTGCCAAATAGAGGCTGACAGTGCCAGCATTTTCAAAATGTAGGGCCAGGCTTGCATCTCTGCCCCCAAGATACCTTGTATATGCTCCTGTTGGTGGAATAGAGTTGGAAAGTGCTCAGAAGTGCAAAGATTCAGAGAAGTAGTTTCATGGAAAAGGGAAGTCAGTATTCATGCCAGGGAGGAATCATCTTCCATTCACTGTATACTCCCACACGCTCAGCTCCCCAAAACACATTCCTTTGCATGCTGCTGACATCCAAGAAAGACTGACTTGATAGGATGGATTGGGTGTAGGAAGATGCTACATGCACCACTACATTCTTGGAGATGAAGACTGGTATAAGAAAGGATGTGAAACCTTAAGAAAGTTACTGATGGAAACAAGGTCGTGCTTGCTAGAAAAGGAGCAGACACTCTAATCAAAACAGATAACCTATTGGATAGTTAAATATACAAAGGCCAGGCAAAGAGAAATCTTGGTCACAGCATTAGCCTAACTGGCTCAGTCCATGCAGTTGGTGGTTTTGTTGTGTATGTTTTCATAGCATGCCATATGAAATCCCAGTCTGTGGTCCAAGAGGCTAGCAGAGGAAGAAAAAAAAACAACTTTATCCCAGCTGAGAAATCAGAATGACATGCACGCATCTTCTTTGTGTATGAGATTCACAACACATCACCATGATTAGAAAGACCACAGACAGACAAGGATGGATTGTATTGGAAAGATTATGAAGAATATTCAAAATCAGATGCAAGGATGTTTGAGAAATTCAACTGGGGCAAGTCAGGTTAATTGCTCCCAAATGTAAAGAGCCTCAGCAGATGTGTGTACATAGTTAGGAAACAGAGGTTGCCAGTGGATTTCCTTAATTCCTGGGGCATTTAAAGCCTTTTCTTGGGATTTTAGCTTATCTGCTTTCAAAGTACCCTTTGATTGACCAAGTCTGACAGATCTTCATATTCTTTTTTCTCTTACTTTTCAGAAGCAGAATAGGGCAAGTAGATTATGGATATTTTTTAGAGCTGTATCCAAGAGAAGGTCAACAAGATAATGAAGACAAACAAGAGAGAATCCAGTAAAGTGAAATACCTGTGGTTGCCTGGGCCATCAGGGTCTGACCATTCCGCCCGCCAATCAGCCCATGAAGTTGGACAGTGTAATTAGTGGAAGCTCTAAGGTCGGTGATTACAGAGCTTCTCAAGGCCCCAGGCACTGTGTAGACCACAGAGTCCAGAGGGAGGTCAGAATTCCTAACTTCTAAAACAAAATTATCAAAGGCTGCCTCCTGAGCCTTCCACGAGAGGGATACACTGCCCGAAGTAATGTCTGAGACAGTGAGATGACTAAGAAGAGGTTCAGCTACTATAGAGAGGGGAGAAAAAAATAGAAAAATATGTGAATTAAGGCACCCCCATGAGATCCAAGTTCTAAACACAAAGACTAAATCCATAAAACTTTGGGCATTTTTCCCCCTCAGGAGAAAATCGACCTTTGTTGAAAAATTTTAGGATGATGAACAACAAATATGCATAGCAGATAAGTCTTGTATTTTTATGAATTTTCGGAGAGAATTTTTCTTTCAGAATAAAATGCCATTAACCATTTATTGGTAGGAGAGGAGCACCGACAGAACCCTGTTGCTTCCCATCCTTTCTCACTGTGTTCAAGAATGCTGGTAGAAAGGGTGTTACCCCAAGAATTCCTGGGCCAATCCATTTGATGACAAATGTCATGTGCCTTTGAATTTCTGGTAGCAAAATGCCAGCATGCACAGACTTACTTACATCCCATGAGCTGCTGTAAGGGTTTTGGAATTAAAAGCACTGGAACATGAAGGCAATGGAAATGACTTGAGTACAACAAGTTGAGTTAACAAGTGTTTAACATTCATGTTTTAGGATTAAGGAAGAAGATTCTCAGGGAAGTTCAAACATCACTTTTGCCAAAGGTCACTTAGTGGTTCACATGGTGTTAGAATTAAAATTTGAACCCAAGTCTTATGACACCAAATCCAGAAATCTTTCCACTATACCATGTGTCTCCATGTATGAATAAGAGCTTTAGTTTGATTCAAAGACTAAAACATTAGCCAGTGCCCTTTCTATTCATTGGGGAAATTCTACTTTATGACCACCACACTGAAACATTAATACCCAGATCATGGTAACTTTGAGGCTGTTTATTTTCCAGTGTGTCCCATCATGTGGTTTTGCCTGGGAGATTCTGCAGAAATTCTGCAGAAGATTCTGCAGAAATTCACTTTACTACTGTTAGGAGAAAAAAAAATGTAATTGTTTGTGTGAGGTTGGAGTCCCAGTCCTGCTTAACCTGTACCTAACCAGAGATTAAAACTTTACCACTCACTCTCTATTGGGTGGAGGGGTACAATGAGGTAGATAGAGGGTGGCTGAACCCAGCCATGTAAATATAAAATCCTGTAAATCAGAATGGAAAGAGAGAATTGTTAAAAGGAGAGGTAGGTGCATATAGCTGTTGTAGATGCCACACTTATGGCTTGAATAAGGACACCAGTTGCTATCCCAGAGAGGGAGACAATAAAGTCAGCATTGGAGAAAAGCCCCGAGATATGAACAATCCTTAAAGTGCTGGAGATGTTGTATTCCAGAGGCTCCAACCACCTATTATAAGCAACAATTTCAATGGTAAATGTCTCAAAAGCCGCATCTGTCTGCTGTCCAGGAGTGGTCAAAGCTATCAGGAGCACCGCTGGAAACCTTTAAGTTCCCAATTGCTTGTTTCTTTGCTAAAGAGGGAAGGAAAAATGGGGAAAGATTTTCAATTAGAGCCATTTCATCTTAGAGCCATGTGGGTCCTGATAGCAAGCTTGTTAAAAATAGTTGCAGGTGAAATTAAGAGTCTGAATAGTTTATAATCCAGGGGAAAAAAAAAGGTATCCCCGAGAATATTGAGAAAGTTAAAAGAGGAAAAAAGCGGGGCACAGGAAAGTTGGTAAGCAGCATTTCCATGCTCTATGCGTTATTAAATCTTGCCACAAGGACTTCTGGGAAGTGGAGAACACACTGAGATTTTTGAGTGAGAGGAACAGATTCTCAAACCCCACATTTTTTTCAGTTTCTCCAACATGAGATAGATTCCAGCTATCTTTCCAAAGATATAAGTTGAAACCAAACTACTTAGCTTCAACCAAGACACAGAAATTGTCTTGCCTCAGGCCTCATTCCAAGGGTTCCTTTGCTTTGAAAAAGACACCATCTTAGAGATTCTGACACCATTACCCTCCTAAAGATACTATCTTCAGATAGTTAAGGCTCAAGTGGAATCAATAATCTTGTCAGTGTATGTTCTCCTATTTCCATCAGTCATATAGACAAAAGGGCTCAAACTTCTCTCAGTCAGGAGATAAAATTCGGCCCCTTTCTTCTTCCCACGCGGCTTTAAAATATCTTTTCTTCTTATCTTTCCTAAGTGTTACTAAAAAAGTATCCAGTTGCAAGCCAATTTAGTTTAAGCCAATCTAGACCATTCCTTTCAGCCAATGAGGTAAACCTCTCTCTTAATAATGTTTCTACCAAGTTTCTTCTGTGTAGAAAAAGGAGAATCCTATCACAGGGGAATGTCTCATAAGTGATAAAGCGGTACGCTAATGTTTATGGAGAAGTTCCCAGGAGTTTTGGTGAGGCACAGATCAGGTCTGCTATAGTTTTTTTCACTCTATTGCTACAGCTCATTAGGAGTGGAAACACTGAAATTCACTGGAAACAAAAACAAAACAAACAAAAAACAAAAATAAAGGGTCTACAGAATGAACACATCGGAAGTAGCCCTGTATTTCTCTGTTGTGACCTATGACTTCATAGACTTCAGGAAAGAAATGGATCGTAAGTAGGATTTAAAGCATACATCTACATCTGGGTAGGACTGTTTGGAATATTATGTATTTCCTTGATAACAGCCTTTTGATATAGGTAGCATATCTGGGAAAGGCAATGTGGATCTGAGACAGCATCCACCTAATCGTAATCACCCAAGTAAACTAGAGCTGCTCCCCTTCCAGATGTTGTCAGCATACCATGGTTTCCCAGGGTAGGTAGAAGCTGAATGATACAGGCCAGAGAGCCTGATTAGGTTTTTATCTGAGTTAATCAGGCAATGGTAGGTGTATAGGCTTGCTTTTAGAAACTAGTTGCAGTAAAGATGATGATCAGAGTAAATGGGAAAGAAAATCACACAAAACCTCACTAATGAGTTTCAAACCCCTCCACTGGGATAAAGAGGATGAGGAGCAAGGTGGGATAGAAATCACTGTTTCATTTGATCAGGCCACCCAGGGAGCACTGAGTCCCCTGAAACAGGCCCAGAGCGAGATTCTAAGTCTCCCCAGGGGCTGGGCACTGGTGACTAAGACCCCTAAGGCCTAGTACCCTTCCAGAGAGAGAAGCCAACTGGCATGAACTATTGATTGTTTGATACTCATGAACTTGTACAGGCTGTCTTGCTAATGCTGATAGAAGCATTATGCTAATTAATGACATTTCACTCTGGTACAGACTTGAGTCATAATTGTATTCTAACTATTTGCCAGTTTGATATTCCAGTAACTGTGGATAGCTCAGTATAAAAGATGTGCCCTTGGGGTTATTCAATTCTTTATTAAACTTGGTATATATTAAAGAAACATTTCTTAAATTTGAGAATCATGGCATCCATATCTCTGATGGCTGCTGAGATGTTAAAACAGCATTTTTGACTTGCAGAAGGGTCTCTGAAATTAAATGATCTGTGCCTCACCCAAACTTGCCAATGTAAATGCCATGGTAAAGATTCTTGATCTCTGGGTAGGGAATGCAGATTTGCTGACTACTCTGTACTCTGAGTTACTTCCATGACAAGAGGCCATTCATCTAAGTTGGTCTTGGTTCAATCATGTTTAGCCTTGATTTTGAGCTTAAATGCAGTATCAGAGGGATCAGAAAGCATCATGCTTCCTTTCCTTCAGCCTCCTTGCACTTACAGCTGCCCCAAGACACATGCAATGCTTTGCATTCCACTCAAATCTTAGAGCTTGCCAGATCTTTAGCCAAAAGGGAGAATTGATTGAGTTCATATATGCAGCTGGAAGGGGAGAGAGGTTTGCTTGACCCTTCCTGCCTAAAAGGAAGTCAGATCTCTGAAGAAGTAGAATAGTTTATTGAGAAAAAAGGTACCTGTGGAGGCTTCAGCAGAAAGGGAGCTTGTTCTGTAGGCCTGAATCACCCCATAGACGGTGATTCTATAGGGGGTGGCAGCTTGGAGGCCTGTGATATTCACAGCTCTCAGGTTGCCAGATACTGTGAAATTCTGAACCTCTTCCAACTTGTTAGCCTCCTGCACCTGAATGACAAAGCTGTCATAGGCTTCCTCTGCTGTGGTCCAGTTGAGTCTGAGAGCATCCCAGCTAACATCTGTCACAGTTAACTCTCCCAGTTTAGGGAGCTCCTCTGAAGAAGGACAGAGAATCATTTAGTCAGTCACATACATGTTATAGAACCACAGAATCTCAGAACCTGAAGGGACTTCAGAGGTTATTGGATCAGACCCATACTTAAATAGGAATGTGCTTTACAGCACCAGATCCCCTCAATGGTCATCTGTCTGCTGCTTGAAGATCTCAAGCAATGGAGAACCTACTATTTCCTGAGGCAACTTCATTCCATTGTTAGGGAGCTCTGATGGTTGAGAGCCTTTTTTTTAAAAAACATATTCTCTATGCTACTTTTATTTCTTTTTAGTATTTAGTATTTAAATGATTAGTTCTCCTCCAAGTCTTCTCTAGTGTAAACATCCCAGTTCCTTCAACCTGTACTCAAATGGTATAGTTTCCATGCTTCATGAAAAGTCCCACAGTCTGATAGACAGAGGTCCAGCTTTCAGCTAATTTATTTTGTTGACATATTTAAATCTGGTACCTCTCTAACTTATCGTACTTCTTCCTATAGAGATGTGAAATTAGATGGACAGTAGCCCAGATTGGGAAAAGGCAGAACAGTGAGTCATTCTAATGTGTGTTCTTATGTGGGACTTTTTAGTGATATGGGATGGCATTATGAGGTCTAGTCCTTTACTTGAGAGAGCATGTCTTGTTTCTGACATTGGCATCCATCAATTTACAAAAATTGAGTTTGTAAAACCAATTTGCACAAAATTTCACAAAAATTAGGATTTGTCTTATACACCTTTTTATGCACTTCAGCTTGAAGTAGAAGGGACATTTGGGCAGAAGTGCCTTGACCCAATGATCATTGATTGCCTTAAGCTCTTCCTTCAGGTGACTTCCGATAGAGTTTGGAATTTTGCTAAGGAATCCCATGTCAAAATATTCCTTAGCAACTTAAGGCAATTTGATCTGGTTTCTACTGCTTATTTAGAAATACTATCACTGCTACTGCTACTACTACTATTACTACTACTACTACTACGATGACGACTACTACTGTGACTACTAGCACCGCCACCAATAGCAATAGCTGACATTTGGCTAGCACTTTCCAATTATTATCTTATTTGATCCCTACCATAATCCTGGAGGTAGGTGTTATCCCTATTTTACAGATGAGGAAGCTGAAGTGAGCAAAGGTTAATTGACTTGCCCAGAGTCACAAAGCTAGTGAGTGTCTGAGGCCGGATTTGAACTTGTTCTTCCTAACTTCACGTCTGCCACCTAGATTTCCCAGAGAGCTTTAAGAGAATACTTATGAACAGGCATTATCTGGAGAATACTTTGTTCCAAGACCAAAAGAAACCTCTAAACCATTTCAGGTTTATTCCTTTCTTGAAAGAGAGACAAATCTACCTCTTTAAGGAGGTATTACCCAAGTTTGAGGAATTTAAAAGGAAATACCTGTGGAGGTTTCAGCAGAAAGGGGCTCAGTGTGATAGTCTCCCATCACACCAGTGATGGTGATTTTGTAAAGGGTGGCTGGCTTGAGCCCTGTCACTTCCAGAGAGTTCAGTACACTAGCCACTGTGAGATTGTGAATTTCTTCAGGGTGATTGACTTCTTGCACCCAAATGACAAAGTTCTCGTAGGGCCCATTTGCTGCTGTCCAATTGAATGTGAAGGCATTCCAGGTATTTTCTGAAACTGTTAAGCTCCTGAGTTTAGGTGCCTCCTCTAAATAAGGACAGAGATCTAGTTAGTTACTCAAATTTGAAAAGTCATTGAAAGGTCTACTAGGGGCCATTTTTTCCTGCATGAAGAATAGTCTGTTTCTGTTTTTGAAGTACTCTTAAAGGAACATATTATAAACATGAAAGCAAGAATGTCAGTATTTAAATGTTAAATTATATCTGCTGTTATGAAATACTGGGCTGTAAACAGGTTTTTCAACATGGATTTTAAACCAGAAAAAGAACCAACACCTAATGATTCGGTGCATTTTAAAAGATCACAGGATTCATTTGACCATAATTTCTCTTTTAAAGTTGGTCCTGTGACTCCAAATAAGCAGTTGACATTAGGCAATAGACAAGACTTTACATTTGCAGGGAAAGACTGAGATTTTTCTCTCAGAAAAATTAATAGTTATGGTGCAATAGAATACGACTCTTTAAGTTCGCTGACTAATTAGAATTTTCTTTGGGAGAAAGCTTTGGATTCTCTTTGGGAAGATGAATAAGTTTCCCAAAGGTGCTGGTAGGAAACTTAAAAGAAAACATCAAATACAAGAAAAAGTCATGAGATGGAAAGACAGCAGGTAGAGATCTTAATTATCTGATGATTAAGGAGAAGAGAAAGTTCCACCCCAAAGTTTGACTATGGTGTTGTTTTAAAGTGGAACCTGAGGAAGACCTTAAAATTATGGATGTCTCCTCCATCCATCCTAGTTATAGACTGATTCGTAACTATATCATTGAAATGGGAAACTTTGAGAACAGGACATTCTTTGGTACCTGTGGTGGCTTCAGCAGAAAGGGGTTCAGTGGTGTAGTTCCTGTTCACGCCATACAAGGTAATAATGTAAGGGGTTTCAGCCTGGAGGCCACGAACATCAACAGACTGAAGTTTGCCAGACACTGTGAGATTCTGGGTCTCCTCCAAATTGTTAGCCTCCTGCACCTTAATGACAAAGATCTCATAGGCCCCATCAGCTGCAGTCCAGTTGAGTTTGAGGGAATCCCAGCTAATCTTGGCCACTGTGAGGTTCCCCAGCTCTGGAACCTCTTCTGAAGAAGGACAGAGAGTTATTGAGTTAATGAAATGGCAAATCCACACAAGCCCAAGGATTCAAGTGAGACTGGGAGCTGGTTTTTCCTAAGACTATATGCTTTTTTTGTGCTGATCCTCAACATACAATCGTCAGCAAGAATTAAGTACTCTGTAAATGCTGGCATTAAAAGATCCTGTTTTCTACCAACAATTGGAAGTGAAAGACTTTTATAATTTGCTTGCAACTCCCATTCTGGGTAGATAAATAGTGCAGACTTTGGTGTTTTTGTTGCTTAGGTCTCACCTCCCTGCTCTTAGAACCCCCTGAAGGCTTTTTCCTTAAATTAAAAATTGTCTTAAACTCTTTTTGTAGCCTGAGCCTCTCCCCTTTGAGACTGATCTTGAGTCATGCCTTGGAGGAGAAAGCTACCTCATTTTTGAAGAGGAGGAGGAACATACGTAATTTTATAATAAGTTGCTAGCAATTATGACTCCATCCTAAATTCTCCAAATAAGAGAATATTAGAAAGGAGAGAGAAAGCAGAGATAATTCGCTGAAGGTAGCTCAATGTTGAGCATCTCTCAAACACCATGGAGCTCAGTTCAGAGGACATTTGAGGTCCACATAATCCCTAATCAGGAGTTGTCCTTTAAGAATAAAAGCAAAAAATGTTAAGTGGATTAGTGAGTGAATCCTGGATACCTGTGGTGGCTTGAATAGAAAGAGGGTGTGTGCTAAAGCCCCGAATCACCCCATGGATGGTGATTCTATAAAGTGTGGCAGGTGTGAGTCCAGTCACATGCACAGATCTCAATTCTCCTGGGATGGTAAGATTCTGGTTAGCCTCTTGCACCTGAATGACAAAGTTCTCATAGTCCCCCTCAGTGGTGGTCCAGTTGAGTCTGAGAGAATCCCAGCTAACCTCTGTCACGGTTAGCTCTGCCAGTTTGGGAGCTTCTTCTGAAGAAAAACAGATAGTTAGCTTAGTACTCAAATTGCAAACCAAAAGTGAACATGATCTGATCCATTCAAGGAGATACTTAATATTACATTCAGGGAAACATAATTCATTGCAATTATTTTGTTTGCCTTTGGTGATAAACTTTCACATCATGGCTTCCTAAAAAGAGTTTAGCAGTATAACAAGTTGGGTGAGGATTGAAATGAGCAATTGTGTTACTAGCTAGAGGGAACTACTCCTTACTGTGATCACATGTGTGATCACAATAACTCTCTCTGTAAATTATTACCATAACTATAAAAAGACAGTAAATTGTTGAGTGGTAAATGTTATCATATCTGTAAGGGATAGACAATTGGTGAAGAAGCCACATTTTCAGTGTTGGTCCCATCTGATCAACCTATCTAAGTTCTTAGATAGAACTTTAGAGAGTTCTTAAATGGAAGTTGTCAGACTTCGACACTTGTTCAAAAAAAGAAAAGAACTGGGTAGGTTGGGTCGATAAGTAAAAAGGTACCTGTAGAGGTTTCAGCAGTAAGGGGACTTGTTCTGTAGGCCTGAATCACTCCATAGATGGTGATTCTGTAGGGGGTGGCAGCTTGGAGGCCTGTGATATTCACGGCTCTCAGGCTGCCAGATACTGTGAGATTCTGAACCTCTTCCAACTTGTTAGCCTCCTGCACCTGAATGACAAAGCTGTCATAAGCCCCATCAGCTGCCATCCAGTTGAGTTTGAGGGCATCCCAGCTAACATCTGTCACAGCAAGGTTTCCAAATTCTGGTGCCTCCTCTGAAGAAGGATAGAAAGTCAGACAGTTAAATGATTAACAAAGGCATCTTGAAGTGGATAAATCAGAAAACAGAATACTGTGGCTACTTTGCCACATGAAACCATTTTGTCTGTATGAGTGAATTGATCAATCAAACCTAACTTTTCTGCTTATGCAGGTGATGTTTTGTTTCTTTATGCCTTATCCTGGTTGGAAGGTAGAAAGGGGGAACAATTGGGTGAAACTGCAAATTTCGGGTTGGGAACATGAGGATTTGAATGCTTATTTTGTTAACGCTCAACATATCTTTATATGAGTATTGAAAATTTAGAACATTTTCTAGGCATAGCTCCCCTAAAGACACGGTGTCTCATTGCTATGCAAGTGATCCTAGATTTTCAAAGCCAGTGCCAAAGGAGCTCAAGCTTGGTGAAGCCCTCTTAAGCTAGAAAGCCTTAACTTCCTGACTCACAGAGGTAAATCTGTTTCTTCAAGGACCAGTCTTGAGAAAGGCTGATTCATAGAAGCTTAACCATTAACTTATCAGGGATCTTTTTGAGGCCATGGTGATTTATAGAGATTTCTAAAGTGGCATAGGAGGGTTGCAATCTATATTACTGCAAGGAAAATAATAATAATAATAACAACTAATATTTACGCAGAGCTTCGTATGTGCCAGGCACTGTGCTTTACAATTATTAGTAAATTCGATCCTCACAACAGTCCTGGGAAGGAGCTACTATTGTTCTGAGACAAGAAGAGGTTAAGTGACTTGCCCAGGATCACCCAGCTAGGTGTCTGAAGCTGGATTTAATGGTCAGCAGTTACATGACACTTTAAAGTTTGCATAGCCTTATGTATGTCATCTCCTTTGATCTTCCCCACATTTCTGTGAGGTAGGTGTTATTATAAATCCCATTTTAGAGACAAGGAAACCAGCTGAAAGAGATTAAGTGATTTAGCCACAGCTACACAATTAGTAAGTGGCTGAAACTGGACTTGAACTCAGGTCTTTCTAATTACAAGTCTAGTCCTCATAACCATTTCAACTCTAGTGACTTCAGGAGTACTGATCAAGAAATGATGAATAAATCCTTTAAAGTTCAAGTATTATTAATGTAAAACAGCAAAAGCTTGAGACTTTTCATGTTTTATCAAACGTCTTTTTCTCAGCTCAAACAAAGGGTCCTTCCTATTTTGCCAGGAATTCAGTCTATTATATTTTCTTCTATATTTTGAAGTCATCAGATTTTGAATCCCTTTCCTTTCCAATCTCCCACAATGTCTCCATTTCGTGCTGTCCCCTTTCCTGAGGATTTTATAAGTATCTGGGTTTTAGACAAATTTACAAGAACTATGTCCACCTTGGACCACTTGCTTCACATTGCCATTCAACTGAGGGATCAGCTGATATCACTAAACAAACTGAAGGAAGAAAGGGGACATTTTTTTTTCCATAGAAAGACCAGAAAGGTCTATTACTAGCTTTCAATAGGGTCTTAAGCACAGAAAAAACAGCCTGTTCAGTGCATCTTAATGTTCCATTTTCATTTACCTGGGGAACACACAGGCAGGAAGAATCTTTGTAAGACCTCATTAACTCAGAATACACTAACAGTGATCATTTTCCCCAGACAGAGCTCAAGAGAGTGTGCCACCTATGACGACAGGACCTGCTAAGGAAATTTATAGTGCAAAGAAGATTGGAGGGGGCACCTTTCAATCATGCAAGAGAATATGTAAAAAATTCGACCACATTTTTTTTCAGGCCCCACTTTTCTGCTAATTGCAAATGAGTCTCATTTAATTCAATTCAATAAGCATTTATTAGGGCTCTGAGCCTTCAACAAATAAAGACAAAACAAAACAATTTCAATTAAAGTGCCTGCTTTGAAAGAAGTAAAGCAACCTTTTGGTATTTTATAGTCCTGATTTTCACTTAACTGGGGGCAAAGGGGATGGGTTGGGCAGAGGTCTTTGCTGTAGCTAGATGAGACTAGCCAGCTCTTGATTACATTAGCTCTCTCTATGCAGGCACATGCATGCTTAATATAGAAACATGATTCTATTCTCGCTAGTGTTTTCACCTCTACCCTCCCTCCTTACCCCTAAAGTACACTATGGAGCTAAAAGTTAGCCCTCCACAGTCTCTGTGCAGGAATGAACACTAATAATAATAGCATTTACATTGCAGTTTAATGTTTGCATTTTATATACCTTATCTCATTAGATCCTCATAACCATTTGAGGTAGGCACTATTATTATCCCTGTTTTATAGGTGGGGAAACTGAGGCTATGAGAAGTTATGTGACTTGCCCAATGTCACACAGCTATAAAATATTAGGCAGGATTCTGATCTCAGACTTTCTTGACTCGATGAACAGCACTTTATCCATTACAGCAACCAGATGCACCATTATGAAGTAAGTCCCCAGTATAAATGATGCCATTTAGTTTGAAAGGGAGAGAAGAAAAAGGGGATAGTGGTCCTTAAGCCTCCCTGGGGACCACTGGAATGGGCAAACTCTGTAGCTGTCACAGGCAGCAACGCTGACTTTTTAATATTTATAACAAGAAGTATGTACTCTTGACTCTTGGCTCCATGTCTCTCTGTGATCATGAAGGTCCCTGGGTAAAATAAAAATCAGAGTAGGGATGGCTCCATGCAAAATTGTGAACCAGCTAAACATGAGACCTCCTACCCTACCCTAATTTTAATTTCCTCCTCACTCTCTTCCAATCTGTCTCCTAACTAAACTTGATCTCAGGAGTGAGTCAAGATGTGAACGATCAAGTGTGGACTTGAGGGAAGAACACTGGATTTAAAAGTCAGAAGAATTGGGTTTGAAACCAGATTTTGCTGGTTGCTGGCTCTTTGACTTCAGATAAGCCCCCTGAACTTCCTGGACTTCAGTTTCCTCATTTGGAAAATAAGGATGCTAGACTAGATGATCTCATAGGTCCCTACCTCATGGGTCCTCTAAAGCTAATGAATCATCCATATCTTTGTGTGAATTTAGGGTAAAGTTTTCTGGGGCAAGAACCGGATCATTTTTCTTTTTTATCTTCCCTAGATCCCAGCAAAAGATATTGAGTGTAGTGGGTGTTTAATAAATATTAGATAACTGAAGTCAGCATGGTCTCCTCCCTGGCAGCATTTGCATTTTAAGACTTAGCTCTCAGTAATGGATTTGGTACCTATTAAAGGAATGTTTCTTATTTGAATAGATCTCTTTGTTATGAGGCAGGTAAAAATCTGTCTTTAAAGAGGAGATAAGTGGAGAAGTAAGGCAGGGAAGTCAGCCATTTCTATTCCTGGTGGACAATGTCTTTCTTACTGTCACTTTCCATATCCAGATTGCCTTATGTAGTCATGCCCAAGTCTCCCTTTATGTGAATGAGTAGAATATAAGGACTTACTCTCATGATGTATACCATTCTACAAGGGCTACAGGATTTCATGGGTGTGGGCACTCTTGCCACCAGGGCATATTTCTCGCCCTTCTTCTTTTTGTGTAATGATTGATCTTTTCCTTCCATAAATCCTCCAAAGAGTAGATCTACTCAGTGTGCTAGAGGCTTTCCTTTGGTTGTTTTGATATTCTTGACACATAAACACAAAATAATAAAAGCTTCCTTTTAGCATAAAGGCTCCAGTTTTGCTAAGATTATTCTGGTGAAATACAAGCTGTAACAGATCTGACAAAGTTGAAAAGGTTTTGAAGGAACCATGTGGTTTTCCATTGTGACTCAATCAATGTTTGCTATTCAATAACTCTAAATTCATGTTGGTAACATGATTTCCTTAAAACTTGAGAACTTCTCTTTTTTACATATAAATCAGTGGGAAGCAGAGAGAAACCTTGAGAAATACAGATAGATGGAGATATCGAGACATGAATGGGGAGAGACAGAGGCAAATAGAGAGACAGGGAGATAGATAGAAAGAAACAGATTGGGACCAACAGATAGGTACATAGAGGCAAAGAAACTGAGACAGAAAGACAAAGAAATTGAGACAGACACAAAGAAATAGAGGCAAAAACACAGAGAGAATTCAACCTATTAGTTATGTTACCTGCCCTAAGAGCACTGTGTAAGTTTATGTCTAAATTCTATTCCCCTTACCCCTAAAAATTGAGACTTAAGTTTTTTGTCACATAGATGGTCTCAAACTCCAGATGGAAGCCCCAAGCAAACCTGACTTGTAAAATAAGGATATTGGACTATTTGATCCAGTCTCCATTCCTACTCTAAATCTTATGGTTTTATATAATATATTTATATATAATATATATTTATATATACACACATATACATATATATGTATGCATATATATATATATATATATATATATATACATATTTATATATATATGCTGAATCCTTGTCATTCAAAACAAACAAAAAACAAGAAGACAAGAAGACAAAGACTGGAATAAATATCTATTATAAGGTCATTTGGGGTTAGTGAGAATTGGAATTTGTCTTGTTTCTTATGCCTGTCTGTCATTCTGTGCCTTCTCAGAAGTAGGTAATTTGTGTTTGGTAGCGACTTAATGGCTTGGAAACCACCCTATCATTGGCCTTTCAGAAAAATTAAAAATGGTTGGATAACTCATCACGTGCTGGTCTGAAGAACTACATTATATAGCAGACATGGTTAAGGAGGTATAAGACAGTAGGATGAGGTCCCGGAAGGGCTGATGGAACAAATGACAGAGGAATGGGTGAAAGGTGTGGAAGAGTAAATTACAGTATAGTAAGATGAGATGAATAAATAACAAAGAACTAAGAAGCAGGAGCACAGAAAGGGAGAGATGGCAAAATGGTTAATTTAAATAAAAGAGCAAATACCACTGAGGTAACTAACAGAATGATGTCCAGCCCAATGATAATGAGCAACAGATCATATCCTGGATGGGGGAAAGACAGACAAGTCTAGGGCATCAACATTCCAATCATGAATCACATATCTGCGCGCTTCCTACCCTCTGGGCAAAATGTTTCTATTGTGTTCTATGGTCCTTTGACAATGGACTGCTTGGCATTTCTCTATGAAAAGGGCCTTTCTTGGGGACTGTCCTGAAAGGTTTTTCTCTAGTTGTGTATTACTTTATACGAGGGGCAAGATGAGTCGGGGTGAGAGGTCTAAGTTCTATGATGCTGCATTTGCCCTTTAGGAATCTATAGGTTTAGTAGAACCATTCTTAAGAACTCTCCCTTCACTGTGAGAACTCATCTTCATTCTCTTCCCTTACCAGTGACCCGCTGGCTGAGAAGAACCAGCTTTCTCTCAGTCTTTAGGACAGCATTTTTGTACCATAAGGAGTGAAGAATTTGAAAGACATATGGGGACATGGAAACACCTGTAGGAAATGAGGCAAAGCGTATAAGAAATAGGACCAGGAAAACAATAAACACGGTGACCTCAACAATGTAAATGGAAAGAACAACAACATCAACAACTACAGAAGGAAACCTGATGTTAGGGAATGGAAATTCCCAAGATTGTCCTTGAAGGAGAGATAGGGCAATGTACCGAGGCAGCTCTCTCTCTTCTGTGAAGAGGCGTGGTGCTGTGATGTGAAGCACCACCTACACTGCGATACTTAATTAACGTATTGGCTAATTTCCTCCTCCTCCTCTTTCTTATTTATTTTTCATTACAAGGAATGGTTCCCTGAGTAGGAAAGGGGCAGAGACACAGAAGGAATGAAGCTGATATTAAAAAAAAAAAGATATCTACGAATGTATATATACTTATACATACACATAAATTTATATAAGAGGGTTTACATATGCAAACAAGCACATATCTGAGTATATGTATAAATGAATCCATAGAGGGCATAAGATCAATTGAATAGGAAGGGATAAT
>CM053585.1:252027687-252072180 GCA_028646515.1 Pseudochirops corinnae | reverse complement strand
AAAAAAGATATCAATAGATTTTTTTAAAGAAAGAAAATCATAAAGACTATTGTAAATAAATAAATCGATCAAAAATAAAGAAAAAGAGAGAAAACTTAAATCTGAGTTCATAATCCACTCCAGATACTTAATGCATGTGTGAGTCTTGGTAAGTCATTTAATCTCCTACCTCAATTTCCTCATCTATAAAATTAGGGAGTTAGAGTAGATGATGGCTGAGGTCCTTTCCAGCTCTAACTCTATGATCCAATCATAGTATAAAAGATCACCTTCAGTAGACAGTTATATTGTACAGCAAGAGGGAGAACTCTTGAGAATTCTCAAGGCCTCTTAACGTTCAGAGAGGGTAGATTAGACCACCTTGACTTCTTTCTCTTTTGAGACTGGGGGGGTGAATAGAGCATTGAGAAAGTGAACTGGGAGGTAGAATGACTTGCTAACATTTTCAGTGTGAGTTTCAGTCTGTTGGACCCAGCCCCAAAGAGAGTCAGAGGAATAATA
Organism: Pseudochirops corinnae; assembly: GCA_028646515.1. Classification (NCBI taxonomy): domain Eukaryota; kingdom Metazoa; phylum Chordata; class Mammalia; order Diprotodontia; family Pseudocheiridae; genus Pseudochirops; species Pseudochirops corinnae. Next base: position 252,071,679 of record CM053585.1, on the reverse strand, counting down.
GAGTAGAATAGTTTTGGTGGTCTGTACCAATTGGACATGCCTTAATCTTGGTATGGGCAAGAAAAAGCTACCCCCACTCAACAAACTCTAGTGCAATGGTTCTCAACCTGTGGGTCGCGACCCCTTTAGGGGTCGCCTAAGATCACTGGAAAACACATATTTTCGATGGTCTTAGGAAGAGAGACACCGCTCCTCTATCTGTCTCCAGGTGGGTCCGCCCACATGCAGATACACCCACATACGAGTATTAAAGGATTGCGGCATTAGGAAGGTTTAGAACCACTGCTCTAGTGGCTCCCTATCACCTCTAGGATAAAATATAAAATCCTCTGGTATTCAAAGTCCTTTATAACCTAATCCTGGCCCCTCTGCCTTTCTGGTTTTCCTAGGTTTTATATCCCTTCTCCCAGGGGTACTGGCATGGCTCGGTGCTGTCCCTCCTTTAGGCATCACCACAATGGACAGTGCCACCACATGCAGAATTCTCTCCCTCCTCACCTACTCCTCTTAGCTTCTTTTCATTTCCTCCAAAATCTCAGCTAAAATTCTACCTTCTACAAGGCAGCTTTCCTGATTCCCCTTCATTCTAATGCTTCCCCTCTGAGGTGATGTCCAGTTTATCCCGTCTTTGTACACAGCTGCTTGCGTGTTGTCTCCTCTGTTAGACTACAAGCTCCATGAGGGCTTTCCTTTGTGTCTCCAGTGTGCCTGGCACAGTACCTGGCACACAGGAGCCATTTACAAGTATTTGTTGGCTGACTGACTTCCTGTTGTGGTCATGGAGGCAGCCCATTGTGGTGCCCATAAAAATTGCTGGGATGTCTTGGCAGAATCATGTATCCAAAAGGTTGGTGCTGACACAGTCTTTCTACTCTGTCTACTGCTTTATTTGCAGATATTGTCCATTACTATCTACGATCTTCCTCCAGCAAGGTTGATGTTATGCTTGTCAGAGAAGACTCCTGAATGTGAAAAGTTCCTGGCTGAGGAACATAGCTGAGCTCTGGGTGTGACCTACCATCTTCATCGCCTCCATTGCTAGGGGATGGGTTAGTCGCATTGGTCTTTATTATAAGCTGTTTTAGACACATTCAGAAATAAATATTGCACTTCCCTATACTTTAAATTCTTTAAGGTCGTTGAGAGTGATTTTGACAACAAAGACATGGTAGGGGGACAGGGTACATGGAAAACTTGAACTTGAGATGGCATGCTCTGTGTGGGCACAGGCTGCCCTTCCTGCTTGGATTGCTCTCTCCCCTTGCCTCTGCCTATGGAAATCCCTAGGTCACTTCAAAGCCCAGCTCCAGTGCTCCCTCTAATGTGAAGCCTTTTGTGATCTCTTGTGGTTCTCAGTGTTTTCCACTCCATTCCCCAAGGTGCTATAGTAGAAAGGTACTGGGCTTGGAATCATGAAGATCATCTTCCTGAGTTCCAATCCAGCCTCAGACATTCAATAGCTGTGTGACCTTGGGCCAGTCCTGTATCCCTGTTTGTCTCAGTTTGCTCATCTGTAAAATGAGTTGGAGAAGGAAATGGCAAACCTCTTCAGTACTTTTGCCAAGAAAATCCCAAAATGGGGTCTTTGGAGAACTGGATATGGCTGAGCAACGACAACAAACTCCATTTTCCTAATTTACTTTGCACTTGCTTTCTATCCATTTTATATTGACTTCTCAGAGCACAAGTTATTTTCCCATAGTAGAATGTCAGCTCCTTGAGGACAGGGACCGTTTTGGCATTGCCCTTGGATTTCCAGCACCTACCACAGTGCCTGGCACATAGTAGGTCCTTATTAAATGCTTGGTAAATTGAAAATGATCAGGCATGCCCAGGTAAAGAGGTCCTCTGATCCATGCTTCCTTTGTCACTTCACTATTGGTTTTAGAGCTCAGGAAATTATCCAGACCAGACAGTCTTGAGGTGATCATCTCCTCAAGCTAATAAAGCAATTCACAGTTCCACGGCAGGTGTGTTATCTCTCAGTTTAGAAGTCTGCTCCCCCAGGGGTGGCTAGGTGATGCAGTGAATAGAGCACTGGCCCTGGAGTGAGGAGGACTTGAGATCAAATCCAGCCTCAGACACTTAACACAAAACTATCCACGTGACCTTGGACAAGTCACTTAACCCCAATTGCCCTACCTTCCCCCTCTAAAAAGCAAAAAAAAAAAAAAAAGTCTGCTGCCCCAGAACATTGAAATCAGGAGAAACAATTCTACTGTCAAGGTATTTATATTCAACTGCTGATTATTTACTTTTTTGGGGTAAAATATCAGACTCTTTTACTGTTTTATCTTTTCCTATCTAATAATCATAACAATAAAATTAACTTTTATATGGAGCTTAAAACCTTTGCAAAATACTTTACATATACTCCATCTTTCCCCACCTGAGTCTCACAATAATCATAAGAAGCAGATAATACTGATATTATTGTCCCATTTTACAGATGAGGAAATTTACACTCAATGAGATAAAATATTTTGCCCAAGGTCACACATCCAGGTGTGGAAGGAAATGGAAGTGGGAAGGAAATTTGGGTCTTTTCTGGACTTCCCATCTCTCTCACTCTTTCTATGATTATTCTGTGCTGTCTTTATCCTTTCTCATCTTTTCCTTCTTCTTTCTTCACTTCCTTTTTCCTTCTCTTGACTTATCATTTCATTTCTCCCTGCCCTTCTCATCCTTTCACCTGCATCCTCCTGCAAGCTTCTATAGGCCAGGAAAATGCATTCTTCTGCTTTGGTATCCGCCATAGCACATCCCCAGTGTTCAAGGAATATTTATCGAATTCTGCACCTATTTTGGTCATTCCTCTGAACCCGCAAGGTGAGGAGAGGCTCAGATCAGTACAGACACCGTGTGTCCTTTTCAGCAAGTCTACTAAAAGGCCTGGGAGGAAATGGAGTTGGAACTATTGACTAAAATGGAATTTGGTGTTATCTGGAGGTTTCCATTATTCAAACTTAACAGAAATCTAAATCAGCTTTTTAATAGGCTTCCAAAGGGAAAAGTGGATGCTTTGGATTATTATTTTTTCTCCTCTCTTTTTTAGTCAGGTTCATTGATCAGTGAAATCATAGCCCAAATCTTTAGCAGTATTCTCTGAAAGGGAGGGGGGGAACGGGGTGGCAGAAAAGGATTTTAGCCAAAACTTCTACTATACTCTAAATAATGGAAAGCTATTTGTTGTAGCAAGCCCAAATTTAAGAGGTCAAGTCGCTGAAAAATTATGGTCAGGAAGGAACGTTCCAGATGTGAAAGGGACTTGAACTTTCTTCTGCCCTGAAGGATGATTAATTAATATATCAAAATAGACATCTTGATTCCTTTTAAACAAATAATGAGAAATTATTGTGTGAATAAAAGCACTATATTAAAATAGTGCCTTCAGGATTTTTAAAAGTTGGCTAAAAGTCAGATTGCCAGTAGGAAATGAATGCGGAGCAAGTTCAGGCACAGATCTTGTGTTCCTGTTTAATAGCCCTCTTCTGGCTCTGCTGAGGTCTAGGTCTTCCCAGTGAGGATGGAGAGTCGATGTGGTTTAGCGTTTTTGCACAGCCAGTCAGTCAGTATTTCTTAAACATCTGCGATGTGCCAGGCTCTACTCTAAATACTGCAGATACAAAGAAAGACATAAAAAAGAGAGAGGCGAAACAAACAAACAAAAGAAACCCTCCACAGCAAAGTATACATAAACAATAGATTCAGAGGATAATTTGGGGGTAATCTCAGAGGAAGTCACTAATATGAAGGAGGAGAGGGAGAGGGTTCTTACAGAAGGTGGATTTTCAGCTGAGACTTTAAGGAAGCCAGGGAAGCTAGGAGACAGAGACGAGGAGGGAGAGAGTTCCAGGCATGGGAGGCAGCCAGAGGAGATGCTGAGAGCTGGAAGATGGAGTGTCTTGTGAAAGGAACAGTAAGGAGGCCAGTGTCACCGACTCAGAGTACATGGAAAGGAGTAAGGTGCCTTAGGTTAAGAAGGGAGTAAGGAGAGTAAGAAGACTGGAAAGGGGAGAAGGGGCCAGGTAAGACAACAAACTGTGTTATGTTTAATTCTGAGCCCACAGAGGCATGCATTTTTTTTTTTTTTTGCTTTTTGGAGGGGGGAAGGTAGGGCAATTGTGGTTAAATGACTTGCCCAAGGTCACAAGGCTAGTAGTTTGTGTTAAGTGTCTGAGGTCAAATTTGAACTCAGGTCCTCCTGACTCCAGGGCCTGTGCTCTATTTACTGTGCCTCCTAGCTACCCCATGAGGCATGCATTCTTTCTTCCTCTCTCCCTCCTTCCATACCCCTCTCCCTTCTTTTCCTCTCTCCCTTTTTCTTTCCCCACCTCTGCCTGTTTCTCTCTTTTACTCTCTCACACACACAGCAGTTGTCAAAATAAAGGAGGAAAATAAGAATAGAGTTATGAGGGGTGTGTGTGTGTGTGTGTGTGTGTGTGTGTGTGTATTTGGCTAAGGTGGAGGTTTTCCCTGCTTTAAATAAAGCTCAATGTCTCTGAATTGGAGTCCTTCAATGTCTACTATATTTAGGTCATTCCCTAACCTGGATGGGACTTTCAAAGCTATTGATTCATAGGACCAAAGATTTAGAGCTGGAAGGGGCCTCAGAGGACATCTAGTTCAAATGGCATTATATATGTAAAGTGTTTTACAGATCTTAAGCATTCTATCAGCTTTTATCATTATTAATTTTTATTGATGAGGAAACTGAGGCCCAGGAAAGGTGAATGATTGATCTAAGGTCATGTGGCAGTAGACCTCAGAGGTAAGTTTTGAACCCAAGTCCTCTGATTCCAAAGCCAATAAGAATGAGGAAACTGAGTGCCAGAGAAGGTAAAGGAATCTATCCCTGGCCACCAAGGGCTGCAATGTGGACCTAGGTCCACAGCCTCCAGAGCCTATGCTTAAGCTCCATTACATTAAAGTGTCTCCCCTTCATAATCCTTCTTAACTTATGAATGACTCTGGAGAAAGGTCTTCCAACTCCCACAGGCCGAAGTATACTTAGAAAGCAATTCCAGATATTGCTCCCTAGACAAGTAGGTGCGATGCTAGCCCAAGAATGCTAAAAGACAACCCATGTTCAGTCTAATTTACACAAATTTGTCAGTAGGAGCCTTCAGATCTAGCCACCTGCCCATCCCTGTTTTCTGACCATTCAAACCTTCTCCATCCTATAAGAATACACTCAGCTTGCATCTCTTACAAGGAGCCTTCTCTTATGTCATTCATCTACACTAATTTTCTTCTATTGGGTCATAGGATAAGAAAACACAGAGTAGAGGGGGACCTCAGAGATTATCTCAGTATAGGTGCCCTCCCTGTCCCTCGTTTTAGAGATGAGGAAGCTGTGGAACAGACAGTCAGAAAGGACTTACTCAAAGTCATACCAGTAGAAACAGGAGAGCTTAACTCTGAACCCAGATGTTCCTGTGTCAAATCCAGTGCCCCTTCTATGATACCACAGTGTTTTGTTTGTTTTGTTTTTACTTTCCTTAGCCTTAGTCATACCAAATATTTTACCTTTGGCAACACACTGTCGTATGTTGTATTCAAGACATGATAAGTGTTGTGCATTTGTCTTGCTGCCTCAGTGGGTCTATAAGTTGAAAGTCTAGGAACCAAATCACTACTTGATCACCTATTAGGCACCAGGCGCTATCACACACCCCTTCTGCCACAGCCCTTAGTCCATCATTAAATGCATAGTAGGACCTCAATAAGGCTAACCTCAATTATGTTAAAAATGAAAACATGTTATCATTAAAATGCTGAAGATACTGCTGTATTCTAACTTGGGAGGAACATATGTGTTCTCCACATAGAAATTGCTAGTCTCTGGCTTTTGTAATTTAATATGCTTCAATATTTTTGTTACTGATGAAATATGTCAGCAATAGCAGGGAGCAGGGTGGTTCTGAAATGATTAGCCTAGAAAAAAACCGACCTCATGTTTTTAACCACTGAGGGAGGGATTAAAAGGAAAAGGCAGTTACAGAAGGCTTAGGACTGTATACATCTCGGTTATGATGATCCTGGAGAGAAGAAAGGAACCTGCAATGAGAACAGAGTCAGGAAAAAAGATATCCAAAGGATTACCATCAACCTCTTGGGCTTCCTTAAAAAGACAGATAAAGAGAATTTAAAGAAAGCAATTAATATGTGGCTGCTGGGGAGAGGAAAGAAGAATTAGAACTCATTAGCTAGAAACTTTTGAAAATCACACATTAAAAATATAAGATGAGGAAGCACATTTCCTGAGAAAGCAATAATTAATGCAAAGTGGTTCATTTAAACAGCCATTGATGCCAAAGGAAAGAAACTAGATCAAGTTAAGGGCATGGAATATGACTAGTTTGCTCTCAGTAGAGTTTATATAATGGAAAAGAAAGAACTTTTCAAAGCCTCTTAATAAAATTGCGCATCCTCAGGCTCTTGGAGACAGGAGAGAATTTGTGTGAATGGACGGGCTTACACAGAGCCTTGCAGGGACTTACTGGTTGAACCTTTCACGCGGGCTGGTTTGCTCTTGTGCCGTCCTTTCTCAACCACAAGGTGGATGGCATACTCAGTGCCAGGATCCAGACCTCTCAAAACATAAGAGGTGCTGTCTGCTGGCAACTGGACTTCCTTCTGCTGTCCTTTGGAAGAGCTGTAGGTCAGGCGGTATTTGTCAAACTTGGCCAGCGGTCGTTTCCAGAGCAGGGGCAAGGTGGTTTCTGTAGGCTCTGAAATCTGAAGGTCCCTTGGGGCATCCATATCTGTAGGAGAGAGGTAAGAGCACTAATCAAACCTGTTATTGAGAAGCTGCTCTGGGTTGAATCTATTTGCCACACCATCCAGCGACTCGTCCTCCCAGTGTTCTCTGGATAGTACTTAAGCCGGTAGGGAAGCAGAAGAATCATTCAATCAATCCCAAAACATTTATGTTTGTTTTTCAGTCGTATCTGATGCTTCATGACCCCATTTGGGGTTTTCTTGGCAAAGATGCTGTAGTGGTTGGCCATTTCCTTCTCCATCTCATTTTACAAATAAGGAACTGAGACAAACAGGGTTAAGTGACTTGCCCAGGGTCACACAGCTAGTAAATGTCTAAGGCCAGATTTGAACTTAACAAGATAACTCTTCCTGACTTCAGGCCTGGCACTCTACCCATTGCACCACCTGGCTGGTCCAGAACATTCATTAAGTACATCCTGTGTCCAAGGCATTGTGCTGACATTTGCTAAATGCTCACTATATTCTAGGAACTGTGCTAACATTTCTTAAGTTCCTACTAAGTGCTAATCACCTTGCTGACATTTCTTAAATACTTTCTGACCTCTAGTCATTGTGTTAGGTGCTGGGCATACAAGCACAAAAAATGAAAACAATCTCTATTTGTAATGCACTTCCATTGCATTGGAGAAGGAATTGTTTTATTCAGATTAAAGCTTCACCGAGGAAAAGAATCAAGGGAACAAAGTTACTTATCTTAAACAGTCAGGAAATAGTGCACTTAGGGAAAGATTGTCATTTAAAAAACAGAAAGAAACTGAATATAAATGTGTACCATCATATCATAGTAGAAATAGAGTTCCACTGAAGTTTTATTCTGATGTCTCCTTGGGGTGTGAAGGTGATCCCGGGTACTCAAAGGCTTTGCTAGTAGAGACAATCTTGGGCTCATCCTCCCAAATTGGGCAATTTGGAAGAATAGGCCTCAGGAGAGGCTCTCTCTGCTGTCCAGAGGTCTTCCTAGCTAAGTGTGGAGCAGAGGACAGACTACCGCATGATTTATTTTGGTGGAGAGCTATGATGTATATAGTAAATTTAAAAACATATTTACTAACATTTGGAGGTGATGGAAGGCATGTTTTTGCAGAGGGAGTCTTGCTGGACCAGCAGGTACAAGATTTAGGTCTGAGTACGGCCTGTGCCACATTCTGGATGCCAGGCCTCGGGAAAATCTCAATTCTCTGAGAATATCTCCTCCCATGTAAATTAGGGATAATAATACCCACATTAACTGTCACAGAGTGGTTTGGAAGAAAGTGCTTCCTAACCCCAAAGGGCCATAGATACACGTCCTGGTTCTTGTCACCAGCCTCCTTACCTGTAGCAGCGTTGATGGTAGTGGGATTGCTTTCCTTATCATCCTTCACGGCTGATACTCCAATGCCGTATTCAGTTCCAGGTCTCAGACCTGAGAGAGGACAGAGAGAGTTGCCAATCAGCCCGAGGTTAGAGAAAGCATTCAGAAAGAAATTCGAGTAGCCCTGAGCAGGTCCTGAGTCCACCATGGTGTTATTTGCATGGCTAGTAGTGGCACAGACAGGAACTTAATGGTTGACCAAGACATGGAAGGGACCTCAGAGACCTCCTAGTCTAATCTCACATTTGTAGATGAGGAAACTGAGGCCTGGGGAGATTATATGACTTGCCTAAGATCACGTAGATAGTCTTGGACTCAGGTGGGATTTGAACTCCGTTTCCTCTGACTCCAAGAGACAATGTTCTTTAAACAGTCCCGCACTAAGCTAGAAATGCTTTGAGTATGGGTGCAATGACAGGCCGTGAGTCTACCCTAGAAGGACAGCTCTTCTTCTGGTGTCCTCACCACAGGCTTGCCAATCAGGAGATGTATTTCTTTTTCTGATCGCAAATTATGCACTAAGCATGGCAAGCATGTGGTCTGCACCTGGGGAGAGGGCCCCTTCACTGGGGGTAATCACAGATCCTGAAGGTTGTTTGTCCTGGGAGATTTAGTTATTTCCCAATATCTATGATAATTAAGAAATGTCTTAAATTCTGTTTTACAAAGTAAATGTCCATCTTCTAAGCCAACTGTGGTACATGAATGGGATGGAATGGTACTGTGTCAGGAATGATGAATATGAAGAACAGAGAAAAGCATCAGAAGACTTATATGAACTAATACATAGTAAAGTTAGCAGAACAAGGAAAACAATATAGCCGGTGACTATGACAATACAAATGGAGAAAAAAATCAAAACTGAATGCTGCGGCTAAGCTGGGCTCTGAAGAAGAGAGATGGAATGGACCTCCCTCTTTTGTATGCAGAAATGGGGGGCTGTGGAACACTGCCTTGGTTGTTGATTTACTGTGCTTTCCACACTCTTTTTAAAGTTCTTTGTTTTGAGGGATAGGCCACAGATTTATTGGGGAAGGATAGATATGTTGGGTAATAAAGGCGCTTTAAAAAAATAGTAATATTTATTATGATTTATAGAGAAACCAGCCCCCAAGTGAGGTTTGAGTGACCTTTGTCATTTTGACTGCCTAAACCTGAGGTAATGAGAGCTAACTGATTACCAAAAGAATTGTCAAATGCCAAGTAATAAAGGAGCATAGAAATATACTCCATCACTTTGCTCTTTGAAGCAGGCCCTCTTCCAGGAAGCTGCTCTCACCTGTGAGGGTGGTTTTGGTTGTGGCCTGTTTGCTCTTGGGCACCTCGACCTCTGCATGATCTCCTCCAGAAATGGGGGCAAACTTGATCCGATAATTGTCAATGTTAGCTTTGCCATTTTTCCATTCCAAGGTGATGCTATTGTCAGTCTGGGAGATGCGTTTTAGATTCCGAGGGGCATCCAGACCTGGGAAGGGAAGAAATTTTGTTATTAAAATGTTACTTCTAAGAAGATAAAATCCAACTCAGCAGACATTAATTTGGCACCTGCTGTATTTAGTGCTGTGATGGACACAAGATTCAAAGAAACCACGGGCATTGCCTTCATGGAATTTACAATCTAAGCTTTCCCATTTTATTTTAGGGTAAGAAAATAATTTAGTGTTGCTGATAGAAATGGAAGTTCAAAGATCCAATCTGTCATCATTGTAAGTGACTTCTGTTACCTGTTACAAAAGTTTCTTTGGCTGGGTTGCTTGACATATCTCCCCTTCGAGAGATAAGAGACACCTCATATTCCGTATCAGGTTTCAGGTTTCCAATGGAGTACTGGCTGTCATCATGAGTGAGATCAATGGTCGTTCTGTCGCCTGGAACATCTTTGATACCGTATGAGAGTTCGATGCCATCGATTTCAGCTAAGGGCTTAGACCAGCTGATTAGAGCAGTAGTGTCTGTGACATCCTTTACATCTATCTGGCTAGGAGCATCCAGACCTGAAGAAACAGACAGAAATATGATTAAAGGGAATCAGCATCCAAGCATTATCAGTAGTGTAGAGATAGGGCATTTAAATCCATGACGCCATTTAGTTGTCTAGAGGCTGATTCCTTTAAGCAAATTATAGCTTTATATGTATATATACTATATATATTTAAATCATTAAATCTACTTTGATGCCTCATCATGGTGTGGCCGTGACCTTTGGTTGCTGAAGTCAATGCCAACAGAGAATAACCTGTGATAGGTTCTACCATATTGGAAAGAGTATATATAGGTAAGGCCCCAGTAATATATTGAGGCTCTTTTCCAAGGACTACCCTAGCACACATGTAGGTTTTTAACTGATGATTGGATTAATAGATGAAATGAAGAAAAATACAAAATGACCCTCTGTCCAATGCAGCACCCCCATCCAATTCTGCAGTGACTGGTGACAGAGTGGTAGCAAAGGGGATGAAGGTGTTAAGAATAGTAATTTGACTGTTAGAACCCTGATGTGTGAGATCCTTATCCAAGAACAAACATTAAGCACCCTGCTAGAGTAGATAAATTAACGGTCAACATTCTTTTTGTCATTTGGTGATGTGAGTTGTGTTCATCTCTTTGTGACCTCATTTGGGGATTTTTTTGGCTAAAAATTGGAGTGGTTTGTCATTTCCTTCTCCAGTTTACCTTTTAGACAAGGATACTGAAGTACACAGGGTTAAGTGACTAGCCTAGGTTACACAGCTAGTAAGTACCTGAGGCTGGATTTGAACTAAGGTCTTCCTGACTCCAGGCTCCATGCTCTGTCTACTGTGACAACTAGCTGCCTTTACTATAAACAAAAATCAGAAGAAAGAAGAAGTTGCAGCTAAGTGAAAAGATTGGTTCATGGGCACTCCTTGGAGAGGCAAAAAAAAGGAGTTGGTAGAGTGGGGGTTATTGTATTCCCAGAAGTAATGAAAGACATTATTTAATGGAAAATTGGGGCATCATATATTACAATACTAACACTAAATATTTGCCAAAAGACTATCCGAAAATGCAGCTCATGTATCAACATTGTCTGTAAGGATATAATGGTAAAGAAATTCTGTGAAGAACTTGGCAAAATCTAAAGCAATATAAATTCTCATACGAGGTGCCTTCATTACAATGGAGGAAATAAGTGAAAATAAAGAGAATGATATAGGAAAGCACGGTTCAGGAAGAAGAAATGAAAAAGGCCAAAAGCTTACACAGAAAGCTCATGTTTATCATAAACATTTTCTTTGGGGAAAAACGAAAAGAAACAAAACAAAAGAATTCGTAGGCATTGGATATGGCAAGCACACACACACAACACAAAACACCATTAAGAATTAAATGGGTTATTATATTTTAACAGACATGAAAAGACTTGTTATTGATGTGGGTCTTATCTCTGAGTCAGCTATCTGTGTACAGCCTCATTAGAACTAAGATCAGAGTAGGTGAAAAGAATAAAGAATAGTTAGGGGAAAATATATGGCATATAGTTGAAACAATTTAACCCTGGGCTATTTAAGCAAGTAATTAAAACTTATAAATTAGATATGGAGAACAAGCATGATTTAAAACTCATTATAATAATTTTATCCAGAAGTTTAATCCATGTAAATCCATTGCTACAAGAAGACCAAAATAGCCCAGAAAAGACCTTAATCAGCAAACATTTGACTTACTTTTCAAGCAGAGAGATGATAGCCAAAGGCAACACTGAGTTAGAATGTTAATTGATTTTTAAAATCTTATGAAGAAGGAAGAAAGATAATTATGATCAGTATCACCTTATGATGTGGAGAGAAATGGTAGAAGGTAAAACCAGTTTAAAGAAAGCTTGGCAAGATACCCAATTAAGTGACGTCATCCTGTGGCCATTCAAAGATGAAAAGGGAAGGAGGACCACAGAGAGAAATATAATGGAAAGGATTTGAAAACAAACATTTTAGCAAATTGTTTATTCTATTAAGTATAGTGAGACCCCTATATTTGTACTCTAACGTAACAGTTTGTTTTGAAGGAAGTAGAAATGGCAATATAGAGAACTAAGATGGAAAAAGCAGTTATATTGGACTAAATATACAAAAGGAAGACTAATTCTGTAGACGATACAATTGTGAGGTTGCTGAGGAACCAATATATGAGTATGAAGGAAGGGAAGATACCTAAGACTCTAGAAAAATATTGGAATTTAGTAATACTAAAAAAAAATGGTGACAGAAAGGACGTTAGTATTCACCTACCAACATGCCTATTGACTGTCTATAGAAAATCTTTATGGGAGTCATTTCTATATGAATCAAAGGCATCTTAGATGAGTATATTAGTAGGGAACGAACAGGTTTTTTTTTTTTTTTTTGGCAAATGATGGACTGTGTCTTTACTATTTCACAATTAACTGAAAGATGTACCAACTTTAAGATCTTGTATATACATATATATATAATATGTATATATGTGTGTGTGTATATACATACATACATATACATACATGTATATGTGTGTGTGTGTATATATATGTTTTCATCAAATAAAACACCACCTTCTTGGCCCTTCTACAGGGTTATTTTCCATCTATACATCAACATCATTACTTGGACAATATAACAATTGAAATAACCCTGTTCAACAACTCTCTGATAATAAACACCAGTCAAACCAAATGTATGCTTGTCAAAGGCATTTTTAACTGTAGTGGAGGAGATGGAGCTTAGAGTTCAGGTCAAAGAGGGATTCCTTGTGGATGGTGAAGTTTTCTGAATTTATGGATGGCATTGTGCTTAAGGCATCAAACCCCAGATACTACTGAGCTTCTTGGAAGAGATTTCTAATCCCTTAAAGTAGTCTGGCCAAGTGGATGAAGAATGTTTGTTTCCAAGATTTCAACATACAATTGGATGGAGACCCTGTAAAGCCTGCCCAACAGTATGTAATTCTGGAACAGACAGTATATATGGACAAGTTGGGTCCAGTGATAAATGAGGAAGAGAATGGATAGGTTTGCTTTAAGGAAGAAGTAAAGCTTTTCTTCTCACTCTACATTTCCCATGGAAGCAAAAAGATTATTTAAAAACCCTCATTTTTCACCTAAACTGCTATGAAACAATGTAATTGCCTCTAAAGAGCTAAAAGTGAGAGAGTTATATGGCAACCTTATACCAGGAAGCACCATGAGACCAGTGAAGAACTCTGAAGAAGAACAGAAGTATAATTTGTCGTTAAGGAATTGCATAATAATAAGAAAAAATGACCCAGTCATGTGGCAAGATTGAGGGATGACATGGACAGAGCCAGAGCAGCTGGTGGCATGGTGGACAGAGTGCTAGGCTTAGAGTCAGGAAGACCTAAATTCAAATTTGGCCTCAGACTATTACTATCTTATAGGTATAGAGAAAAATGGGTTTTGATCTGTATTGTTGAGGGAACTCGAGAATCGATGAGCTCACACATCTATTTGAATATTTAAGGAATATACATTTAGTATTGGAAGAGACCGTAGAGGTCATTTAACTCAATCCCTTCATTTTTCACGTGTGGAGACTAAAACTTGGAGAAGTTAACTGATTTGTCCAAGGTTGTACAAGTATTAAGTAGAGGGGCTGGGCTTCTAGCCATAGTCTCTAGAAGGAGGCTTGCAAACAGTGGATTTCGTTTTCTCCAGTAGTCAGCTCACTATGCAGGCTATCATTGACTATCTCTGATACAGGAAACTCAAATAAACATAGTACATTCCTTTATAATACAGCTCAATGACTCTCAAAGAAATGGCTTCATTTATAAGCAAAATGTTCATTATGTAATGGTTGGAAACAGATGAGGAGATGAAAAGAGACTAGCTGATTGGGATGAAGGATATATTCTTTTTTTCTAGAGTTTAGGTGTGTTCAGATAGGCATAACTTAGAATTGATGATGCCTTAAAAGGCACTGTAAAATTTAATTAAAAACCAGTTAGAGAATCATCATGTCTTATTTTAAAATTCTAGATGGGTTACTGTGAGCCAGTCACTTCTACTTAGTGAGCCTCAGTTTTCTTTATTAAATAGAGATCATGATAAAGTTTTTTTTTTTAATGAGCTATCAATAATCTGACTTTCTAAGAATCCTTTTATTTTATTTTTTGCCTTTTGGAGAGGGGGGATGCAGGGCAATTGGGGTTAAGTGACTTGCCCAAGGTCACACGGCACATAAGTGTTAAGTGTCCGAGGTCAAATTTGAACTCAGATCCTTCTGCCTCTAGGTCTGGTGCTTTGTTCGCTGAGCCACCTAGCCACCTAGCCACCACCTAGTTCTCTTTTTTTTTTTGGAGGGGGAAGGAAGGGCAATTGGGGTTAAGTGATTTGTCCAAGGTCACACAGCTAGTAAGTGTTAAGTGTCTGAGGCTGGATTTGAACTCAGGTCTTCCTAACTCCAGGGCCAGTACACTATACCATCCAGCTGCCCCAGAATGCTTTTATTCTTAAGAGTTGTGGGAAAAGTGCTGGATTTGGAATCAGAGAATCTGGTATCGAATTCTATCTTTACTTCTTGCTACCTATGTGACCTTGTGCAAATCACTTAAAATCCTGGGTCATTTTAATTTCAATATGTAAAATGAGAGGGTCAGACCTTTAAGGTGCCTTCCAGCCAGAGCTGGAGCCTATTTGGCTCTCAAAAGCTAATTGTTAAATTTTCAGTGTAAGTTTTTAAGCCTCAGAAATTGACAAATATTCTATACCAGAGCTGGATTTATCATTTTGTTTGTTGTCTGGATTCAAGAAAGTGTTGGAGAAAATCATAACAATGTAGATCAAATTTAAAAGTGTGTCCCATGTATCTTGTTTCCATAGAGCTGGCCGTTAAAAATCTACCAGCACGTCACTACTTGTAGCTCTAAGTCTATGAGTCAAAGTTCATAATATTTGCAGCAGTAGCAGGTAGAGACCCCTGAGCCCCAAAGTTTATAAAATGGGTTGGAACTTGGACTACACGTTAGTGGGTTATGCCCACTCTAGATAACCACCTACAGAGCCATCGAGGGTGGATGATTCATTGTTACACAGTGAGAAGGTTGACTTAAAAACTAAAATGCATGCACTTCCAAAATTTACACTGAGAAAGCTATAGGGTTCCTTGAAATTACATCATTCACATTTTCAGGGAAACTTCCCTGGAGCTGGGCAAGTATTGGGATGATCTCAGCCCGTATCTTTTGTGACCTAATAATTTCTCTTGTCAGTACCTGCCCTTTACCTACCACATGTAGATATTGTCAGGAAGAAGGAGAAAACCCTTGATTGTTCAGAGCACAAGCCTATTGATTTGCCCTGAGCTAGGCCAAATGGGGTGACATCAAATAGAAGCTGTTCTTTCTTGTCATTCACACAGTACAATTCTTTGTAACTACTCCTTGTCATTGAGATTCCGTAGACTAGTGGTTAGTTAGTTCGTATGTTAGATCAAGGGTTGGTTCAGGTCAGTAGCTGCACAAGATATGCTGAGTGATATCCCAGTAAAACGTGTGTGTGTGTGTGTGTGTGAATAATAGAGATGGATATGTATGTGTGTGCATATATATATATTTATACACACATACACACACATATATTTATACACACATATATTAGATAGCAATGACTTAGCATTTTAAGGTTTGCAAATATATCCTTTAGTTGATCCTCACAATAACTTTATGAAATAGATATTATTATTATTACCCCCATTTTACAAATGAAGAAACTTATACAGCTTAAATAACCTGTCCAAAGCCATGAAGTTAGTAATTATCTAATATAGGATTTGCACTTAGATCTTCCTACCTACAAGTCCAGCACTCTGTCCATCTAGCTGTCTTAATCCCCCTGTTATGAAGATGGTCGCTGGTGCTAGAAAGTAATTCCCCTCATAGATATTTTATGATGATGAACCTCTCTGGACCTTGTATAATGGTCCCTAAGCGATAGACCTTTTCTGAACTTTTCTGATTTGCTGGGCTAAGACTTTCCAAATTTGTAGGACCCTGTCAGATCTTGGACTAAACCAAAGTCCTCTTTATGGCATCTTGAGGCACCAGAAGACGACTTTAATAAAAATATACACTTTAAATATATATATGTACATATACTAAACATAGTATATATAAATATATGAAATATGGTAAACTATAGACTATCTGTAGAAAGTTATATATAATAGTACACTACATACTAAAACACACCATATATGTATATTGGATATATAATATGTATATACACATGAATGTATATGTTGGTTATATGTGAATATATTCTATCTATCCATCCATCTATCTATCTATCTATCTATCTATCTATCTATCTTCTCTTTCTCTCTCTCTCTCTCTCTCTCTCCCTCTCCCTCTATCACTTCTTGGTTTACCACTGTCAGAAACATTTCTATACAAACTGTGAGATGTGCATTTCTATATAAGCTGGAAATGATGATCACTACTTAAACCCTTGAACATTGAATTTGACTGAATTTCAACTCAATTAAAGACATCCTGGTATAGTGGAAAGAGAACCAGATTGAATGTTAAGAGACTTGGACTTTATCACCAGTTCTGCCAATAACTGTATAGCTTTGATCAAGTCAATTCCCTTCTCTGGGTCCATCTTTTTTTTTTTTTTTTTGGAGAGGGAAGGCAGGGCAATTGGGGTTAAGTGATTTGCCCAATGTCACACAGCTAGGAAGTGTTAAGTGTCTGAGGCTGGATTTGAACTCAGATCCTTCTGACTCCAGGTCCAATGGTCTATTCACTGTGCCACCTAGCCACCCCGGATCCATCTTTTGATGAGGGAGTTAGGTTAGATGAACTCTAAGGTCTTTTCCAGCTCTGACACTCCACAGTTTACTTAAGGATCTGTAGAAGTCCTTCAGCTAAGTTTGTGTGACTAGGCCTGTGAAATATACCCTGAACAAGTAAATGTTTTTATAATGAGGTGTTTGTAGGATGCCTAGGACCCATCTGAGAAGTATCCCCCTTGAAATTTCTATTATCCTCTTTGACATGACTCATAACTATTTCCAGGGCCCTGCTATTATAAAATTCTTGTATATGGCCTTGTAACCATTGAAAGAATATGCTGGAGATCATATAACTTCATAGATCCTAGTAGCACGTGGTATCTTATCTCCCATAGTTTATCATGAAGGATATTTTCAACACTAAGAATAATACTCACGTGTGGTTGTTATTTTCTTCAGGCCAGGGCCCCGGGTATTGTTTTTCACAATATGCAGAGATATCTCATACTCCTGTCCTGGAGCCAGACCAGTCTGTCTGTAAGTTGTTTCTGGCCTCCTTAAGCTTTTGGTGATTTCTTCTCCATCATCTTTATTCTGAAAACCAAAAAGAACTTGGTGATGAGTGCAGTAACATAAAGGTACATTTGAATATACTACTCATTTCTGAGAAGAAGTTTCTCATCTACCAGAGTCAGGCAAAAAAATGTGTCCTTCTTTTCCCAAGAGATGGATATTTCAAATGAGACATTTGGGGAGTAACTGTCTTTTGAAAAACATCACATTTCTTCTTTTCTTTGCAGGACATATAATTCAGGCCTTTGGGATTTATGTAGGGCCAAGATATCATTATCCCTGTAGTGATGCTTTCCATATGTTTATCCTCTCTTTATTCCCTATAGTCAGTCCCACAGAGCCAAATTCAGCATAAGAAGAGGACTCAGTTCACTTATTTATTTTAACAGCAAAAGAGTACCCTCAAAATATACATATGATGTTAGTTTTTGCATCTTTCTTAAATAAAAAAAAATGGTCCAATGTGCCAGTTTCATTATTTCAAAACAAGGAAAATTTAACTAGATGATCTCTAAGGGCCAACCCAACTCAGAAATTTTAAGTTTTGAAGGCCTTTCCAGTTTTGACATTCACAGTTCCAATAGCCTATACCTTAAGGCAGTGCTGGAAAGCCCAAAAAGAAACAGATCCCTGTAGACAGTGTATGGACTTAGAAAACCACAAATTAACATTATCTATGCTGTGTTGTATTTTTATTTATTTTTAAAATACATTTCCCAATTACATTGTAATCTGTTTCTGGCTGCCCTTGGGAGTTTTGGCAGCCCCTATGGGTTTAGAGGCACTGAGTTTGACACCATCTGCTTTTCAGGGTCCTTCCAATTTTGACCTTTTAGGCATTTACATTCCTTTCAGCTCTAATGATCTCTGGTTGTGTGACTGAGTTGTTAGTAAGTCTCTTTATCTTAATATTTTACAGACCCCTGGCGAGGCGCATTCCTAATCATGCATGCTCTTTTACCATGTTGCGGAAGATAATTTCCCAGGTTTCAAAAGCAATGTCTAGAGGATCCCACTCCACTTCCACTGATGTCTCTTTGATAGCTTTGAATTTCAAACCTTCTGGGGCAGGCAAGTCTGTTGGAAAGAGGGAAAACAGGCAACTGATGACCTTTAGACAAGTAAAATTAAGGTAAAAGATGGGAAAAATGATTAGCTCAAAGGCACCAGGAAAGGCTTACATATATCCATGATTTTACCAACCTTCCAACATAGGTGAGTGCTATCGTTGCTCCCAATATCTTTGGGAGATGCTTGGTTATTAATTCTGTGGTGATATATAAATGCTTTCCCCTGTCCAGCTACAGCATGCAGTTACCTGTCTCTAGAGTTTTCCAAATAAAGCAATGCCTGCAGTTAGTATGTATTCATAATGTCTGAAAGAAACACTTAAACCACAGAAGTCTCCTTTTTTAAAAAAAAATTTTTTTCAAACATTGCCCAATTATCAGTCAATGAGTTCCATTGTATGTAGCAAGACTGAAACAGGCAAAAGAAAAGTGAGTCATTGTTAACAAGGAGGATTTTCTTTATGAAAATATATAATCATCTATCTGGATGTTTCCAAAATCAGGCTGGTGCTTGTGTGCTTACACTAGGGCAATTGAGGAAAGAAATCCATTAGGCTTTGTTAATGATTGTTTAAAACTTGCCATAGTCAAAGTTAAGGAGATAGGCTGATAGGAGATAGAGTGGACCAAGCCTTGATCTCGGAGTCATGAGGCAGAAGCAACTGTCCTGGGCAAGCAACTTCACTGTATCTCTCCCTCTCTTTTCCTCTCAGCCTCAGTTTCCTCATTTAGAAAATAGAGATAATAAATACTTAAGCTACCTATTCCTCATGGTTGGGACAAGCAAAGTGCTTTCAATCCTTAAAGAAGTATAGCAATGCTAGTTATTAATGATTCCACAACCAGCTCACTTCTTGGAGGCGGTGAAGGATGCTGGTCTTTCTTGTCATTCATTATCTACTCTTTTGAATTAGAAGCTGACATTGATTTTGCTTCAGCATCTGAACCACAGGTCATAAAGCAGGTGAATAACTTTCCTTTTTTCTCTTTATCAGACCTTTTTTTTTTTCCCCCCAAGACAATGCAATCTCATAGGAAGAGCACTGGATTCAGAATCAGAAGACCTGAGTTCTAGCCCTCAACATGTATTAGTTCACTTTTTAAATGGGAGTATTAATACTTTTCTTCTTTGTCTCAAGATTGTTCATATCAAGAAATAATGCATGTAAAAGTGCATTCTAGACTACTGAGCACTTTACAAATACAAGTTGATAATATTATTCTGAATGGGATGGGATTGGACCTGGGATTTCATTGGCATATGAAACTCCCAGTGAGGAGACTCCTACCACTGTGGGTTGGTGCCATTTTTTCATTCCCCTTTAACATTCATGCCTTCCTTCTCAGACTATCTTCACTTCATCCTGTATATATTTTGTTTGTAGACAGTTGTTTCCATGCAGTTTTCCTTATTAGACTACAAGCTCCTTGAGGGCAGGGTCCTTTTTTTTTTGCCTTGTTTTTGTATCTCTAGTGTTTAGCCCAGTGCTTGGCACGTGGGAGGCATTTCACAAATGCGTGTTGACTCGACTTGACTTCGAGTGAGCATTGCTAGGAATCAGTGAGAGGTAAAGTGACTGGTCCAGGGTTATGTATGTGTCAGTATGTGTCACAGGTGGGATTGGAACACATCTTTCTCTGACGCTGAGGCCAGATCTCAATCTACTACACTACGCTGCCCCCTTGATTATTATTATTGTTATTTCCAAATGCTTTTATGTCATTATTTTGCCAACTACTACTATGAATAATAATAATAACAATAATACTAATGGTAGCAATATTTCCAAAGGATAACTTCCCTAGAATCCCCAAGATATCACCATAGGCTAAGTTTTCCAAGTAGCCTCTGCCTAGATAGAATCCCACAAAAGGGAGGCTCCTAAAGGTATATCAGGAGACCATTTCTGTGTGCCATAAGCAGGACAACAGCCTCACTGCAATGTCAATATTTCCCACAAAGGACTGGGATTTTAACCTGTGACATCATGTACCATGGATGAGAGAGTTCTTGATACATATGCTATGGAATGAAAGATGCTGGTGATCACTATAGAAAAGGGGGTGGTGAAAGCCCATTTTGATTTACTCACAAGTAGCCACCCTTGCACTGACAGGGATGCTTTTCTTATTCTCGAGGACAGCAAATACTTGGATGAAGTATTCTACTCCTGGCTCTAATTCACGGATGATTGTGGATGTCTGGTCTCCAGGGACACGGAACTGCATTTCTAGGCCATCTGAGTTTGTGGGGGTGTAGATGACGAGGTACTCCGTGACCCTCATTTCATTGTCCCATGCCAGGTTTACAGTCTCTTCTGTCACTTCAGTCACTATGAGGTCCTTGGGAGGGGACACTGCCAGGAAGGAGAAACAATGCCCCTCTGTCAGTAAATTGCCACTGCTTATTTAGCCTCCTAAAATAACAGTAATTTCCTCTGGAGTTGTTTTCCTCCCTCTCTCTTTTACTCTGCCACCAACAGAGGCAGAAGTAGTAGTTAAAGGGTTTTTCTTGCTCCCTTTTGTTGAACATCAAAGATAATTTTTAATGGGAAAGCCTAAAGAAAAGGTGGGAAATTCTGATGTGGGGCATATACAATGGAGAGAATAGAAGCCTAGAGAAAATGTGTCACAAGCAACATGAATAATTTTCTAAATTCACAAATTTAGGTCTGAGGTCATGTTGAGAAAATATATCAAACTAAAACATCCTAGAAATATGTCCATTCTTGTATGATGACTTCTTAATATTATTTAGGTAGGGAAAAACAAATAATAATCCCAAATCAGGAATTGGTATTCTGTTTATGCATTTATTTTATTGGACAATCTTTGGTGAATTTAAATAAAAATCCAATGCTTTAATTATAGATGTTGGCATAAAAAATAAAAAGTATTGTTTGAGCCTTGGTCCATACTATGGAATGTATGATATAAGAAATTCAAGAAATTCTGGAGTGATAGAAAAATTTGAGCCTGTTGAAACATTATCATTTATCTCTGGTCACTACTGGCTGCCTTGAAGACAGGACATCTCAGCAAAACAGATGATAACATGTGTGACATATATGTCATATACACAAAGATGCTCATTAATAACTATTAGTTGTTCTTCCCTAATATGGCTAATATCCTGTGTGAGTTCTATAGTGGTAACATTTAGAAAACTTTAGTCTCATGCAATGGAAGCTTGAGCTTTTAGTCTCTCATCTCTGTATCCTTGGTTCCAGTCATAGTGCCTAACTCATAGTAGATACTTAATAATTACCTGTTGAATTAAAATGAATTTAATTTTGGGAATGTCAAGAACATCTGGAACTGAAGTCTTTGGCAGGTCACTCAATCTCTCTTGTTTTCTATTCCACATTTATAAGATGAGGGAATTGGATTAAGCGATCTCTAAATTCCCTTTTCAGTTATTACTGGAAGTCTTTTCCTTCTGTTCATGATACATGCTTTAAAAAATACTCCTTTTGCATCAGTAAGAACCAGTGTCTAAATATCCTCCTAAAGGTCTATTTCATTGTTGATAATAAATATAATATAGTCAAAAGAACCTTTGGACATGGAGTCAAGTGATCTGGATTAAGATTCTGACTCTGACTTAACTAGCAGTAAGACTTTGAGCTAGTTACTGTATCTCTCTGGGAACTGAATGTTTCCCCTACCTTCCAGGGCTGTTAGAAGAAATGGAGAGATCACTTTGTAAATTGTGTGACTGGATTATCTTTGAAATCCCCTCCAGTGCTCAAATTCTGTCATTCTACTTTCTTGTTCCTGTCGGAGCAGTAATGATGTCAATAAGTTTCCTTTATCTCTCTCTTTCTCTCTCATCTTCTCTGTCTCTATCATTTACATGACATCTATCTCTTATGTACCTACTTTTTTCCACATTGTCTCTCCCATTAGATTGTAAACATCTTGAAGTGAGGGGCTGTTTTTGCCTTTCTTTGTATTCTCATCACTTAGAGCCTGGCTCAGTCAGACCCGGCAGATTGACAATAGAAATGTGAATTGTTCATCATCACTCACCCTCTGAACAGTCTTCACCCGCGTAGCCTTCATTACAGATGCAGCGCCCTCCAACGCACTGTCCCCAGTCATTACAGTTGTTCAGGCAGGAAAGCTGACTGCAGTCCTCTCCTGCAAATCCCTCGTGGCAGACACACTTGCCGTCCACACAGTGCCCTTGGTTGTTACAGTCGTTGGGACACCTTAGGTCGCTGCAGTCTCTCCCCATGAAACCCTCGTTGCACACGCACTGTCCATTCACGCAGCGGCCCCGGTTATGGCAGTTATTCAAGCAAGCTAACTCTCCACAGGCTTCCCCAGCGAAACCCTCCTCACATTCACACCTCCCAGCCACGCAAACCCCCCGGTTGTTACAGTCTTTGGGGCATCGCAAGTCCCGGCAGTCTTCTCCCATGAAGCCATCATCACACACGCACATTCCATTTACACAGCGTCCTTGATGGTGGCAGTCGTTGGGACAGCTCATGTCCCCACAGTCAAAACCCGTGAAGCCCTGTTCGCAAACACACTTCCCGTGAACGCAGAGCCCGCGGTTGTTACAGTCATTAAGACACCGGCGGTTGGCACAATCCTCCCCAGTGTAACCCTCATCACACACACACTGCCCGTTGACACAGCGGCCATGTTTGCTGCAGTCCCGGGGACACTTGAGTTCCCCACAGTCTTCCCCCGTGAACCCATCATCACACTCGCACTTCCCGTCAATGCAGCGACCGTGGTTGTGACAGTCATCGGGACACCGCTTTTCACTACAGTCATCACCAGTAAATCTCTCCTCACAAACGCATTGCCCTTCCTCACATCGACCCTGGTTGTTGCAGTCATTGGGGCAGGTGAGTTGCCCACAGTCTTCTCCTGTGAAACCTGACTCACAGTAGCAGGTCCCATTGACACAGCGGCCCCTGTCATAGCAGTCATTGGGGCAGATCAGCTCACTACAGTCCTCACCAGTGAACCCCTCGTCACACACACACTCGTTCTCCACACAGCGCCCGCGGTTGTAGCAGTTGTTAAGACACAGAGGCTCGTTGCAGTCCTCGCCAGCGAAGCCCTCATCACAAACGCATTGCCCGTTCATGCATTTGCCATGCTCACTGCAGGGCACGGGGCACAGCTCCTCGCTGCAGTCCTCCCCTGTATACCCCTCGAAACAGACACAGGCGCCACGGACGCACTTGCCTTGGTCATTGCAGTCACTGGGACAAGCCAGCTGGCCACAGTCCTCACCAGTGAAGCCCTCCTCACAGACACACTGTCCGTCGATGCAGTGACCCCTGTCATTGCAATTTCCTGGGCATTCTGGTTCAGAGCAGTTGGGTCCCTTCCAGCCCGGTTCACACACACAACCACAGCTGTCCGTGCTGTAGTTGCCGCGACCACTACAGAAGGGTGCTGTGTCTAGTCGACCTGCAGCAATCAAGAGATTAAACTCAGGCTTAAAAAATTGTGGTAGCTGCAAAGCATAATAGTCACCTGAGGAGGGATGGGCTGTTGACTGGAGTATTTATTTGTGTTCATTTGAGTAGTAAGTATAATCAAACTTCAGGCATTTTCTGTATCTGAAGTGAGGGGGAAGTGAATAATAGAATCTTAGAACCAAAAGAATCTTCTTAGGCCATTGAGTTTGACCTGTGCCTGAACAGAAATCCTCTGTACAATAATCCCTAAGGAACAGTGATTTATCCTTTGCTTGAAGATTGCTAATCTTCAAGAATAGACTCTACTACCTTTTGAAGAATCCCATTTCATTTTTGAACAGTTCCTTCTGGGGGAGAAGTTTTTCCTTCAATCAAACTGAAATCTGAATTCCTGCTGCTTTCATCATTGCTAATAGTTCTGTCTTCTGGGGCCCTTGTTCACAGGATAGAGCTTTAAGTTCTTGAAGACAGCAATCATATTTCTCACTCCATCCAAAACAAAAACAAACAAAAGCCTTTCTAGGTCAAAAGTTCTCAGTTCCTTCAATGGATCCTGCCATGACGCAGCTTCCAGTCTCTTTCTGTCCTTTCACTATACTCTGTATAATTTCCAGATTTTCTTAATGTCCTCTATGAAACAGGTTATCCCAAACTGAACACATTACTCCACATGTGGTCAAACCTAGAGCAGAATTCAGTCAGGTTCTCAATTTTCTCATTCTGAATACAACACTAAAGACTTCCCTCCAATTCATCATTGACCTGTCACTCACTACTCTTCAGAACCAATCCTTTAAGGAGTTCCAACTCTAGCTAATTATAATAATTCTGGCCACCCTGTCCCCAAAGAATAGCATTAGAACATCTTACTGAAGTTTACCTATACTATTTCTTCAGTATTTCTTTATCCCACTAGCCCATGGATGGGGAACATGGGGCCATATGTCCTCAAGTGTAGCCCTTTGACTGAATCCAAACTTCACAGAACAAATCCCCTCAATAAAAGGATTTGTTCTGTAAAACTTGGACTTAGTCACAAGGACCTAGAAGGCCACATGTGGCCTGGAGGCCACAGGTTCCCCACCCCTGCAGTAGCCTATCCTGTCAAAAAAGGAAATGAAGTTAACTTGTGTCAATGAGTCACTTTAGCTTCCTTTTTATTTCTCCTTTAGGATATAATGTTATTGTTGGAAGCTAATTTATGCGCTCCTAGTATTGAAGGTGAGATTGATTAAAAGCAAGTCATTTCAAATCCTTTGTTTGCAATAATTCTGCAGTACTGTATCATATTTATATTTTTTCAGATGATTGCCAGAAGAAGATAACTAGTTTGTATGCAAAGGAAATGTCTCATCCCTTTTCCAACCTTTGTAAATTAAAATGTTTTGAGCACTCTGAAAATTAGGATTTGAAGATATCCTTCTCTTCTTTGTTGGGTTCCCTGGGGAGAGAAGACTTTGTATGAGGTTGTTTGGACTTTCTAATGACTCACTTAGCTTTAAGACCAGGATTTGTGGCCTACATGCTTATGCAGTCTGACACTTTGACATAGGAATGGTATAACACTTGCCTGTAGGGTTTTATCAGGAATTTAAATCTAGAGAATTAGCAGATGGAGGTTAGGGAATACCTATCAGCGTATAGACATCATGGTATAATTAGATGAGATTACAGGTGACCTAGGTTTAAGTTTTGGTTTTTCTACTTACTACCTGCATTACCTTGGGAAAATCATTTATTATTTTTGGGCTCAGTTTTCTTATCTGAAAAATGATGAGGCTGAACTAGGTTACCTCTATTGTCCCTTCCAGCTGTACAAATGATCAGACACTTTCTTCCGTATAGCTCAGCTATATTTCTTTGGCCAGAGGCAGCCAGCATCATAACAAGTTCCCACATACCTTCAGCAGGTTGGAGACAGCAGCCAGCCCCACTGGTACATTGCTCCCTCAGTGAAGACACCAATCCCTCTAACTCCTCGAGCCGGCTTAGTAGGTCCTTGATGTCTGGAGCTGGTGCACAGCCACATGCTCGCCGGGGGATGTTGATTCGGTGTGTGAAGACAATCTGATTCTCCTCATTAAGTGTATGCTCTTGGAAGTGTTCTCCTAGCTCATTGGGGGGGTTCAGTTCTTTCTCCCCACTGGCTGAGTCTAGGTCTACTGAGCAGTGGGAACCCACAGGCATCTTAATGTTGTAGACATGGTTAAAGATAACTGGCTGGTTCTCTTCTGGCAGGGTGGCATTGATGCCACTCTGACGCTTGTGGCGGATCACTCTCTTAAGAACCCCTGCTTGAGTAGGGTGGTTTAACAGAGCTATGACCATGCAGGTCAGCACCTGGGTCAGAGGCCCCATGGTGGAGTTCAATTTGATGGTGGCACTTCCAAAGTATGAAAGCTAATACACTTCTACACTTCAAATCTGTAAATGGGAAAGATGTAGCCTAAGTGAGTCAGTTTTCTTTTCTCTTCTCGAGACAATTTTCTTCCTACAAATAATAATAATTTAAAAACATAGCTATTATTATTATTGCCATTAGTTCCTTTTTGCTGAACATTAATGATGACTGAAAACTTTGCAAAGTATTTAATATTATACAGTTGGGTATGTATTCTTCAATTCAATTTAATCATCATTTATTAAGTAAGTATCAGTAGTGTGAAAAGGTTTCTTGAGGTCTTTGAGGATTTCTTAATTATTTTCTTAGCTTTATGAACTGGATTTGAGACCTCGTAGGTAGAGATACAGCTAGGTCCCTATTAGTGCAATAATGAATGCCATGAAGTAGTCACAGGCATTCACATTCACAGTCTTTCAAGTTATAATTATGTAAAACATGGTAATTGGCTTCAGTCCAATAGACATATGCGATGTAAATTGGAGTAATAGGACAATTTCACAGGATTCATTATTCCCAGTAATTGGGACATAGACACAAAATAGAAGCTTCTCTCAAGGACTTTACTCTCTAGAGAGGAATATGACACATCCACAAATAAGTATTATGTAAGGTAAAATGTGAGAAATCCAAAGGAAAGATGCAGACAGAGCCCTCCTGGGAAATTTGAAGAGGGTATAGCCATTTTGGCCAATGTTCAGGGGGTTGAGGGAGTGTAGTATTAGGTGAAGTCTTAGGAAGGAGGTCTTCCAGAAAGGAAAGAACTGTAAAAATGAAGATGGGGAAACAAGAAATGGAAGTTCTGTTTGGAGCCAGACAACCTGAATTTAATTCCCAGGACTGCCATTTATGACATATGTGATCTTGGACAAAACTTTTAACCTCTTTAGATTGTAATTTCCTCTTCTGTAAAATGACAGAATTGGGTCAGCTGATCTCCAGGGTCCTCTTCAGTTCTAACTATGAAGCTATGACTCGATGAACATATTACCAGCGTGAGAGACAGTGTGAACCAAGGTTAGCCATGGAGAAAGATGGGTGAGAATATGCCCTGAAAAGGGAATGGGGAGTTGTCCAGTTTGGTTAGAATTTAGAATGTATGAAAGGGAGTAGTAAAATATGTTCCCTCCTACTCTTACTGTAGCAATGAGAATGAGATGATTTCCCCAAAAGACTTTAAAACAAAGGATCATAGATCTGGAGCTAGAAGGGACTTCAGGCTATCTGATCTAACACCTTCATTTTAAAGATGAAGAAAGTGAAGCCCCAAGAGGTTATGTATCTTTATCAATGACAATATCCAGGCAGTGAAGTGACAGAGTCCAGATTCAGACCCAGATCCTCTGACTCCAATGCCAGTGCTCATTCCACTGGATCATGCTCCTCCTATTTTACAAATCAATGGAATAATGCATATAAAGTTCTTTGCAAACACCAAAGTTCTATGTCAACTATTGTCATCATTACTATTATTCTTCCACAATATTCCATCTCCTTTCCATTTATAAGCTTGTCATATTCTCTTCTTAATGAATTCTTGCACATAAAGAAGATTCAAGGTGTTTGGACATGAAATTGGGGCCCAAAGCCATTATTCTCTATGTTCTGGTGCTGGGAGAAAAGGGATCTCTGCAGATTGCTATTGTTCCCCACCCAAATAAATATTTGTTGATTGGGAAATCAACCCAAATAAATATTTGTTGTTTTCTGCAGTATTTCCAGTCCTCTTCTTGGCTCTGCATTTCTTAACAAAATGAGTATTGGACTTGGCATCCATCTTCTAGGAACTTCTAAGCCAGTTAAGGAAATAAGGCCAAGCTAAATATTAGAGAATAATGGAGAATCGGCAAGATTTCAGTAACTTGCATGTCACAGGTTGCAGGTGCTGTACAATTTCCAATCAGGATGATCCTGAGCCAAGTCAGTAGGCATTTATTAAGTGCCTACTGTCTGTCAGACCCTATGATAAGCACTGAAAGACAAAATAGAAAGACAAAAAACAGTCCCTATTCTCAAGAAATGAACAGTTTAAGTAGGGGGAGGCATTCCAGGTGAGAGAAATATCTCAGATTGTCAGGTTGAGGAAATCCTTTCTCTCATTGCTGTCAATTTGTGTTACAGTTAAGAAACTGAGAAGAAAAATATGAGGAAGTGGCTGTTTTGGGATGATTATAACTTTAGCTCAAAAATGTAGCTCAAGTGAGAGTCCATTTTGTACTCAAATATATGGAAATTATCCATAGATCATCTCTAAATTCACCCATGACCTTCCTCAGCTACTTCTTTTCCCTGAATATAACTGAGGGAAAGGTAGTTGTGGACATTTTCTCAGCTATATCAGTCAGATGATTCATGACGTCCTCTGCTCCATCTCTTTTTCCTGGGCAAGTTTCTATTACATTAGTGTCAAAAGTCAACTATCTGTGTAGGCTAGTTACTCTGTAGGTGGCTTCCTGACATTTTTCCAGCAATGTCTTGCCCTAAGGTTAAGATGAGTCAGTAAGAGGAAAGCTGATCTCTCCTTTCATTCTTACAGAGAATATTTAGTAAACTAGATTGATCAAGAAAAGAAATGGGAACAATTCAAATGGTTTGAAATGACTGGTGTGTTCAACCAGGATAACTAGCTTGAAAAAGGTGGGGTAGGCAGGTATTATGGACAATGGGATTGAGAAACATTTCTTTAGTCATGCTGAGCCTTGTAGGGGTAAGAAAAGGATTCAGATGTCCACAAGTCTTGGAAAAAACAGGTATGTATCTTTGAAAGAGCTGTTTCCTCTTGCCTTTTCATGTTTGACCTTTCACTACTATCCATCTATCTACTTATGATAACTGCCTCATTGTTGAGAAGACTGGATCCCTCTTAAACATGTTCTGCTTTCCTAAATGAGAACTCCTTGAGTTACCATACAGGTAACCAGGCTTGAAGAGAAATAAATATTTTTATGTTTGGATTGAAGGGAGAGACAAGAATACTAGGTATGTGGACAGATGGCTTCTTCCTTTCCTTCCTCTCCCCTTTCCTTCCCTTTTCCCTTTCCTTCCTTTCCTCTTCTTCTTCCTCTTGGCATATCTACCAGGCTTGAATCAATTTTTTCAAGTCAAGTCAATGAGCATTTATTAAGTGCTTACTATTTGCCAGGCAATATGCCAAGTGCTGAGAATTCAAAGAAAGGCAAAAAAAAAAAACAAAAACAAAAACAAAAAACCCCAAACCCTCAATCTCTGACTTAAAGCTCTATATTCCAACCCATTGATTACACTGATATACACCGATTAAGGGACTACAATATGCTAGTCATTGGGAATAAAAAGACAAAATTAAGATTAGACCCTGATCTTTAAGAATCTACCTTTCTGTTCCACAAAGTTTCCAAGTTTCTACCCCCACTAGTTAAAGAAAGTTCTACATAGCAGATACTTCATAAATATTTGTTGAATCAATAATCAAACAAGTATTTGTTAAGTTTTGACTACGTATCAGGCACTAGTTATACAAGAACAAAATGAAATATCTGCTCTCCGAAAGTTTACATAACATTCTATAGCAATGAATGAAAGCTAGGCAGTCAGGCTGGGACTCTTTCCTTACTTGTTTCTGTAAATGTCCTAAACTCAGAAACTCATTCTATACCTCTCCCCCACCCCACAAGTTTTTTTGCCAGTTACCCTTTCAAAGCCACAGGTTTATGAAAAGGCACTAGGGATGAAATGGGAAACTTTTTTTCACTCTGAGTTTTCGTTGTGTGTGCTGGCAGAGTTAAAGGTTACCCTGTCGGGGAGTAGTGTAAGCAGAAAATGGGGGCTGAGCTTTTCAGTCTCATGCCATTCCCCTCCACCTTTCCTTTAGGCACAGGTTAATCAACTGACTGGTACATTTTGGGCATCTTATGGAAATCATTTAGTTTTTGATCTTTGCAAAGTCCATCACTATACCTCACAGAGCATGTGGGCCCTTATAGAAACAGAACTGGGATTAGATACTGGCCAATTTCTAACTCAGGTTTAGAAGCTAAACTCAATGGAGATACAATAAAAGGTATTTAAGTTTTTCATACCACAAAAGAAAAGAATAAGAGGGCAATTCATGATTCTCTTAAAGTAAGTTACTTTTTTTCTTAAAGGGGTAGGGGCTTGCTATTCTCCCATGTTTTCTGGGAAGGCCAAGAAGAAACAGCTTTGAGTTGCAGTTCAAGGCTTTTATTTGTAGGCTAGTTCTACTACAGACTTGCTATATGACTCTGGAGAAGTCACCTCATCACTTTGAGTCTGAGCAACAAGACTTGGCCTACCTTCTTCATAGGGGTTATTGTGAGAAAATTACTTTGTAAACCTGAAAGTGCAATAGAAATGTGAATTTGTAATTGCTATGGTTATTTTTTGTCATTTTAAAGATATTTTAATGGACAACATAGATTGGTGGGTCTTTAGAAATGGTGAATGCCTTTAGGCAACCGCCTTAAGCAGGAAGTGAGTTCTTATCTCTCAAGCAGGAAGTGAGTTCTGTGGAGGATCAGGAGGGGATTAGAAGTTTGGATGTTCCTATATTAAGACCTGTTGAAGTAACTGGGGTTGTTTAGCCTAGAGAAGACTAAAGAATAACATGACAGTTATTTTAAAATGTTTTTGAATGACTTTTGTGTAAAGGAGGGAACTTTTCATATAAAATATTAGATTCTTTAAAATTTCAAAACACTGCATTTTAAAGATGCAAGGATTCTTTCTCCTTTCCTTCCCTCCCTCTCTATCTTTCTTTATTTCTGTTTCTCTCTCCCTACCCCTTATATCTAGTTCTTCTGGGCCATCCTTCAATAGAAAGACAAACTATACCCTATAATACTGAAGAGAAGCCAGCAGAATCTCCCCATGTTCCTATGTTTCTCTATCATCTTCCCAATAGTTACTTTGTTGTCCTCTGGCATCCTCTTCATGAAGCCCCTACCCCAATAGTTCTTGCATCATAATCAAATGAATACTAGTAATGCTATGGAAAGGGTGTGTTAAGCTATTCTATGGCTCCAGTTAACAATTCTGTAACTTTTCAACCAAAATGTCTCTCCCCAACCACAACTTTCCTGTGTGTCATCTTTCCCATTAGAATTTTCCATTCCTCTCTTCCTCCCTCCCTCTCTGTCTCTTCCCTGCCACCCTTCCTTTTTCTGTCCTTTCCTTCCTTCTTTCTTCTCTCTGTCCCTTCTTCCCTCTCTTCCTTTCTTCCTCCTTTCCTTTCTTCCTTCTTTGCTTCCTTCCTTCCCCCTTCCCTCCTTCTTTTCATCTCATCCCTTCCCTCAATTTAATAAAAAGGATAACATAATTAACTTTTCATATTTTATTTTGTCATTATTCCTTTCCCCTTCTCCTCCTCTCCCAGAATCTATTTGTGACTGACATCAATGACTTTTATTTCAATTTTATTTCTAATGGAGAGAGAAATTATAGCAATTAAGAGTTTATTTCCTACCAAACAGCTGGGACTTCAGCTTTTTTTTCCTAGACTTTTTGACCTCTCATTTTTTTTTTCCATTTTGACCATTGAAGGATGACTCAGAAAGCTAAACATATTTCTCCTGAAATTTTTTCTTCAGTCTCAGAGGATGGCCTCAAAACCAATCCCCTCAATGACCTCTAGCCAAGAATCCTAGGACCCAACCTGTCTGAAACATTGGAATTCTGGTGCTTCTGTGGTTGACTAGGCTAGATTTTCCCTTGCCTATTGGATGATCTGGGTTCCTTCTATAAGGTTAATTGCTTACTGTGGCCATTTGGAACCATGACAGCACAAAACATTTTTCTCCCACTTTCCTTGTCTTTTTGTAGACCACCCAGGCTCTGTTTTTTTCCACTGGATGAGTTGGAGCCTTTATCAACCTGCTGCTGTCCTCTCATCCATCCCTCCTTCCCTGAACTCCTTTCCCATCTTTGACCTCAGGGTCAGCTACTTCAATGTCTTTCTCCCTCTCCATTTCAAATTCCTTTGCCTTCTTAACATTCCACAATCATTACTGAATCAAAGGGCTGGAAAGAGACCTTAGAGATGATCTTGTCCAATGACTTAACAAATAAGGAAAATGAAACTCAGGGAATGGAATATGATAATAAGATTTAGATATGAAAGGGACCCTAAAGACCATCATAGTCAAACTCCTCATTTTATACATCATGAAACTGTGGGCAAAAAGGTATAACTGACTTTCCAGTCACATAACTTAGTAAAGGATGGCCCTAGGATTCAAGTCTATAAAAAGTTAGCACCATTTCCACGATGCTAGGGGTTCTTACACTTGTATATTTGGGATTCCTTTGACAATCTGGTGTCACCTTTCAGAATAATGTTTGTTGTCTGCATTCTGAAGGAGAGGCTAAATTCCAGTTAGGACTTGGTGAAAATGAAGATATAATTTTTTCCCCATACACTTTAATGGTTCCCCTGAAATTGAGGACTCCATGTTAAAACCTCTATGTCATGCTATCTATTTAGGGTACCATGAGAAGCACTGATGGAGAAAAGTAGACCATTATAAAGCCCTAACAGGGAGGCTAGGTGGCACAGTGAATAGAGCACCGGCCCTGGAGTCAGGAGGACCTGAGTTCAAATCCAGCCTCAGACACTTAACACTTACTAGCTGTGTAACCTTGGGCAAGTCATTTAACTCCAATAGCCCTGCCTTCCCCCCTCCAAAAAGCAATAAATAAATAAATATTTAATAGAGACCTGATCTATTACAAATTCATACAAAGGCCTTTTAACCTTTCATTAAACTCTTAGATAGTTCCTCTCCCATTGGCTACTTCTAACATTTTTCCCTTCAAGCTACCACCTCTAGCTATTAGCTGGCTAACCAGCCTTGTGAACCATCAGCCTTGACATAAACCATTGAGCCAGGTTAGTTTTCTTTTTTCCTCCTTCCCTTAATGCCATTCTAGGACATGTTTTTCATTATTTGCTTATGATGATTTCCCCACCTCACCCTCCCCTAATCTGAAATGCCCTTCATCTCCCTTGTTTTCCTATTCTTCAAGACCTACCTGCTTTGTGAGTTAGGAGAGTGAGGCCAACCGACCGCGATCTCTCCTATTTTAACTTCTTTTTCACATTTGGTCCCATTTGGCTATCCAATTTTATAAGCTGCTTTACTGTGTTTGTAACTTACCTTTTATCACGTAGTTATTCAGTATAAAGCCATAATGCTCAATTTAGAGACGCTATTTGCATAGCATTTCATGATTAATAATACATAGCATTTTACATCACATTTTAAAGTTTAAAAGTGCTTTACATGCGTTGTCTTACTTGATTCCCGTGACATGGGTAAGTAGGTGCTGTTATTATCCCCAGTTTGCAGATAGGTAAACTGAGATAGAGATAGAGAGTAAAGTAGCTTGTCATACAGCTAGTATATGTCTGAAGCTGGATTTGAACTCAGGTATTCCTGACTCCTAGATCAATATTCTGTCCATTTTATCACTTAACTTCCCTTTTGTGCATTACCTTTTTGATCCTTACAACTCCATAATATAGGTAAAATGCATTATAATCCTTTTTTTTTTTTTTTTTTTTTTTACAGATAAGATAATTGAGCTTTAGACAGATAAGGTTAGGGGTGGAAGGGGCCATACAGATCTCTATATTTTGCAGACAAGAAAATACAGGCCTAGGGAACTTAAATAATTTGCCCAGACCTCCCCTAGATAGATAAATAGAGGAGCTATAATTCCAATCCACTTCCTGTGATTCCTAATCCAATGATCCTTCCACTAGTCATAGCTACATAGTCCTTCCTCATTCACTCATTATTTAGGACTTATGTCCCTGGCTGGGTTTAATTGTGTCTTAAAAATGAAGAACTAAACCTAGGGAATAACTTTGCATTACAGTTATTCTCATCCCATCTCATCTCCTATAGGTAGTTCATTATTTGCTATCATTTAAAGCAATGGCAATATCTTATAAGTCAATATTTGCAAAAAGAGACAGATTTTCTTTTTCCTATTAGTTTCTGTCAATGCTGACTTTAGATACAATGCATTTGAAATCAAGAATAGAATTGCTTTTTCATACTATTTGCAATCTCTATCTTATTGGGTAGTTAGATCTCAGGCACAAGAGATATTTCTACATCGGTAGATCAATCATACGTACCAGAAGTTCTCTCTCTTCTGTATTTATATATAAAAAACAGTAAAAGATGGAATGTAGAAGTCTAGCAATTTTGCAGCACATCTCAGCAAAATCAGATATTCAGTGTTAAGGGAAGAGGTCCAGTTTGGCATCAGAGCACCTAGATCTGATTCTTGACTCAGTACTGACTTACTGGGCAAGTCATTTCACTTTTCTCAGCTCTAATTCCCTTATTTGTAAAATGAAGGGTTTGGACTAGACAATCTCTAAATTCTTTTCAGTCTTTAAATCCTACCAAAAACAAAGAAGCAACCATACATTTAACCTTCTCCCTTTCTCATGAGAAGTTATTAAAATTTTTTTGGTTGTTGTTCAGTGTCTGACTCTTTGTGACCCCATTTGGGGTTTTCTTGGCAGAAATATTGAAGTGGCATGCCATTTCCTTCTCTGGTTCATTTTACAGATGAGGAACTCAGGCAAACAGGGTTATCATGACTTGCCCAGGGTCACACAGCTAGGAAGTATCTGAGGCCAGATTTGAATGTATAAAGATTAGTCTTCCTGATTCCAAGCCCAGTACTCTATCTACTGTAACAACTAGCTATCTCCTTAATTTTGCTACTTCTATAGGAAAGGTTAGTCATTAACTGATTTTTCCCCCTGAATCTACATCAATTCTTGCTCTAACTATCTAATTTCAGACCCCATATCTTCCTCCCTGGAAAGGCTGTTTAATGTGTCTTCCTTCAGTCTATCCTTTCTCCAACTCATCCTTCATATCACATTCTCTCCAAGAAAATGCTTCTAATAGATTGCTATGATCTTGTCATTCCTTTACTCACTCTGAGGAACTCTTTATTGTTGATAAAAAAGCGTGCGTTCTTAATACTTATATTCAAAATGCTCTATAATCTAGCTCTAACCCACCTTTCTAAATTTCTCTTGCAGAGCCCCACCCCTTCCCAGAATTTATATTTCAACCAAGCTAAACTGTTTTACATTCTGTCCATCCCTGGGCCTTTGCTCAGGTTATTTCCAGAGTCCACCACTCTACCTCCTCTATAAAACTTTTGCTGTCACCTCTCTTCCTTCTTCGATGAAAGTGATCCCTCCCTCAGATATCTCATAAAAGTCTGCCAGCTCCCTTTCTTTGTACTTTTTCCTCTTCCTTGCACCATAATCATCAGTGCACAGGTCATTCTTCCATTAGAGGTGGAAGGGACCATAGGGATCCACCAGTACAATCTCCATTTTTTACAAATCAGAAAATACAGGCAACTTGAAAATGATTTCTGTGTCATATATGTCTTTGTACCCCAAACACTAAGTGTGATACTTTAAACATAAAAATATAGCATAGTTGAATGAGTGAATGAATCAATGGCATTTTTCTACTTAGGTCTACATTTGTACCTAGGAGGGGAAGGTGTTAGCAGACAGGATAGACAGCAGGGGTTGGGTTGAGTACACAGAGGAATCTTCATTGCTCCATCCTGACACACTCTTGTGTGTAGTACGAAGATCTGGAGTAATGCTCTGATTTCAGTAACTCTGCTCATTATATCCCATCTCTGGGTTCCAGGCTTCCCTCTTTATAGAGTGTGGGAGTTGGGCAAGATGATTCTTAAGGTCCTGTCCAGCTTGAAATGCTATGATCTCATGGCTAGAATCCTCTATTTCTACTTTCTGTCCCTTTTGGCAGATGCCACCAACCCTTTTACCAGATGACACAGTTGAATGTGATCCCTTTTTCCTTCTCTTCCACAACAAGAATTTTATTTACTTGCTAAACATTCACTTTATTTTTCTTCTTTTTCTTCTTTCCATGGTAATTTGATGGCTGGTCCCCCCATCTTTCTTCTGGTTATCCATCCCTTTTTTTGCTGGTCATACCCATTACTT
Organism: Pseudochirops corinnae; assembly: GCA_028646515.1. NCBI lineage: Eukaryota > Metazoa > Chordata > Mammalia > Diprotodontia > Pseudocheiridae > Pseudochirops > Pseudochirops corinnae. The sequence continues at coordinate 252,035,277 of CM053585.1, read as the reverse complement.
GGATTCTACATATAACTGTCAGCCCCATGTCTCTCCCTACTCAAATCCTTTTTCTTCTTGAAAACCCAGTATATATATATATTTTTTATCTGTTTTGTGGTGCCTTTCTTAGTCATGTAATAATGGAATTTGGAAATAGAAAAGATTTTAAAGATCATCCAATCCAACTTTTTCATTTTACAGATGAGGAAACTGAAGAACAGAGATGTTAAGCAACTTGCCAATGATCACACAGCTAGAAAGTGTTAGGACTGGAATTTGAATCCAGGTCCTCTGACTTAAAATCCTGGGGTCTTTTCATTACATTGCTTCGCTAGTCCCAGACTTCTTTGAAATACATAGAGGAATTGATGCCTTAATGTCTTACCTAGATGATCATAACACTATAGCTTAGGATTCCATCCCTAAGATTACATACCCTCGTGATCTAGGAAAGGGAGATCAAATTGCTTGACATAACATTGGAACACTTCACTTCTCTCACATGAGCAATATCCTTTACTGGCTGCACGTCATGAAACCCAAAGTACAATTTCATTTTAAATCATGGACTGTGCTAAGCTTGAAGTGTCTAGGGAGGAAACTTCTTGGAAGCTTTTGCCTATTTAGTAAACAAAGGCCAAATTGGCAGCAGATAACATGACTCAGAATGCTACTGTGGATGGAATATACCAGATAAGACTTTGCAAATCAAACAAGGATACATCCCAGAAACTTAGTAAGTGAAATCCAGTGCATTCTAATGTAGTAGTCATTTTAAAAATCACTTTACAGTAAAAGGGACTGATAGAGTGACATGGCTAGAAATTTGGCCTATCTGGACAAATATTTCACAAAGATCTCTCCTCCTCCCAAATTTTGTTAAATGCAAAGTAATTATCTGGCTCTTTTTTAAAATGAGCATCAAAATACTCATAACAGCACTTTTTGTGATAGTAAGGAACTGGAAATAAAGTAGAGGACCATTGACTGGGGAACGAATACACAAACTGTATACACAGATATAATGGAATATTACTCTATATGTGGTATTTCTACCTTTATATTTCCTCATGTCAACCAAAGCCAGTTCTTATTTAAACCTCAATAAACTGGGTCACTGATGCTCAAGTCAGTGCCTTTGGAATGGAAATAGAAATAATATATAAGCAGTATTTGATGGAGTTGTTAGACACAATCCACATTAATTTACACTAAAATTACCAAATCCTTTTCTGTCTAGTTGTACTTCCTCCCATGAAGCAGATTAAAAAAAAAACGAAACTCAAATGTAAGATTTTACATTATTCTATTCAACATAGTCTTTTTCGATTTGGCCCAATGTTCTGATCTGCCAAGAACTTTTCTGAATCTCCACTCCATTATCCAGTGTATTAATTATTCTTCTAGCTTTATGCCGTCTGATATTTTGATAAGTATGCCATCTATTTTTATGGCAGGATCTTTAAAATTCAAGTCATATATCCATTCTGAATTTGTTGCAGAATATGGCATAAGATACTGGTCTAAGCTTAACTTCTAGCATGGCCTCTATACTTAACGAAAACATACTGACTCTTTAACCTCAGATTGTTCAGCTTGTCAGGGGCTGTTTGGATCATCAATCAGATGATTTCACACCCCATACACACATGCATTTCTATGTACTATATTTCTGAAAAGGTTAATCATGCATTGACTAACACATTAAATACATATTGAGCCATTCAAGGAAGCACTTACATATCATGGTACCTCCTAAATGCAAGTTATACATTAATCTTTAGGCAAAATAATCAGTGATCCAAGAAGATTCACTTTGTTACACCTCCAGCCCTTATGCACTGATTAAAAAGTATTCATTGACTTTTTATCCAAATTTCCTTTGAATTTTATTCCATACCATTAAACATTGTATATAAATAAGGTGATAGTTCCTCCAAGGTTTATAAAAAGAAAGATTTTTAGAACACTGCCTGTGAGGTGATGCCTATTTTCTGGATGGGGGAAGTCAAAGTGTCATGACTCTTAATTTATTATTCAAACTCTGCTCTTGTTCTGGACCAAATCTTCCATATTAGTTTGGTTGTTTTGTATCTCACTTTTAGAGAAGGATCATAAAATGTGCTTGGTTATTTTTAGGCACCATCTCTAAATACAGGAATCAGAGGTCATTGTTTTTCACTTAGGCCCTTACTGGGAAGAAAACCATTCCATTTTGGATACATAAAGATAATTACTAAATGCCTAGAGATATATTTCAGATCATCACTCACGAATTCATTTTTATTAGTGCACAAAACATATTAAGAGTATACAGTGTGAGACAGACACGTGGCATGTCCCTGATTGGATGCAGGGAAGAACGGCTTTTTTTTTTAATTGTTAGGAGATAGCAGATGGATTTCTTTCATTGTCATCCTGGCAGCTCCTCAGGAAGCTAACACCAAATATGCTTCCTTGCTTGCAGACTAGAGTTTTATTGTGAATACTTAGTGGTGTGTTGAGATGCATACATGGATGTTTTCAAAGGTTCTAGAAATTCCTTACTCCTAGTCCCTCTCAACACCCATAAATTCCACCTTGGAATGTGTCAGGAAGAAAAAAGAAGTCAGGAGGCAGATTCTGGGTGGATTTTTTCCAAGGACATCTGATCCTGACAGTTGAAAGAGACAGTTGTGATGTGTATCCTCTATTGCCAGGAGAAAGTAAGCCCAACCAAGGCCTTCCCCAGGCCTAGAGAAGTGGGATCCAAGCTTCATGAGCAGCATTTATCTTGGCCTTTCATTTTGTTTTCCTTTGACATCACATTCTTGAAAGAGTCTCAGTCTTTTTTTGAAAACTTAGTGGTCAGAATGGGAGGTTCAGAGGAACTGGCTACCATCCCAGGATCCTAAGTAGGTGTGATTGCTATGATGAGTGGTAGCCATCTGGGGGGCTTCAGGAAGGCACAGAAGTTTCTGAATGCTACTAACTCCGTAGGAATCCCTTTCTAATACAGAAATTCGAGATGAGAGATTCAAAGGACAGAAAGGGAGCTCAGGAGTAGGAATCAGAAAACTTTTGGCTCAAGTCATAACTTTCTTTCATTTATCAGTTATATGATTATGTTCAAGTGCCCTCCCCTCCCTGTGCATCAGTCTTGTTTACAAAATGAAAAAGTTAGAATAGATGATCCCTAATGTCCCTTCCACATCAGTGATTTTATTCTTCTGCCTTGAAGGGAGGTGTGGCTAAAAGACCATTCTCTGGGAGAGATGAAAGACCGAGACCATGGGAGATGCCACCTCCTTCCCACTGTATATATTGGTGGCTAGGGATAGGCTCACAGGTGAGTGTTACTGGAGAATCAATAACATAACTTTTTTTTATCAGATGACAATGATACTTTGGAATTCTAGGTGGAAAAGAATTCTTGTGAAGGTTTCTATTTTTTTCTCTTCTATGCTAATTATAGTAATTGACTTTTATATACTACTTTAAATTTTTCCAAATAACTTCATGTGTAGAGTGTCCCAGAACTCTTAGTAAAATTCCATCCTTTAATAGCTTAAAGTGGCAGTAAGACTTTAATGCCTCACAACATCTCTGGGAGGGAAGTACTATAGGAATGAACATTTCATTTGGACAGATGAAGATTTCCCATTTGAGCTATGAAGCTAAGTGCCTGACCCAGGGTTAAGAATCGTAGATAAGATTTGAATCAAGATAGTCCTGACTTCAAATCCAGAATGCTATCCAGCACTCCAAGTTAGATGGTAGTAGAGAATAGTAGAAATAGCACAGGACTTGTAGTCAAGAAGGCCTAGTTCAAATCCTGGCTCTGGCCAGATGTAACCATGAGCAAGTTTGCCCCCAATTCTATGACCTTAGGTTTCTCCATCTGTTAAACAGTGGTTATTTGAGCAAGCAATTTGGTCCCTTCTGACCCATAGTTTCTTCACTTGTAAAGTGAGGATATTCATACACTATGTACCTTATAGGTCTGTTGCTAAGAAAGTATTTTGTAAACCTTTGAATGCCAGTAATCAGAGTAGTAGATCATAGAAAGCTTCCCCAGAATGAGAGCTCATGCTCTCAAGTAGGTCAAGTAGGTCAAGTAGGAACTTGAATGAAACATAAGACTTTGAGTTGGAGATGATTTTAGAGATCATGTAGTTCTTTGCTTTGTTCAAGTCATTTCAGAAGTGTCCAACTTTTGGTGACCCCATTTGGGATTTTCTTGGCAAAGATACTGGAGGGGTTTGTCATTTCCTTTTCCAGCTCACTTTACAGATGAGGAATCTGAGGCAAACAGGGTTAAGTGACTCATCCAGGGTCACAGAGCTAGTGAGTGTCTGAAGCCAAATTTGAATTCAGGAAGATGAATCTTCCTGACTTCAGGCAAGGTGCTCTATCCACCATAATACGATCATGTAGACCAACCCCCTTATTTTACAGATGAAGAAACAGGATCAGAATGATTCTGAGATTTGTCCAAGGTCAAATGGGTAGTAGGTTGCGGTTTTAGACTTCAGTCCCAGGTCAGTAGACTCTAAATCCAGGAATCTTTCCACAACGCCACACTGCCTACAGAATAGAATGCTTCTGGGCTATAAGCACATGATTGCTCATTAGACCCCAAGCTGCTTGAAGGAAGGGACTGTGTCTTTCTAATACTTTTGCATCTCCTCCAAGAATAGTGCAATGTATTGCACATGGTAGACACTTTATAAATGAATGAAAGATGTTTTAAGATGGTGTTCTTAATAGAAGGAACATGGCTGAGTCCACATTTTTTAAAAAATAGTATCATTATCCTAAAATTCAAAGTCCACATTTCTCTCCTGGAACCAAAGTTAGATCAGTCTTCAAATTCACAGATGAAAAGGGACCTTAAAGAGCATCTGGTCTAACTCTTTCGTTTCACTTCTGTTCCAATAACTTGGTCATTTTTGAGGTAAGATATACTGAGGGGGTCATTGCCTCAAGGGATGCTATTTGGTGGTCATGTAGGAAGGCAATCCCCCTCCTCTCCCCATTTGCTTTTCTTCCCTTATTCTGCCCTGTTATTCCCCCAGGATACTTAAGAACCAACAGCCCCTGTGCCAAAGCTATATCCACCCACTTCACCACAAGCTAACTTGATGACCGAAAAGTAAAGCCCCCTGTGGCATTTGGCAGGAAGTAGATTTATTTGGCACAACTTGTGACAAACGGACATAAGACACTGTTCTTGGTGAGGAGGAAGCACGCGGGGGCCATTAAAGTCTGCAAACTATCCAGTTTCATTGGCATTATTGTGTGCTATAGTTGGGTCATTCTTCATTTTAAATCTTGATCTTCATTACTTAAGGCACTTATTTTAAAATCTGGAGTGTGATTCAAGGAGCTTTGGTCCATTGTTAGTTTCATCCCCCGACTTGATTCAGCAGTTTTGATCTGTTGAGTTTAATTCTGAATTTCAAAATGCAAAAGTCAGATGGCCAAATTTAGTGGCCTGAAGAATTGAGGAAATTGCTTAGCTAAATGTCGGGAATTTTTCTGCTCTGAGTGAGGGCTTAGCTAGGGGGCTCAGATTCATATCATGTTTGTTTTAAGTTTATGGCACTCACCTGTTTACACTACTCTCTGAGGGTCTGTTTCTCTTCACCAGGATTTGTTAATCCGACCATATAGTCCTCTGAACAAAGGGACAGAAGGCTACATGATATGATTTATTTTCTCTCTCCTCAGCTCAGTGACTTGGCTTAAAAATTCCTAGCCCATACAGTTGAAGAGTATCCCAGCTTCCCTCTTATTTTTTTCTTTAGGAGAAGTTTCATTACCAACTGAATTTAATCCACAAATCTTATTCCATAAAATATTTCCATCCATACACAATAATAAGATTCATATTTGTGGCTCAGCTATACCTAAGAAATGCTTAGGTATTTGACTAGATCCATTGATACATTCAAACCACAAACTTCTCAAGCCTGGTATGATTTCAACTTTTGAAATAGGACTTTTTCAAAGCACTTGCCTTAAAAAAAAAATAACATTTCTTCTACAGTTAGGGAGGAGGGAGGTATGGAGCTCATCAAAGAATCAGCCTGATGGGAAGCCATCCAATGCAGGAACATCTTTAATATTTCTCCCCTTGTCAAATGATATTTTAAAACTAAATTAATTTTTAAGAAAAATTTGTCCTTGATGAGAACTTTTGAAAATTTGTTTTGACTTACTACGACAAAGCTAAGGAATGGACTTACAAATTTCTAAGTTGTGGCTGAATTAACAAATAAGTTAGCCTAAGAGAAGAGGATACCACCTATTATACTTAGCAGTTTTTAGCTAACAAGCACAACAGAATAGGAAAACAAAGCAAAAGAACCCAAATGAGCCCGATAGCATTGATAGCTATGGTACATGGACTCTAAGAGACTTTGAGCAGTATAGGCTCAACAATACTGCTAGATTCTGGAGAAACTTTCTGTTGTGATTAGAGTTTAGAGATCACCTAATCTAACCACTGCCTTTTACAAAAGAAGAAATTTGAAGTTCAGAGACATTAGCTGACTCATCCAAAGAGGCAGAGCCAGAGCCAGGATTCAAACTTGGATCCTCTGACCTCAAGTTCTATAGCATCCCTGCTGAACTGGGATGGAATCTTGGGGGAAATGTGGTACACTTACCATTTCAAATATGCCCTGCTGAAACCAGTACTCTGCTGGCATCCAGACTTGAGTGACAACTGGGTTATGTTCATCCCCCTTCTCATTTGAAAAGTGAATGGGTTTTATATTTCTCTCTAAGAAAACCAACTTGGCTAAATTGCTACCTAATCTTAAGTCAATTTCTAGTAGTTAAGCATCCCTAGGTGGGGGGAAAAATAAACTTAACCCACCCATGTTTTGCAACTGATCCATTATCTGTAGCCACTACTCAAAACAGTAAAGAAATGGGATTCAACTCTAACAAAGAAGGGTGGGCTTAAAAGTATTTAAAAACTTCTTTGATACTATATGAGAACTGTTTGGGAGAGTGTTATATGTATGGTAACCATGGGAGGTGATATAAAGCATTCTCCACTTTTCTTCCTCCCTCCCACTGCTTGATTGCTTTGAAAGTTGGTGATCATAACAGTAAATAGGCAGTATTAATGAATATTTGCTTGTACTTCCATAAGTAAATGCTTTGAATTCCTATGGCATAGTCACCATTTGTGCTGCATTGCTTGAACTCAGCTGACTTTAGTAGAGTGCTGGAATCAGGAAGACTTGTCTTCCTGAGTTCAAATCTAATCTCAGACATTGGCTGGCTGTGTGACCTTGGGCAAGTCATTTAACCCTCTTTACCTCAGTCTTCTCATCTGTGAAGTGAGCTGGAGGAAGAAAAGGCAAGCCACTCCCTATCTTTGTTAAGAAAACCCCTAAGGGGGGGCGGAGCCAAGATGGCAGCATAGCAGCAGCAACATATTGCAGCTGTCACATAGTCACCCCAAAATACCCATAAAATAGGACTCTAAACCAATCCTAGAACTCCAAAACGCACACAAAGATACTTCCCACTAAAGTCAGCTCGGCTATGAGGAACCATATCAGCACTGCGAACCGAAACCAGCCTGGCCTGAAGCCACGGCTGTGCCCC
>CM053585.1:251902331-252027187 GCA_028646515.1 Pseudochirops corinnae | reverse complement strand
GGAGGACCTCAATGGAAAACACTCCTACAGGACAAAAACTTCAATGAATCTTACTCTGTAAGGTTTGATAAATGAAGTTCTCTCCGAGTAAATGTATCCCAAAGCTCAAAGCATAAAACTGCAAGCTGGGATCAACAGCTGGAAGGATAAATCCTTGTTCAGTACCTGACTAATGATAAGGCCCTTTTCTTTTCTGTCTGTGAAATGGGTGTATTGATATGTCGTCACAGAAGAGTTTGTATAATAACTATGACAAAAGATGAAAAGAATTGCAACTTAATTGTATCAAAGAAGCAGTGTGTCTGGGATCAGCATTTATCTAGAAAGTTTAAACTATAAAACTAGAAGGCATTTCTAATATGTAGGGAAAGAGAGGGGTACTTCACAGTATATTGAGAAACCAAGCCATATTTTAGTTCAATTTCAGTTTTAACTAAGCATATGACTTTGAAAAATATGTTCTAGGGGCAGGTAGGTGGCACAATGAATAGAGCACTGGCCCTGGAGTCAGGAGGACCTGAGTTCAAATTTGGCCTCAGACATTTAACACTTACTAGCCGTGTGACCGTGGGCAAGTCACTTAACCACAATTGCCCCTTGAAAAAGCAAAAAAAAAACTGCTCTATCACTCTCCTTCCTCGATTTTTTTTCCTTTCAAAATGGGAATAATGCTGTGATTTTCTCTTTACTCACTGGTGAGGTACCTGAGTTTGGAGGCTTTGATGCAAGTCCTCTATTTTCACAATGCTTTTGCTTTCATATCTCTTGCCTCCTTTCATCCTCAACACAACCCTGCTGAGAAAAGAGGGCACACGTTGTCACCTCCATTTGGAAAATTAGGAAGTCAAGATTCCAAGAGGGGAAGTGACTAATTTTACAACTGGCAGCACTCTGAGAAACTTGGGGAAAAAAGGTGCTGCATTCATGAAAAATGTAACTATTTACATAACCAGTAAGTATGGAAAATTCATGGTCATTTATTTGAACGTCATTCCTTCCATTCCTAAAATGTAGACACCACTGGCGTGGAAGCTATGGGGCAGATGTCTGGCTATACTGATTCCTGTTTGAAACTTCAGGACTGACTTAAGGGAATAAGCATTTATTAAGTGCCTACTGTGTGCCAAACACAATGCGTCCGATCTGAATCTCAAGAGAGATTTTTATCAAATAACTGAGCACCATACACCACTCTGTTCTCTGAGAGCTTAGGCTGGATGGAGTAAATGAAGATGGAGTTCCAGGAGGGAGGAGATTATCAAAATATCTTGCATGAACAAGAGCCCCATGTTAACTCTTGTGTGTGTGTGGGTGTGGGTGTGGGGGTGTTATAGAGACAGAAACAGAGAGACAGAGATATAGAAAAAGAGAAAAGAAACAGAATCAGAGACAGAGGTATAGAGACAGAAACAGAGACAAAGATACACGGAGACAGATACAGAGAAATTCAGAGACACAGAGACAGAGAGATAGAGATAAACAGAGAGATGGAGACAGACAGAAATATAGAGGTAGAGAAAGACAAAGGAAGAGAAACTCCATACACATTAGTCAGGAAATGAAACCATTTCAGAAGGTTTGAAAATTTCAACTTTCTGGAAATAGTAACTTATGAAAAAGAAAAGTATCTCTCAGGTAGAATAATTCTATTTATGTTGCACCTCATGTCTACAGAGAAATCTACCCCGGATGCATGGAATAGTAGAGTGTTAGAATTGGAACATACATTAGGATATGGAACATATAATGTCAGAACTAAAGTGACTTTAGACCATAGAATTCTGGAAGTATGAGAGACATTCAAATGTCCATGGTTAGAGTATGACACATTGCCATAGAAAGGGCCCTCAGCACAGAGAATGTCTGAGCTGTAGGAAACTGGAGAAATCACACAGTTCATTTTATACATGAGGACTCTGAGGCTCAGAGAGGATGATGGGTATAGCTAAGGAGTGGCAGAGTTAGGAACAGAACCTATCTCCTGACTCTAAGTCCAGGCTTCTTCCCACTAACTTGTTACTTCTTAGATAGAGATTATTTTGTATTAAGCATTTTATACCACTACAAAGTAATATCCAAATATTTGTTTGGAAATATTTGGGAAAGAAAATAAATCAGAAACAGAAGACCACATCAGCAAAGGAAGCAACTATTGGGTAGGGAATCTGTCTTGTCCCCAAGCCAGAAATGCTAATGTTAGAAAGTGACCTAGTAAGTAAATGATCTCCATTATAAAAAGCAAAAATTAAAAAAAATAGCGATTTTGTGTTAGATTTTTGGTGTTCCAGAATCCCATAGCTTGTAATGGTTTGGTCCACATTCATAGCTTATGTTTCCCCTTCTCTGAGAATGCAGAATGCATGTCAGTCTTCATAAGGTGAATTCTTCAATTAGTGCAGTTCCCATAAAGAGACAGGCACCAACTAAATGGGCTTTTATGCCAAATCGTGCTGGAAAATCACCCATCACGCCTTAAACCCTGGGAGAGTTTGAAATGGTAAAATGCCTGACCTCTCTGCACTTCCCAAAGGCATCGACTGGACCTACCCTTTTATAAACTTCCCTTCAGGAAAAGTCCTGTGCCAGGCTTTTCTGTGCAAAGCTGGTTAGCTCCTGGGCAGATGTCAGTGATTTCAGTTTGGCCTCTGATGAGCTTCCAAACAGGGGCCTCGGCACGGCTGGGCCAGCAGGTCTTTTAATGACCTCAGCAGTGAATGGGAGCTAATGGTGGCAATAAAATGTGAGTTTCTAGCCTGAGCTCTACCCTTCCAAGACAAGTCATTTGTAACTCTCCTTGGTGTGTACCCTTTCTACCTAGGGGCAGTGTTCTGTAATGGATGGAGTTGGGTGAGGTCTGGGTTCAAATCCTTATGATACTTATTAGCGGTGTGGTCATGAGCGAGTCGTAACTCCTTGGACATCAGTTTCTTCATCCATAAAGTGGATATGTCTAATCTCTAAGTTTATAATCTCTAAGATGATAAACTGCAGAGGAGGTGATAATTTGCATTGGTAGTGAGAGTCTTTGATTATTTTTTCTACATCAATGAAATCATATCTCCACCGCGGGGTTGAAAATTTTCATGTATTATTTCCTGGTTTTTACATTGCCAGTGTGAAGCCACATTGTCCAGCTGACGCACCTGACCTCACTCTGGCCCTGAAGGGCCTTAGCTTGACTCCTTCCCAGCATACAATAACCTAACCCAGCTCTGTGCTTTGGAGAGGTACTTGCTGATAGGTAGTGACTGAGGACAGTCAGAGATGGAAGCCACTCAGGGAGGTATCAGAAAAGGAGGTGATTCTCCACTCCCTTGCTTCTACATTGTAAACTTCCGAGGGACAGGACATTTCTATTTGTCATCTTTATATCATGGACAGGGCCTTGCTCGTGGTCAGTTCATAACAAATGTTTATTGATTGAATTGTAATTCACCCCTTTTCTCCTTTAGCTTGTGGAATTTTTATTCTTTCAAGCCCAAATAAAATTTGTCTCCTTTCTACCTTTGGAAAGTCTTCCCTTATCCCACCTGTTGGTACAAAACTTCCTCTTTGGACATCACATCATGCTCATGTTTCATTTTGTAACCAGTGCTAAAAGACAATGAGGAATAAAAGAACCATGAAGCTAACATAGCTAAGGTTGTATTTATACCCTAGTACATCAGGAATTCCTAATTTCATTGGTGTGAACATTCCTTCCATTGCCACAGAACACAACCCCTTCAGGACTTGGCGTATGGTCTTTAAGAGTCACTGTGGCTGAAATATCTATCAGCCTGTGGCCAACCTGATGATCAGCCTTTCCACACTGACTCAGACTTTACTTTGGACAATAAATGTATGATCTGTTACAAGGCCCATATTTGAAGCATAGCTTTGCAGAATCATTAGACTTGGAGTGACGAGACCAGATTCGAAGCCTGCCTCATTCATTTCAATCATTCCAATCAATCAAAAAGTTGAAAAAAAAAATTATGACATGCTTATTATGTGGTAGTCACTGAACTAAGTGTTGGAACTACAAAGACAAAATTAAAAGAGTACTTGTCTTTATGTAGCTTACATTCTATCAGTCGGAGGAAGGGAGGAGACATGTACACCTATGTGTGTACACAAAATATATACAATATTGAGGACAGGTGAGAATAGATGAAAGGTGATTTTAACGGGAAGGACACAACTGGCAGGTGGGATTGGGAAGAGCTCCATGTAGAAGCTAACTCTAGCTCTTGAACTAGATTTTGAAGAACACTAAGTTTGGCAAGAGGCTGAGGCAAGGAGAGAAGGGTTCTGGATGAATGGGCTAGCCAGTATAAAAGGTCAGGGATGGGAAAAAGAGTGACACAAATAAGGAATAGAAAAAAAGATCAGTTTGACTGGACCATTGAAAGACAATGAACAAATAATGTGGACTCTCTGGACCTTAGTTTTCTCGTTTATAAAATGGTGATAATAATATTTGAACTATTTACCTCACAGGGAGTTTGTAAGGAAAAGTGCTTTGAAAATATTAAAGGAATATGTAAGTATAAACTATGATTTTCAGCTTGATAGAATCTGGCAGAGCTTGTGATATGGTGGTATATATTTAGAAAAAATCAATCCCTTCTATCACATAATGAAGCAACAGAGCAGCTAACCAGGAGAATTAACAGAGAGGGCATGTAACCATAGGACCAGGAAATGTCACAGCTGGATGGATACTTAGAGATCTTCTAGGTGGGAGTTCTCCTTTTGTGGATAAATTAAGTTCTCCAAATATAAACTAACTCGTTCAAGTTCACATAAGCAGTTAAGTGGCAAAGAGAATGGATCTCTGAGCCTGGAGGAAGAAAGAACTGAGTTCAAATTTGACTGCAGACACAGTCTAACCGTGAGACCTTAGACAAGTCATTTATTCTCTTTTTTGTCTTAGTTTCCTTGTTTGTACAGTGGGATTAATAATAGTACCTTCCTCCCAGGATGGTTGTGAGGCTCACATGAGACAATATTTTAAAAGTGCTTGATCCAGTGCCTGGCACTTAGTAAAGGCTTGCTGTCTTCCTTCCACCCCTATACACAATGAATTAGTAACAGATCTGGAATACAGGTTTCCCACCTCTCTGTCTAGTGAACTCTTCACTGCATCATGCCACTAATTAGCTGCGTTACTTTGGGAAAGTCACTTCACCTTTGTGGACCAAAGTTCCTCATCTGCAAGATGAAGAGGTTGTACTAGATCTTCTCATTTATATGGAGGTTATTTGTTCACATTGAAGACTGCTCTTTGCCTTGATTCCCATTATTAACAAGTGCTATTTCTACAGGTCTTTGTGGTTTGGAACATGCTTTCCTCACTGCAAGCCACAGAGTAGAAAGCATAAGCATTATTTTTCCATTTTACAGATATGGAAACTGAGGCTCAAAGAAGTTAAGTAGCTTATTTGTGGTGGTCACACAAACATTGGAATTGGGCCTCTTGACTCCTGGTTCTGTAACTTCCCTAGCACACCATCCATGTTCACTGTATCTTGATTACAGTTGAATAAAAATATTGAGCAGGGGAGATACAATTTTCCCCTACCCCCACCATGGGACAGTAGTGTGGTTGCCATTTTCTGGTTTCCTGAGAGTCCTGTCAGGGATATTAGCTTCACACTGCCCCAGAGAATGAATGGGTACTTATTCTCAATCCTCCTCGAAGGCTTTTGCTGTCTCTCACTAGGTGATGACTTCCTGCCTGCCTGCAGGATCCACCTGTGCCAGCTTTTCAGCTGCCTGTGGTTATTCAGACAGCATCAAATCCCTGGCCAGACATCCTCTGTCCTTGGTACTGGCTTTCCAAAAACCACCAGGAGGGCCTGCTCTACTTGCCCCCATTGGCACCATGGAGAACAAGGACTGTTCCTTGAAGTCAGTCTCCTGAGACACTTTCCTATCCCACTGCCTGCCTTGGCCTCCTGCTGGTTATTATGACATCACCCCACGCTGCTGTGGGTACAAAGAGGGTGAAGCAGGAAAATACTAGGGGCAGAGGGGGGAGAGCTGGAAAATGCTGCTAGCAGCTTCCTCAGACCAAAAACTCTTCCTGAAGAAAAAAAAAAAAACAACCACCACCAGTCATGTTGACTCTATGGAATCTCTCTGTCTTTCTCTGCCTCTGTCTCTGCCTCTTTCTCTGCCTATTTCTCTGTCTCTCTCCTCTCTCTGTCTCTGTCTCTTTGTATCTTTGTGTCTCTATCTTTGTCTGTCTCTCTCTGTCTTTCTCTCTCTTTCCCTCTCCCTCTCCTTTTCCCTCTCTCTCTGGGTTGGAGGATGGAACAGGCAAAAATCTTGAAATAAAGAGAAATGGCTGACCTCTACCAACTCCACAGTTGGAGAGAGGCTTTGATGTAAGCACACGCATTTATTATCGAGTGCAATGGGAGACTTAAATACAGAGGCAACTCTCCTTAAGTGGCTGGTGTCTTCAGTTATTCGTTTGAAATAGAAACATTCCTGCTGATGAAACAATCCGCCACTACATAATGAAGCCAAACACATTTTTAAATGAGCATCTACAAATGAAAAATTAATAAACAAACACATCTAATGGTAAAGCTCAAACTTCAGGGTTGCTAACTAAAATTATAAATTTCATTTGCATTTTTATGTGCATTTACTTTTCTATGACATGTTGTTGTTCAGTTGTTTCAGTCATGCCTGACTCTTCATAACCCCATTTGGGTTTTCTTGGCAAAGATATTCGAGTGGTTTACCTTTCCTTCTCCAGCTCATTTTTACAGATGAGGAAACTGAGGCAAATAGGGTTAAATGACTTATCCAGGGTCATATAGCCACTGAATATCTAAGGGCAGATATGAACTCAAGGAGATGAGTCTTCCTGACTCCAGGCCCAGTACCTAATCAGGGCCATCTTTTCATCTTCACAAAGTTTCTATGTACTAACTCTTTTTCTACTCCCATGATACTTATCTGCTCTATTCTTCTCTACTTTATTAGCCAAGTGACTTCACACAGTCATTTAACCTTTGCAGGCTTCAATTTATTCATCCACAAAATTAAATGGATGAATTAAGTGATCTCATACATAATTATTTACAGCATGTAGGGTTGGAAAAGGCTTTAGGGATCTTTTAGTCCTACATTTTATAGATGAGGAATTGCATTATAAAGAGGTTAAATGGCCTGTCTATTGTCAGAAAGATAGAGGGTTGAAAAGGCAGGATTCATAAACATAGCCCGAAGTTCCTACCAGCTCTGACGTTCTATTCTCAGTGTTCTGAGTCTTTACCAGGTCTCACATTCTGTGGCCAAAGTCCCAAGGTACCTCTCAGCTCACACGTTCTATGTTTTTTTCTAAATGTATCATTTGATATTATTAGAGATTATTTGATAGTTTTCAGAAGCAATTTCAAATGAAGTTGATCTCTACCTTGGCTATATTATTCAGTCACTTACATCCAGTATAGGAATTGTTAAATGTGTCTTATGTCCTTTTTTTTTTGTCTTTTTTTTGGAGAGAGGAATGCAGGGCAATTGGGGTTGAGTGACTTGCCTAAGGTCACACAGCTACTAAATGGTAAGTGTCTGAGGCTGAATTTGAACTTGGGTCCTCTTGACTCCAGGGCTGGTGCTCTATTCACTGTACCACCTACCTGTCCTTTATGTACTTAAAAAAAAAAGATTTTGATAACTATTTTAATACAATTGGTTTTTTTTGTGATCCTAGATTTTTTTTTTATTTTGTTCATTTAAAGATTTTCTGAGAAGATTATAGCTATAATTTAGGTCCATAGCACACACAGAAAATTAAGAACTCTTTATCTAATGGATGTTCCTTCTCCCTCAACTATGGAGTTGCCTGTTCTATCTCAATGCATGTGAAACCCTCATCAGTAAAATAAGGGAGTTAACTCAGGGATGTTTAAGACCTATACATATTCTATAATTCTTTGAACTTGTGGATAAAGTCATAGAGAGACTTAATGAGGTTTGATGCTCCTTGACTTTTCCTTTTCCTGATTGCAGCTGATATAAAAGCCTTTCTTTTCATGGTTTGCGCAGATGTGAAGGCCCTTTGCGGATAGAGGGGCCAAGAGAAATGTACACCTGTCTCTATGAGAAAGGCTCTCAGAGGAAACCTGATCGGGGATGTGTTGCAGGCGAGGGCCAGGTGGATGTCACTCTTGCCAAGTTCCTAACATACGTGTAATGTGCCATTATGTGCTGCAGGCTCTGATGGTGCCTTCTGGGATAAAACTTTAATGAAATTTCAGGGACTAGAGGAGATTAAAAGCTTTTTTGTTATGAATACTGATGTGCAGGGCAAACATTTGTCCAGTTAGGAGGCCATGTAGATGATGAATTTTTCAAGCATGTTCAGCAACGCTGCTCTCAGCATAAGACCTATCATTTATATACAGCTCATATTGAAGCACATTTCTGTTATAGCTGAACATTAGCTGGTGTCCATGGTTTTCCTTAATGTTTACATGGAAGCTTAGTGTAAACCAAATCTGCCTAACCAGATGTGGAAGTAGGAGATGAAGAATGGATCCTCTGATCTGCTCAGCAGGCCTCCATATAGTAGAGTTTATGTGGATCTACAAAGATCCACAGGGAGTAAGGTCAGGCCAATCAGAGGAAAGGGAAGACCTAAGGGAACTTCCTAGACCACTGTTCCCCTACCTGGGGAGTACCTTGTAATGAGCAAAGCACTTGCTAAGTGTCTGTTAAAATAAATCGTCAATGATTCATCTGTTATCAGGGTCTTTTTAATTTGCAATAAAATAATGAGATTTTTGGAATGTATCCTAGAGCTCTCTCCTCCCTCTCATCATAGGAATCTTCTATATGGCCTCCTTGCCCTGTGACCTTCCAGTCTACTTGGATACTTCCAGTGTCAGAGGGTTCATGCCATGCAATGAAACCATTCTATTTGGAAAGCTCTCAATGACAGGGAGTCCTTCCTTTCATTCACTGAGCAAATTGTGTGATTTGGGGCAAGTCACCCCATTACTCTCTGCCTTAGGGGATATTTAAAATTGTGCCTAGTTTAACATTCTATGGTTCTTCTGGAGCAAGGGCTCTTAACTTTTTTCTTTTTTAATGCTGAGGACTCCTTTGGCAGTGTGGTGAAAAGTGCGACCCTCTACTCAGAAGATTGTTTTTAAATGCATAAAAGAAACTACATGAGATTACAAAGGAAACAAGATTAATAAAAAAATAAAGATGCCATTTCTTCCTCTCCAAGTTTATGACTCTCCCCTCAATTCTAATCCATTATTTTAAGAATCATTAGTGTAGATGAAAGATTTTCTAGATAGGAAGGCAGGAGGAAGGCCACCTATAATTACAGCTTGAGGACAATGCTTTTCCAGGTGAGTAAAAGGTAATCAAAGCTTCAGTAAAGACATATTTGTGAGAGGGATGTCTTGTTCCCAGGAAGCCTACAAGACCATGTGGGGTTTGCAGCACATAAAGGCCTACCCAGCCTGCTTGAAAGTAACACAACTCAGGACTGGTGAATTAGAGAAGATTCTGAATCCAGCATCTGAGAGACAGCAGACTGTAGAGGGATACAATGCTGAGCTTAATTAGGAGACCAGGGTTCAAATCCCAGTTCTGGTACTGACTCTGCTAAGTCATTTAATCATAAGAAGTGATTCTCAACTGGTCGTAACACCTGTGGCCCTTAGCTCCAGGGTGGTTGTGAGGAGCAAAATGAGATCAAGTTTGTAGATGTTAAAGTGCTCTAGAAACATCAGCTCTTGTTATCATTGACTTATAATGAATTCCCCTTTTTAAAGTTTCCACTCACAAGTAAATCAAATATATAATAATATTAATTTTATATTTGTAGATTGTTTTAATAGTTTTAGGGATATCTTGGCCAGTTAGTTGGCACAGTGGATAGAACCCTGGGCCTGGATTCAGGAAGACTTGAATTCAAATCCATTCTCAGACACTTATTAATGATATGACCCTGGTAAATCACTTAAGCCTGTTTGGCTCAGTTTCCTCATCTGTAAAATGAGTTAGATAAGGAAAGGGCAAATTACTTCAGTATCTTTTCCAAGAAGACTCAAAATGGGGTCATGAAGAGTAGGACATGACTGAAATCAAATGAACAGCAACAAAGAGATATTTTTTTAACATAATTTTCATTTGGAATCTTATCTCCCTCCTATCTTCAAAGGACCAGTCCTTGTAACAAAGAATATCCTGTAATAAGCCTATCAAATCCTTTCTATAAATCTCTTAGGTAGGTAGGGAAAATATTTTCCCTGTTGTGTTAGTGAGGAAGCTGAGGATCAGAGATATGAGAAATAATCTTCATTTTCATGAGGGTCAATGAAAGGACTTAACTTTATGCAGAATGGCACAGTAAGGAAGAATTCTTTGGGCTTTCTGTCTGATTCATGGGTGAAGAAGAAATAGAAAATGACTGAGAAGAAACATGATGACTATTGTTTTCACGATAAATAGGTTTATAGAGAGGATTCCTGCCCCTTACCCTACCCCCTACCCATTCCCAATAACTAGTATTAGAATCATCCAGTGGATAAACATATTTTTCCCTCTTTTTGGTCAAAAGAAAGAATTGCTTTCATAAGGTCCCCTTTCTCTCAGAGGGCTCCTTACATCCTGAACAATGTGATTACAGCTCCTTCTGCCCTAATCCCTGTGGCTCTCCCCCCTCCTCCCCAGGCCCCTTGCAGAGGTGAGCTCCTTCACTCTTTGGAGGTTTTCACTCTCTGGAAGGCAGCCCAAAGGCTAACTTTTCCCACATGTGGAGGGTGTTTAAGTTGGCTGGGGAATGGATTGAAGGGGATTCCCTGGAATGGCTGGTGGGCTGTCTGAAAGGGAATGAGCTGGGAGAAGGTAGCTGGGTGGGTAGATGGTGGTAGGTTCTATTAGAACCCATCCAATTCAGCTATAGCTATTGGAGCCTTGGTTCTTAAGTGAGGTCCTTCCAACTTCATCCTGGTCTCTCTCTTGCCTGAGACTGAGGAATCCATCAACTATATTTTCTTTAACAAACAAATCATTTTTCAAATTAATTCCTTGGTAGTTTCAGGGAAGGCACAAAGTGGTTGAGTTTTCCCATCCTGGCTTCCTATAAGTGAGAAATCTTGAAAATATATTCATCCTGGTGCTTGTTTTTCAAAGTTGAAACTCAGCACTGATCTGACTGTACCAGCCAGTTTCATTGTCAGGTCTCCCACTTGAAATTTGCACTTTCATCATTTCCAGATTGAGTTGGACCAACTTGACCCAACCTTCCACAAACAGCAGTGTAAAGTGATAGCAGCAGGGGTATTCTACAAAAGTACTGAGATCCAGTCCTTATCTAGTAGCCCTCTGTCTCTGAGCCAGTCCTACTGAATTGCCTCTGGAACACCAGACACCACTGTTTGCAATTCTAGATGAGTTCACAATGGCTAAAGGGAAACTCTGGAGTCTCATTCTTCTTTAATAACTGTGACCCTGGGAAAAACATCTAATCTTGTCCAGCCTCAGTTTGCTCATCCATCAAGTGGCAAAATAATGTGTATATCACCTATCTTATACTCTTTTTTCATGAGGAAAGTTCTATATGAAATTTATAGCACTATATAAATGTGAAATCTATCCGATTCTTACTTATTCCCAGACCTGGGATTTCGTCAGCATAGAGAGCTCCTGAAGAGCAATGAGGAACTCTTTCCAGCTGCACAGATCAAGATTGTCTCTGAAATGTATAGTCTTAGAGATTTACCTGGAGAATTGAGATGGTAAGGGAGCTGTACTGCAGGGTCACCCAGTCAGCACATGCCCAAAGTGGGACCTGAACCCAAGTCTTTGTGACCCTCAGGACAGCTACCCCAAGCTACCTTTTAATTGTAAGTGTCACTCACCCTTGACTTTGAGGCTCATATTCACAGCTGATACCTATATAGTGCTTTAAGGTTTACAAACTTCTTACATACATTATCTCATCTGACCTCCCGATTAGCCTTAGGCAGGCCCTTCTACATTACACACACCTGTGATTACCATTAGTTAGTGTGGCAAAATTTGCTCATCAAGACTTTTTATTTTCCTTTAAAAACAAAGTTGCCCCAAATGAAATAAACAATAAAGAAAGGCTTCCTTAGAGGAACAGCGAGAAGACTGTGAGTTCAAGGATCAAAACTTGACTCTGCTATTTACTCTTTGTGTGACTTTGGGCAAATCAGGTAACTTACTCAGGGCTTGGTTTCCTCATCTGTAAAATGAGGATTAAAAATCTTTCCAGTACTAAAACCAATGATCCAATCAAATTCTATCTTAGGCATTGACTAGGTGGGTGTCCACTGGCAAGTCATTTACTTCTCAGCTTCTCAGTTTACTTATCTGTCAAATGGACTCAATCATAAAGCCAGCTCTTTCACAGGATTGTTATGAGGAACCTTAGAGTTACTCACATACACTATGAATAGTTATTGGTTTTGGTATTTGGCATGCACTTGGAGAAATAAAAATAAGATTTTACAAAGGGCTTTTAGAACTCTTATTATTTCTTTTGTCTCTGTCTCTTATTTCCTTTGATCCTCCAGATATCACTGAGGAGAAGCAGCGTGGTGCCATGGAGAGGAGGCAGAGAACTTGGCTCCATCCTGGTTTGAATCCTGGATCTTTTACTTATTAATATGGGTGACTTTGGGTAAGTCTTTTCCCCTCCTTCAGACCTCAGTTTCCTTATGGATAAAATTAAGGAGTTTGACTGGGGGATTTCTATGGTCTCTTCTAGTTGTGAACCTTATGATCCTAAATAGGAAAGCAATGGCCTCATCACCATCTTTCTGTTCAGGAAACTGAGTCATAGACAGATGAAGTGAATTACTGAAGCCTAGGCAGGTATTTTGGGACAGTGTCAGGACTGGAACCAGGTCTCCTGACTGCTTGTCACCTCAGAAAGTGGCCTATATGTGACTTTCTCAAGCTGTGTGGGCATTTCCTTGGGAAGGAACATGGACTCTTTCTCTCTTTTGATAACTATAAGGGTAACCTCAGGCTATCAAATCACACTTTGCAGTTAGTGCATGGACCCATCCTGAAACCCCAGGACTAGTAGCTATTCCATTTTATTGGTTAAATACAAGGTCTGTTGTCTTTTTTTCCCCACAGAAGAAAACATTGGCCTTGATAAGGTAACATTGTGTATCTAGCATTAAAAACCTTGTCTTGAACAGTCTATTTCCTGAGATTTAAATTAATGAGGAAATGATCTAATGGATGAATAGTAAGTTACTGAGAAGAATGAATCATGTGGGGCCAAGTGTATATGCATGTCTCTTTGTACCCCTTCTGACTCATGGTAACCTGAAGGATTATTTCAGATGAAGCTTCAGTAAGACTAAGGGCATACAGAATACAAGCAGAAGGCTAGGCATTAATAACTAGACAGTGTATTCAGATATTACAGAAAGCACAGAGCTAGTTTTTTTCTTTTTTTCTTTTCTTTTCTTTTCTTTTTTTGCAAACCGCCTTTCTTTATAGTTGACCATTGCTATATTCATCAGCCTTTTATCCTGACCCAACTCACTGTTGAGGAAACCACTAGGTATCCTATTAATGTGTGCCCTGAAGCCAAGAAAACTCAACACACAAAACAACCATGTTAAGACGTTTCACTTCACTCTCAAAAGCTGGGGGGAAAAGCCCTACAATAAAATAGTTTTCAAAGGGACTCAGATGGCGAAAGATGCCAACGTACTTTCCACTAATTTATTCAGCCTTCCAAAGCCTGGGCAAGCCCCCAAAACGCTACCCAGTCAAACTACAGAGTTCCAAACAGGACCTAACTAATTGCCTGGATAAGCGAAAAGCTGTCTTCTGCAAGCAGTTTTTATTCATCCAGTACATATGGTGAAACTCCGTAAAAGAAAAAAAAAGGAAAAGAAGACAGAGAGACATTCATCTTACCTCAGGGCTCTCTGCCTGGGTCTCAGATACAATATAATGCTTTCCCAGTGAACTACCAAGGACTATCCCATTTAGTAAATGTCCTTCTGGATTGAATGTCTTTACAAGCAAAGAAAACAAGCCAGAGTGTTCCCAGAAGCAGGAGCTCAGCATCAGAGCCCACAAAGTGGTAACTCAAAAAAAAAAAAAATGCTGTTAAGGCAGTAAAGTCTTGAAGTTGAAGTCAGCTGTTTAAACAAAGCCTTGTGCCACTACCACCTTTTCCAAGACCTCTGCCAACCCGGTATCATTCATGTCCAGCACACACACACAAACACAGATCCACTTTGGTCCAGCCCATAGAGCTGGAAAGCCTCAAAAAAAAAACCCAGACAAGGTAAAAGAAAGGGCATGGCGGAAAGATTGGGGTGAAAAGGGGGATGGAGGATAGAACACAAGAAATACCATTGAACATGCAAAGTATCTCCTTTTGACTTTTGGGTTATAGCAAATGTGGACAAACTTTGAAGAAGTAAAAGTCCTTGTTAGCAGCTCACGAGTAGACGTAAGAATCTCCTTTTGGGTCTTAGCCACAATTCAGAGAGAAGTGGGAATCCCATAGAAGGAAAAGAAAAGGTGAGGAGAAGTTGAGGTAAGAGATTAGCCATAGAATTATATGAAAATAGAAGCCTTGAACTCACACGTACTATACATTAGCCAGGTTTATTGGAAATCTACACAGTAGCATCATTTAATCAAGATTTAATGGATCAGAACTGTGAGCTATTATATTCACTTATCCACACTGCATTTTAGAATTGATTCTGTCCCTAATCCATCAAGGTTTCAACAGTCATTCATTGCCCACATCAGTCATTTTCTGCTTCATTCATTCATTTCTTTCTTCCTTCCTCCCTTTTTAAAAAGTGTTAAAGAAGTGATGCTTTCCTTGTACATGGGACAAGGGAAATTATCAAGAAAAAAATTAAGAATTAAAAAAAAACTTATCAAACATTACTCTCATAATTGCCACTAAAAAGGGCACCCAGAAAACAATTCTTATACTTATGACATAATTCTATAGAAACTTTAAAAATAAGTTCACTAAAGATACAGTCAAGCGCATTGAATCAAATGCATATACACACACATATATACACGTGATTTTTTGGTAATAATGATGGAATGAGCTTACCTTCCAGACTTGAATATAAGCTAGATCCTACAGTGAACGGCCTCATTAAATAAATAAAGTTAGCAAGCGGTCTCCCACCTTCTTGCTCTCCTCTTGTCAAAACTGGGTAAAGTTTTCTTTATACTCTGAGATCAGTGTTTGTATGAGTGTGAGCGTGTGTGTGCAAGAGAGGTTTGACAGCAGGGGAGGCTGCGGCCAATGCAGCCAGCTTTTGCTGGGTTTATATAGCAGTCCTGATCCTTGGCTCATTCCCCTGTAATGGGATGCCTTCAGGCAGCCTTTTCCACTTTTCAGTTGGTGAATTAAAGGAGCAGCCTCCCAGTGGAGCAGCGAGTGCAGTTAGCTCATGGAAGACACACTCACTCCCATGCAGGCTGCCAGAAACGAAACCCTATTTGCATACAATTTATGGCTAAAGAAGGAAATCCCCCCTCGCTTTTGGTTCCCCTCCCCCGAATCATGTACTAGCATCAGGAAAATGATTCAGTGAATAATTGCATAATTGGAATCTCTGGTAGGATTGTTTTAATTTTTGAATGAAGTTTTCTATTTGGAATTAGAAAGAAAGTTAGAGCTAGGCAAGCTTTGTTGCTGCTAGTCAAACACATTTCTAAATGTTATCCGGTCTCATAAAGGAGTAACACAGAGCTAGGGCTGGCATTTATTCAGTGAGAAATGAAGACAGAGATGGAGCTCTTTGGGATTGGCTGAGTCCTAGAAAAGAAGCCATAAAATATTTCTAAAGATGAGGACCTCCTGGGTTTCTTTGGAAGGACAGATCAGCTATGTATTATGTATATATGGCCATTTCACACATTAGGAGAAAAAAATAACTTTTTTCTGTCTCCCTTTGGGATGTGTATATCATCTTTTTTTTAAGGGAAGGGAAACATCTTCTATATTCCTGAATTCTCAGGTGTCAGTATGACTTTCCATGGACAATTCTTTTTTTTAAAGGGATTGTCAGATTTAGAGCTAGAAGGATGTTTCAAGCCTATCTTGACCAATCACCTAATTTTTGGGCCAAGGCAGTTTGGGTCACATAGGTGGGAGTAAATTACAGAGAAGGAATTTGACCCTAGGTCCTCTGACACCAAGTTCAACTCTCTTTCCCCACTATACTGCCTTAGATTTCCACTGATCTTGCTATTAGCCCATTTAAAAAAATGCTTGGTGATCTTATTTCTAATCTGGGTCCCAGGAAAAAGTCGGTCTCACTTGTAGCCTTTCTGATGGGTGGTCAGAATCTAACCTTCTCTTTTTAAGCAATATGGATGAACAAGCTTGGTGTAGGAGAGGATGCTTTCTGAACTTGGAGAGAGGAGACTGGAGCTGGAGCTCTTGACTCTCTTACTAGTTCTGTGATCATGGACAGATCACTTCATCTCAGCCTCAGTTTCCTCATCTGTAAAACTTGGGTAGTTTTATTCATACAACTTTTTGGGCTTGTTGCGATGAAAATTGGGTATAAACTGTAAGGCATGGAGGGCATCCCCAAAGTCTTTTGAGAGACCCTATATAAAGTGTTAACTTATTTTTAATACTTTAAGAATTCGTGCTTTGGACAGTGTAGATACTCCTGCTGAGACAGAAGACATGGTCCTCATGAGTTTCTTTGATCAGTTAGTCAATAAATAGTCATTAGGTGCCTACTATTAGATACTTTGCTCAGTGATGGGGATACAAGGAAAGGCAAAACACAGTCCCTGCCTTCAAGGAACTTGCAATCGAACAGGGAAAGATAGAAAACGGGAGCAGAAAGGGGAGAGCTCGCGGGCATGATGAAATCCACAGGGTTTTACCTTGTAGGAAAGGCAGAGATGGCTGGTCTGGATACCCTCCTTAAATGGAGTTTCTGGGAGGATCTCTTTGCTCTTCTTTCTCTATTCAGAGGAAGGGAGATGCTCCAGAGGAAGGGGAACTGTGAGTTCCAGGGTTGGTTAAAAAATATATCACCCTGTGGCTGACCTGGTGATGTTTCTCCAAATGCAGCTAGGCTAGTGTTTGGATACACAGACCAGACTCAAAGCTTCACAAGCTTGAGCAGATCTGCTAGAATGTGAGTTGTGGCAGCAGAATCTATGAAAGTCCAGGATCATCTCACCATGATAAGGATGGTGTTAAGGGAAAACTTTAGTGGAAGCTCCATTAAATAACCAAAGATAATTGAAGTAGCCCCAGGGAAACAAGTGTGATATTCCATAGGATAAAGTATATCTTTCATTTGAGAGGAGATATTGAAGAAAGGAATGAGCAAATGGATTGGAGTTACAAAGACTTCTTAGCTAGGTAACCTTAGTCACTCGGGTCGTAAAGGAAATATTGGGTTATGAATTGGCAGATGTAGGGAAAGGGCGAGGGTTCTTAACCTGGGATCTGGGAATCTTTGTTTCTTTCTTTCTTTTTTTCTTCCTTCCTTCCTTCCTTCCTTCCTCCCTTTCATTTTTTTAAAAAAATATTTTGATAACTACATTTTGATAAAAATTGGTTTCTTTTGCCATCCTAAGCATTTAAATATTATGCGAAGGGATGCATAGGCTTTACCAGAATGCCATGGTGTCCATGACACACACTAATAGCAAAGGAACTCCTGAATGAGGCAAAAATAGAATGATTCCATTGGAACTAGCAGGCATCTTCTAGCATTTTCTCATTCCATTGTCTGTCAATCAATTTAAAGTACTACAATTATTGCACAATCACAAAATTTTCTAGATTGTCAACAAGCTATAGTAAAGTGGATTGAATGCCCTGGAGTTAGGAAGATTTGAGTTTAATCCAGCCTCGATCATTTACTATCTGGGTTGCTCTGGGCAAGTCATTTTAACCTCTGCCTTCCTTAGTTTCCTCATCTGCAAAATGGGGATAATAACGGCACCTACCTCTCAGGGTTGTTGCAAAGATAAAATGGAACAATATTTGTACAGTAAAGCTCATTACAAACCTAAAGTACTATATCAATGTAGTTATTATTATCTATTCTAAGACCATTGTTTTATAGATGACTAAACTGAGACCAAGAAGGGGAGGTGACATGCCAAATAGAGGCCAGATTTCTGGATTCCAAATAAAGATATCTTTTTTACCGACAAAGCAGAATGATATTTAAGTTTTCAATAGCTCTCCATTATCTGTTGGGCAAAGGTTCACATTTCGCAGCCTTACTTTCAAGACCTTCCACAGTTCACCCCCTCTCTATCTAACTAGTGTTATCAATCTTACGAGGATGTTTTATGATAGCCAGCGTGTTCTGCATACTGTTCCCAGAAGCATTTGTGCCTTTGTACCTTTGCTCATTTCACTGCCTTAGCCTGTAAAGCTATCTATCTCCTCTCTTTCTCACTTGACTCAATCTTTATCATCCTTCAAGGTACAGCTGAAGTCTCATATCCTATAGAAAGCCTTGTGACACTTCTGCAGTTCATGGGATTCTCTCCAATGAATAGATTTTCTATGCCTCACACTTAAGATTCCTATGACTGCCTTGTAAAACCACTTGAACAAAATGAAGTAATTTTAATTTATTCTTTCTCTGTGAATTTATCATCTCCCCACCCCCCAAACCAGTCCCCCCTGACTTCATTATTTCTGTCAATGGCATAACTATGCCCCCAGACTTCTATGTTTTCAACCTGGACACTGCATGCAATAATTTATTTTTCATTACCATCTCTATCCCATTAGTTACAGATTGTCATTTCTACCTTGACAGTAAATATTATAACATTCCTTCTTCTGTTATAAGCCTTCATTACTTCTTGCCTGGACTATTCCAATAGCCTTCTAATAGCTCTTCTATGTGTTTACTGTCTTCTCACTCTAAACTATCATTAACGCCACTGCTGGGCATCTTTCTTATCCATAGATCTGATCATATCATACTGCTCCTCAAAATTCTTCGGTGGCTCCCTCTTGCCTACTAAATAAACTGAAAACTAAATCTTCAGTTGGTAACAACTTTCACCTTCAGAACCTACACATCATTTTTTTTTCCTTATGGATCTCTCCAATGTACTTTTCATGTAATTGTATATTCTAGTTATTCCTCATCTTCTTTCTAGACTTTAAGCTTCTGTATGGCAAGGATTGTATGTCATTTAAACTTTCTCTATCTCTCCAGCATAGGGCTCTGTGACAAGTACGTACCTAAAGGATTGATCAAATGAATGAACCCTAAAATGAGGGAGATGAACTTGAAAGAAACAGGGACAGTGGTGATGCTGAGACCCTTGAAATAGCTGTGAAGGAGACCAGATTTATGTCTGCTAGCCTTCTACCCCCTCTTCCTGACATCTCCAATTTTGCATTCCTTTCAGCCTTTTTAAGCTCAAATCACTTGCTATCTCTTCTGTGAAGTCTCTTCTGATCTCCCTGGTCAATAATGACCTTTTCCCTCAGACCTCAGACAACTTTGTTTCATAGCCTTCTAATGTACTCATCATATACTGTTTGGTATTATAGTTATCAATGTTGGTTTCATATTCCTCCAGGGGGCTATGAGTTTCACAAGGTTAGAGCAATGTCTTACCTAGACTTCAGTTTCACTCAGTGTATAACACAAGGCATTGATATATTTGCTGATTTGAGTATGAGAGCAGAAAATGGGATCCAGAGAGATGGAAGATTTAGAACCAGAAGGGGCCTCAAATGGTTCCACCTTCTCGCTTTGCAGAAGAGAAAACTCAGTGGATTAGGTGCCTTGCCCAAGGTCAGGGTCACACAGACTGACCATTACTCAGTGGCAGAGATAAAATCTGAAACCAGGTCACCCTCATATTTTAAATCCAACATGTTTTCCATTGCATCACATTCGCTCTATGCTGTTTTGTGTCCTCATGATACTCATGGAAGTCTTGATGACTTACTGATAATATTTGAGGATTCCCCTGATAAACCCTGATCTGTTACTATTCTCCCTGTCTATAGTAGTTACTGGATGGTGTGGGACCCCAATAATTTCTATGACTGACTATAGTGTCTTCAAAATCTGTTCTGCTAGAGTAATGTTCTCAGATAAAAGGAAAATCCATAAATAGTCCTAGTATAAAACAGTCCATTTAAATTTTGCAACAATTTTTGGCTAAATAAATCACTGGCTCTTGGGGAACTTTCAGTTCCACATATTTGGGTAGAATGGTTTGCAGTAGGAAGGGGATTTTCTACCGCAGTCATTAGAGAATCTTGTTGGCTTTCTTGTCACTCCAAGTTAGGATACATTTATTCCCTGAGTTTTGTATTGAAAAATATTTTTATTATTTCTGAATGTCATTGAATTTTGTCCACATGGAATAGAGAGAAAAGCAGCAGATTTGAATCACAGAACCCTGTTGGAGATTTTAGCTCTTTTACCAATACACTGGACAAGTGACGTGACCTCTCTGGGCACCAGTTTCTTCCTTGATAAAATCAGGACTTGGACTAGGAGAACTTTAAAATCCTTCTAAGGCCTACCATCTATAACCTTGTGACCTGTAGCCAGACCAACAATTTGTTCCTCATTTTTATTTCTGCTGGGAATTCATAGCAAAGGCATCCTTTTTAGAAATTTCTTGTTAGCTTTATGTGGCAATCCAGAGTGGTATCATATTGGAAAGAGTATTGGTGTAGGAGTCAGGAATTTGGGATTCTTATCCTAACTGTGTCCACATGGTACATTAAAAAGGGAACTGAATTTGGAATCAAAGGTTATTGTTGTGGTTGTTCAGTCCTGTCTCACCCCGTTTGGGGTTTTCTTGGTAACTGGAGTGGTTTACCATTTCCTTCTCCAGCACAACTGAGGCAAATATTTAGAGTGAAGTGAATTGCTGAGGGGTCACATAACAAGTGAGTGTCTGAGGTCAGATTTGAACTCAGGAAGATCACTCTTCCAGATTCCAGGCCTGGAGCTCCATCTACTGCTCCACTTAGCTGTCCTGGAATCAAAGTACCTGGGTTTAAACCCAGCTGTTTACTATCTGTGTGACTTTGGGCAATTCTCTTCCATCCTTGGCTAAAAAATGAAATTAAAGCAATGGATTAAAGCAGGAGCCCTTTGGTTTTCAGGTGAAATCTATGGATCCATTCTCAGAATAACATTTTTAAGTACACAAAATAAAAGACATAAGATTGCAAAGGAAACCACTTATATTGAAATATAACTATCAATGTATTTTATTTTTAAATTCAAGGATCTCAGGTAAAGAAGCTCTGGACTAAAAGATCTTTAAATGATTTTTTTAAAGATAAAAATCTTATGATTTTTGTAGAGTTTGTAACTAGTCATTTGGCCCTTGGTGCCTCAGTTTGTTTATCTGAAAAGTGGAAGCAATGATATGCTGTGCCTGCCTCACTGGTAGATGGACCCTAAAATTCAGTCACACTGGCCTGTTTGCTGTTTTCCACATACTCTCCCAACTCTATAAATTGCCCTAGCTTTCCCCTATATCTGGCATGTTCTCCTTCCCCTTTGATGCCTAGCTACCTTGGCTCCCTTCAAGGCTCAGCTCAGATCCCCCTCTCCAATTCCCCAATGGCCTCCTAGCTCACACTTGTTGTATGTGCACACAAGGTGTACTAAAAGTCTTAATGTAGTCTTCAATTATAGATATATATCTTATATATGTGTATATATATATATATAAATATATATGCATTGTGTGTGTAAATGTGTATACATATACACATGATAGATACATAGACAAATAGGAGAAGGAGAAGGGCAGTGAGGGGACTGGAATCCATGTGATTGGGAGGCCAGTTGAAGAAATTAGGAATGTTTAACTTGGAGCAAGAAGGTGCGTGTATAGCAGTGGGGCATGGTATCTTTCCTTAAGTATTTGGTAGGGTCTCCTGTAGAAGAAAATTTAATCTTGCCCTGCTTTGTCCCAGGGAAAAGACTGGATTTAGTGGAAAGGAGGCAGATTTGGGATCTGATTACAGAAAAAAACACTTCCTGACAATTTGAGCAGTCCCCAAGTTGAATGGTCTTCCTCAGAAACAAGGGAGTTCTCCTTCCTTGGAGGTGTTCAGAAGGATGAAAGCTCACTGGGGGTATCATAGCAAGAATTCCTATTCAGATATAAGTTGGACTAGATAAACTTTGAGGTCCCTAGATTTTGGAACTTTGTGGTAGCCAGATTGAGGTTCTAGTTTTAAGATTAGCCACTTAACCAAATTTTCTCTATAGCTTCCTTATTTGCTAAGTAAGAACAATAATACTTGTGAATGGATAAGGACTTGAGAGACAATAAGAGAAGGGGACACAGGAAAAGAAGTCATTGAAAAATAAGGACATGAAAGAGACATTTTCAAACACAGGTCCCATTGAGAAGAGCTTGCTTTTAGGAGGGTATCATTTCCTTGGGGGGAAAGTGTAGTAGAAAGAGGTCTTGGGGTAAGAAGGTCTGGGCTGGAATCTCTGATGTTGATTATTTGTGTGACTTGGGGGAAGTCACTGAGCTTTTTTGGCACCTCAGTGTTCTCCTCGGTAAAATGGAAATAATCCTCATCCCATCCAAAGTCGCCTTAGTTCTGTAGTAGAATTTTCAGGCAGCCCCCCCAAGATTCTGTAATCTATAATATTTATAAATGGATTCTTCTTCCTCTTGCATTGGAAGATATCTAAGTCAGGATTAAGTAACTGTGCTGCAGCATTCCAATGAAAGATGTTTACAGAATTAATAACAATTTATCCTGCTTCTTGGCACAGGCTGTGCCCCCTTGGCACCAGTTTTTGCACGGCTGCAGTCTCCTCAATATAAGTACTGTCTTCTATGTGAGAGGGCAGAAAGAGCCCTAAACATTATCTTCTGCCTTGGGAACCAACTCACTGTTTATTTATCTGGTTCCAGGCAAGCTAGTTAGTGCTGAGGTTTGGAAAGGAAGCAGGCCAGCGGGAGTTAGCCTCAGGTAGGCTGGCACTCATTTCCTTCAAGGTCAGCTACATGGTAATGAGTCTTTCCTCATAGATCAACCAGGGAGTGGGGATTGGTCAGGACTAGTATCACCAGGGGAAGGCTAAGATTCTTCTAATGGCTCTGACTCCCACCTCACTTAGGAATTTCCATTTTATTTTTCCTCTGAAGTACTAACTATTCTCTTCTGATCTTGTCCAAAAGTTCCATGAGAGATTTAATCTCCATGATTGCCAGATGACCCTCATGGCAATTTATTAATCAAAATTAAACACGATGAATCAATCATTACATTAGAGGTTTTTCTCAAGTGGCTCAGGAATTTTTTAGGGTTATGTCCTCAGACTTTTACAAAAACAACACATCCTCTTTTTGGAGGTCAGATATTCTGCCTTCTTCCCTCTCCTACCATCCTTTTTTCCCATGTCCTCGCCTACCCCCCATCAACTCTTGTTTTCCATAGAAATCTGTTTTTAAAACATGTCACTAATTTCCTATGTGATTTTATGAAACTATTCCCTCTTTCTGGGACTCAAACATGACCCTCCAACTCTGTCCCCATGTCCTTCTCATTGGCTTTCTCCAAGCTTGGAAGGTCCTATCACCTCCTTCCCACCTTTTGGCTTCCCTGGCTTCCTTCAAGGTTCAGCTTAAATTCTACTTTCTGCACAAATCTTTTACCGTCTGTCTTTTGCCTCTTTTTGTATTCCCAGCATTCAGGGCAGTGCCTGACATACAGAAGGTGCTTAACAAATGTTTGTTGACTGACAGGAAACCTTTCCCAGTCTTTCCAGCAGCTAGTCCCTTCTCTTCTGAGATTACCTTCCGTCTACTTTGCATTTATCTTGGGTGCACCTAGTTATTTACATATAGTTTCCCCATCAGGATGTGAATTCTTTGAGTACATGGTCTATTTTTGCCTTTCTTTATGTTCCTGATCTGTAGTATAGTGCTTATCACAAAGTTAAGTTCTTGTTGATCAACTGGCTGATTGTGCCCAGAACTGTGGTCTGGTTTACATGGACCAGGTTTTTGTCTTGTGCCTCCACCCTAGGTTTTCCCTGGGGACAACAGGATTTGACTTGTGTCTATATCTTTACAGAATAGGGAAAGGGTCCTCTGCTCCTGTACAAGCACTTAGGTTAACAAAACATTGGCTATAAATTAGCTCAATGGATTCAGAGATGACTCTATAAACAGATAAGACAAGGTTCCTTCACTTTCTAGGAAGCCCCACTTTCACAAGTGACCTATATAACCTTCCATATTTATAATATGAGGTTGAACTCCCTCCCAATTCACAATCATTACAGAATTGTTTTCTCTCCTGGGAATCAGATAAACAACAATGAAGGGTAAAATACGCATTTGTTCCTCCACATTGTGACTCTAACTTTTGTTAGTCGTCAACTCTAATTCCTATTTGGCCCAAGATCTTCTCCAATGGGTGCAGAAGATAAGGTTCAAGAACTGAGAACTCCCCAGGTTCTCTTGCCTCTCCACTGTTGATCTCCCAGAGATCTTGGTTTGGCTCCCTCTACTACTGCCTCCATGTTGGCTGAGGACATCTGGTTCCCTATATAGTTTTCCTCCACTGGCAACTTAGTCTGAATCTCCCAATAGCTTCTCTCTTAGATGTCATCCTGCTCTCTCTATTAGTGTGTCTATGCTCTCCCTTTTTGTGCCCATTTTGACCTACTCCAAAGGTCATATAAAGCCTAGGCAAAGAAATCAATCAGTCCTTCTCCATGTGGTATTAAAGCAGTATGGGACAAATTCAGGGCCTTGCAAGTTCACAATTTGTTAAATAACTAGCTTTGTGTCAAGGAGTTAACAACTCTTTAAGGAAGCACAAGAGACTCCAGGATCCCCCTAGTTGTATTTTCCAAGCACTAAGATGAAAAGATCTCACACCTTCATTTTATTCTTCATGTTCACTATACTAGTTCCTTTTTGTATAGTTTGTCTAGGTTTATAAAGTATTTTTCTTTTAGGCAATTGGGGTTAAGTGACTTATCCAGGATCATGACAGTAATTGTCTGAAGCTGAATTTGAACTCAGGTACTCCTGACTCCAGGACTGGGGCTTTATCCATTGTGCCACCTAGCTGCCCCTTATAAATCACAGTCTTCACAGCTACCCAGCAAGGCAGGAAGTGAAAATATCGTCCTTACTTTATGGTTAGGGAAACTGGAGTTCAGAAAGGTAAACGGACTTGTCCACAGATAGGAAACGTCCTACCCGGGGTTTGAACCCAGTACCCTGACTCTAGATCCGTTGTTCTTTCTACACTGTCACATGTTGTCTTTACAGCCCCTCATCAGATTACCAGGAAAAGGAACATGGCTTTGGCGGATTGATACCTTAAAACAGTTAACCTTTCAGGTCATAAGTGAAAGAAGGAATTTTACTAGGTCATTCAAGATCAGAACGCAGAGGGCCACCTGGGGGACTCCTATAAATGTCAGCTGGTCCCCTTGCTGCCCTCGGAGGGCTGCTGGTCAAAAGTATCGTAGCGCTAAGAGAATTCCCAGTGGGGAGTGGAAAGTCTGTGCTTCACAGCCATTCTTCCTCATAAGGACATTTCTAAGTACTTGGTTCCTCCCCGTATTTTGCATAACCCTTTCCCCGTATCATGACAGGTAAGGTACAGCTGTATAATCAGAGCAGCATTGGCTTCTTCAGCCATTCAACCACTCCCCCTAACAGTTCTGGAACCATAATCAAATCAATAGTAATAATGATATGGAAAGGGTATGCCAATCTACTCTACGCATCCACTTAACAGCTCTGTAATCTTTCAACCAAAAATATCCCTCCCTGGTCACCACTGCTCTGTGTATCCTCTTCTCCCTTAGAATGTAAACCTCTTTAAGACCTCCTTTTGCTTTTGTTTTTGTATCCAGTATTTTAGTGGTGGTTAAAGAGTAGGAGTGAGTTGGACCTCGGTCAGCATGTGCTAGCTAGCTAGCTCTCTTGCTGAGTACCACAGCTGAGGCTGTGAGATTGCCAAAGCCAAGAAGGGAGGAGAGAGAAAGCTTGAGATAGGCCCAAGTTAAATGAGAAGATTGGGGTATGTGAATTCCCTAGAGAAGGCTAGAGCTGTGGACTTAGTAATGCTAGACATGTTTACTGCCCTAAGCCTCCATATTGTGGCAATGAATACTAAATGAGCTCACATAGATTCAGGGCTTAATTCTTCTAATACCCATTTTCAGGTCATGGTGCAGGCCCCAGCTCCAAAATAAATATAGAGCTTTTCTTTTTCTCCTGATCTAGGAAGCTCATGAAATGCTTTGCCACTTGTTTTTGGTTTATACTATTAAAGAATAGCCATTAAGGTGACTTTTGGGGTTCAAATTATGGAAGATAATGAACATGTATACCTTCTTCTCTATAGAAAGTGCCTGTGGATGTAACCTTGAAGTGGTGTACTGAGCCAGTGTTCTGGCTCTTTGTGTTGAGGGTTGAGATAGCTTGGTGTATTAGAAAGAATCCTGGGTAGGAACTTAGGGATCATGTCCCCATTTGCTTTTCTATCCATAGTGTCCAATACAGGGCACTGCACTTAATAAATGTATGTCAGATTGACTGGATTCAAATTTGGCTTGGTTTCTGGTCCCAGTTTTTCCAGTCATCTGGTGAGGTTTTGGTCTTTCCATGTATAAAATGAAGGTTTTGGACTTTTTTTTGTGTCATGAAATTCTTGGTGTTCTGGGGAAATCTGTTGACCTAATACATATGATAATAAAAGCAACCAATTACATTAAAATTATTAAAATATTAAAATCATTAAATTATTATTAAATTATTATAGTTATTAAAACATTTTTAAAGGTTCATAATTCCAGGTCTCAAAAAGTTCTTTCAGCTCTGACATTCTTTAAAAAAAATAGCATGGCATCTTTCATATATAGGATATATTCCTCCTCACCTTTGACTCTTAGAATCTGAATATCTATGATTCCCTTCAAGGCTCAAAGGCTTAGCTCAAGTATCCATCCATCCTCTCTCCCTCCATCCCTTCCTTATCAGTAACAAACTAGACCCTATCATGCTGAATAGAGATGAGCAGAATCTTCTCATGTTCCTAAATTTCTCTACCATCTTCCCAGCAGTTGGCTTGCTGTTCTGTAGCATTTTCTTCATGAGCCATCACTCCCCCTAACAGTTCTGGAACCATAATCAAATCAATAGTAATAATGATATGGAAAGGGTATGCCAATCTACTCTATGCATCCACTTAACAGCTCTGTAATCTTTCAACCAAAAATATCCCTCCCTGGTCACCACTGCTCTGTGTATCCTCTTCTCCCTTAGAATGTAA
This sequence comes from Pseudochirops corinnae, assembly GCA_028646515.1. NCBI lineage: Eukaryota > Metazoa > Chordata > Mammalia > Diprotodontia > Pseudocheiridae > Pseudochirops > Pseudochirops corinnae. Next base: position 251,999,859 of record CM053585.1, on the reverse strand, counting down.
ACCTCTTTAAGACCTCCTTTTGCTTTTGTTTTTGTATCCAGTATTTTAGCACAGGGCTTGGCACATAGTAACACTTAGTAAATGCCTCTTCTTTTCTCCCTCTCTCCCTTTTTTCCTCCTTCCTTTGTTTCCTCTCTCCTTCTCTCCCTCTTTTCCTTTCTTTGTCCCTCCCTCTCTCCCTTCCTTCTTCCCTCCTTCTTTTTCCTTTTTCCTTCCTTCATTCCTTCCTTCCTTCTTTCTTTTGTCCCTTCCTCTCTCCCTTCCTTCTCCTTCCTTCCTTCTTCCCTCCTTCCTTCCCTCCTTTCTTCTTTCCTTCCTTCCTTCCTTCTTTCCTTCCTTCCTTCCTTCCTTTCCCTCCTCCTTGCCTTGGCTTGAAATACAGTATCCATTTGCTCACCTAATCCTGCTGCTGATAAACACAGAAATTTTGGTTTACTTCATCTCCAACCTGGGCTCCCAGAGGTGTACTTATCATATTGATATTAGGCTTAATATGGAAACCCAATAGGCTTTAGCTCTATCTCAGCTTAGAACTTTTAAAGTCAAATGATCCACTAGCCCCAGCCGTTCCACTAGCAGGAATTATAGGTATTCACCATCATAGCTGAAGCATCACTTTCTACAGGAAGCCTGTCATAATTCCCCACAATTACTAGTGTCTCTCCCTTCCATCTTCTCATTTATTTTGTATGTAGTTTGTATATATTTATACGGAGTATTCCAAAAATCTTAGTGTGATTCTAAACTTTAAAAACATTAAGGCTGCACTAAGACTTTTACAACACCTGGCATATGTACAAATTCTCCTCCCTTCCCCATAGAATATAAGCTCCTCAAGGGCAGAAATTATTCCATTTTTTGGTTGTTTTATTCCTAGCATCTAAGGCAATGCCTGGCATAAAAAGAGGTACTTAAAAAACTCTTTTAACTGATTAATACTAAGGCTGTTTCCTTGATCTGTACAGTTTTGCAGAAACACAAAAATTAGCATTCAAATCCAATGTGATTCAACAAATATTAAATACTTACTATGTGTCAGCAATTGTGCTATATATTGAAAAGACATAATTGAAATGGCCCCAGTTCTTAAAGAGCTTATATTTTACTGGGGGTGGGGTGAGTTGGGGTGGGGGAATACAGTGTTTTCAGTCAGGAAGACCTGAGTTAAAATCCGACCTCAGACACTTATTAGCTGTGTGACTCTGGGCAAGTCCCTTACCCCTGTTTGCTTCAGTTTTCTCATCTATAAAATGGAAAAGGAAATAGCAAACCACTGCAGCATTTTTGCCAAGAAAACCCCAAATGGGGTCACAAAGTGTTGGACATGACTGAAATGTCTGAACAACAACATAATTTATTCTATCCTAGGAGCAATGGGAAGCAGAGAAAATTTCTGAGTTGGAGAATGAGTTAGTCAGACTTATGGTTTAGGCATATTAATTAGACAACTCCGTGGAAGATGGGTTGGAGAGGGGGGATACTGGAAACAGAGAAACCAGTTAGGACGCTATTGCCCTAGTGCAGGATGGTCAGGTTCAAGAGGCTGATGGGAGTGCAAAGAATAGAGTTCAGTCTTCTGAAGCCAAGGCTGCCTTACTACCTGGGTGACCTTGGACAAGTCATTTCATCTCAATTGGTCTCAATTTCCTTATCTTAAAAATGTAGGTATCATTTTATTTTGCTTTTGGAATGTGTTCATTAAATTAATAATTAAAAAACTTCAGAAAACAACAGAATAACAAAAAAAAAGTAGGAAGAAGGATTAGATGATTTCTAAGATTTCTTCCAATTCTATATGCACTATCCTATGACCTTGCCCAAGGTGACAAGACAGTAAACACCAAAGCAGAAGGATTAGGATCCAGTCCTTTGACTCCAAATCCACCTATCCTGAGCATCCCTATGGTGCTGTGGTGAAAAGGAGCATGGCCCTATAGAGGTTAAACATCATTTTGTGGCAAGTTTCTCCATTTCCACAACAATCACACATCTAACTACTTCCCTATTGACTTCTCTGGGTTGCAGGCTGGCTAAATCTTATAAATTATATCTGATTTTCTCCCAGAATCCAGTTTCCACTATCTCTGACTCTGGTGGGACATGTTTGAAGTATCCTGGAGATCAGAGTTCAAGTTTTTTTTTGGTGCTTGCTCTTCTGAAGAGGATTAATGGTAGGTGATTTTTCAAAATGGCAGGGCAAAGATTCAAAAGAAAATACCACCACACAACACACGCACGCGCGCACGCGCGCACACACACACACACACACACACACACACATTTTCTGGATTCTTAGATCTGGGCCCAGGGTGGGGCTTATGCTTCAGTTGCCCTGAATGGCCAGGCCGTCTGCTTGAACCTAAGCTGCCAGGAGTAGCACGTAGACTATGAATGAATGGAATCTCAGGAACAAAGTATCCCCATGGATACAATAAAGGGGCCACCAAGGAAGTAATGCCCACAGCTAATGATTCTTGGCAAAGGCAGGGTACTTTAAATCCAATGGACTTATCACCTTGCCTGCTGCTGGGAAAAATAGAGGCTAAGGATGATTGTCTTTTATGGGTGGTTCCCATCCCTGGGCCATGGACTTCTTTGATTGGTCCCTGGGGTGGGGTGGGGTGAGGGAGGTGTGGGAAGGCAGTAGAACCATAGGGAAATAAATCGCTTGACTTGGAATAAAAGAAGAGCTGGGTTGAAATCTTGCCTCTGAAACTTAATAGCTGTGTAAGTCACTGCTGTCCCACTTACATTCTCTCTCTTTTAGCTCTTAGGCCATTTCCCCTGCTTTGTAGGTAAGATCATGATGAGACAGGCTAGATGTGGTTGGGAGGAGAGGGGACTAGAGGTAGATATCTCGGCTGAAGGTTGGTTCAGGTGGCTCCTTGGCACTGAGGAGACCCTGAACAGGCAGAGGAGAAGACTAGTAGCACAGAATTAGTTTTAATTAATAACTAATTTCATTATAGTTATATAGTTTACAAAAACACTGCCATATACATCATTTTGATCCTTACTATAGCCTTGGGAAAAAGGCAGGCAGGGCAGGAATTACTATCTATACTTTACAGACAAAGAAATTTAAATCAAAGAAGTTAAGTGAATGTTATAGTTGTGGTGGGTCAAGAGAATTCATACTCATTTATATGCTTTTGTTGGGTATTAGCTTTTATCTTTTTTGTGGTCTCATGGTTTCTTTTTCAAATTAGTATGTAGCTCTTAGAGGGAAAGAACCGTGTGTGTGTGTGTGTGTGTGTGTGTGTGTGTGTATGCATGTGCGTGTGTGTATATGTGTGAATATATATATATATCATCACACATATATACATACATATATGTATGTATGTGTATCACCTGTCCCTCCCCCTAGCAAAACAATGTCTTAAATAGTGAACTCAATAAATGCTGATTCTCCCACCTAGCTTCCTCTTTCTGTATTGCCCTCTGTTGAATTTCGGCAACTGTACTTAAATATTTGCTCTTAGGTAGCACTGTGATAACCCAGACAGTTATAGCACTTAGATAAATCTGGGTTTCCTTAGAGCCAGTGGCATCACCTACTTATACCACAGCAAGGAGCCATTTAATCAAGGCACTGTGGATCAGCTATTGAGATACTGGTGCTAATGCACAAATCATTTTGCCTAGTGAAGGGGACCAAGGAGCAGGCACTGTTACTTAATTCATAGATTCATAGAATGCTGGGGCTGCAAGAAATTTTAGAATTTAGAATGTTAGAGATGGAAAAAAAAAACTTCAAAGACCTTTTCTTCCAACTCTCTCTTTTTACAGATGAGTGAACAAAGAACTAGCTGGAGGAAATGACTTGTTGAAGTAGGATTCTTGCTTAGATCTTCTGATTCCCAATGGGGAGTGTACTGCCTGAGAATACTACTCCTCAGAGAAAGAACTAATATGGGGCAACTGGGATAGTAAGCTGGATGCTGTTCTCCTGAGTATATAATTCCAGACAATGGAACCTCTTTCTCTATATTACTGCTCCCTAAAGTCTTTGGACACCTCCCCTGCTCTCCCCACTAGGGACCCAGGGTCTTCTGGCCTTCACATTCTTCTTCTTGGGCATCTTCCTCCCAACATAGGTACGTTCTCCATCCACCTCAACTTTACCCAGTGAATCACCTGGACTGAGACTCTATGCCACACAGGTTACCTGGGATTAGAGTAGGATCAATTTAAAGGATTAGAGCCTAGGACAAAGCAGCTGCAGCCATGGCTAAGACTCTAGACTCCCTTAGTAAATTCAGCTCTAGTCCTCCCCTAGTCACTCATCTCCTTTGTTTTTCCTTCTGAACTCTGTGGAATTTTACTTTGTTGTGGTGTGGAAGTGGATGTTAAATTTAGGGTTTACAGGAATTGTGTTTAAATACTGACTCTACTATTTATTACTTGAGTGACATTAGGCAAGTCACTTGAGATCTTCCATCAGTTTCTTCATCAAAAAAAACGGAAAAAAGGGAAGTTGACCTCTAATACCCCTTTCAGTTATGAATGTGTGATCCTAAGACTGTTTCCCTTTACATTCCTTCTGTTTTTCTGGTACTGAATGGAACCTAACCTTATTTTGAAGACATTGCATTTCTTGGCACCCTTTCCAAGGCTGGCTGTCTACACCCAGTACCACCCAGAGGCAGGAGAAGCTGGCATAGGCTTTGCTCCCACTATCATTTTCTGACTTATCCTCTTGTACCATCACTTAGTAATCTAGTCCTTTACAATTCACTCCAAACAATTTCTACAATAACGTCAACATTGTAAAGAAAAACAATTTTGAAAGACTTAAGCACTCTGATCAGTGCAGTGACCAACCAAGATTCCAGTGGACTAGTGTTCCTGACAGAGAGATAATGGACTCAATACAGTATGAAATGTATTTTTCGGATGTGACCAATGCGGGATTGAGAGAAATTTCTTTTTTTGTTAATTTAAAAAAAAATGTTCATTCCCTCCTGTATGGATATTTGTTACTATTATCTGAGGATCTTGGAGTCCTTTCCCTCCCAATAAATTTCTGGTTTATAGGATTCTTTTCAACTTTAATGCCTGCCTTCTTTAAACACCCTTCCACCCTGGTTTCTCAACCACTCTACCTCCTTTCTTTTAAGTTTTTAACATACTTTAGTCATAAATAGTGGTTATCATAAAGTAGAATGCCTCCTTCAGCACACAGACACACACATATGTGCACACACAGAAAAACACATACACACACTTAAGCACTTGTAGCTCAACTTAATTTGCCCCAGGTTTCATGATTCCTGTTCATGACTTTGCTTTTCCTGTACTACCTATGGTCACACTTCTTTACGTCTTGTATTGGAGCAAAAGATATAGTCAGTCATATGACCGACAGTTTTAAGTGGGTGGGGGAAGAAGGAGAAAAGGGAGTAGAAGTGGTTAGAAAGTATTGTGGATAGGTCAAGAGCCTAGCATAGCTTTTATGACTTCCTGGTATTGAAGAGAAGGGGTGTGTGTGTGTGTGTGTGTGTGTGTGTGTGTGTGTGTGTGCGTAAAAGTTGTCATTATGTGTGTGATTTTAGCCAGTAAGAAGGACTTTCCACTGCAGCATCATTCCTTGGGGAAGAGTGACCCTAGTCAGCAGGTAGCAGATGTAATTTATAGATCTTCCCATCTAGATTTCAAATGCAGAAGAGGAATAATGTTTCCTGGGGTATATGAAATTCAGGACTTCCATAGATTTTTATTATTGTTTTAAAAATATTGCTATTTTTAAAATCTTACATTTATACTTTAACTGGAAAAATCTTAGTGAAAGAAAACTCTCAGACTAGGCCAAAGCATACCAGACTGCCTGTCCCCCGATGCCTCTGTGAACAATGGACAAGCTCCTAGCTTCCATTTTTGTTTTCTCTCTCCCTGGTTTCTGTTCTATTCAATGATCTCATACGTGGCTATGCTCTCAGGGGACAGACTTAAGCCCTTTGTCGAACACGAAGCAAGCCTTCTCAGACATAGCCTCCAAGTCTGTTCTTTTAGGAGAAATTCAAAATCCAAGTCCATTTGAACACCTGCCCAGTCAACAACTGGCCCAGATGCAGTCTGGAGGCCAGAGGCCCCAAGAGAGCACATGAGTGATTCAAGAATCCTGCTGTGTAATGATTGAAGAGGGATGATTTATCACCCAAGACAAATGATAAGAAATCCCCACACAGTGTTCTGATTTTTAAGGCATTTGTAGGAAAGCCCCAACTAATTAGATTATTATTTTTTGGGGGGGGGGGGAGGTGATTGGTTGGACAAATTTGGATAAGATGTTTTAAGGTGATTTAAGGAACAATTACAGTGGGATACATAAAAGCGATAAAGCATCTAAGTAATTTAACATCCTGGGGGCTCAGTTTTCTCATCTGCAACATTGGGTTTTGACTAGATGACTTCTGAGAAACCTGTCACCTCCTGAGCCATTATTGTATGATCTTGTGAGTGAACAGTTTTCATGAATTTACCTATAGGTAAACAGAGGTCTTTAGGGGGCTTACTTAGTGAACAGATAAGAATTGTTTCTCTCTACAACATTCTTCTTTTAAAATTAATAATTTTTTAAAGCATCAATACAGTTTGTTTCTTTTCTAAATTGCATTCCAACTCTTCTTAATCGGTTTTATAAACCTAAACTGCTGTGATAATAGCTAGATTATTACAATTTTAGGGGAGACAGCTGTGGTATAGTGGAAAGGACACTGAATTTGTAGTCATAGGCTCTGGGCTCAAATGTGAACTCTACTACCTTGGGTAAGTAACAGTGTCTTTGAGACTGTTTTCTCTGTAAAATAAAATGGCTGGACCAGATGATTGCTAAGGTTTCTATCAACTTAAAATTAAGGATGATGTGAAAATGGTCCTGGGTAGAATGTATCTTAGAATGAATGAAAAAAAATAGATTGGACTAAAGCTCTGATCAAGAGGATTTATCACTGAAAATGGAAGAGAAAGGGGGGAAAAGAAGAAAATGGTAAACATAGATTTTCTAAGCCTAGTACCATTGAATGTATCAGATGAAACAGTTTTGGGGGAGAGGGAATGGAATTTAGACTTGTGATCTTGGTGTAGGGAACTCTCAATATGGATAATTCTTCCACTGATGTATACCAGCAGCTCATCTGTAACCTATAATCATCTTATCAGTAATATTTTAGGCAAATATTTTTCCCCTAATTTTCCATTCCTCTCCTAAAACTATTTTCCTTCATTTTATTCATATAAAAGTTTCTGAATGGTAGGAAGTCAAAACTCCTACTTTACTTTTAACTGCCTTGTTTCCTTTCCTCTTTTGAAGAAAAAAAATGGAATGCCATTACTGATCTCCCTGATATGAGAGCCATGGGGATAATTTAAAAAAGTTGGGGAGACCTTTGAAAATATAGCAGAACTCCTAATATTGGCCATATAGCCCAGCCCCTTCATCCTGAGGAAAAGGAAGAACACTCAGAGATAGTAAAAATGACTGATGGATTTCCCACTTTTCAGACCTTAACTGCAAAGGAATTCTACCAGTCTTCAATTTGACTTATTTGAACTTCTTGTGACTGGAGTATTCAAAGGTAGCTGAGGCTCCATTAGCTTAAATTGTTGCATATGACTCTCTTTTTTCAATTTCGGAATAAATCCCACAATCACATAACTTTGTCAGCATAACTGGACCTGTTATATTACTTGTCTACAAGGGTTTGGAATTCAGGTACATAAGCATATGGCCTGGCTTGAACCAAGTCAGTGTGGGAACTCTTGATGGTATTAAGGTGGAATGTGTGTGTGTGTGTGTGTGTGTGTGTGTGTGTGTGTATCTCCCTGTATCTTTTTTTTTTTGTATGAGGATATGAGAGACAGCATGGTATAGTGTATAATCAACTTTAGAATGAAGAAAACCTTCACTTGAGTTCATGTTGGCTATGTAAACAACTGACTCAACCTCTCATTCTCCATACAACTTCAACCTTTTTCTTTTGTAACTAACTTTTAAAGACAATGAGCTACAGAGTAGGTGCTAAGAGGCATTGGTAGAGGGAGCTTCCTTTTCAGGAGTCTCTTAAACCAATTAAATCATAGATAATTCTTAAAAAAACTTACTTTAGTGCTTTATATCCTATCAAGAAAGCTATATTTATTTAGTTCCATTTGGCCTGACGTTTCATCTCTGTTTTTTGAAATCCTTTATCTTGTAACCACCCTTTCAAACACTTAAACATTACCTGTGACCTTCACCATGGAATTATGTTCAACTGATAACAAGCTGACCTCTGATATAGCAAGATTCTTTTCATATTGGAATGTGTGCTAGGTTCCATTTTATATGAAATATAATCTATTATTTTAGTAATAATGAACCCAAAGTAGGGCTTAGCTGTAGCATACAAAGTTACCCATAAGATACAATTCCTTTATGGTCTTTTGGGATAATTGCTATAATCTACTGACGTATATAAGTCTCCTTTCAGAGGAAGCCATAGTCTGAGACAAGTCTATAACCCTGGACAGTGCCCCACTCAAAGGATTAATTTAATCAATGTTTCAAGTACTTTAAAAAATATACTGCTTGCCTAGTACTTTGGTAGACACTGTTGGAGATATAAAAGAACTGCCCTGCTTTCAAGCAACTTAGTTAAGTGGGGAAGACAAAGCACCCTTAAAATAGTCACCATAGGCCATCCACTGTGCAAGGTTCTAGGATTACAAATATGAAGAATAAGACAAACACTACTTACAAGGAAAATTCTAATTAGAAAGACAAGTATATATATAATTTTATAAAGAATAAATACAAAGTAGTTAAACACAAAATAGTTTGACAGGGAAGGAGTTAACAGGAGAAGGAGGGATCAGGAAAGGCTTTACGTAGAAGTTGGTACTTGAGATGCATTTTGAAGGAAGAGAGAGATACTGTGAGGTGCAGACAAGGGAGGAATGCACTGTGTGCATAGAGGAAGGCCCAAGCAAAGCCATGAACTTGAGAGTAGGAAGGTGTATGTGAAAAACATGGAAAAGGCCAATTTGACTGCATCAGAGAGTGAAAAGAGGCAAGTAATGTGTAATGAGGATGGAAACATAGATTAAGAGTTTAAACATGGTAAATGGCTTTAAAAACTAAATATAGAAGTTTATATTTTATTTTGGGGGAAATAGAAATTGATTGAATATGTTGAGTTTGAGATGATTCTGGGACATTCAGTTTGATATGCCCAATAAGCAATTGATGATTTGGGACAGAAGCAAAGTGGCAAAAATGAGTCATATGCATTGAGATGATAATGAGACACATGGGAGGTGATGAGGTCACTGAGACAGAGACTATAGAAAAAACAAGGCCCAGGGTTGGGCTTTGAGGAATGTCCACAGTTGGTGGGGGTATGGGGGGGGGGGCGGGGACTGACTTGTGGATGACAAACCAGCAAAGCAGATTGAGAGGGAACAAAGAGGGGGTGGAGAGGCGATCATTTCCAGAAATGATTATGATACAAAACCAGCAGATATCACTAAAACTTGTTGAGAAACAAATTGAGAGACATGAGCCAGATCCTCTTTGGAAGCTACCTTCTGTATTCTCACAGAGAAGTTCTTACATCATTCCCTGGGATTCATTTAATCAACGTTTCCTCTGTGCATAATCTTAAGCCAGATGTTCCTTCCTCAAAAGGAAATGAAAGCAGAGATGAGCTCCAAAGCTGAGGACAGCATCCTGAGCTTTGTGGTGCTTTGTCCTTGATAAAAATCAAATGAAGAAGGATACTTTCCTCTGGCAGGCTAGAAATAACACTAGAATACTCCCAGCAGGTTTCCTGGTAACTAGGGAGCATTGATGCAGTTCCCCCAGGAGGCCCATTTACATTCAGGTTGTAGCCTGGGCACCAAGAGAATCTTGCCCATGGTTTCCTTTTAGAAGCATAATATGGCTGAATTCAGGGAAATGTGGAGAAATCTGAATGAATGAAAGCAATACCAGCCATTGTGCTAATCTGGTTGTATGAATGAATTTACATAATGAAATAAACAGACCCAAAAGAACATTATATGCGACTACAATAATAATGTAAATGAAGAGATCACCAAATGCCAGCAGAATTCTGGGTAATTGAGAATTCAGTAATGATGGATAGATAATGAAACACCTCTGTCATCTTTGCCAGCTAAGTGGGGGCAGCTAGGGTAGAATGTTGAATTCTTTGTCAGAACAGGTGTTTCTCCTTAAGTATTTCTCTTTGTTTACAAGGAAGGCTCAATGTAATTGGGGGAAATTGCTGAATATTTCCAGAAATGACTGATATAAGAAAAGGCATCACAAAAACTTATTTTAAATTTACACTGGGCTCTCCAGTGTGCCATATTTTATGAACGTTAGCATCTGTTACTCAAAATTAAAAATTCATTATATTCTTCAGGGCCCTTGAGCAAGTCAGTTCCTACCTTTGAGCTTCATTTTCATCATCTATGAGAAGAGGGTATTGGACTAGATGGTCCTGAAGGTCCCTTCCCATCATTAAGCCTGAGTCCAGCTCTAGCTGTATGTTCCTACTTTGCCTCAGGGTCAATGGGTTGAGTTAATTGACCTAGGTTAGGAATTCTGTTGGATTTTCTTTTTTCTTTCTTTCTTTCTTTCTTTTTTTTTTTTTTTTTAACATGTATTGGAAGTGGTTGGAGCCAGAGCCCACACCAAGTTTGTGCTTCTACTCCACCATCTTGGCTCCATCCCCTCTGTTGGATTTTCAGAGGGCTTTCCAATCAATTTATTTACATCATCCTTATGGCTCTCACCTGGCTCTTCGTATATTTAGAAAACTAGTTCTACCTGTGTAACTCTCTTCTCTCTATTGAGTTTATAAGTGGCAGAGACTAGTAAGAGGCATAGGGATAGATGGAGGGCTTAGATCTGGAAGAGATACCTTAGGTCTGACATTCTCATTTTAAAGATGATGACACTGAGGTTGGAAGCTAGGCCCTTGAGACAGTAAGCAACAGGCAAGAGTTCAAACCCATTTTCTTTAACTCCAGACCCAGTTCTGTGTCTTCTACAATGCTTAGCCTGACTTAGGAAGTATTTAACAACAACTTGTGGACCAATGAATGGAACTTGATGGAGAACCCAGACCTGAGGGCACAGAATCAATTTCTATTCAGTGACTCCAGTCTTACTTTCAGCAGACAAGCATAAAAGCCTGTGGAAAACACAAAACCAAGTGAAAGGAAGGTGTTTCTATTTTAATTGATGCCTGAAAGTAGAAGAGGAGATTCGCAGGAGGTAGGTATGTATATTATTCTTTTTCTGAATTCTGTGTTGATATTATTCTTTTTTCTGAATTCTTTCTCTCATTTTTATTAGGAAAGGTGTCTGGCTTGTTTCACCTTTTGGTTTATGAAGTGTTCATGTTCATGTTCCTGACTTCCCCCTGACCACTGCCTTTCCTAGAGTTGTGCTAATGCAGATTGGATGGCTCTGGGTGGTGTTTTCTAAGATGATGTCATGCCATAGAAGGAGATCCAGGTCTGTGGTTGTGTGTGGTGCTTTCCACATTTCTGGAGCAAACCTCCTCCACCTTTCCTCATATCCTGCTTTGGGTCCTTTAGGGAATGACAGAAACCTCAAGCAGATGGGATTTAGCTTAGTCAGAGTCTCTGTGGTGGCTCAGGTTACATTTAAAGGAGCTACAAGTCCCAAAGACTTATAGTTCCCCTGTACATGGTAGGTATGGTCTTTCACCTTTGGGCAATTGAAGCCCAGTAATGAACTTGGCTAGGAAAGTGGTATGTTTTGAAGTTCTCAGGGATGACTCAGCACAAACAGGATAGATTTTTAAAGAAATAGGAAAATGGCTATTTACATGAATAGATAGGAGTACATTCAGGAATTTGCTTTGAAAACCCTTCTAGGCTTATATATTGAAAGCCAAACACAAACTTCTACTATGGGAGAAGGGGATCCAACGATCATAGTGGGCAAGGTTATCAAGTTGAAGCCTCATTTTGTACAGAAGAAGTACGTGATACTCAAGGAAGTTAAATTACTTGCCCAATGTCCAAGACAAAGATGTATCTGAATACCTAAAATGTTTATAGCTGCATCTTTTCATGGCAGCAAAGAACTAGAAACAAAGTAGGTACCCATACACTGGGAAATGTCTGAATGAACTGTAATATATGAATTTAACAATCAGTTAACAGCAAGGAAAATCAGTTTACAGTAAGGGATGATGAATATGAAGAATTCAGAGAAACATGAGAAAATACTAACGCAGAGTAAAATAAGCAGAACCAAATACACATACACATAATTACTGAGACAATATGTTTCAAAAATAATTCAAAGGAAGCCAAGCTCTGAGCAACTGGGGAAAAAAAAAAATCATTGTTTTAGAGAATGGGTAATGTGTGGCACGTCGTGCATGTTGTTAGATGCTGTCATGGTATCTGGTATTTTTACTTAAAATTTTTATTCTTGTTGCTTGCTTGTTATAAATGCTCCAAACAGGAAATATTTCCAGAAAGAGGAAGCAATAAAGCTCATTGATGTAAATCACTTGCCCAATGACACCTATGTACTAAATAGTGCAGCTGTCCAGGTCCTCTGTTCTTTCCAGTATTACCATGAACATTCAGTAGAGATTTGAAATCTTATAGAGGTGTGGGATGAGTTTGCAGATGAAAGCAGAAATGAACGCTTCTTAGTAGACAGTGTGGTGTAATGTAAAGAGTGTGGGATTCAGGATCAAGAAACTTAGATCTACGTACCAACTCAGACACTATCTGTGGGACCACTGTCAAGTGTTTTTACTTTCTGAGACTCAGTTTTCTAATATGTAAAATGGGAATATTATTGTTTTTATGAAGGACTTCCTGGGGAAAAAAGTAGTACTGTATGCCATAAAGCAAAATATTAATAGAGTAACAAAATCAGAAACTGTCTAATCCACCCCCTTTCAGTTTTTTTTTTTTGGAGGGGGTAAGGCAAGGCAATTAGGATTAAGTGACTTGCCCAAGGTCACACAGCTAGTAAGTGTCAAGTGTCTGAGGCCAGATTTAAACTGAAGTCCTCCTGACTCCAGGGCTGGTGCTCTATTGTTCCACCTAGCCCATACCCATTCTGTTTTACAGGGGAGAAAAGCAAAGTGGAAAACAAAAAGAATGAAACACTATCCTTGACCTCAAGAAGCTTATTGATCTGTGGGGAAGGGGAGGAAGGAGGAGATAAAATCTGTTACATCCCATGATCAATATTCTAGATTTGACCACATAAAACCACTTTGAGATCATCTTATATGAGGCTGGTCATCAGCTCTAGTTTGTTACAGCCACAGGGCATGAAAAGTGGGCACTATTCCTATGCTATCATAGAAAGTTCTTATGTCAATTTCTACTTTATACATATCTTGCAAATACCTCTACCTCTTTCTTCCTCAGATGCTTGGAGAAATGTCTACTCTTTCCAGTTTCAAAAGGATACCAAGACACAACTTTTTGCTGCATTATCTGCTGTGACTCTACAAGTATTTTTCTAGCACCCTGCTATGTGCTGAATATTGTACCAGGCAATGAAAACCAGGTCTTTTTGACTCCAAGTTCAGCACTTCATCCACCGTATCACACTACTTCTTATAAAGATATAATATAGAATTATAATATATACTACATAAATAAAATAGAATAAAATTTATATAAAATGTAATGTTAGAGCCAGAAAGGAACTTGAACTATGGAATATATCAGAATGGGAAAGAGAACATAAAGCCTGAAGGCTATGGCCTTGGAAGCTATCTTCTTTCACTCCATTTTTATAGTTGATGACATAGTTCTCTGGATGAGGGATATGACTGGACCAGGGTCCTATGGTGAGTTTGCAATTGTGGCAGAGCTCAGTTTTATCTTCCAGGTTTCCTGACTCTGTCTAGAATTCCTTCCCCCTCCCCCTCCTCCATGGCAGGAGAATCTAGCAGTGGAGAAGAAATATTGTCATATGGAAAAGATTTAATGATGTTAACAAGTGAAACAGCAGGAACAACTACGATACGGAAATCTTCTTGCCACAATGAGTAGTGTCCCTCCACTCCTCCCCTACCTAAGCAGGGTAAGACCAATGGTGTCTCTCTTGTGGTGTTTGTTATGTTCAGGGACTGTTAGAACACCTCAGCTGGGAAATGACACTTCGAGCACACTGGCCTCTTGCCTCGGCCCTTCTCTAGGATGGATCACAGGACACTTATTGCTCTGTATTTCTTCCTGAAGGAATGTTTGGTGAAGTAAGCTATGATGTTTTTTTCAAACCAGCTTACAAAAGCTACATTCCCGATGAGTTGTGTAATGCCTTGAGATGGTTCTCCGGAACCTCTACCGCCCCCATAGGGCACATTCTGCCCCCTGCTTGTTTCCACTGGTCACTCACTCTACAAAACGGGCTTCCACGTGGGGGTCTGACATGACCAGCCAGAATCTCAGCCAGACTTCAAGCATCTGCTCCAGTGTTGTGGGGAAAGAGTGAGGATATATTTTCCATCCATTTTGTGGCCCATATTACTGGAAAGTTTCCTCTGAAAAGGAAGAGAGTTATTGGAATTCTGCCTGTGCATGACTAGAGTATGTCTCCCCCTCCCCTTTTGGAGGAACAGGTGTGAAAAATTCATCATGTTCCCCCAGTGGGCTTGTTCAGACCTTAAAGATTGCCAGAATTGTGTTAAAAGCAAGAAGGCTTCTGTCTGGCAGAAGTACTAGAAGTCAGTCAGTTTCCAATTAGCTGTGGGGGATCACTCCCTTGGGTAGAGAATGAATGACCTGGGAAGAGAATATGCCTGTGAGGATAATACAGTCATCTGTGGGAGAGTGAAACTGTGGTCTCATTTTGGGGGTCATGATGATTCAGAAAGTCAGGATGTCTATTTCCTGCTTGTAGACTGTCTATGTCTGATTCCAGGAATTGATGGGTTAGATGGGATGTGATCAGGAATGGCCAGTAGAATATAGGAAGTTACAGAAACCTTTAGCCAAATTTGGGGTGGGGGAAGGGAAGGTGCTAGATTCATAGGATCATATGTTAGAGATCGAAGAGACTTTCAGACACAGAATGTTAGAGCTGGAAAGGGTCCTGATCATTAGAATGGCAAAACTGAAGCGATCTCGAATGTCTTCTCGTCCGGCACTCTAATTTTTCAGAGGAAGAAACTGAGATCCAGAACAAGGAAACAATATTCAGGCTCATATTGGTAGTAAGCATCAGAGCTGGGATTCAATCCTAGGTCTGCAGGCTTCACACCCAGTGTCCTTTCTACTACATTGTGCCATTTCTTGTTTTCCACATCCCATGTGGACTTCTTCATTTGGAGAATGCCCCTGTTCTATCGCTTCCCAGGCTCGTTCAGAACTCTGTTCTTATTTTGATCATATCAGTTCAATTTAATAAATAATTTTAAAATGCTTAATACCTCCAAAGCAATTCTGCATTTCTTGTTCTTCTCACTGTCATATAATTATATATGGACTGTTGTCCAATAACTCTCTTCCTTTTCACTATAATAGTCCATTCAAGTCTTCCTACTTCAAGTGAGATATCCATACCTATGCATATATGTATGAGTGAGTGTGTGTATATACACACCTTGTATTTATTTTGTATAGGTTTTAAATATATATATATATTTGAATTTGATTTAGAAACAAAAAAGGAAACAGTAACTGACCAGTATGGAACCAATTTTCAGATAAAGACATATGTGTTGCTTGAGTTGTATGATTGTGGGAAAACTTCTTACATCTGTCTTTGGATTTTACTGAGTTTCTGGTCAGAATAACATAGGTCCTCAGTCAAGGGTATCTAAGCAATAAGTAGTTGAGAAGTTAGATATCTCCTTGGATAGAATAATGGCCCTGGAATCAGAAGGATTCATCTTCATGAGTTCAAACCTGGTCTTAGATACTTACTAGCTCTATGATCTTGGACAAGTCACTTAACCCTGTTTGCCTCAGTTTCCTCATCTGTAAATGGGCTAGAGAGGGAAATGGCAAACCATTCCAGTATCTTTTCCAAGAAAACACCAAACGAGGTCACAGAGTCATACACAACTGAAATGACTTAACAACAACAGACAGATGGTCTGGTTTCCTAGCCACTTGGGGCTAGGTTCAATGAAATGCAATAAAGTTTTCTCTCAAGATAGAAACTGGACTAGATCCATAATTGAATAGAAAGGGAACTGAGCTGGATCCAGAATCAGTCACAGGATGGAATCAGTGTGGTTCACTCAATTCCCACAATTTCTATTCTCTCTCTATTCCACTATATCTATGTACATGTGTCTATATGTGCATATTATCCTGGTCAATAGAATGTAAGCTCTGTGAAAGCAGGAATTGTTTCCTTTTTTTTTTTTTTTTCTTTTCATTCCTGGTGCCTAGCATAGTATCTGACATATAGTAGGGGCTTTAATAAATGCTTACTGTGATCTCACACATTAAAATCAAATTGCTTATCTTCTCAAGGAAGGGAAAGGGGAAGAAAGAGAAAGAATTTGGAAGTCAAAATTTAAAAAAATGATTAAATTTTTTAACATGGAATTGGGAAATATTTAAAGAAATAAAAAATTATTTTAAAATGCTTACTGATTGTTGGCTGATCAAATTACTAATTAATACTATTAGAACAATAAAATATGAGTTTCCTTTCTTTTCAGTTATGGATCTAGTTAGATACAAGGTGAGACAACTTTGAAAGAAATACAAGCCTCATTTAAATACCTTCATCGGGCCTTTAGCATTATCGATATTACCCTTGCTTTTTGTTTTCTCCTTGAAATTTTTAATTTTTGATTTAAACATTGCACCTGCATCCTCATTCCCAGGTTTGGCCTAATCCAGGGATGGGGAACATGGGGCCTTGAGGCCACCTGTGGCCCTCGTGTATGGCCCTTTGACTGAATCCAAACTTCACAAAACAAATCGCCTTAGTAAAAGGATTTGTTCTGTAAAACTTGGACTCCTTCAAAAGGCTGAACCCAAGGCTCTCAAAGGCCACATGTGACCTCGAGGCTGCAAGTTCCCCACCCCTGGGTTAGACTTTCCCTGGTGTCAGTCTGGCCTTGCTGGTGATTTGGCCTTCACTTAGTTTCTCCATAGATTGATAGGGAAGGTGCAGTTTCTATCATAACTTTCTGTCCCTTTTAAATTCCCGTTCTACTGCTTCTCTAGCACCTCCTTTTGGAAGGTAGTGGTATTATTAGTCTTTTTTCCCCATTGTGTTGCCAATGAAGAAGATCTCAAGGGGTAAGCCTGGATTTGTAATTAGAAGACAGAACTCTACTCCTGGCTATGACACTAACTGACTGTGTGAATTTTAAGGAGTTTTCCTTCCCACTCTGGCTGTCAATTTCCGTATTTATAAAATTGTGGCGCAGGACTAGGTAACCTTTATGGACCTCTCCGGCTTTATCATTTCGTGGTTCAATTCAAATCCTTGATTACAGTTTATTTTGGTAATGAAAGAAAATTACTTTTGCTACAAAAATTGACGATTGTAAGCCAATCAGACAGAGGAAGCAAATATGAGTGTCAATTCTCTTGGTGAAGTCAATTTATCAGAAGATTTGGGCTTGTTAAGTCTGTTACTCTAAGCATTTCCTCGTCTGTCTTTGACATCGTCATGAGGAAAACAGATAACCATTTAGTGTATATATTAGTAAAAATCTTTATTCATTGTCATAAGTCATAATGAGGAGAAATGTCGATTTGCCCTTGAAGAAGAGATGTCTATGGGGATAGTGGGCTTGTCAATCAATACTAGTCATTTTCCCGTAGGCATTTATAATACGTGGAAAGCCATGGTCTGTCATTGGCCTTTGGGGTAGTTTGTTGTGTATCAGGAGAGGAATCAGAATTTTCCTAATCTATTCATCTGTCATTGACCTTGCCTGAGTAGGATCTTTCTCTTGTGTGGCTTTGCACAAGAACTGAGATATAAGAAAACAAAAACATGGGATATGGATGTGACTGCCCATTTACTCTTAAATCGAGGCAACTTCTAAAGCTCAATGACTTATTTAAGGGGAAGCAAATAGAAACCTCCCTTCCCTCTACCCTACAATATTATGAGTTTCTTTGAATCCTGAAAGGTAATTTTCTTCAGCTACTTGCCACAGATACATCATATTGCAAGATGATAAGGAATCGATGTGATATAATGGGAAGAATGCTGCATTTGGAGTGACAAGACCTGGGTTCAAGTATTGCCTTTCCTAGTTACTATCTGTGTAACCTTGGGCAAATCACTTATCTACTGTGGGCCATAGGTTGTGGTTTTGGGGTTTTTTATTCCATCTATGAAACAAAGATATTGGCTTAGATGCCCTTTAAGACTACTTTCAGCTCTATCTTTATGATCTCTGAAGATATTAACTAGGTAGGCAGGTGGGTGGTATAGGGGATATTGCGCCAGGCCTAAGATCAGGAAGATTTGAGTTCAAATCTGGCCTCAGACTTTTACTAGCTGGGTAACCTTGGGCAAGTCACTGAACCCTCATGTGTTTGCCCCAGTTTCCTTATCTGTTGAATGAACTGGAGAAGAAAATGGCAAATCACTCCAGTATCTTTGCCAATAAAACTCCAAAAAGAGTCACAAAGAGTCAGACATGACAGAAACAACTGAATAACAACAGCAACAAGGTCTCTGAAGAAAAAGATAAAAAAGATGTTTTGTTGGTTGAAAAACTTGGGAATCTCTATAGGAGCACAAACGATACTTATAAGAAAAATGATAGAGGAGACCATGTAAAAACAAGTGTTAACTTATGCAGTTCAAACTATAAACATTATTGAAGTGAATTTGGAGAAGGTAGAGGTCAGTGTGTGTACTTTAATGGGGAAGACAGGCTTCTAGAAAGAAGTCAAACATGAATGGGGCCTTGAAGGATGGATAGGATCTGGAAAGAGAACTCTGTCTCTCCCCACTCCCCTGCCCCAACATACAGTACTCATCACAATCATCTAAGTTCTATTTCCAAATCAGTTTTTATACAAGAATGGAAATCTCCCAGAGCATCCTTTTAAATGGGAGGTCTTTTATTTTCTGGTCCCTATCTGACTATCAAACTCATTTCCTGAGCTTATGGAGTTGATTAAAAGATGGTGTTTGATAGATTATTCATTATTAAGCAACTACAATGTTGAATTTGTGGAAAATGCCAAGGGAATGATCTTAGTATAGTTGAAGGAATAGTGACAACCATCCACATTATTAAAATGGATCATTCAATTCTTCTCCTCCTCTCCCTTAATCCTCTTATTGGAAATTTCCAAAATGTTTTTCCTGACAGGCTTCTCCTTTATTGACACCCTTTATGGTAGAGCCAGGACACAGACTTTCTGAAGACATTGTGCCCCTAGGGGCTTTATAAATATATTTTATAAAACATCTCTTGTCTCATCCTTAGGATTTAACCCAATACTTAACATGGTGCCCTGCACAGAATAGGTACTTTATAAATGTTTAAGTCAATTGAACTTACCAATATCTGAAATTTTAAGAGTGCTTTTATGCTTCTGAAAATCAGAGCCAGAGGGAACCTTAGAGAATAACTAGTAGATATGAATGAGTGATTGAATAAATAAATGAAGGAATGACTGCTAAACTCTAGGGGTACAAATACAAAAGAGTAGAGACTGTCTCTGACCTCAGAGAGCTGATATTTTTATGGGGCAGAAAGTACAAAAAGGGGAGTCATAGCCTCGTGAGTAGGGCTTTGCTGGAATAGATTAGCAAAAACATATCCAGGAACAAAAGTAGAGTTGGTTTAACCATGTTTCATGAGTCCAGAACTTGGGGAGAGAGGCAATAGGAGGAAGAAAGGGGTGTAGGATGTACCCATGTGGTAGCAGCTGGTGGGAAGGATAAGGCTAGAAGAGAAGCATGGCAGGATCTTTTCCTGAAATAGCAGTCCGAGACAACCGATGACCAATTAGCAGAATAATCCCCAGGGTGGAAGTTTCTCCAGGGCAGAAAGACAGCTGGTTTGGAGGAGAAGGCCAGAGAGCTGGGAATGCTCCATATGAGACTCTGGTTGGAGTGGTAGAGAGAATGTTTGATGTGAAGTTTGCAAAGCATAGACTGTGTAGTTCAATCCTCTTACTTTTACAGACAATGAGACACAAACAGGGAAAGTGATTTGCCTAAGGTCACACAAATTTAAGCGGCAGATTGGATTTAAAATGATATCCAATACTTTCCCTCCCCCCCAAACCACAATAGGAGGCAGGGTGTGGGTGTGTACAGGCTTGTATTAGGGAGAGTATTGGTTCCAGAGTTAGAAGACCTGGGTCCAAATCCTACCCATGATGCTTAGCACCTGTAGGACAATGAACAAGTCATTTAGCTTCTCTGGGCCTTGGTTTTTGCATCTGAGAAGACTGGAATAGATGCACTATACGATCCCTTCCAGTTCACGATCTTCACAATCCACTGTGTTTCTAGACCTTAGTTCAGATCTATGATTTGCCATTTACCAGCTGGGTGACTTTGGATAAGCCACTTCTCCTATCTAGGCCTTGGTTTCCTCAATTATAAAATAAAGGCTATGTCTTGATAACCTCTAAGATACTTTCAGTTTTAACATTCTTGACACTGTGAACCATTACTTTGACCTAAATACAGTTTGTACTCTAGTGTTGGACAGCTATACACAAGTTTCTCCATTAAAATAGCCTTGGAAAAATGTTTGCTGAGCATCTATTTTATGAAAAGGAATGTATTTGTCATGTGAAGAAAGCAGAAAAATATAAATATCAGTTATGGGACTCAAAGGCTCAGGGAGATAAGATATATTCATATAAAAGCATAACCAATGATGTTCAGCGTATTTATGTGACAAATTAGAGCTCAAGATAAATGCAACAGAAAACCACTTTGAAAAAAAAACCCTACCAAAATCACTTTGGGCAAGAAACACTTCACTGAGTAGGTGGTCTTTTAGTTCATAGATCTATGGATTTAGATCTGCAAGGGACAGAGGGAAAAGCTGGGCTCAGGCTGCAGGGGGACAAACCAGTGTTGCACTTATTTGGGGTGCTTTGGGGGGGTCAGAATGGCAGGTACCACCCATTGCCTCCTTCCCCCATGCACTGTTGGTTTTGAGAACAAAAATGAAGGTTGGAGTTGCTCACAGTGAGGTAAATCCAAATACCCAGGCAACGAACAGTCTTGGTATATGGCTGACATATGCATTGGGAGTTGGTTTGCTTCATGCTGTCAGACCCAGCATTCCCTTCTTCAGTGATCCTGTTGCTTGGACCTTAACAAATATTATGTATAATTTGGGAATGTACATATTTTTACATGCAGTAAAAGGGATACCTTTTGAAACCCCTGACCAGGGTAAAACCAGGCTTCTAACTCACTAGAAACAACCGGACTAGGGAGTACAGTTTACTTCTTCACAGAAGTTCTTCACAATTTCTTGAATAATTCTATGTTTTCTGGCAAGTTTCTACACCAAATATGCTCCTAACCACTTCATCTTAAAACAAAATTCCTCTCCTGAGAGTGCTAATTTCCCAAATGCCACAAGTGAACAGTGTTTGGATCTCTGGTATTAATAAGTACTAAACAGAAAATGTGAAACTGAACCATTCTGACCAAAACTTTGTGGCTACCATTTTTTCTACAAGGAAGGAATAGGAAGTATGCTGTGCTGTTTACACCGTCATGTTCAAAGGGAAGTTTTTGTATTCAAGGTCTAATACTTGTATGCTATTTGGAAAAGCAGATTTTTATGAAAAGATGCCTTTCAGTATATAACACATCTGGTCAATTTCTGCAGAAGTTTTCCAGGAGACACAAAATGATTGACAGTATAGCTAGAGCAGAAAACCTCTGCACAGTGACACAGGAATATTGAAGATAGGAATAACTTAGTTTACAATGAAGGGGTGTTGTGTGGGAAGAGTTACCTAAATCAGTCACAGTCAAGTCAAAGTACATGTGTACATGGACCAGAATCATCCTTTATGAAGGTCATATGTCCTGTTCCTAAGATAGCTAGAACTTTTTTGGTTTATTTTACAAATATACTCTTTGTTTTTGCTGGCTTGCTGTTTTTGTATCTAGAACCAATCAGTTCTGGATGTAGCAGAGGACTGATGTGTCCTGATGAGGTACTTTCAAGTCTCATTAATAGGTGTTAGTATGGCTTCCTACAACTCTCTAAGGAGTCTTCAGACATTGATTTTGGGCAAAGCAGAATTCTGCAGGTTTTTTTTGGTTTTTTGAAGGGAGGCTAGGTGGTACAGTGGACAGAGTGCTGACCTTGGAGTCAAAAGGACTTGAGTTCAAATCCAGCCTCAGATATTTATTAATTGTGTGACCTTGAGCAAGTCATTTAACCCACTCTGACTCAGTTTTCTCATCTATAACATGAGCTGGAGAAGAAAATGTCAAACCACTACAGTATTCTTGCCAAGAAAATCCAAATGGAAAGACAATGAATTGGACGTCACTAATCAACAGAACAACAATTCATTTTTGGAAAAAAAAATTGATTCCAGGCAGACTGAAGTATATTATAATGTGTAATTCTCTGATTATCTAGTTATACTATTTTATGGTTGAAATATCCTTGAAGATTTCATATATGTATGTATATATGTTTTGCACATATATATATAAATATAATAGGCATATTATAGAATATATGTGGGGGGGGAGCAAGAGAGAGAGAGAGAAAATATCTATAAGAAATTACTTGGCTAGCGAAAAGATAACTTTCTCCAGTCATGGTGCAAAGCTACTACATCTGGGGTCTCTTTTTTGTAGCTTTTCAGGAAAGGATATACTTTCCTTTTGAGGCTTTTCTTCACCCCCCCCCCCCACTTTACCTATTAATTTCATTTTCAAGATAGGTATCAGTAATTTAAGTGATCAAGGAAGTGAACCTAAAGTTATGACTGTAAGTCAGTTATTAGTCTACTCTTTGAATTAGGAGGGTCTTAGCCCTAATTGAGATGCATAATTCCTTACTGAGGTTTCCTCAAAATTTGTTGTTAATGATAATTCTATTACAAGCATCAGAAAATAATTATTGAAAAATTAAACAGTTCTAAATTGAATGATTTTTGAAAAATAAGCTAAATTATATAAAGTAGTTTCAGACTACTTAAAATTAGTTTATCTTAATAAAGCTGTACTGTCTTAAACCTGTCTCTGGAATATACTCTCTTCTCTCTTCTGATACTGCCACCACTTTGGTACAGACCCCATATCACTTCATGCCTGGGCTGCCGAAATAGCCTGCTGGTTGGTCTGCTTGTCACAAGTCAATTCCCACTCCAATTCATTTTCCATTCAACCACCAAAATGATTTTCCTAAATTATAATCCAGCCATGTCACCGTGATATACAGCAGTGACTGCCTATCACCCCCAGGATCAAATACAAAAATCCTTTGTTTGACGCTCTAAACCCTTTACAAGCTACAAAACGCCTCTATATTTCCAGTCTTCTTATACCTTGCTCCTTGATACAATGACACCAGCCCCCTTGTTGTTCTGCAAACAAGCTACTCTATTTTGTCAGCTCTGGGCATTTTCTCTGGCTGTCTTCCATTCCTGGAATGCTCTCTCTCCTCATCTCTCCTACTGGCTTACTTCATATCAGTTAACATCCAACCTTCTACAAGAAGACTTTCCCAATCCTTCTTAATTCTAGTGCCTTCCCTCTTAGTTATTTCTTATTTATCCTGTATATAGCGTTGTTTGTATATGAGTGACTGTTCTCTCTCCTGTTAGATTATGAGCTCCTTGAAGCCAAGGAGTGTCTGTCTTTCTTTGTATCCACAGTGCTTAAAACAGTGCCTGGCACATAGGGGGCACTTAATAAATTCTTTTTCACTAATTGACTGGCTGATTGAGGCAATAGGGAGCCACTGGAATTTATTAAGGAAGGGGTCGGAAGTGGGGTGACATGGTTAGAGTTGGTCTTTAAGAAGATCACTTTGGCAGCTAGGTGGAGGATAGCCTGGGGCGGGAAGAGACTCGAGGTAGAAAAACCAACCAGAAGGTTGTTATAATAGTCCAGGAGTGAGGGGATGAGAGCTTTTACCAACTGAGAAGACATAACAATGAATTAGATACTGGTGGGCGGAGGAAGGAAATTGGAAATTTGACCACAAGTCTAAGGGGAATTGGGGTTCCAAGAAATGCAGGTAAAGAAAACTATTGTGAAGATGGGGGCAGCCTGTGCTTTCCCATGGTCACATAATATGAAACTGAGATTTTAATATTTGGAGTCAGATGATCTGATTCTCTTTTCATTCTACTATGTTGTCTCTAGGCACAGGTGGGAAAATGTATGACACTCTTCTTGGGACAGGACATACTAATTAGAGTCTCATAAAATATTAATATTGCAAAGTAATTTAGAGATCAGATTGGACAATAGAAGCCCAGAGAAATTATTACTTGACTAAGGTCATACCCCTTAATGGAAAAAACAAACAAACTGGAATGTGAACCGGGGCAAGATATTTTTATCATTCCATAATGTTACCATTACAATAATTTCTTTAGATTTTTAGCCTCTTTAAATAGAGATTTATTATATTATAAAATCTTTATGATATTTTATAAAGTACAGAGGTTTTGGTCTGGAAATAGCAGCTGCAATAGGTGGGAGAGGGCCAATGACTATAGCCAGTTTGGAAAGCAAGACTCAAAGCTTGCACTCCAATTGGCTTATCTGCTGAATCTCTGACTTGTGGTGCAGGGAGAAATCCTTTACTCTCTGCTCTAGTTGGCATCAATGGGTAATAGATAGAGCTATTTTGGGTGCCAAAGTCTTTAGCAATAAGAAAGAATGGATTTGAAACAAATTGATCTTTTCACAGCTAGTAGCTTCCTTTCCTCCTAAGTTGGATGCTGTTCAGAACAAGGTCTTAGATGTTTGTGCTGAAAACAAAGATGGCATTATTTAAAGAGGCATCCAGTTGGTGGAAATTTTCATCCCCTGAGAATAGGCTTCTATACTTTAACTAATGTAAAGCCCAGAGACAGAGTCAGTCTATCCATCTAAAATAATCTGTCTAGTGGCAATCACATTCTTTGTCTTCTATTTGGGTGTTCTGCAACTCATTAATATCTTCAATGTCATTTGGAAATTGCCAGATAATGCAAAAGTTTCTTGTTTACATTTTTCTGTGAACTGGAGGCAAGTATTACAAATAGGAATGTATAACAACAACACCAACAAGTCGCATTCCTAGTGTACAGTTTACAAAACACCTTCCTCACCATCAAGTTGTAAAGGACGTAGTGGAAATATTATTATCTTCATTTTACAGATGTAACAACTGAACCTCAGAGAGATGAACTGACTTGTGAGATCATGAGACAGAGTTAAGAAGTATGGTGAAAATCCTCTAATCCAGGGATTCTTAACTTGGGATCCATTAACATTTTAAAAACATTTTGATAACTGTATTACAAAATAATTGATTTCCTTTGTGCTATTATGTGTTTTATGAATTTAAAATATTATTTTGAGGAGTCCATAGGGTTCATCAGACTGCCAAAAGGATTTATAGCACAAAAAAGTTTACAAACCCCTGATCTAATCCAGCTCCTCATTTTATAGATGAGAAAACTGAGTCTCAAAGAGGTTATATGATTTGCCCAAGATTACACAGGCTGTAATTAGTAGAGCTGAGATATGAACCCAGAGCCAACACTCTTTCTACTATATAGCCATGCATCAACTGAGTGAAATAAAATATTTAGTGACTGTCTATTATACATGTATAGATATGTTCAGTCTCTAATGTCTGTATCACATAACCTACTGCTTACAATAGGCTTATGTGTGTGTGTGTGTGTGTGTGTGTGTGTGTGTGTGTGTGTGTAATTGAAGTCCAGAGTAGGTAGTGAGATCAAAAGATTCTTTGAAGGTAGGTACTGCTTCATGATCTTTGTAACATCTAAACAACTAGTATAGGTCTACGTACATAAGAAACATTCAGAAATGCTGATCGAGTGAATACATGCTCATCACAGATAATGACAATTTTCTCTCAGGGCTCAAATTCCTATTCCCTCTTCGTTGTGAATTTGGATACTAGCCAAGGACACATCTCCAGGATGTTTAAAAATAAAGTTTTGAGGATTTTTGAGCATATGGTGGAGATATATGTTGAGTATTTCTGAGAAATATGTGCAAATAGTGAAAATGTAGTATGTAGGAACTATTACTGGTATGTTCAAAAAGCTAAAATTTGTAGATATGTAAAAATTGCTTATACAAAATGTTTATAGTTTATATATATTATGGCACAACAACTAAAGCATTTGAACTCAGGAGAGAACTGTCTTTAAATACATATACTCACTACACCTAGGAAGTACCTTATTCAGCAAATATTAGACTTACCTGATAGTGCAGTGGTTCTCAACCTTCCTAATGCCGTGACCCTTTAATAGTCATATGTGGGTGTATTTGCATGTGGGCAGACCTGCCTGGAGACTGATAGAGGGGGTTCCTAAGACATCGGAAATATATGTTTTCTGATGGTCTTAGGCGACCCCTGTGACCCCTGTGAAAGGGTCGTTTGACCCCAAAGGGGTTGTGACCCACAGGTTGAGAACTGCTGTGCTAGTAGGAGAAGTGACCATAATAGATAATAGAGTTTAGAATATAAAATCAAATGTAAAATCTCATAGAAATAATGGTGGAAGATTATGAAGATAATGCATGTGTTTGTATGGAATATGACCCTCCTTTTCTCTCTTTGGGTTCTCTTTGCTCACTTATCCTTCTTTTATTCAAGTATGTTGGGAATTTTCCCAGATGGAGTTGGTTATGCTGCCACAATTCATTCTCAGGGTTGAATTCATTCCTGATCATAACTGCTAATTCTGAGCCTAATAATTGTCTTCCCCATTTAACAAATCAGTCAAGATGACACTATTAACTCTTTATCAGAAACACTAAGTAGGTGGCAAAGCAAGAATTTTTTTAAAACATAACATTCTACCTGTAAATCTAGGACACTCCCTCACACCAATGTGCACAGTGAGGGAGAATGGGAACAAACTTATAAAAACATGGAGGCAGATAAACAGGGGGCTCATGTGCCTGGGTTAACTCTCAAACCTGCACTGCAGGCCTTTATGCCTTGATCTCCCTCACTATAGTAAGCATCACAATTCACTAATGACTGATGCCTGAAGCTGATCCTTTTCTATACTTCTCTTTTCTTATTCTGGGCAGGGATGTTTTTCTGCTATAGTCGCTTCTCTTCTGGATAGCCAAGAAATTTTTAAACTCTTTCAGATAAGACAGAAATCCTACACCTGGGAATTGTAGTCTTTTTTTTTTTTTTTTTTGCTTCCAAGGTCTACATCATTGATTAGACCAGTGGTTCTCAACCTGTGGGTTCTGTTCAATTTGTAACAATGAAAATACATCCTGCATATCAGATATTTACATTGCGATTCATAACAGTAGCAAAATTACAGTTATGAAGTAGCAACGAAAATAATTTTATGGTGGGGGGTCACCACAACATGAGGAACTGTATTAAAGGGTTGCAGCATTAGGCAGGTTGAGAACCACTAAGGCAACAATATATTCTTTCAGCAAAAGCAGTTCACTTAAGCCTGGGATCTTCTAAGCTTGTTTGCATCTGTACCTAGATTCTGAGGGGTTTCCATCTCTCAAGAAGTATATGATGACTCAAGAAAATGTAAAGAATAGACCCTTTTTCCATCTAAGCAGTTCTTGCAAGGAGAAGAATTTTTCTTCTACATGATTCTTCCTGTTAGGAGATGGCACTATAAACTTGAATGTCTTGCTGTGATACAGCACTGAGGTTACTTCTGGGACCTAGTTTTGACAACATGGCTAAGACTCAGAGGTCTGGTTTTAACCTACTTCACTCCTCCTAAGCAAGGTCTCTTGTGTGAACAACTTACCTCTACCTTATTGTAAGAAACCAAAATCCATACTTTTGTCAGACAAGATACAAGTTGGCAATATACAACTGGCCCATAGTCACAAAGTAGTGCTAAGTATCATGACTTCTCAGCTTTTAATCATAAAGTCCTCATGTCACTCCTATGTAAGTTAGATAACAAGACATCTTAGTCATATTTACTCTGAATATCTTTTCTTTTTTGGCCTCTTCTTTTAGTGTTTCTCACAAAACTGTCCTTTTTCTTCCCCTTTTTATTAATAACATTTTCCCAGTCAGGATAACAGAGGAAAGTAGTAAAGGTTGTAATAATTTTAAATACAGCTTGGTCAGATAACCAAGAAATGACATTCTCAGGTCCCTTGAAAATGAAAAACAAAGGAAGACAGAAAAGAAATAAAAGTCAAAAAAGCTGTGCAAAATATTTATGATAATCACTTTGAAACCGTAATGGAGAGTCAAGCAGTGATACTTCATTTCTGATATTACAGGCCCCAGTCATCATATTCTTCACAGAGGAAGTAGAAATAGCATTGGTAAGAATAAAAAAGAAACCACATCTGGCTTAGATCAAATATATACAGAAGAGGCTCATGTTCCAAGAGTACTGAGGGATTGATTCTTAAGGTTTCTGAAAGAAGGAAAGACACCCAAGGTATGGAAAAGAATCTTGTACTTCTTTAGTATTAATAAAAGGTCATGTAAAGAATATCAACTATTATCTACCTATAAGACTATAGCCCCAATTATATAAAAATTTTAAAAACCTACACATAGAATGAGTGCATCTGTGATAGGGATACTAGAAGGGAACATGTAGTTTTTCATAAGTGATGCTCCAAAGTAGACCTTGTCTTTACCATCACACAACTGATCAAAAGATATAGAAAATATAAGATCTCACTATTCCCCTTTTTTAACTATAAAAAAGTATTTGATTTGGTGGAACAAAGAATTACCTTATCACCTCTAACGATCAATTTTCCATAAATATCAGAATTTTTTCAAAATCCCTTGAAGGACATGTCAGAATATACAAAATTCTTTGAAAGACATAATAAGAGATGCAACCTTATTTATGTGTACTCAACAAAGAGTGTTCTCCTCTGTCACAGAGGAGATCCAGCTCAGTTGGTAGAAGTCTATGTTGAAGAGACAGTCCTTATAGATAATAAAATATGGCAACTGTTCTTTGTGGATGGCTCTATAGTGATTGCATCAAACCTCAGAAAATTGCAGTCAACTAGGATGACTTTGACGATACCCATCAAAAAAGAGTTCCAACAATTCACAAAGGAAAAATTAAGTGGATTAAGAATCCATAGTATACAATTAAATGATGCAGTTAAGTGAATAATCTACAGAGCTTTTTGATGAAACATATCAAAATATTAGTTTTTTGACACATCTTGATATATGCTTTAGATAGGAATTGAAAATGGATGGTTAGCTGCGTCCACAATTGAACATGAGAAGGAAAGCAAGCTAGATATCCTTTGACAAATTAAAAAATATATGTGTGTGTGTGTGTGTGTGTGTGTGTATATATATATATATATACACACATATACATATATATACATATATGTATTTTAATTACCAGAGAGAAAGACTCATCTTTTTAACATTAATATTCTATCTTTGTTCTTGTATGGTTGGTACAACTACATGGCTCAGTGATAGAGTACAGAATGTGGAGTAAGGAAGAATTGAGTCACTTACTAGTTGTATGATCCTGAGCAAATCACTTAATCTTTATCTAGTTAGTTTCCTCAACTATAAAAATCAATATAATAGCACCTACCTCCCAAGGTTGTTGTGAGGATCAAATGAGTTAACGCGTGTAAAATGCTCTACAAACATTAGAGCACTGTATATGTTTTCTTTTACTACTGCTACTGCTACTACTACTGCTACTTTTCATGAAGAATTTTTAGTTAAAAACTGAACGTTACCTAGAACATGAGCAAGGTGCCTGGTGAGCCTGAGCAAGCCACAACATATTACAAAGAAGGAATTATGGTGGAAGACTGTATTAAAAGGTGCCATGATATGAGTAAAAAAGATGAGGTCATTACAGGATGAGAGCAAGGGTAACTCAGACATAGTCTGTGTGTTCTGTGGGTATCTTTAGGATGCCAAAATAAATCAAAGAAGGCTCCCATCATTTAGATGGACTCTCTTTGGTAAGGACATTTTTCATGGAATGGGCCAAGATCTCCATCTTTGAAGGGTTGGAGAGAATGCTATCATCAGTGCCATCAAAGATCCATTTGAGTATTTGTGTGGAAATCTAACCTCTCTGAGTCTCAATTTCCTCATATGTAAAAAATGAATAATTATTCTTTTGATGCTTTTCTCAGAGATTCATGACCTGGGTGTCATCCTCTACTCCTCACTCTCATCAACCCATATCCAATCTGCTGCTAAAGTCTGTTGATTTTACCTTTGTAACATTATATGCCTTGTTTTTTCCTCCTGCCCTGCTACCACCGTGTGTCATCCCAATTAGCTCATTCCTGGACTACTGCAGTAGCCTACTGTTTGATCTTCCTGCCACAAGTCTCTCCCCAGTCCTTGACTCTGTTGTCAAAGTAATCTTCCTAAAGTACAGGTCTTGCCACATGAGTCTGTCACAGACTTTTGTGGTAATCTTTTATATCATTTTTTTTTATTGTGTGCCATCTTAGTGTAACCCTTTTCTAAAAGCTGTTTAAATCTGCTGACTAAATTGATTCTCTAATAATCTGGGGAGGGAAAAGAAAGGGATTCACTGGTATGGACTCAGGCAAATTACATTGGAAAATCACCCTCAATTTCTCAGTGTTACTGCTAAGACCTTGAGGGGGAGATGTAGACTTGGTCTGGGACCCAAAATGCACCTATGGGAGTAGGAGTTGAGATAAGGATTCTCAGAGCTTATATGGACTTCATGAGATTTAGATCTTGTTTAGTATCAGGTAATCACTCCACTTCCCACTGTTTTCTTGAATCCTACCCGAGTCATCTGGTCCTAATTACAGCTTGTTGGACTTGAAGTTTACACTTTGCAATTCCTCCACAGTCCTCCACCTCCATCCATGCTTATTGCCAAATCCTAGAGGTGACTCTTTCAGCTAACCATGGGGAATATTCGGGTTGACTTTTTTTCTCTCTCCTTGCCTTTTCCATCCTAGGTCATGTGGACTTCAACTTCTACTTGTCCCTCTCTGCTCTTTAACATGTGTTGACCTTCTTCTACCTTGGAAAATGTATTAGCTATTCTAAGTTTATCAAGCCTGTCAGAGAGGATTTTAATTCAATGTAGGAGTTTGTACATGTCTTTTAAAAAACATTTTCATGGAATTTAAATGCTTCCCCTGAAGTCTTTTGGCTTTTCTAATTATGCCAGTATAGCAAAAACTCTGATCAGTCCCATCGCACTGGAGAAGCCACCAACTGTGAGTCTGCTAGCATAGCTAAACAGGGAGGCTCACCCTCTGAACAGGAACCACCAGTGATGAGTTTTTGAGGTTCTAATCCCTTCCAAAGACCATTTACTAAGACATACAGGGGTGGAGATGTATCTTCGTGAAATGAGTCCTTTTATGATCCTAGTAGCACACAACTATTTGAAGTTAGTTCCTTTTAAAATGTGTATTTTGGCAAATAAGTTATAGTCTGACTATTGGCTAAAAACAAATCTTGTAGCATTCATTTAAGGGAGAAAGAAATGATTTTAATATTTCTCTCTGTCTATGTTTGAGTTGTCTTTTTTTAAAAAAAAAATCCATACCTGTGATTTAATTGGTATTCTTCCACTGATACAACTCAGCAAGTTTTCTCTAATTTATTCAAAAAGAATTACTGGGGCACTGAAAAGTTAAGTCACTTGCCTGCAGCCATACAGCCAGGAAATATCAGAGGAAGGACTTGAACACAGATCTTCTTAATGCTCATGCTGACCTTTACCCACCATGCCATGTGGCCTTTTGCATGAGGATGAGAATATAATATTAAAATATGCTACCTTCATAAATAAATAAAAGTTTTTTAAAAAATAAATAAAAAATATGCTACCTTCCCATGAGAGAGCAAAATAAACTATTAGAGGTACAAAAGGAAAGAATATATTTTCTAATACCTGTGTCTGAGGAGAGGAAAACAAAACTATTTCAATTCAAGCTCTTCTGGGGACAATCCCTTGGCGTAGTCCCTGAAGGACATTGTCCTTGCCACTACTGGACATAGTAGCAACATTTTTCAGAGTTGCAAAGGATCATTGTGACCAGGACAATTTCATTCTTTGTGTTTTTAAGGCATCAACCAATCATAGAGATCAATCTTGGCTAAGAAGAAGAGAAAGAAGAATGTGTGTGTGTGTGTGTGTGTGTGTGTGTTTGTGTGTGTTTCATTAAGTCAACATAATATAAGGTGGTTCATCTTGGGAATCATCTTTCAGGTAGTATAGTTAGGCTGCCTCTTATCTGTGCCTTCTACCTGAAATCTCAGTCCTTCTTTTGGTTCTGAGCCACCAGTTATGATGGAATGTCTGGGAAGTTTGCAAAGATCAGAATCATTTTCTATTTTGAGATACTAATCAGGACAATGTGGTTGCTGGATGATTTATATGCTTATGAGTATCTTGCAAAAAAACCCACAAAATAAAACATCTTTGAAAGATTTTTCTTTCTGATGTAATTTCTTATCACTTTGACTTCAACTGATGATTCCCCCAAATCTGTTTTTCCCCCACTGTAAACTCTAAACACATGTCCTCAATCTTTGGACTTTGGCCTCTGAAGATTACGTGAGTTCTGGTGTTTGCTTGGCCATATGTATATAACAACTTTGTGGTCATGGTAGATTGGATTGGGGATAAAAGCCAGAGGAGGCAAATGTGGAGTTGAGTAGAATACATAATTTGGTATTAAAGTGCCTATATACTCTTCTGTGATCTAGTGATTACTAACCATTCTGGCATAATTCAATTTGCCAAAAATTTATTAAGCAACTACTGGCACAGGAAAAAGAGGAACACTGCCTGTGTGACCATGGGCAACTCACTTTGCCTTCTGAGTTCTTGGCAACTCTCTTAATACTATCAACTACAGTGAAGGCATCAACCGGTATTGGAGTTTCCTCACCCAGAAGATCCCTATAAAGGTCTAGCTCTTTTCCTCGATCACTGTGTGCAAAGGAACCAAGCCTTGTTTCAAGGAAATCACTTTATAAACATTGAGGTGCTATGGAAACACAAGCTATTATTGTTATAACAAAATATAGGATCATATAATATAAAAGAAGAGACTAGATATAAATCTGGATAGTCCAACCCCTTTATTTTACAGATAAAATGAAGGTCCTGTAAGATTAAGTGACTTGCCTGTGGCCATACAAGAATTAAGTATCAGAGGAAGCATTTGAATTCAGATCCTCTGCAAACTTGAAAGTGTCTCTGTTTTCATATGAGCTTGAATTCATAAATAGTCATCTCCATTAATGGGGTCACTGGACAGTGATAGGTGAGGGCTGCTGACTTTACTCTGGCTTGGCCAGGGAGATGGTGTTGCTCTTCCAACTAATAATGGATTACATGCACTTTGCAATTTATTTAGTCCATTTTACAAAGAGCTTTCACATACTCCTTCAGCTGAAATAAGCAAAACAAAAAGAGAGCCTGCATTCCTGACACCATCTTTGAATTAAAAAATAATAATTCCCAGAGACCACATGCTTACTTCACACATTATCCTTTCCCTGTTCCCTTTAAAGTCTATCTGAGAACATCTAATAAAATCTGCTCAGTGGCCATTTGGAGCTACCAACTTGGAATCTCCTTCTCTGGCCTTCTGACATACCCTATCGTTCATTCATCATCTCCCTTGATGTGCTAGACTGTGACTCTGACTACAGGAACATTTTGCTCCTGGAGTAGTTGGAAATGACCTGTGATGTAACCAAAGACAGATGCCTGGTGTCTTAACAACACCAAAAAAAGGAAGTCAAGGTTATTAAGTGGCTGATCTCACCCTGTAGGAATTCCCATTACAAATAGACTGTAGGATGTTGTGACAGAGAGTAAGTCATCCACGAAAGTATTTATTTCTGTGTTCCAGAGAAAATCATTGTTCCCTTTCCCACAGTATGACATCTAGGAAATCACATGTGGCTAAGGGTGACACTAGCAACTGAAAGGGATTTATTTCTGTGGGCTTAGTAACAGGGCAGGAGTTGTGTCTTGAAGACGCATCTTAGACAGCCAAGGAAGGATAACTGTCCAATTAAACATAGCTGAACGATTGACATGGTGTCTGTAAAAGGACCCAACTTGAGGCCTGGGAGACTTGATTTGAATTATGGCTCTGATGATTCCTAACTCTATAACCATGGCAAGGTAACTGAATCAGAAGGTTCTGAAAGCCTTGGTTTCTTCATTTGTAAGATGGGGATGATAATGCTTGTATTATTGGCACCATAGTCCTTTGTAAATCACAAGATACTCTAAGAAGTATGAGTTATTGTTGTTGATTATTATTCTGCTGATAATATTGAACTGTATTCTCATAAATTTATCTGGATTGTATCAAGAAACCACCATTTTTGAGGAAAGGATTATGTATCAGATATTAGAGTTAAGGGTGACATAAAATGCCATTTTCCCATTTTGGCATAATAGTTGTAAAGAAAAAGGGTGAAGATTCCCAGTCCCAACTTGTATTGCAAACTATTGTTCATAAACAAACAAAACCATCAGAAACATTTGATAAATTAGATCTATAATCCATCAGTCCAATATTCTGTCTCTGACAAAGATAACCAGGAACAGCTAGGGTAAGGGTATGTTTTCTAGTTACCTACAAGACTACAGATAGCTTAGTAGAGAGCTGAATTGAGAGTATGAAGTAATTAGATAAAACCTACAATTTCCATTGATAATCTATGTACTTCAAGTATATGGATATATATTTACTCTTCCCTAAGCCAATTTTTTCCAACTTATATAAGTTTTAAGCTTAACAAGAAGCTATTATTTTATTTGTAATAAAATGATTCTCTGGACTACTCTTCCTCTCTCTGGACTACTCCTTCAACTTATATTGGTACTAGTGGACTGAGTTTCCAGAGAATAGTTGCTGTTTTGGGATTCCATCTAGGGTAACCCTGTGGATAGCTCCTTCTACTAACTATTTCTCATGAGTTCCCACAAGTATACTTTCAATGAGCATTTAGCCATTAGATTAACTTTAACAAAGGCAGTTACTAAGATGATATAAGAACAGTTCATATAAAACAACCAGCTTCATTCTCCGTCCACTGCTTTCCTTTCACACAATACATACAATATCCAGGAGAAGAGTGGGATCAGACTTAGAATACAATGATAGTGAGGCATATATGTGGCATACCCATGTGGCAAAAAAAAATTCACAACTCCTGGCACAGTATGGCCTAGAAGTGCTTTATCTCTTTGTAGTTTTCTCATGTAGCCCCTTTAGGTACAGAATTTCTTCGTGGGCCATTCATCTGGGTTCCCAGGTTATGGTCTGGCACTCCTCTCTACCAGAAGAGGTACCAATTTACCAAATTAGAAACGTTATATATGGATCACCACAAATATTTGATGAAGAAATGACAGGCTCTGTCTCTTTTTGTATATATCAAATAATGCAAAAGAAATTAGTGCTGGAGGTGGTACAAACTTAAAGGCACTCAGGGATCAATTTTCAAGATATCTTAAGATGGAAAGGATTGCTCCAAATGGGGGAAAAATCATGTCTAGTAGTATCACCACAGAGAACCATCTGGAGGTAGAAAGGAGAGGCCCAGGTTTTAGCTTTGTGTGTCATTCCCTCAACTTTGAACCAAAGGAGATCTTGTGAGCTATAAGTGGCCCAGAAGATATTGGATTCTCTATCTTCCTATTGATGTCCTAATGACATCCATGGATCATCCAATGTCAATATTTTGTTTGGGAACAAATATAGATGGGTCATAGGGAGTTGGTTCCATGAGGAGCTTGATGGAGAAACTATTCCTAAGGGAAGGCAGTAAGGAAGGAAACAAACCATGTTAGTGTCTACTATGTGCCAGCTAAGTGCTTTAAAAATATTAGCTCATTTAATCCTCACAACAACACTGCAAGGTATTATCCCTATTTTAGAGATGAAGAAATTGAGGCTGAGAGAAATTAAGTGACTTGCCCGGGGCCACACAGCTCCTGCGTCTGAGATCAAATTTCAACTCAAGTCTTCCTGACTTCAGGCCAGTGATCTCTCCCAGTTCCATAAAGGGGACTTCTTGGGGCAGCTAGGTGGCACAGTGAACAGAGCATCAACCCTGGAGTCAGGAGGACCTGAGTTCAAATCCGACCTCAGACACTTAACACTGATTAGCCATGTGACCTTGGGCAAGTCACAACTCCAATTGCCCTCCAAAAAAAAAAAAGCATTCTTGAGTACCCCACTAATAGGAGGCAAGGACTTTCAGCAGACAGAGGCTGTGAGTTACTCCTTTGTCATATGTTCTCTCTAAGTTCAAGTCTACTTTCTCCTGGATGTTAGGTATATTTGCGGCATCAAATTCTGTCACAGACTTCTGTAGGAATGTTTTGTGCCAACTCTTCTTACTGCACCAGCTGCTTAAGGCTGACTAAATTGATTCTCAGTTGAGAATCTTGGTGGTGATATGGAGAAATACATTGGTGATAGCTCAAGCCCAATGGCATTTTGACTCCTTAGGGTTATTGCTAAAAACCTTGAGGGAGAGATACAGCCTTGCTCTGGGACCAAAGACTCATCTATGAGAACGGGAGTTGGGACGAGGATTCTCAAAGCATATATGGGCTTCATGAGATTTAGGTCTTGTTTTGTACCAAAAAGTCACACCACTTCCCATTCTCTCCCTGAATCCTGCTGGTATTTTGTGTTTTCCCAACAATGCTGCATCTTCATCCTTGTTCATTGGCCAGAACATACAAGTGGCTATTCTAGCTAACCTTGGAGAAGGATGGAATTGACTTTCTTCTTGTATTTCTTTCCTAGATCCCATGGGCTTCCACTTAAACCTGTTTGTCACTGCCCTTTGATGTGCTCACCTTTGGCTATCTTTGGAAAAATGTAAGCCCATTAAGAGGATTTCAATTCAGTTGTATGGATCTCTGCCTGTCTGTTTCATTTTCCACTGAAGTTAGAGTTCTTCCACTGAAGTCCAGACCTGACTCTGACTTTTCCAATTATGCTACCACAGCAAAAACTCTGGCAAGTGTCAATAGGCTGGAGAAGCACTTCCTGATGAAAGTATTAGGAAAGCATACAGGCAGGCTTGCAAGGATGAGTTTCTACAGCAGATTATACCTTCTCAACCCCTGAATGGATAGAGAATTATGTCCTATAGACAATTCCATCATATTTTGTTAAATTACAAAAACATTAATTTGTTAGAGAAAAACATAGGCTTAAAACCTGTCCTCCAAAAAAGATAACTCATGTAGATATTAAGATCATTCAGGAGTCATTGATACATATAATCATAAGATTGCTAGCATCAGAACCAAGATTAAAATTCAGTTCTTTAGGATACCAAATTCAGGTTTTTTCCCCACTACAAATCACCTTTATAACACTTTGGTATAAAAGTTTGGTAAGAAAATTCTTTGACTAACAATGCTCTGATTATTTCTATCTAGTGGGGCATATCTAGGGAGTCACATACTCACAAAAGGCATTCACCAATCTCAGGGAGGATGTTGAGCATAAAGAACCAATAGAAGAGAGATTTCCTAACAAGGTTCTCTAGAAGATCCCATTTGTGTATGCTATTGTGCTGATTCCAACAAGGCACAGAATTCAGAACTTGCCTAATAATTTATGCAGAATACACAAAAGGAAATCAACCTAGTCCTCTGCAGGATTAAAGAAAAAAGAGTGAATGAATAGTGTATATTGTCTGGAATGTTACATGAATTTGGATGAGTAGCTTGTTGAAGTAATCCAACAGTATTTTATCTTGGAAAAGAACTACAAATAAAGATTTAAATGGACCCAGAATTAGAGAGGAAAAGAGCTCACCAGCCCATATTTGAGAATTTGGACATTCTTTTCAATGATCCCAAACTAACCTTTGCCATAAAGTTTATATTTTTGGTTTCTATGTTGTCCTGTTAATGATATCTGTTCATGAATGATAAAACACCAAATTCTCAGAAAAATGAAATTTTTCAGTTGCCCAAAGGAAAGATGCCTGGTGATCATAAATAGGCTACAACATATTATGAAAAATAATTTCATCTGAGAAGTGGTAGGAACTTAATTTAGAACAGAAAGAGACCTGGATTTTATATCCTAGAGACCTAGTTTTCCATATTCATTCTGAGTCCCTTGACTCACTTTTTAAAGAGGCCCATTCACTGAATGGACATTACCTCACTCTAAGTGAGTACCAGAAAAGGCCTTAGCCTAAAATGGCCAAGGTCTCCCATTGCATCCCGGGCCATCTCCAGTCATCCTGATGAGTAGATGGTTCTGATCACTGGATCCAGATGGTTCTGGAGGAGAAAGTGAGGCTGGTGACCTTGCACAGCCTCCCTCATTCAAATCAAAGTCAACTGCAAGTCATGTCATCATTTCCTCTTGGAAAATAAAGGACAAAAACAACAACCATCACCACCTGAGTTTTGGAGCTTAGGCATTTTAGGGCTAATCCTTTTGCTTCCCAGCATCCCAGTTTCCTGAGGGGATTGTGCTAGATGAGCTTAATTTTCCCTTTTATTCCTAAATCCTATAATCCCCAATGTGACAAAAAAAAGTTAGTCTGATGGTATGATCATTTAGTAAAAGCAAGAGATAAAAGATATTCTAGGTGTTGTTGTACTGGTAGTCAATGATTATTAAGAGCCACAGAATCTTCAGAGGCTCCCTAGAGCCTGCAGGGTAAAAGACAAACTCCTCATCTTGGCATTATAACCTCTTCACAATCTGATAATGGCCAAGTATTTGGTCCTCCTTCATATTATTCCTCTCCACAGAATTTATATTCCAGCCAAACTGACCTTCTTAATGGTCCCTAAACTCAGTATTCCATCACCCACTCCTTTGCTTTTGTACAGACTATATACCATGTTTGGACTCTAGCCCATGCTTACCTCCTCCTCTTAGACTGCTTTGCTTCTGTTAAAGCTCCGCTCATGGCCCATATCCTACAGGAAGTCTTTTCTGATCCTCTTATTTATTAGTATACTCTCCCTCCAGGAATTATCTCTTGTTTCCTTCTCTCTGTACATGTTGTACCTCTAAAAATTATTCTTGTATTTCCAGCACAGGATCTAGACATGGTAGACTTCTATTTAACAAACTATCATTGAACTGAATTAAGTAGATCCTATCTGGAAGATTTATAGGACAGCATTGCTAAGAATGATGATTAAGAAGTTACTTCATATTATATGCTTTGAATTTATTTACTTGTGAACATGTTGTATCTTTCTTCCCTTCACAGACTCTTGCCTTCATAGCTCCCTGAGGGCAAGAACTGTATTATTTTTGTCTTGGTACTCTCAGCACCCTGCATAATGCCCTGTATAATATTGGCATTTCATAAACATTTGCTCAGTTGAATTCAAGGCAAAGATAAGTTGTAATCTGTTCCTCTGGAAGGAGTGAGAATCCACACTTTGAGATCATACATCCATAAAAATGTTACCATCATGGTCTTACACCTTGGATTTTCAGCTTGTCTTAAATACCAAGATCCTATAGCTTTTCTTCTTGCTGGTGATATATTCCCAGATATTGTATCCAGAGACACATTTGGGTCTGAAATTCAACTATCCCAAACCTAGCAATGTTTCAATGATTCCCTCATTAATTGGAACTTCTGAAAATTCATCATCAAAAGTTGGAAGAAGTCAGAAAAGGATAGAATTAATCACACTGATGATAAGGATGGGGGATCTGTGTTAATGTGTATTATGGATATGGTCCAAACTCTTGAATAGATTTTCATTAATGCTTCTTTCTTGAGAAGGGAACTGAAAATAAATAAAAATAAAAAGGAATCCTCAGCTTCTCTGGTGTTAGATTCTTATCCATACCATAACCTGCATTCAGTTGGTTACCCTCTTGCTTGCTCTTTTATTTCTTTTTCCATTTTTTTAATGTCCTGATATTATCTGGACATGGTCTTCTTCCAATTAATTTTATGTCCATAAATATTTAGACTGAATAGAAAAAGTGCCAAGGTTGTGAGGAATCTGTCCCATTGGTGACTAGCCCATTCTCTTTGCTACTACTTCAGACTCAGAGTTTACATAATGAAAAAATATATACACACAGAAATATACATATATATATATATACACACACACACACATACATATGCGTAATAGCTCATAATTGACAGTCAATTAACATGCACCAAGCCCTTAGAAAATCTCTGTCTTTCTCTGTCTGTCTCTCTCTGTCTTTCTCTGTCTCTGTCTCTGTCTCTCTCTTTCTACCCCCCATTCCCTCTCATTTTCCTTCTCTATCTCTATCTCTATCTCTCTCCATAATATTATACTCTCTTAATTATAGGTATAATCTACTCTTGGTAACATTAAGAAGGTAAACTGACCTTTTGTCACCATCGAGTAAAGTACAAGGAGTGCAAAATCAAACCCCAAACATGTATACATCAACTACTGTACATGGGAGAGCAGTATACTGATGAGTAAGGGATAAGACTCAAAAATAACTCTGATATAGAACATGACAAGATAAGTGCATTACAAAGGTGCAAACTAAGTGCTATGTCAGTTTCAAGAGAGGTAGATAATTTCCTACTAGGAAATTAGGGAAGTATTCCTGGAAGTGGTGATATTTGATTTGATCTTTAAAGAATGGGTATAAATGGGGCAGCTAGGTGGTGCAGTGAATAGAATGCCAGCCCTGGAGTCAAGAGGACCTGAGTTCAAATTTGACCTCATACACTTAAAACTAGCAATGTGACCTTGAGCAAGCCACTTAACTCCTATTGCCCTGCCTTCCCCCCTCCAAAAAGCAAGAAAAAAAAATGGGTAAAAATTCAATAGGTGAAATAGGAAAAAGACAGTGTCTCACCCTTAAGGAATGACATAAAAAAAAGCATGCAGGTGGAAGGACCATGGGGTAGGCTGGAACAGGAAGTAGGCCAATTTTGCTGGAGCACAGAGTAAACAGATAGTGCTATTATGAGTAAAGGTCAGGAAAAGATGGGGCTCAGTTTTAGTGAGCTTTGATTGATAGGGAAGGGATTTTGAGTTGTGCTTGGAAGGATTATAAAGCCATTGCAATGTGATGTATTGAATGCCAATGTATTCACTCATATTTCTTTTTCTCTCCCCATTTCCTCTCTCCCTCACCTCCCTGTCCTCTTTCTCCACATGTATATACACATTTATTTTTCTATCTATTTGTTTGTTCAGGAGAAAAGTGTTAGGAATAGATCCCTACATAACAGAGATAATTTTGAAATAAATATGCAAATGTGAGTCAAAGTGGGAAGACTAAGAAATTGTTGCAAAATTCCAAGAGGGTGATAATGAGTGCCTGTATTATTGTGCATATAGTAGGATTAGAGAGGAGAAGACAAACGTAAATGATGTTTCAGAGCTGGAATCAGCAGGATTCCATGAAAAATAAAGGAAAGAAAAGTTTAAAAGCCCATGAGAGACCATGCAAATGATGGTACCTACCACAGACAGAAACAACCCAGTCAGAAAGAGAAGTAAGATTATAGTGAAAAGAAAAAAGAAAACAAAAAACTGAAACATGTTGAGTTTGAAAGGTTTGTGATATATCCAGGCGAAGATCATGGTCATAGGCTCAGAAGAGAGACGGTGACTTGAAAAATAGATCTGGGAATCATCTATGTGGAAGATACGATTGAGTCTATGGAAATAAGTAGGATTTTCAAGGGAGAAAGTCCTAAAAAAAATTGAGTATGATAGAGTGATCCTGTGTAGAAAGTCTGTTTGAATTTGTTGAGGTGACTTAGTCCTGTCCTGTAGGGTTCATATAAAACCAGCAAGCGTTCTAGCACCTGAGAGCTTAGTGTTGAAAGCCATTCTAGCCATAAGCATGGGAAGGAATGGCATGAGGGAAGAGTAGAGCATGTAAGCTTCTTCCCTCTCCTTCCCTCCCCACATTGGCCAGAGGAGAACCTTGTCAACTTTAAAGGGTCAAGAGAATTTTAAACTTCACATTGCCAGCCTAGCAGCATCCTAGGAACAACTGGTGGCAATGCCTGTATTAGGAGCCAAAGAAAAACTAGCTAGACACACTGAAAAAAGGCAGCTTCAAGACATGACAGGGAGCCTAGAAGAAAACCTATAATTGACCTAGGGAGGTTATGCTACCTGGATACCTCAAAAAAGGGAGAAAAAGACTTTCAAGAACTAAGAGCTGTGTTTCCCCTTTGCTTCACATGCTAAGTCTGAGCCCACTTTTCTCAGGACTCCGTAGGTATATGTGGAAAATGGTACCACAGACTTTTGGTGTTTTATACCAACTATTCTTACTATACGACCTTGGTAAATACCTCTATGGGGCAGTTAGGTAGTACAGTGGGTAGAGTATCAGGCTTAAAATTAGGAACACTCATCTTCCTTAATTCACATCTGGCCTCAGACACTAGTTGTATGACCCTAGGCAAGCCATTTAACCCTACCTGCCTCAGTTTCCTTATCTGTAAAATGAGTTGGAGAAGGAAATGGTAAACCACTTCAATATCTTTGCCAAAAAGCCCCAATTGGTGATTGAATAACAATAAGAACAACAACACGATGACCCTGTATAAAGGTAATTAAGTCTGCCTGACTTCATTAAGGAGCAGCTAGGTGGCACATTAGAACACTGGGCTTGGAATCAGGAAGACTCATCTTTCTGAGTTCAAATCTTGCCTCAGACATTTACTAGCTGTGTGACCTTGGGCAAGTCACTGAGTTCCTCAACTGTAAAATGAACCGAAGAAGAAAACAGTAAACCAGTCTTTGCC
Organism: Pseudochirops corinnae; assembly: GCA_028646515.1. Taxonomy (NCBI): domain Eukaryota; kingdom Metazoa; phylum Chordata; class Mammalia; order Diprotodontia; family Pseudocheiridae; genus Pseudochirops; species Pseudochirops corinnae. The sequence continues at coordinate 251,956,915 of CM053585.1, read as the reverse complement.
AAGAAAATCCCAAATGAGATCATGAAGAGCTGAACTGAATAACAACAACAAATTTTAGCAGCCAATAATCATGGAGGGGGAACAGATCAGTGTGGGCTCAAGGGCTATGGCATTAGAAAGAGTCCCCTTGCTTCACCCCCTCCGCCACCCTTATACCTCAGAGCAAACCCTCCAACCCTGAGGAGGATATAGTGGCCACCCTTTGGAGACCTGACATACTAGTATAATTGGAAGCTGGAGAGTAGCTCCAGAGCATTTGTATTTAAGTAAGTAAAGATGAAAGGATTTAAGATATATGAAAGATGCCACTTCTCTGTAGGAAGGTCCTGGAAGAGGAGGAAGAGAAGAGGATCAAGGATCCAAAGGGATCATTCATAGTGTCTGGTCCCCTTTGTCACCACCAGAAGTATTAACTAGCCTAATTATTCACTTTTGTAAGAGCCAAAGGTAATTCAGGGTAAAACCTATGGCCTTTTCCTACTTATTACTGTGCTCTGAATGAGAATTTATTTATTCATTGTCTCTGTCTCTGCCTCTCTCTCTGTTTCTCTCTTTCAGAGGCAATTGGGGTTAAGTGATTTACACAGGATAAGCAGCCTTCTAAAGTTGGATTTGAACTCAAGTCCTCCTTATTCCAGGACTGGTGCTGTATCTATTGTGCCTCCTAGCTGGCCCTAAATGAGTATTCTCAAAGGAACTCTTGTTGCCCACTCTCAATTTTATTCACAGTCCTAGAATCCACCATCTTACATTCCTTATATTTCTGGCCCAAATTACACCATTCTAAGGGGGATGGCCTAGTACAGTGGGAAAGAGTATTGACTCTAGAATTAAATAACCTAGGTTTGAATCCTAGCTCTGCCATTTAGCTAACTGTGTGACTGTTTATCAAGTCACTTCATTTCCCTGGGTCTCAGTTACCTTTTGAGGTCTAGATCTGTGAACATCTTAAACGTTTTCCTTTGTGGAAACAGAAGATACACACTAGATACTTGTGGAGAGGCTCCTGATTAATCTCATATTTAGCACCCCTCAAATGCTGGGTGACAAAATATGCTCACTTATTTTAGTCGTTTCCACTTTTATGATGGACTAGAATGACAAATTTTCTTCACTGGCATCTTTAATCAAAAGAATCCTGTTGATGGCCAAATGATAGGAACCAACCAAAGAATCATAGTCTCTCTGAGCTGAAAGGGACCTTAGAGGGCATTAATTACAATTCCATCCTACCATCACACCCACCATAACAAAAACAACCTGACAAGTGATCAACCAGTCTCTTCTGGAAGGCCTTTAGCAATGGGGATTCATTATCTCCTGAAGCAATTCATTCTACTTTTAGACAGATGTTGTAGCTGGGTCAAAGAGATGTGTATTTTGCCAACCAAGACTTCACCAGAAATCCTTTTATGCTTGTTTGTTCCTTAAGCTCAGCAAATAACTACGATTTTGTCTTCTGTATTTTATCATTTAGCTCTTGACTTTTTTTTAAAGGATTCTTGCTTTCAGCATGGAAATTGTGAATGTCAGTGAATCCTAGACTTTGAATGGCCTATTTGTGAGTTTGACCTCTTTAGATGCCACATCACCACATTCTTTTTTCAATTTCATGTATCCAACTTCAGGGACAAGAACTGAAATTGAGTTACAATTGGTCAGTCTCTTTTTCTCCATTTTACAAAGTTCTTAGCTCCAAACCGAACTGCTTCTGGGAAAAGCAAACAAAAAGCGAAGAAAGAGTCTTAATTACAAAGCAATGCTAATCTTCCTTTCTTTATATCTACATTCCTTGTCCATTTATTCCTTTTTTATGTCTAGCCTCCTAAATTTAAATATTTCTCCAGATTAGCACATTTGACAACCTGCCAAAGACAGCTCACGTGAGTTGTCAAACACTGCTTTCAGAATGGTATTTTGACAAAGTTGACATTTTTACTAACTTTCTGCCCTCTCTTTCATTGAACTCTGTTTCTCAGGACTCTTTTTCTTTGTTATTTACATATTTGTTTCATATTCAAGAATGATGCCAGTGTTACTGCTTTGAAGCTGGGAGCCATCCATCTGTCTTGGTCTTTGATGCAGATGGATGGATAGAAAGATTAGTCTTCCTCATTAATGTACTGCTCCTCCTTTTGTTTCTTAATATTCAGCACAGAGACTTGAGCTCAAGCTCTGAACTAAACAAAGACTTTTTTTTTTCCCTCACTAAGTCACAAGTAATGGATTGGTGCTCTCTGACCAGTGTGTCTGCAGTCAGGATAGTATAATACTCTGGAAGAAGACATATATATTCAACGAAACTTTAGGTGTTCCAGGAGAAAGGATAGAGACAGTATCTTAAAGAAGTATCCAAAATAATATCATTGGCATTAAGCAAATAAGACCAGAAGACACAGAAAATTCATTTATCTTTAACATTATTTCTGGCCTTTATGTAGCTGTGGAAGTTCTGCTCAAACCTCAGCAGTATTAACAGTGGGACCCCAAGATACTAAGGAGCTTCCTTGACAATTGACAGTAGGAATCTCTAACTTCCTGGTGAGGAGGACCTTGAAACACTGGCAAGATGTAGAGAGTGGGACATGATGGTGCCTGCCATTCCATACAATTACTGACTGTATAGATAAATACTGAATTTGTAGTCAGAAGAACTGAATTCAAATTTTAGATCTGTTACTTCCTCCAAAAACCAGGAATCAAAGATGGATACTGCTGAACGTTCTTGGCTCTCTGATTCTTCATCATGTAGCCAATAATGAATTTAGTTTGGCATAATCAAGGTTTTCTCCTTCCCTCCTCTTTTGTCCTGCTCCTACCCCCTCCACCATCTGCCCCTCTTCCCCATTCTAGACATATTGGAATAAATGCCCAGGAACTGTAAGGAGGGAACTTGATTTACACTTGGTTTAGGCAGAGCTATAGAGGATATTCTTGAGTCAAGAACTCAGACAACTCTGCCTCTGGTGTCTCTGGAAATGAGAGAATGGGGGCTATAAGAAGAAAAAAAACCCATCTATTAGAGCCTTCACTCAAGCCATCTATTCCCTATTTAGAAAAGAGTTCTATCCAGAAGCAAAGGATAAGGGAATGAGGTCCTGGGGACCAACTCTATATAATGCTCACAGCCATTCCCCTGACCAGCCTATCATTTGTTGGCCCAAGTGATGCAGTCATGGGGCCTTCTGGACTTGTTTTTTTGCTTTATGGCATTTGAAACAATCTCTGAGGGAACATGGTAAGAGAAAGCAAGAGAGGGATGTTGAGCAGATCCATCTTCTCCCTGTCAGTTTGCATAAACATGAACTAATATGGGGCTAGTATGGACAGCATCAATGTCGGGTTTATGCATAGCTTGTCCTGGAAGTCCTGGGAAGGATAAATAAAGCTACCTGCCTGGGGAGAGAGAGAGACTACCCTGCCCCCCTTGTTTTCTCAGTCCCCTTGTTCTATGTCAAATTGCTTTGTTTTGTGAGTCCTGATACAAACTTTGACATGTCCTGCACCAAAAGTCTCCCACAGAGAGCACCATCTGGAAGGGGCCCATTTCAAGGGACTACTTGCCTACAGACACTCTAATTATTTTCTTGAAACATCACATATTGTATCTTGGACCATAGGCCTTAAGGTCATAATTCAGACACTGGGATAAGAATATATTTATAGTTGAATGCCAGGCCTGTTTGCTTAAGATTATGTCCATGGCGAATTACTGGAATGTTCCATTTTTCTTTTTGTAAATAGATATGCAACTATATATCCATACACACATACATATCTATAGAATATGAGAGATGTGCAAATAAATACATTAAAAACAAATATCTAGTTGTAAGAACAATTTGGGCAGGGAAGAGTTTACGTGTATGTGTGTATGCATGTATGCATGTATGCATGTATGTGATGATTGATCCCTAATTTATTTATTTTGTAAGTTCAGGTTTGGGGGCTTCTTTCCTCCCTGAATTTGGAATATTTCTGTACTTAGAACCTTGATTTGTAATACTATAATGCAAATATGATAGGCAACTTGGCGTGCTGGATAGAAAGCTAACCCTAGAACATTGCTCTTAGCAATACAGGATGCAGAAGCACCCGCTGCTTTTCCTTCTTGAGCCAGAGATGGCAGCCACAAGCAACAAGCTTTTTGAGAACCAGACCTTATGAAAAACTTACCCTTTCTCCACCTCTAGGTGGCGCTGCAGGGCAATATGAATCTCTTGGCCAATGAAATCCATTCTCTCCCACCAATTAGGAATCACTCAGCTGAAGCCTTACCTTTGTTGTTATGCAGTCCTGTCCTATTCTCTGCAACCCCATTTGGAGTTTTCTTGGCAAAGATACTGGAGGGGTTTGCCATTTCCTTCTCCAGTCCATTTTATAGATGAGGAAACTGAGGCAAACAGGGTTAAGTGACTTGCTGAGGGCCACACAGCTATCAAACATCTGAGGCCGAATTTGAACACAGGAAGATGAGTCAGTCTCCCTGACTCAGGACTCAGCATTTTAGCCATTGCTCCACCTAGGGGCCAGAAGCCTCACCTAACTACTTGTATTTTCTATTCTTCCATTGGAGTGGCTATTCAGTCCCTCTATTGAGTCGATAATTCTCAGGGAGTTACTTTTCTTTGGTTACTGCTCTAGGAGCTGTAGTCCAGTGGCTTAAATGAAAACTCTGTGACTTGGTTATTCACCTTTAACTTAAAAAGCCACAGCTCCCTAAATTTTTTTCTCTTTGACAATCCTTTTTCAATAATAGTTTAGTCTCTAAATGTTTATAGGTTTCCTCATTTTCTTAGTTTTACACTATTTGGTCATAAAACGTGTATGTATACAAACATATGTGTGTATATATATGTATATATGTGTGTATATATATATATATATATATATACACACTATTTATATATCAGCTTATATATGTGAACATATATGTGTGTGTGTGTGTCTGTCTGTCTGTCTCTGTCCATCCATCCATCTGTCTGTCCATTTATCTGTCTGTCCATCCATCTATTCATCTATCCATCTATCCATCTATTCATCCATCTATCCATCTATCCATCTACCCATCTACCCTTCTATATTGGTAATTACCCCTTTTTTGTATTGGCAAGTAAGCAGGTACTTAACACCTTGTTTCAAGTTAAGCAAAGGTAGCAGGTACTTAGCAGTTAGTAATTGATCAAGCCACTGTTAGGGAAACAGAAGGTATGAACCCTTGTCTCCTGTTACTGATGTAACAGGAACAAGTTGGCTGAAACAGGAAGCTAATGCCGTGTGTATATAAGAAAAGCCCCAGAGAGACACAGTTAGAATTTCTTCTAACAAGAACCTGATGGCAGAAGCTGTTCAGCTGGGGAGAGAGAGAGTTTCTCTCAGTAGCATCTGGAGCCTGGGCTGCTACTGCTGGACTAAGAACTGAATCAGAATTTTCTTCGAACAAGAATTGTGGAGACTGAAGTTGCTGCTGCCAGGAAGGCTGGAAAGGAAAGCCCCATCTAGACTGGAGAAAACAATTTTGATTTTGAAAACCTGGGAGGAATAATTTTGATTCTGGGAGCCAGCTGAGATTTCTTCTGTGTCCTAGGGTCAGCCAAACTGCCAGAGGACTGAGGAAGCATGTGGTGCTGGTATCCTGTCTGTCTGTTTTGATGTTGTTTTGCCAGATTTGTCTGCTGGTGAAGGACAATGCTGTTGTTGCAGAGGTCCTGGAGCCTTGCTGTTGGCTCAGAAGCCCCAAAGAAGGATTTTCTTGTTGTACATTTACAGAAATCCTGGAAGAGGGTCTTGTTGATGTTTTCAGGGGTCCTGAGACTGTTCTGCAGGCAGAGAGTGAATTGATAAGGACACTGGCAATGAATATTGCACCTTTGTTAAGCTTTGTTTCTCCAGAAACAAAGATTGCTGACAACTTGCCTCAGGTCAAGATGAAGAAAAGACCTCTGCTTGGGTGTTGAATGCTGTGATGATAACATGGTTTACTAGTGACTTAGGGGTGGAGGGTTTGTGTATTTTCTAATGATTGTACTTAGTGATTAGTTATGCTTAGTAATTGATTGCTGAATAAGTGCTGCTTGAGTTAACTTAGTTGCCCCATGAGTGAAAGACTGACTATTGTACTATGAGATGACTAGGCAAACCTCCTTAAGGATACCAGATGATTGTTCTTTGTTCTAAATATTGTGACCACTTTGGTGGAAACTATGTGACCATTTTAATGATAAGCTGTTGTGAATAGTATATTGTGATTTTCTGTGATAAGTTGTAATATTGTGAATGCTGTACCTTGATTTTCTGTGAATGTTTTGCTTTGATTTGTTATGGAATAAATAGAGTGTTTACTATACTGTGTAATCAGAACCTTAAAAGCTGTTCATAGTAGCATTCTTTTGGAAAGCTGTTCATGCATGGCATTACACCATCTACCCATCCATCTACATTAGCTGCAGGTACCCGTTATGCCTTGTCTTAAGGCTCCAACAAAGCAGTCTATCTCTCTGATGTTCTTGAAACTGTTTCTTCACTCTCTGGTTTTTCATGAATGAAACATTGCTGTAACTCTTTATAATGTTAAACTGATTCCATACAAACAAGACATTAATCCACACTGTTAACAAAAAGATCCAAGTCCTCAAATCTACACCACAGCTCCTTTTCCCTCCCAAACTGGCCAAAATCCTGTCTGAAAGTTACGGTAGTTTTTATACATATATTTTAGCAGTTTATAGTGAAACAAAGTTCTCTTTTCTACTTGTATTAGGTATCAAAATCATTGACAGCAGTGTCACTATCCTACATATTTTGACAACAAATCTCTTCCTTTGCACGTAGATGCTTTTCCTGGCTTTTCATCATTAACTATTTTTTTTTTTAATGAAAAAGGCCTTAAAGACACAGGGTACCTTGTTAGCCATGGAGGCAACTTTAAGGGAGCTTGGCTTTAAATACATGTCCATCACTTGGTGCCCTAGAGTCAACCTTAAGGAGAACATATGTGATCTTTTCTCTGGTAAAAATCTAAAGTGAACCAAATGGTGAGAACTGGCTTCAAACCAGTTCAGTTTACCAGGTAAAATTTAACAAAGAATATTTGCAAGTGCTAGAACATTTCTTGCCATATTTACTTGCAGAATGATTTCAATGAATTGCTAGCTTCACACTTTCAGAAGGAGAAACAGGTGTGATAGAGATGGAATCATGCATCTGCCAATCCTGAAATCTTGTGTTGCAAACTCTTATTCAAGCTTCTATCAACCAGTTAATAGATATTCCAGTTCTCTTGTTACTTTTGATCATTTGTTTATAGTTATTCTTGTTAGCACTCCTAAACCAGAATAAAGAATAAAGGGAGAGAAGATTCAGGAAGTGCAGTGAGGTAGGAGGCAAGAAAATACAGTTAGTTGACAAGAATTTATTAAGAACCTACCCTATTCTAGATACTGTGTTAAGTTCTGTGTATAGAAAGAAAGGCAAAGGACTCTCAAGTAGAGATGGGAGAAATACTATGGCATAACAATGTACAAGCAAGCTACATGCAGAATAAATTGGAAAAAAAATCAATAGAGGAAAGGTACTAGAATTAAGGGGTGGGCAAAAAGGCTTTCTGCAGAAGGTAGGACTTTAGCTGGGACTACAAGGAAGCCATGGAAAGCTTCTTTCTAGCAACCTTGATGAGGAGTGAGGGAAGAACCAGACCACCGGCAGTTCTAGACATGTAACTATAGGTAAAGAACATCACTTGTCTGGTCTCACTTTCCTCCTTGATAAAGTGGGGAGGTTGGAGTGCCTGCCATGTGTCAGGAACACACACAGAGCGTCTGTCTCTATCTCTCTCCTTATAGTTAGAGGTAGGTATAGATAATTATGTTGCTATAGACAGTTTTATATGGATAGTCTTACGTATATAAAATTATCTATAACACTCTATATCTATCTATCTATATTCTAAGAGATAGTGATGAAGAGGGAAAAAATTACAAGAACAAAAGACAACCTGTACAAATTCATAGAAGCAGGAAATAGAATGCCATGAATGAGGTACAAGACAGGCCAGGATGACTTGAAATATGGAATGCGTGGGGGAAAATAAAGTGAAGTCAGTCATGAAATAAAGGCTACAGCCAGATATGAATAACTCTACATTCTAGACAGAGGGTTTTTTTATGTTTTTAAAAAAATTTTTCATTAGGATTATAGATAGCCACTAAAGCAAGGTCTGGCCTGTGCTTTAGTGATATCAGCTTGACAACAATTGGGAGGGATAGATTGGGAAGTGGAGCAACTGAAGGTAGAAAACCAATTGAGAGCTCTTGGAGTAGAGCAAGTGAAAGATGATAAAAGGCTAAACTGGGGTGGTGGGATGAGGATGTGAGTAGAGAAATGGATGGATTTAATAGATTGCATGTATAGAAACAACAGGACATAGCAACTGATTGGACTTTGGGGTGGTGGAAAAGAACGGTCAAGAATGACCAACCTTGGTAACTAGAAGGATTTTGGTGCCTATGACAGAAATAGGGACATTATAAAGATGCATAGAGAGGGAAAATACTGTATGCTAATTTGAGGATATTAAGTTTAAGACGCCAATGGTACAAATAGGTGGAGATGTTTAGCAAGCAGATAGTGAACCAAGACTGGTTTTCAGGAGAGAAATGAGGGCTTAGACATGTATATTTGGGGCTTACCTACATAGAGATGGTAATGTAATCTATGAGGCCTGATTAGATTAGCAAGAAATAGAATATGTCTTTATCTTTTTCTCTATTAAGAGAGAATAAAAGAGGGGAGAATTTATGATAGAGTCACACTTACACAAAGGGAGTGGGGCCCTGATAATGCTCCAAGAAAGGAGATCAAGAATGAGCAGTCTGGGAGGTTGGAGGAAACGTGGGAGAGAATGGTGTCACACAAATGGAGGGAAAAGAATATTCAGAAGGAGGGAGAGGCGGTAGGGTGGTCAATGTCAAATAGTTCATAGAGTTGAAAAAAAAAAAAGATGAGAAGTAAGAAAAAGTCATTGGTAAATGAAAAACCATTAATAAACCTGGAGAGACCAGTTTCAATTGAGTGTTGGGGTCAAAAGCCAGATTATAAATCAGTGGTTCTCAACCTTCCTAATGCCGTGATCCTTTAATACTCATATGTGGGTATATCTGCATGTGGGCGGACCCGCCTGGAGATGGATAGACAAGTGATGTCTCTGTACCTAAGACCATGGGAAATATGTGTTTTCCGATGGCCTTAGGCGACCCCAGTGAAAGGGTCATTCGACCCCCCAAAGGGATCATGACCCACAGGTTGAGAACTGCTGTTATAAAGGATTAAGAAATCTGAAGATGTGCTCATTATATTCTGTATTCTATGCTCTCCTGCATCTCTGATGTTGTGTTTTAAGATTCCTTCCAGGTCTCACCTTCTTTGTTATAAGGCCTTATCTATTTCTGACGGTATAGATTTCAAGGTATCTAACATTTTAGAAATCTCAAGGAACAAATGTTCTTTATTCAAAATTCTCTTCAGGATGGTGATTAAACCACTTAATAGTCTAAGATTTTTAGGTTATCTATGTTTAGGCTTATATTTTAGATTTATGTCACCAGGGATGATTCAGTTCACTATTACTCTGAAAAGCTCTAGTCCTTACAATTTTGAGGCTGGTCTCTATGTCCTTAAAGGAATCATAGCCCATGACATATCCCAAGAGTTGTCCGTAAAAATGGCCAGTAAAATATGTACTTTGTTTCACAGATCAAGGAGGTTACAAGAATCAGACTCTTTCTTGAGGTCCAAATCAAAACATGTTTTTTGATACCTTTTTTCTCCCGGGGGTATTGCTGTCCTCCTCAAGGTGCCAGGTTTTTGTTTTGTTTTTTTGACATTTTACTTACATTTCTTTTCAGTTAGACTACATAGAAAAACTCATTTTTCTCCCACAATGCAAGATTAATTAAGTTAGCCAATTACTCTAGAAGTTTTAAAAATTGATTTCATTTACACCTCATCTCCAGTTTTATGTGTATAGGAATGCTGGTGCTGATTCCTCAACTCCCATGGAATGACTATTTCATCAAGCAGTTTTCTTTAGTGTTGTTAACTAGGTTCAATCTGATTTGTTTCCAAAATTATTTCTTGGGCACCCACTGTGGGCTCATCATTACACTAAGTATTAGAGAGGAATGCGAAGAAGTAGAAACCATTGTTCCTCTCCTTGAGTAGCCTTCTGTCTAGCTGGGGACAAAAGGAATATCAACATGAAACTACAATAAATGGTATGAGACAGTACATGATAAAGGAATGAATGAATAAAGTCTAAGTGCTTGCTATTGGCAAAGTCCTGTGCTGAGGTTACAAAAAAAAAAAAAGGGTGGAGGGGAACTGTTCCTGTTCTCAAGTAGCTCACCTTCTAATGAGGGAGACAATGCCTCTGAAGAATTTCAGCTGTATAAAGAGAAAAATGCATTTCTGATGCTGAACTATTTGAGTCAAACAACTTGGTGACAGAAACTTTCCTTTTTGGGTCTTCAATAGTTGTGGTTGTGGTACTTACAGGAATACTTGCTAGGTTGCATCTCCTCAGGAGTTGTTTTCCAGGATGATTGGTGGCTATGGACCCTGGATTGCTAATCCAAAAGCTGTTGGATAAAGTCCTTGATAAGGAGAATGTATAAAAATTGCCGTAGGCATTCAGAGGAGGTAGAGATTCCTATGAGCCAATGATGACCAAGGATGGCTTCCAAGAGAAGATGAAACTTAAGCTGTGGCTTGTTAAGAGAGAATCTCCAAAGCTTAGGGTAGGGTCACACACACAGATGATATAGTCAATGCTTACTGCTGATGATTACTTTTTTAGGCTGGACAGTTCATTTAGTTAGTTTGTATCCATCTACGTCTATGCCATGGAGAGGCACTGCATTTGGATAATGAGTTGTGTGAATGGAAAAAAAAAAGGGAACTGATAGAAGAGATGTTGTAGAGGAAGGACTGATGAGGCTTGGCATCTGGTTAGATGTGGGATTTGAAGGAGAGGGCAGGATTGGGGAGTAAAAATTATTCTGAGATTACTAATGTGGATGACTAGAAGAATAGTCATAGCCTTTGCCAAAGTAGGGGTTTATTAGAGAAGTGGTTTGCACATTGTGATGTGAGAAGATAATGACATTCATTTTAGCAGAATCAGAACCAGGAAAATGCTTGCATGTGGGCCAGATTCAGCAGGAGGAGGGGGTAGTACATGATGCAGAGGACAGTCTGCTCCAAGGGCACAAGATGAGAATGTGTGGAAGGTCTGTAATCTATACTGACTAAGAAGGATTTACTAAATAGCATTGTAATCATGAGTTCGTTTAAATATTTTAAAATGTTCAATGACCTCTGTTAGAGAAAGGGGAAAAGAAAATGAAAAATAAGGTGAAGTCCCTGCTTTGGAGGAATTTGTGAGCTAGACATTCCATATCACAACTGTTCAGTCTTATTCTTGTTGCGTATCATCCCCAAATCTCTGCTTTACAGTAGGATTGTTTGTTTTTTCCTTCTGCCCCTTTGCTTCTTTATAAGGCAATAACAAAGTTAATATAAGGTCTGCCTGGTAGAAGTGATTCCTTGGGGGCTTTTCCTTATCATCTTTAATGACATCACTTTCTTTCACCTTCATTTTGTACTATCCAGGGTCTCAGGATGTTCTTACCTTCAGCTACCATAATTCAGATGCAATGGCTCATGAGAATTGTCTCAAGGCAGCAGGTTGGCCAGAGGAAGAAGAACCAGCACGATTAATTCCAGAGACTCTGGAATTAATGTATTTTCTTTTCTCATTGACAACCATCATGAAAACCACATTGTTTGGGGTGGGAATAGCAAAGAACTTCAAAAGTCTTATTGCAAACAAAGTGGGTAAGGAAATAGATCCTTCTTCTGTATATAGTACTTGGCCCTAATGCAAAGGAAATGTAATAACAGTTAAAAAAATAAAGCTCTCATTTATATGGTGTTTTACAGTATACAAAGTACTTAAGAGGCCTGGGGGAAAGCAATCCCTTCACAATGATGAAAGGACTTAGTTCCAGCACAACCATTGTCCAAGTGCTCCAGGCTCTGAGTTCACATAGGCTAGATTTGACTTTGAGTAGTACTGACCCAGCAAATCACTCACTCTCTGTCTCATATTGCCCCTACACAGCATTTTCTCTTGGAATCCGACATCTAGATCTCTATGGATATGGGCAAATGGTTCTCCCAACATCCCATAAAAGAACTCAAGGTAACTGTATCTGTTGGGCAGAGGGCAACTTTTACTTCACACCTCAGAAAAAGAGAAGACCCAAAAGATTCATGGAAGTCCATAAACATCGTCGGGAAAATGTGAAAGATGCACAATAATTCATAGATAATTAGTAAAATTTTCCCTTCTCTTTGCTGAATCCAGGTTTTCCACCCAGCCAAAAAGTCCTCCACATTCATCACTACCTCATTATTTGGACTACTTCCATAATGGAGTTGACCTTGGGGCTGCTAGATAGTCAACCCTCTAGCATAGTCTCTCTTAGGAACTTACACAGACTACTCTGCTACTTCACTGAGGGCTTAGACTCTCCCTCTAATGCTGTGGTTTTCAACCTGCCTAATGCCATGACCATTTAATACTCATATGTGGGTGTATCTGCATGTGGGCAGACCCGCCTGGAGACAGACAGAGAAGCGGTGTCTTGGTTCCTAAGACCGTTGGAAACATGTGTTTTCCGATAGTCTTAGGTGACCCCTGTGAAAGGATCATTCGACCCCCAAAGGGGTCACAACCCACAAGTTGAGAACTGCTGCTCTAATGAAGTGCATTTGGGGATGCTAGACAAGCAACACTCCATGAATTTGGCATGCCCATCTTTTACTACCCAGAGACCCTTGGACAGCTTGACATTTCCTAGAGTGAGAATATATGTGGGGTTGCCAGGGAGGCAATCATCCTTCCCATAAGATCCACCCTATCTGATCAACTCACTGAAGCAGAAGATTGCAGCATCTAGGTCCTTTGTTCCTTGCCAATGTTCCTTCCCTTAATAGGAAATTCTCTTCCTCTGAATGGAAGATTAGATCACCAAATTCATGAACTTAGGGTTATCTGTAAGGCAATGGTCAGAAAATGTTCGTTTCTTCTTTGTTCCCTTCCAAGAACCCCCTTCTAGAGTCATGAGGATGAACCTGCTTCTACCTTTGCACCAGGATGGTCATTAATACTGATATGTTTACCTAATCTTTATGAAAGAAAGGTGGAGAAATTGAAAGGTAGAAAATAGCCCATCAGCCCCCTTTTATAGGGCAACACAAATGGGTGACTTCTGTCATAAAAGTCCATTTTCTTAAGGGATCCAAACCAACCAATTCATCTTGGAGGCAACCCTAGACACTGACTTCATTACATGTCTTTAATTTTCTCAAAAAAAAATCATTAATGATTAAGCAAAACAAATTTCCACATTGACAATGTACAAAAGTGTGTTACTCAAAAAATTTATCCTCTTCCCCAACAGAATCTGAGCTCTTTGAGGTCAGAGAATATTTAATTTAATTTTTCTCTGTATCTACAGGGGCATCATTAGTCAACCCAACAAATCTTGCCTCTAACTCTTACTCCCTGTGTGATAATGGGTAGGTCATTTGACATACTTCAGAAAACTTCCCTAAGGCTTCTCTAGGTTCTTGTTCTACCTATCTGATTGCTTTTCCTTGGTTTCCAACAAATTGGATTATAATCTTATCCATGGATAGACCCTCTGGGTTCTGTTCTGGTTCTTTTTTCTTTCTTTTTAATTTAGTTTTTTTCCTCTTCTTTTTTGGTTTTGTTTAGTTCTTTTTCTCTTTCCATAATCCTATTGATTTCTATATATACAACTCCCAGGTCCATATATCCAGCCCTATTTTCTGGAATTCTAGTCCTTCATTGACGATTATCTATTATGATATTTTAAGCTGGAGGTCCTATGTATATTCAAAACTCAAGATGTTCAGAACAGAACTCACTGTTTTCTACCCTCCAAACCCTGTTCTTTTTCTAATTTTGCCTGTTTTTGTTATTAAGAGTCTGTCTAGTAACCCAGTGTGTTACCCACAGTAGACCCTTGGTTAATTCTCCTTGGATTGAAAACAACAAAAAAAACAGGAGAAGGGAGGAAAAAAACATTTATATAGTGTCTAATATATGTCAGATATTGTGCTAAGTGCTTTACAGATATCACAACAAGGTAAGTCTGTGTCCTCCATAGGGAGATGTTTTCAAGTGTCCCAAAAAAAGGCTTAGAATTCTACAAGTTTATTAATTTAATCGAGGAAGGTCCCTTTTAACTTCATCAATGAGACTTTCTTGACAGGGAACAACTGTGGGTTACAGTTTCCCTTTTTAGTTTACAAAAAGGATTCACTAAGCAAACGAATTGCAGGGGACTTATCCGACCTGTCTAAGATAACAGCCAATTACTGAGCACTTAGAAAGCTTCTTATTCTTTATAGTTCACAGGATCTCTGCACGGAACAGCCCTTAAAGATCATTTAGGCCAACTCATTCATGCTATAGTGGAGGCACTTGTGGTCTAGTAGGATTGACAGCTTGCCCAAGTTCAGATGGGCTCTAAGGAATCGTCACAATTCTATCCCAAGTTTCAAAAATCAATTGTTTCCTTCCTTTACCCATTGGTTCACTGTGTTCACATTTTATTGATGTATTTATTATTCTAATCACCTAGACCTGCAATTTCAGGGTCATCTTCAACTCCTCACCTTCACTTACTCAGCTTATACAATTTGTGGTCACATCTTGTTTCTACACGCACAGCATCTCTAGAATATGTTTCTGTCTACTCACACGAACAGAACCTTAATTCAAGCCCTTATGCCCTTTGGCCTAGATGATTGCAATTGCCTTTTAATTGGCCTCCATGTAGTTTTTCTATTTGGATCCATACACCACTTAACTTAAAAAGTGAATTTCCTAAATTGTCGATCTGACCATGCCATATATCTTCCACCCCCCATTGCCTGCTCAATGAGCTCCGGTGTTCCCCTATTTTATCCAAGATCAAATATAAACTCCTTTGTGAGACATTTAGAACTCTCCAAAATCTGGTCCCTTCCTGCCTTTCCATATTTCTTACATTTTATTCTAAGATCTGGCTACAAGGGCTTACTCGTAATTCATTAACATGACACTCCAATGTCCTTGTGCCTTTGTATTTATTCATTGTCCCTCACACCTGGAATGCTTTGCCCTTTCATCTCTTTCTTTAAGCTTCTGTGGCTTCCTTCAAGATTCAGCTCATTCTCCACCTGTTCCTGGAAGCCTTTTCTCTTTCATCCTAGGTACTAAAGCCTTCCTCTTCAATATGCCCTCTCTATATTATTATATACCTAGTTTTAAAAATGTTCTCTCTCCTAATAGAATGTAAACTTTCTTTGTACCCCTTGTTGTTATTCAGTCATGTTAAGTCATATCTGACTCTTTGTGACCCCATTTGGGGTTTTCTTAGTAAAGATACTGGAGTGGTTTGCCATTTCCTTCTCCAGCTCATTTACAGATGAGGAAACTGAGGCAAATAGGGTTAAGTGACTTTGCCCAGGGTCACACAACTAGGAAGTATCTTGGGCTGGATTTGAACTCAGGAAGAGGAGTTTACTGACCCCAGACCTGGCACTCAATCCACTGAGACTTCTAGTTGCCCCAGCTTCCTAATTACTAGTTCATTTGATTATGAAAGTAGCACTTTAAAGGATCTATATGTGGCAATACAATGTTAGCTTATACTGCAGTATCAAAAAGGAGGTGAGTCTGGAACACCAAGTAGAAGGCTGTTAAAGAAAAACTTTATTCAATTTCCAGTTTTCTTCTGGACCAGTCCTGGGGTGGGGATGGGGGGAGAATCTAATGTACAACATAATACAAAAGGGAGAATAATGGATAAGGAGCAAGGGATTTTGGTTCAAATCCTGGCTCAAACTTATTACCTGTGATCCCCAAGAAATCACTTGTGTCATCTCTGAAACCTCTATTTCCTCATCTGTAAAATGGGAGTAATAATATTTTTCTTATTTATTTCATAGAGCCTTGAGAAGTATTTTGCAAGCCCTAAAGTACTATGGCTACGTAAACTATTATTTTTATTTTCATCGTCGTCATCATCATCATCATCATCATCATTCGTTTTGAATTGTTGAGTGATACAGGATATCCTCAGAAATCAGTAATGGTGAATGGATGTTCAAAATTTGCCTTTTATTTTTTTGAGGTGGGGGCTGGTAGTGGATATTGGAAGTGGAGTGAAGGGATGGGAGAAAAGAATGGAAATTCAATCTCATACCAAAATGACAAGCTAAATTTCTCCCAGTGTCTAAATCAATAGAATTAGGAAGGCAGCTCATTCTGAAACAGAATCTCTGTTAAAAACACAAACCTGTATATCACACATTCAATACACTTAACATCTGGAAGTTTTCAACAGCAAATTGAGAAATTTATTTTTAGCCAAGTCACTCTATTCTTTTGTCATGACTTAGGGATAAATTCCTAGACTTCGGGGTGGGAAAAAGCCAGCTTGTCAGCCTGTTGCACAACCATAAAAAAAAAAAAAGAAAAAGAAAAAGAAAAAAAATTCCTCTAAGGTCATTTTCTGAATCCTCCTGCAATCCCATAAATACTTGGGTTCCTAGATGACTAGTCCTCAGGCAAGATGAGTACCAGGCCATCCCTTTTCAAAGGCAGCAGAATGGGTCAATGACGTCATCTCACTTTGTGTAAGGATAGTTGCTGAGACATCTGTGCACATGATTTATCAGATTGAGTAAAAACACAATAGAGGCTTGTTGCATATACCAGAGCGATGACTTAATGGATCCTTTCATAGGGATATTAAAACAGCTGAGATGTGGCAAAATCCTTAAGATCACATTGTCTTGGTTTATAGTGAAGTAAGAAATTTGCTTGGCTTTTCCCATAAACAGCAGTGTTTGATAACCATTGGCCATATTTTGAAGCATTAAGTATTTGAGAAGTAAGGATTCCAAATGCATTTTGTTGACCTAACTTTATTAGAAATTCTGAGTAACATACAGAACCATATAAATGTGCAGACCTTTTTTTTCCCTTCCTTGACTTGATTTCAGGATTGTGGGGAAGGTCTCCTTTAAAAACCACTTCTTACCTCACTAGCTGATAGATGAAATATTAAAGTAGGAAGTTAATTACTTTAGCTCAAATTGTTTTTTTTTTTCCATCCCAAGTAAAATTCAAAGTTCCTTAGGAAGCTTCATCAGTCCTTTGTACTAATTCAAAAGTCAGTTACAGATCTTTTTTGAGAAATTTTCTTTTGAAGGAGGAATAGGCAAACACTGAAAATCTGACAGAAGAAGGAAAGCATATCCATGATGTGGGAAAAGGAGACTGTTCTTCCTCTTTGAATCCTGATGCATCAGGGTTCTTATCACCCTCTGTCTGGGTGATTTAATAACTGGTCTGCCTACTTTCACTCTCTTCCCTTCTAGTTCATCTTCTACACGCCTGCCAGAGGAATCTCCTTAACCACTACTTTGGTCATTGCCCATGGTTAAAGAAGAAAAGCCAAGCCCCTTAAGGTGTAGCTGAAGAGGAAGTATCTTGCAGGCCTGGGAAATAGCTTGAATGAGTACACAGAAGCAAGGGCAGGGTATGGCCAGAGCATAGGATGTTGGATTGCAGAAGACCTTAAATGCCAAGTCAAGCAAAAAAACCAAACATTTATTATGGGCTTACAATGAGCCAGGCACTGTGCTAACCATTAAAGCTACAAAGAAAAGTAAAACCAGTCCCTCCTCTGGAGGAGCTCTCAGTTTAATGAGGGTAGACAGCATGTAAACAGATACCTACAAAGAAGTAACAGACAGGACAAAGAGGATACAATTTCAAAGTGAAGGCATTGGCATTAAGAAGGACCAGGAAAGGCTTCATGTAGAAGATAGGATTTTAGGTGAGACTTGAAAGAAGCCAGGAGACAGAGATGAGGACGGAGAGCATTCAGGGATGGGGGTCAGTCAGAGAAAATGTCTGGAGGTGACAGATGGGGTACTGTGTGAGAGGAACAGGAAGGAACCCATGTCACTGAATTCTAGTGTATGTGGAGAGGAATAAGGTGAAAGATGACTGAAAAGGTAGGAAGGGGTCCAAATAGATTTTATATTTGTCCCTAGAGCTAAATCAGATTAATTCAGGCCAGAGTGATTTTGTTCTTGCAATTGCCACTTTCTGTTAATTTAGTTAGTCAATAAACATTCGTTAAGCTTCTGTTATTTGCCAGAAATTGTGCTAACCACTGGGGATGCAAAGAAAGGCAAAAGACAGTCCTTTCTCTCAAGCAGATGGCAGTCTACTGAGGAAGACAACATGTAAACAGAAAGCACAAATGAGATATCTCCAGCATAAATGAGAGATAATCAACAGATGGGAGGCATCACCATTAAGGGGGTTCCGAGCAGCTTCCTGTAAAAAGTGGAATTTCATCTGGGATTTGAAGGAAGCCAACTGCAACTGAGAAAAAAGAGCTTTGTAAGCTTTAGAGACAGCCAGTGAAAATGCCCTAAGTCTACTCTTTGAGGGTAATAATAAAGTTCACATACGCAAAGAACTTGCAGTTTACAAAGCACTTTGCATACTTTCTTTTCTTCTGACTCTCACAACAACCCTGTATGAAAGGTGCAATCTATTTTAAATCCCATTTTAGAGAAAAAACTGAAGCCCGAAGAAGTTGTATCTTGACCACAGTCAGACAACTGAGGGGGGATCTGAATCCAAGTCTTTGTGACTCTGTGTTCAGAACACTCTACAATGCTGCCTATTTCATGAGAGTGGGAAATACTTTGAGTGTCTGAAGGTGTGATTTGGACGAAGGTGAAGAAATGATGTTCACAACCAAATGAGAAAACCTCAGATGCTCTACTTCCCTTCTTCTGCCAAGACACAGCCAGTGGTGGTAGATTGCTGGGACAGCACAGAGATGCTTGGAACAGGTGAAGAAAGGTGTATTAGCTACTATCCTGAAGAGATCGACAGAGTAGAGAAATGATCCATCACAAAAAAGGTGATGGTCAAAAGGATATACGGAAGGATACTCTGAGAAAAATGCATGGGATACATGCAAGATGGGGGAATGGAAAGGGTCCTGGACTGGAAATCAAGATAGACCTGGATTTGAGTCCCAAATTTATCAGCCCCATCAATTTACCCAAGTAAATTGACCCAAGTTATATATTTTATTTCATTCATTAGATATTGGATTTTACACAAGTCTATTAAATTCTCTGACCCTCAGTTTCCTTTTCTGAGGAATGAAGTTGCTTATACTTGTATCACCTACTACAGTGGGCAGCTATATATACACGGGGCTCTGTAAACATTGAGCACTGTGGCATCAAGAGTCAGTCAATTATCAAACATTTATTAAGCACTTAGTATGTGTCAGACATTGTGCTAAGTGCTGGGGTACAAAGAGAAGCAAACACAGAGTCAGTGCTCTTAGGGAGCTTGCATTCTAATGGGAGAGACAAAATATGAATAACAAGATACATACAAGATACATACAAAATTGATGGAATTGAATCTGAGGGGAAGGCATTAGTTATAGCTTGGAGGACTTGGAAAAGGCTCCTGCAGAGATACAATTTGAGCTGAATTTTTGTGAAGGGAAGAGAATTACAGGCATGGGAGACAGCTATTGTGAAGCCAATGGGACAGGAGATAGAGTTTGTATAGGAAGAGGAAGAATTAAGTAAGTATAACAGGACCACGGTGTGTAAGGAGCAAAGCATTAAGAAAAGTGGAAAAGTAGAAAGGGACCAGGGTATTTAAATGTCAAATCAAGTACTTTTTATTAGATCCTGAAGACAAGAGGATGACACTGGAATTTATTGAAAAGAGGGCTGTTGGGGCAGAATCAATATCTATCAGAGTCCTTCACCTCATCCACAAATAGGTAGGGCTGGTTTTCTTTTTTTCTCTTAAAAGACTAGGGGAATGTCTCCAAGCCTTGACTAACCCAAAGAACTAAGGCTCAAGCTATATTATTGTTGATGTAGCTTCCTGTTGGTTTCAGACCATGTTGGTGTGGTTTCCTGGCCATCTAAAGACACCAAAAGGCCCATTTGGTATAGTCTCATATTTGAGAGTCAGTACCCCCTATCCTGATGATCAGATGAGTTTTGTTTTATTATACTTTTTTTCTAATTACATGAAAAGATAGTTTTTATCATTCATTTCTGTAAAATTTTGAGTTTCAAATTTTTCTCCCTTCCTCCTCCCTATCCAAGACAGCAAGCAATCTGATATAGGTTATACATGTACAATCATGTAAAACATATTTCCATATTAGTCATGTTGTGAAAGAAGAATCAGAATAAAAAGGAAAAACTATGAGAGAAAAAAATTGAATACAGTATGCTTCAATCTATATTCAGAATCTAAAGTTCTTTCTCTAGCTGTGTAGCATTTTCCAACAGATAAGTTTTATCATGGAGGTTATGGGAAGCGTGTCCACCAGAGCTGAGTGCTTTATCCTTGTGGAGTATCTTTCCTAGGGTATTGCTGAATAAATGTCTTTTTGCTAATTGTTAAGTGACCTATACATGTCTCATTTCATTCCAATATTGGATCTGAATTACCCAGGTTATGCTTCAGGAAATTCACTTTACCAGGACTTGTTGGTATAGGGAGAGGCTTGAGGCAGGGAGAGCAGTTAGGAAGCTAATTAATCTAGTCAGGACATGGTGAGATCCTGAATTAGGGTGAGTATATGAGTGGAGAAAAAGGGATATGACAGATGCTGTGGAGATAGAAATGACAAGATTTGGCAACTGATCAGATATGTGGGGTAAGAGTGAGGATTCCAGGATGACACCGAAGTTGAGAACTTGTTTTACTAGAGGGATAGTGGTAGTCTCAATATTGATGTAGAGCAGAGTGTGCAGAACTAGGAATATACTTTATACAATGATGATAACATTATTAAAAGAAAACTTCGAAAGAATTTTAGAACTCTAATCAACCTGATGATAAACTATAAGAATGAAAATAACACTTTCTGACAGAAAGAAAATGAACTGAAAATGCAGAAAGAGACATTTTTAAACATGTCTAATAGGGGAATTTGTTTTGCTCAACTTTGTAGTTATATTGAGGGATTTTAAAAAATTTTGCTTAATTGAGTAGTAGTAGGAGGGATAAATTAATAAAAATTGTACGTGATTTTTTAAGTTAAGAAGACATAAAAATGGCAAACTTTGGACATGTTGAGTTTGAGATGCCTATGGGTTATCTAGTTTTAAATGAACAAAAGGAAGTTTGTGATGCAGGATTGGAAGACAGAACTAAAGTGTTCTTGGATGTTTGGGTTTTCTTGCTAGCAACAGTCAATAAGCATTTATTAAGTACCTACCCTGTGCTAGGTACGGTGCTAAATTCTGGAGATACAAAAAAAAAAAAGACACAAGACAATTAAAAAGGCAAAAGACAGTTTCCGTCCCCAAGGAGCTCATGATCTCATAGGGAAATTTGTAAGAGAGGAAACTTTTTGGGAAAATATAATGGATATTGTTTTGGATATACTGAATTTAGATACCAAAGGCACATATATGTCCAAAAGGCAGTGTAACTCAGGAGAGAGACTAGAGCTGGGTATATAGAACTGGGAGTCATTTTCAAAGAGATGAGTTTTGAATCCATTGGATATGATGAGAGTACCAAAGAAGATAGGAGAAGAGGACCCAAACAGCCTTGGGGATACTGCCAATTAATGAGCACCATGTTGTTGAAGAAATGACAAAAGAGACTGAGGAGCAGTCATCCAGATAAGACAAGCAGGACAGAGTAGTATAACAAAAAGATAGAATGGAGTGAGTATTTAGAAGAAGTAATTGATCCATAGTACCGAATACTGCAAAGGGAATGAGAAGGGTGAGTCAGATTGATGTGGAGAGCCAAAATACTTGATTGAGCACTCAGATAATTCCTGGGTGGTCTGCTCCAAAAAAGATATTTTTGGTGATGCGGCTTTTTCTTTGAAGCCAGCTCTTGAGAGTATTCTTTGAGACAGCTGCATATAAAAGGGATTACCTGATTACTGATCAAAGGCTCTACCCTAAGATTTTAGTCACTTAGGTGTTAAATCCCCATTAGATTATCATATCTTATTTTTCCTCCCTCTCACAATGGCCTCCTAGAAGAGGATATTGAATACAAGCAGTATAGTGGAGAAAGAACACTGAATTTAAAGTCAGAGATCCTGTGATGTAGTGGAAAGAATACTGATCATGAAGTCAGAGCTGTTGTTTAGTTGTTTTCAGTCATGTCTGATTCTTTGCGACCCCGTTTGGGGTTTTCTTGGCAAAAAGTACTAGAGTGGCTTGCTATTTCCTTCTCCAGTTCATTTTATAGATGAATAGAGGAAAGCAAGATTAAGTGGCTTGCACAGGGTTACCCAGCTAGTAAGTGTCTGTGGCCAGATTTGAACTTAGGAAGAGGAGTCTTCCTGACTCCGGGACTGACACTTCATCCACTGTGCCACCTAGCTGCCCATGGAGTCAGACTACCTGGGTTCATAACTATGTGACTTGGACAAATACATACTCTGAGCCCCATCTTCCTTATCACTAAAAATGAGATTGTTAGACTAGAAGATGTCTAAGGTTTTTTTCTGTTCCAAATCCTAGGATCATATTTCTTTATTGAGAACATCATGTTATACATCTGGGATTATTCATCTGTAGGGGGATGTCCCTTCTCTTAATAAAATCAGACCCAGTAAAAGAATCCTAGAGATTCACATTTCAGATGAGATTCTCACAGCACACATGGAATACAGAGGATCCTACTCAAGGGAGTGTGCCCAGATGCTCAAAATCTTTCTATCCTTAATTGATAGGCCATGTTGGGAAGACCTACCAGGAGAATGCCTCTCTAAGGGGTGAATCTTTACCAAAAGAGTAGCTCCTCACACTGGCCACATTGATATTAGAAGTTTCTCTTCTCATAGCTATTACTCTTCTGGGGCTGATATGTGCAAGCAAGATCATTGAAATCTATGGCTTATGGCTGGAAAGGATCTTGGCAATCATCTGGAAGTGACAAGCAATTTTCTACTTAATGGAGTTTGAGCAGGATGTTTGGAGGCCCTTGTGAAGCATTTTAGTGGGAACCTTACCACTGAGTTAATGTTTTTCTGATGTCCCTAAAGTATGGAAAATTCTGGCTCCTTTTTCACTCTTAGCTATGGATTGTCCTCAAAATAGAAACACTTGGGATGGGAAAAGGAACTCAGTGGGCAAAACACTCTCAGATGCCCTGAGTGAGACAGAAAAGACAGAGAATAAAGTAGAGAGTCTCCCTTGAGCTAAAATACCACCAGGAGAGAGTCATTCTTTACCTCAAATCTGTGTCATGTGCTCTTTCCCCTTAGTGTCTGACATTATGTTAAGGCTTTTGACTCTCTGCATTCACTGGATCATTTTCTGGTTTGTCTTGGTTGATTTAAACTCTATTCCATTCTTTAGAGGCAAAAGCAGACCCTCCTGATTTGATATCATTGACAGAGCTGCCCTTTGACAATTGTCTCAAAGATGTACAAATGCTCACATTGAGTAGAGCATGGATGAAAATTCAGAAAGGCAGATTTTTGTGACTTGTTGGACAGCCCCAACATCTGCAGGTGGTTAGTTCAGAAAGGAGACCATCACCCACTCAAATAAATCTAAGATGTCGGAGGGTGCAAGGAACCAAAACAAAGAACAGGGCAAAGGGCTATAAACTTCAAAGGAGTGACTGGGGACTTAGACACGTGAGGTTGAAGAAATAAATGCAGAATTCCTGGTATGATGCCGGCTAATAAAAGTGAAGAAAGGCTCCCTTGGCGTGGGATGATGAGGAAGACAGAGGATATCCTAATTCTGTTCCCCTTGTGCCTCTGCTTATTCCAAGCTTACCCTAGGATTATGGGGGGAAATCCTGTTATGAATTTAGACCAAGTTTCAGGTGGTATAGAGGACAAACTTCTAGTGATAAGATCTGGACTTCTAGTGATAAAATCTATTTTTAAATTCTGTTATTTTCATAGCTGTATTGCATTCAGAAATTCACTTCTCTCTGCTTCATTTTCATTATTTATAAGATGATGGGGGTAGGGACTAGATCATCTCCAAATGTTCTTCCAGCTCTAACTCCTATGGTCATATGACAAGTCATATGGCCTTTCCAACCCAGGTACTTCCCAAAGGAATCCTTGAACCTTGAAGACAGTCTTGAACTCACCTGTTTCCCTTCAAACCTTCCCCCACCAACTCCAGAGGCATGGAAGGTGATCAGGAGTTAGATCAGATGTCCTGGAGCTACTCTGGACTTCAACAAGTTCTTCAATCCTTGGCAAACCTCTAGCATGAAGAACCCTTTCTGTCCCTTGTATGACCTCCTTTAGAACCCATAAAATACACTACTTTTGTTTTTCTGTTCCTGTTCTGAATTTTTCTCCCAGAAGCCATGAAGATAGTGTTGTGCTTAGCCCCGGTCAATGCATTTTAGTAATGACATGAACAAAATGGGAGTCTGATCAGAAATGGAATACAAATATAATTAAAGGAAGTAAGATATGTTCATTAATCACTTGAAGGAAATGGGGATATTTACCGTGGGGAAGAGAAGATTTGGAAGAGAAGGGGGATATACTAGCTATCTTCAAGTATCTGTCAACCAGTCAGTCCATAAACAAGCCTTTATTACATTTCTATTATATGTGATGTCCTGAAGATACAAAAAGCAAAAATTAGTCAAATATGAAAGGGATTAAACTTAGAAGTGGATATTTCAGGAGGTGGTGAGTTTCTCATCTTTGGAGTTCTTCAAGTAGAAACTGACTCTTGTCAGAGATTTTGAAGGATAGATTCATGTATGGGTTGGAGCTTAAGATATTTTTTTTTTAGTACTCAGTCATATAGGGGGCTAGGAACCTATGATTCCCCTTCTGAGTATCCCTGGTATTTGACCATGTGAATCCATTCAAAGGAATTGGCATCCTTGGCCTATATTTCTAGGTTATGGATGACTTATGAAAGCAACCCCTTCTTCTAAGAAAGTGAGCCTTTGATTTTTATTTACCGAGAAGTTTATTGTCTACCACTGTCTGCCAGGTTGTAAATCTTGAAGCTGATTATGTCCTGACAAACTTATAACAGCAGCCAAGGCCTGAGGCTTGTATGCTAGCTAGTTAGTTGCTATTTCTTAACAATATTTTTATTTCCTTGTTAAAAAACAAATCAAAAAGAGAGAGATTTTTCCCCCCAAGACATTTTGGACAAAGTACCATTACCTCCAAGGTTAAGCCCTTACCAAACTGGGGGAGGGAGTCAACCCTCTAAGCAGATGATTTCCAAGGATGTGGAAAACCCTCATAGTATGATCTCATGGTTATCAGCCACAAGGCAATCCTTTCCTTACTCAGCTCGATCCCTCCCACGATTCTCGTGGGGGAGGTCACAGCTGTATATTTGTCCAGTGAGTTTGCATATGAGATGTGAGGAGGGGTAGAATGTAATGCAATAAGATGGACATCCTGTCTGGACAATGAGCAGCTTGAGGTCCCTGAGGGCCAGTCCATGAATACCAGTAAGAAATCCCATATTTCTGGGGGGAACAGAGGAGAGTGATAGAATTCCAGTGTAGTGCTTAGAGGCTCCTGGAGAGAGTGAGTCAGAAACTCCAGAGCCCAGTGCCCAGAGCTGTCTTTTTCAGGCAGTCATACACAAACTTTCCATGTCTGCAGTTGCCTATGCCCTTGTTGTGGTTATTACCAAGCATTCTTGGTGCGTGAACTGGCTGATCCTCACAGATTAGTGCAAGGAAAAGTGATCTGAGCTTGGGGCCCTAAGAGAAGGAAACCATTTCTCTTAAGACCCCATTCAGCTTTTTGAGGCTGAACCTTTATGACCTCTGTTGATTCCATCAGATGTGATTAATATGTGTCCTCATTGTAGTACCTGTTTAATCTATATATTGATGATCTGAGCAGCTGCTTAATTGGTTCACAAAATGATTTTCCCCAAAGGAGTCATGGAGGTGCCAACACCTTTCTCTCCTCTGTCATTTTTCATATGAATTTCAATGAATCTATGACTTTCATGCATAGGCCAAACTGTGATTTCACGCAGGTCAATGAACGGTGAAACAAAGATTTTCATTGAAAATATTTTATTATTAATAACTAGCAAACTGGAAGGATTTAGAAGGAAAGAAATGCCCTAGAAGTTGGACAGAGCAAAATATGATGAAGCTTAGAGTTTATTTTCAGTCACTCTGAACTTTCTGGCTTTGAAATTCCTATTTATTATAATAGGTGGTGTGGTGCATTGGAAAGAACCCTGGATTTGGAGTCAAGCAAACTGGGTTCACATTCCATCTCTCCATTTACTATCTCTGTGGCCTTTGGAGATTTTCTAAGCCTTTCTGGCCCTCAGTTTCTTCATTCCCAAGATGACAGCATTGGACTTAGATCTTTTTCTTTCTCTAAACTTATAATCCTAAGGGACTTAGAAGTTGGAAGGTCTAAAATCTATGAGATACAGAATTTACTCCCAGTTACTCTGAACTCTATGGATTTGTGTTTATTTGTGTATATATGTATGCAGCATGTATGTGTATATATGTACATGTGTATGCATATATAAACATACTCATATGCATATATTTATCTATACATATATTCATACACACATACATGCACACATACATGTGTATATGTATTTATATCCCTCATATACATATATGAACATACATAAATATTAATATGCATATATGCATATATCTACATATAAAGTACTGTTCTTGCACTGTGAAGATGATAGGGTTCTACCTGGGGTATTTACTTTTACTTACTTTTCCAGTGGTGGTGATTGGGTTCCCTCAACCATCCATATCCTCCTTCCATATCCATATTATTAGCAGTGGTGCCTATTTGTAATTTAGAATGAAAAGTGCAATCTAGGAGAAAAATAAAGCCACATTAGTTTGTCCTTCCAAGGATTTGGGCAGCTAGGTGTCATGAGTAGAGTGCTGGATCTTAAGTTAGGAAGACCTGAGTTCAAATCTGACCTCAGAAATTTATTAGCTGCGTGAATCTGGGCGCAGATTCACTGGACTTAACCCAATTTGCTTCAGTTTTCTCATATATAAAATGAGCTGGAGAAGGGAAGGACAAACTTTCACTATCTTTGCCAGGAAAACCTCAAATGAGGTCACACAGAGTCAGACACAACTGAACAACAACAATATGAGAATTAACATAACACTTATTTAAAGGAGAATCCCTGTAGGGTGTATGGGGGGGGGGGGTGCAGGGTGAGAGTGGGTGGGTGGGAGAGATGAGGACATTGGAATTGGAGTCAGAATCCCTGGATTCTAATCTAATTCTAATTTATCATGTGACCTTGGGTAAGTCACTTAAACTCTCAGTCTTAATTTTCTCATTTGTAAAGGAGGGATAATATCATGCTATTTATCTTACAGGGTAGATATAAATAAATATAATATGAAATCTACTATTTGGGGCAGAGCCAAGATGGGTAATAAGAAGGCAAAGACACTTGCCTGAGCTCTCCCAAATTCCCTTCTAAACAACTTCAAAATAAAGGCTCAAAATGAATTCTGGAGTGGCAAAATAAACCAAAAGGACAGGGTGAAGCAATTTTCCAGTGCAAGATAATTTAGAAGGTCAACAGGAAAAATCTGTTTTGCTGTGGTGAGAGTGGAGCACTGCCCAGTGCAGCCTGAGCCAGCATATGCTGGGCCTGGAACACCAAAGCAGGCCTTGGGGGTGACTTGATTGGTGGCAGCAGCTTCAGGAGCTCTCAGCCCATGGATGATGAGGAGGTTGAACAACTGCTTAGAAGGAGATTATAAAGGACCCTTTGCTAGCACTGGTGTAGGACTCTGATGCATTTCCCATACAAGGTTCTGGGTTCCAGTCCCAGGGCAAGGAATAGCACTACCACACTAGACCCTGTGGCCATCATGGAGTGGGGATCCTGATCACAGGACAAGGTGAAAGAGTGTTTATGGTTGCTCACAGATCAGAGCACAAGCTGGAGAGCAGTGACCAAATTGCTTCTTAGATTATACCACCTTGGAAAAACTGAAAATTTACAGACACTCCAGCACTAGCTCTGAAAACAGCAACATGAAAAAACCTGAAGCTTGGGACAGTGCCCCTTCCATCCTGGAAGCAAAGCTCAACTTTAAAGTAAAGTTACTACTATTGTCTGTTGTCATGCCCATGTCTCCCCATCCTCAAAAAACCCCTCATCTGATCCTTTTATCCCTGCTTATTATGGTAATTCTCCTTTGTGGCTAAACTGGCAAGCCTGCAATTGGTGCTTCAACTTTTTCACTCTCTTCTTAACCCCTTACAATCTGGCTTTTGACCTCATTCTTCTGCCGAAACTGCTCTGATCTCTTAATTGCCAAATCTAATGGCCTATTCTCCATCCTAATTCTCCTTGACTTTTGGTAGTTTTTGACACTTTTGATCACACTCTACTCCTTGGCACTGCCTAGGTTTTTGTGACTTTGTGCTCTCCTGGTTCTCCTCCTACCTACCTGACTGTTCTTTCTCATTCTCCTTTGCTGGATCTCCATCAAGAGCAAGTTCTCTAGGTGTCCCACACAGCTCTGTCCTGGGGTTTTTTCTCTTTATAGACTTTTTTGTTTGGCAGTCTTATCAGTTCTCATGCATTTAATTACTATTTCTGTGCTGATGAGCCTCTAATCTATCTCTCTAGCTCCAAACTTTATGTTGACCTTTGGTCTCCTATCTTCAGATTTCTTTCTGACATCTTAAACTGTATGTCCAATAGACATCTTAAACTCAACATGTTTAAAACTCAACTCATTTTATTTCCCCTTAAATATTACCCCCTTCTAAACTTTCCTATTACACTCAAAGGTACCCCCATTCTCCCCATCCTCTAGGTTACCACATAGGTGTAATCCTTGACTCCTTACTAAATCTTAACCCCCTCACCCCCACCCTCTTATATTCAATCTGTTGCCTAGGCTTATTGATTTTACCTTTGCAATACCTCTTGAATGTCCTCCCTTTTTTCCTCTGATACTTTTTGGTCTGAATTGGATTTGAATGAGGGAGGGCTGTGCACAGTCACCAGCCTCATTTTCTCCTCTGGAGCCTCTGGGTCCAGTGGCCAGATATAGATCAGGATGGTTGCCACCATGATGGTGAAACATTTCTTAAGTATCTACTAGGTACCAGACTGCTAGGCACTGGGGGTACAGAGAAAGACAATAGTCCTTGCCCTCAAAAAGCTCACAGTCTAATGAGGAAAACAACAAATAACTACACACAAACAAGTTACATATAGGATAAATAGGAAATTAATGGAAATAAGGCACTAGAATTAAGGGGACCGAAAGTGGGATTTTAGTTGGGACTTACAGGGGGCCAGAAGGTGAAGATGAGAGAGAATATTCCAGGCCTGGAGGATAGCCAGAGAAAATATCTGAAGCTAAGGGATGAAGTTCCATGTTTGTGGAAGAGCAAGGAGGCCGCAGTCACTGAATCCAAGAGTATATAATAGGGAGGAAAATGTAGGAAAATTGGAAAGGTGGGGGGTAAGGGCTTTGTTATGAAGGGTTCTGAACATCACACATGATTTTGTATTTGATCTTGAAGGTTATAGGGAGTTGATTGAGATGGGGCAACCATGACGGGCCTGTGCTTTAGGAAGATCACATTGGTGACTAAGTAGATGATGAGCTGAGTAGGAAGAGAATTGAGGCAAGTAGCCACCCAGAAGTCTATGGCAATTGTGTGAGTGTAAGATAAGAATGCCTTCACCAAGGTGTTGATGGTGTGACAACAGATAAATGGGCAAATATGAGATTGATGGGATTGATGGGACTTAGCAACAGATTAGACATAGAGGGTGACATTTAGCCAGAACATTAAAGAGTGCTGGAGTTTTATGAAGTGTAGATGAGGAAGGAAAGTATAGGTGAAGATAGGGAAAACTTAAGCTTTTCCAAGGAAACACAGTATCCAAGCCTGGATTTTTAAACCTAAGTCTCTCTAGTAGATGGTGAGCTCTTTGAAAGAAGATACTGCCTTTCATCTCTTTTTGTATCCCAACACTTAGCACAGTTCCTGGCATAGAGTAGATTCTGAATAAATGTCTTCTGACTGATAGAGCTGGAATTTAGAACCCAGCTCTCCTGATTCTCAATTCAGCAATTTATCCATTACACTACATGTCCTTCTGTTTTGCTGATGCCAGCTTCCCACCCTTTCCCTACTATCTATTGTCACCCATAATCCAAATTAATTCCAATTTAATCAGTTATCTAGACCCAGGGTTTGCAAAGTGGGTTTGCCTTGAAGTAAGGAGCTAAACCATCTAACAAACATTATATGCAATGATAGATCACTAATTACTGATTTAACAGTTCCTTTGAATCACTGAGTTAGAAATGAAATTCTCTTATACTCACCCAAGATAAATAAGAAATAACCTAACTGCCCTTGATGAGTTCAAATCATCAGGCTCAAATAAACCACATCCCAGAATATGAAAAGAACTGGGCAGATATGATTGCTGATCCACCGTCAGTGAGTTTTGAAACACCATGGAGAAGAGGAGATATGCCGTAGGACTAGAGAAAGGCAAATGATCTGATTATTTTTTAAGAGAAATTAATGGTATCTATAAACTATAAGAGAGTTTGACTTCAGCTTCTGAGAAAAAAATCTAGAATTTATTATGAAAAGAATGGAATGTGAAATCTAGAAAGAGAAGTAGTGATGATAAAGTCTCATGAAGAGTAAAATTCCTTTTATCAAAAGGTTAGTGGCCTGGTAGATTAGGAAAATGATGTTGATATTGCTAGTATAGCTTACTTAAATCTTGGTCAAACATTGAAAGAATCTCTCATTCCAGGGACAAGATATGAACTTGACAGAGGGGCCACTGGGCAGATTTAGAACTGGATATATGACTAGACTCAAAGAATTATTAATAGGCCAACGGCAACGTGGTAGGTGGACTTCAATGGAATGCCCAGGTGAGTTGTCTTTAGTGCCCTATTATATCCACTTTAAATCAATTACTTTGATAAAGACATAGGTATAATAACATGCTTATAAAATTTGAAAGTGATGCAAAGTTGGAAAAGGTTGGCATTTGTCAGAGTCATGGTTCAAAAAGATTTTGAAAAACTTACTCATTAGTTTGGATTTAATAAGATGGAAACCAATAGAGATAAATGTCAAGTTTTATGCTCAGATTCCAAGAATAAATTAAAAAAATATTAGGTGGACGCGGCTAGTTAGTTTTTCTGACAAAGCTCCAGGGGTTTTAGTTAACTGAAAGGTCAACTTATTGCCGACAAGTGAAACAGTGGTAGTTAAGGCAGTCTTAGATTTTATTAAGAGAAAGAGAATGTCAAGAATGAAGGAAATGATAGATAGTTCTGCTGAATTCTGCACTAGTCCAGCCCCATTTAATACACTTATTCATTTGAATATGCTCATTTTAGTACAATTGATAAATTCAAGAGTAGAATAGTCAAGAGGATAAAAGGGCCTTGAAAATGTGCCACATGTGGCTCCATTGTCAGAAGAGGGAGTGTTAAGTCTGAAGAGAAGACTTAAGGAAGATATTTGAATGACTGCCATTTGTAATGTGGATTAGATTTGCTCTGCTTGTCCCCAGAACACAAAGTGAAGTACAATAGGGGGAAGTTATAGAGAGGCACATTACCTTAATTTAAGTAAAGCACCAACTATCCAAAAAATAATTGGGCTGCATTGGGTGATAGTGGGTTCTCTTTCATTGGTGCTTTCAGGTAAAGTTGGAGGATGACATTGGAGATTCAGTAGAAGGGCATCATTGGTCCAATACTGGTGGATCAGATAGATGTCTTCTGATGTCTCTCCCAACTCTGAGTTTCTGTGATACAAAATGAAGATAACTATAATATGCCACATGGCCCATGCTTCCCTCTAAGGGAGGAGACCAATTTGAATATACCGCACTTGAAAATGAAGAAGAATGTGTGGCAAATTTGGAAGGGCAGGCCAGAACCAGATTATAAAGGGGTTTACAGTTAGGAAAAAAGAAAAAAAAGATGAATTTGTATTTCATCCTAGAGGCAATAAGGAGTTTCTTGAGCAGGCCTTGATCAGAATCATGCTTTAGGAATTTCAATTTGAGGTCTGGGAGGTGGATAATTATGAAGAAGAGAAAATGGAGGGGAGGAGACTAATTTGGAGGATACTTAGTCTTGTCAAGTTTGTTGAAGACTTTTCCAACCCCTCTTAATTCCAATATCTTCCCTCTGTTAATTATTTTGTGTTTATCTTGTGTGTCACTTGCTTTGTATACATCATATGTTATGTTCTCCAGTGGATTTTTAGCTCCCTCAAGAGCAGGAATTTTCCTTTGTTTCTTTCTATATTTCCAGCATACAGTAAGCACTTAATGATTATTTGTTGACTGATTGCTTGAACTAGGGTGGTGACCTTATTTTATGAGTAGAAAGTAAGAGATAGATGTGAGAGATGTTGTCAAAGTAGAAGAAAAAATAAGTCTTGGGAAATAATTTCATAATGGAATGGGAAAAGTGAAACTTCTCAGCCCATACATTTTGTGGGAGCAAGCTGGAATTTTGGTTTCACCCCTCCCCCTTTTACTACCGCCACATCAGCATTAGGCTCCTTCAGGAATTTTAGACCTCCACCCTTGTATGCCACACCCTTATCAGCATTAGGCCCCTTCAGAGGTTTTCAACCTCCACCCTTGCTTGTGACCTTTTTCCTTCCCTTGCTTTAGCATTTGCCAAATAAGGATAGGTACATTTGAATTGGCTATCCCCTAATTCCTTGTTCCTTGTAAACCCGCTTCCCAGCCACAGAGAGATAGTGGCTGGCTTCTTTGTTCTTTATCATTGGAGGAGAATTCGTGCTCAGATTGTAAACCTACCTCCCAACCAATGGGAGAAGGGACAGCAGAGGGGAGGAGGCTTGACTGTGTTAGGGTATAAATTCTTGTTCTGTCTTCTATAACACGCCTCCTCTACCTGATCCATCATGGAGAGGACCACCCTCTTACCACTGGGGAAGAGAATAAAAACTTCCTGTTCCTTCCTCAAGATACCTCTGAGTTTTAATTTTTCTGGGTAGGGATTTTTGGGGTCCCTGTACCCCACACATCATGGAAGTGGTGAAAGAAGAGAGAAGAGGCAAAGATGATTATAAGACTTCAAAGCTGAGAAGAACAGCAATGGCCTAAAGAGAAAGAAGCAAGTTAGGAAAAGGGAACAATTTTGGTGAAAAAATAATGGCTTCTGGTTTTAGATGGTTTGAGTTTAATATGTTCACAAGACATATAATTGGTAATATCCAATGAGTAACTGGTGATAGGGAGCTGTAGCTTAGAAGAGAAACAAATTAGATTTATTGTTCTAGGAATTGTTTCCTTGGATCTGATGGACACATGAGGAAAGATGGTGGGAAGGGAGAGAGAAAGGAAGGAGGAGTAAAGGGGAGGGAGGAGGAGAAAGCCTGGTACAAAGTCCTGAGCTATACCCACACATAGTGGGTGGGCCATAGAAGATGAAACAGCAAATGAGACTGAGAAACGGAGATCAGAAAGGTAAGAGAACTAGGAGAGAAGATTGTCATGAAAACTAAGGGAGGAGAGAGTGTCTAGGAGGAGGGATTGTTTAATCAGATCTAAGGATAGAGAAAGATCAAGAAGAATGAATACTCAGAGGAAACCAGTGGATTTGACAAAGAAGAGATCCTGGGTAACTTTAGCATTTCAATTTAGTGATGAGGTCAGAACCCAAGTTGCAGAGTGTTGTTCAGTAAGTGAGAAGAGAGGAAATTTGTGTAGACAGCTATTTCTGACTATTTCTGACTATAACTGACAAGTTATATACCTGGAGGAGTGAAAGATGACTTTATGATGAAAAGACATGTGGCTCATCCTCCCTATTCACACAGAGTGGATTTCCTAGTTTAAACCTTCATCAGCTCTCTAGGATACTATTGGAATGTACTCCTAACTGACCTCCTTGTTGTTCTTCCCATAGGGCACCCCATCTGCTGTCTCTATATTACTGCACTACCTGTCCCCTGAGCCTAGAATGCTCTTACTCTTTACTTCTATGTCTTAAAATTCCTGGTTTCCTTCAAGATAGTTCAAACATCATCTCTTCTCAACACTCATCTCAATGATCACCTTCTACATGATGCTCTTCTTGGTCTCCCTACCACACCCCCTCCCCATTCCTAATGCCTTACCCATCAAGATTACCTTTTATTCACTTTTTTTGTGGTTTTTTAAAATTAGTGTTTTTGTAAATATATGTGTGTGCATGTTGCCCTCCCTTCCCCCATTAGAATACAAACTCCTTGAGAAAAGGGTCTGTTTTGCTTTTGTCATTGTAGCCTCAGCACATAGCAGGTACATAGCATGTATCCATGGCTGGCACATAGTATGTATGTAATGAATGCATGTTGATGGATTGATTGATTTCCTTTGCACCAGTTTCTTCTCTCTCCAATGCATCTTTTACAAAATTCTAAGATACCCATCTTATTTCATGGGACTGACCAATTTATCTCCCTTATCTAAAAAACCTTCTGTGTCTGTGGCTTAGAGTATAAAATATAAACCCCTTAGTCTAGCTCTTAAGGTCCTTGATAATCTTTTAGCTACCTCACTAACTTTATTTTGTATTACTCTTCAGCATGGCCTCTATGTTCCAGTCAAAGGAGATCTATTTCTTTGAGTCAGGCAGGCTGGCCTCCATTCCTAGAACACATCTTCTCCTCACCTCTTCTTCCTTAAATATTCTTCCTTCAAGGCTGAGCTCCTCCATGAAGCCTTCTGTGGTCCCAGAAGGTAAAACCATTCTCTCCTTCCTCACATTTTCCTAGAGAACTTTGGTTATCTCCTTTGTTCTTACTACACCTTATAATTTATCATAATTATTTGTGTCAATGCCCTGTTGGACAAAAATAAGTGTTGATGGTAAAGTTCTCAGTGGCAAGATCTAGGCCTTTCTTTAACTTTGTATAGGCATAGGGCCTTGCATGCAGTAAGTGCTTAAGTGTTTGTTGAACTATATTAAATAGAGTTCCAACTGTTTAGTTCTTCATGCATTAGGCATGGAACCAAAGCAAAGGTCTGAATTTCACTCCTAGATAGGAAAAAAAGAAATGGTGCTCCCTGAAGATCTGTACATACAATGCATTCAGTTCCCAAAGTCTGTAAGCATTAGGCTCTGCTAGTTCTCTGGATCTAGTGAGTCAGCAAACCGTAACCCACCAGCTGTGACTAAGGCAGCCAGCAGACACTGTGAGCCCCAGACTTAGCATATGAAACCAGCCAAGAAGCAGGAGGCATGCAGAATCCAAA
This sequence comes from Pseudochirops corinnae, assembly GCA_028646515.1. Classification (NCBI taxonomy): domain Eukaryota; kingdom Metazoa; phylum Chordata; class Mammalia; order Diprotodontia; family Pseudocheiridae; genus Pseudochirops; species Pseudochirops corinnae. The sequence goes on along the minus strand of CM053585.1, from coordinate 251,921,440 downwards.
ATTAGAGATGGAAGAGACCTACTGCATCATCTCATCTGCTGTTCCCTCTAATGGGTATTCTGGTTTGGTTTTTTAACAATTTGAGGTTTTAGAAGAGGGAAGATAAGAATGGTTCTCATATTCCCAACTATTCCCACCAAACTGAAGTGTATTTATTCAGTACAAATCAGAACCATTGGATAATGACCTCTCAGGGCTGGAAGGCACCTCAGAGATCTCATACCTGAAGCATGAGCTTTCTCAGTTTTAAAAACTGATTCCTCATGAAGACTTCTAGTGATGGAGAAGCCATTGCCTCATGTAGGCAGCCCATTCCACTTTGAGATAGTTCTAACTACTGGGAAGTTTTTTCCTCACATTGGGCCAATATTTACCTCTGAAAATTGCTCACAGACCTCCCTTTCACATGATAGCTACTCAAATCACTGAAGATGGGAATCATCCTCCTCTGGATCTTCTCTTTCCCAGGCCCTCATTATCCTGGTTGCTTTCCTCTAGACATGCTTCAGTGTGTCTAAGCCCTTTCTAAAATATGGCACTCAGAACTGGAGATGAAACTTCAGATTTTTGGATCCCATTCGACTTCTTGGCAGCCACATCCTCTTCATGAGTTACAATCATCTTGAAGTTCACGACAAACCCCAAAGTGTTTTCTCAGTCTGAGAGAGAGGCAAAGATGTGCTCATTTGCATGTGGGGAAGAGCTTCTTGGCCAAAGTTGATGTAATTAACCAGAGAAGCTGAGCAAAACTCCTGAGTTTTTGATTCTCTCAATCTTGCTTGATTCTGCTTCTTTGACATAGAAAAACTGTTCAATTTGTACTGACTGACCAGTCTAAATGATGTCTAAATCACTGAACATTTGAAAAGACATAGTGCTATTAATTTTAAGGAAGTTGCTTGAGAGCTAATAAAATATTAGCAACTATAATTTCTAAGGGACCTGTTTTTAATTCAATACAGCAAATATTTATTAAGAAAGGGCAGAGCATGGGGCGACTAGGTGGAGCAGTGAATAGAGCACCAGCCCTGGAGTCAGGAGGACCTGAGTTCAAATGTGGCCTCAGACACTTAACACAAAACTAGCTGTGTGACCTTGGGCAAGTCACTTAATCCCAATTGGCCCAGCCTCCCCCCTCCAAAAAAGCCAAAAAGAAAAAGAAAAAAAAGAAAGGGCAGAGCAATATTCTGGAAGATACAAATTAGCAGTCTTTGCCCTTGAGTTTATATTCCACTGGAGAGATTCAGTATGTTTACAAATAATATCACATGAGGAAAAGTGAGAGAGGAGAGGACACTCACAATTGGGGGAGGATAAGGAATCCAGAAAGAATTAATGGAGAGGATGTGGGAGTATCTAAGTTGAGCCTTCAAAAGGAGTAGGATGGGTGAATTAAGGAAAAAATGCATTCCAGGCATGAGGAACAAATACAGGATGATGAATAGATAACAGATACACAATTAGCCTACCAAATATTTAAGTGCAAATGGATGCTTGTTACACATTTGGAAATGTCCTCTCTGTAGTTCTCAAGGTTGTTTCAACACAACTTTGTTTCCTTTTTCTAACTTGCTAGATAAGCCTTTCCCATATACCATACAAAAGGAAACTCTGGTCTAGTCCCCATCCAAATTATGCCAGATTGTGAATTAGTAGGGTTCAAGGTAGAGACAAGGTTTGGTTGGATTGGACATGCTGTGGAGACAATGAGTAAGGACACAGCTGGGAACAGGTTTATTTGCTTTTGAATCTAAAGAGACAAAGAATAATGCATCCCTTGGTGTCCCTAACCCATGAGTCAGGTACACCTGGAGGGGCCATTAAAGCTTTTTTCAGACGTACATTTTTTCAGCTTTGTCTCCCTCCAGACTTACTGAACAAGATAAGGGAGATTGATGAGCCTAGCACTGACCAATGAGAGAATTCACTGGAAAGCACTAACGGGAATGCTCAAGTTACTGTTACAGCTTTGGATGACTGTAATGTATCCCCATAAAAACATGAAGATTAAGTCACACGACTCACTTCTCATTTTTTTTTTTTTTTGTTTTTCCATGAGAATTTTCCTCTTTCTTGGAGCATTTTAATTTAGAACAGAATTTTTAATAGAAGTGTGGGTGGTCATTTTAAAAGTTAAAAAAAAAAATGATTGCCTGTCATGAATTGGATTTGGAACACCCAAGAATGAATGGAAACTAATTGCATGTTTTGGTACTTGAAGGAGATATATTCATGGCTGGAAACAATATAGGTATTTTCATAGATCAGCATCAGCCATGTTTTCTCTTCTTAGGATATAGAGCTGGAAGGGACCTTTGAGAACATGGAACTCAATTCCCTCATTTTGCAGGAGAAATTGGTCCAGAGCACAGCTGTGATTTGCCTAAGACACACAGGAAGTAAATGGAAGAACTAAGATCTATACTCTGTTCTTCTGCATTCAAATACAATTTAGAACACAAGATGACACTTTTTTTTAGGCAGCTAGGTGGTACAATGGATAGCATTCTGGGCCTGGAGTCAGGAAATACTGAGTTCAAATCTGAGCTTAGAAATTTACTAGCTTTGTTACCCTAGGCAAGTCAATTAATCTCTGCTTGCCTCAGTTTCTCAACTGTAAAATTGTGATAAAAAAAAAAGCACCTTGTAGTGCGGTTTCGAGGATCAAAGGAGATAATATTTATAAAGCACTTAGTTTAATAGATGCTTGTTCCATTTCCTTCCTTTTCCCTTATTCGTGAAGGTCAGGTGACCACAGAATATACTATGAAAATATTAGATAGCTTGTGAATGAAACTTACATTCTACAGGGAATTAGGAATATGCAAAAGTAACTTGAAGACCTAAGAACTCTGCTTAATTGTTTCCCATTATGGTCTATGGTCAGATAATAAACAAGCATTTAGTAAATAAAAATTATATACTAGGAATGCTGTTGGAAAAGTAGAGTGGAGCTGGATTGTGGAAGATCTTCAATACCAAGTTAAGACTAGTCAGTAAGAACTTAGTAAACACTCATGTGCCAAGCACCGGAGCAAAAACAGTCCTGGAAATCCCACTGTGATAGGAGAGACAGCATGGATAGAACTAGGTCCACACAAGAGGTGTGCAGGGTAGATAACAGTTATCTGAGAGGCCAGGGGCGTCAGGGGAGCTTTTCTGTACAAGGAGGCATTTGATCTGACTCTGAGGGGAATACAGGGAAACAAACAGATCCAGCTCCAGTCTGCTCTTCCAGCATTATTTCACATTAGTCCTAGTATATAATTGGCTTTTACTAAATGTTTTATTGGCCGATTGACCATAGACCATAATGGGAAACAATTAAGCAGAGTTTTGAGGTCTTCGAGTTACTTTGGCATGTTCCTAACTGCCTGTAGAATGAAGGTCATCTTTAAGCCATCTATTTTTTTCATAGTCTATTCTGGTCACCTGGACTTCACCATAAATAAGGAAAAAGGAAGGAAATGGAACAAGCATCTATTAAGACATAGCTAGAGCATTACAGAAATGCTGGACAGCTAGTAAAAAAGGAATGAAATGGGAGATGGAGTGGCAATTTTGAGGACCTGCAAATTGACTAGTGTAGCTATATTGTAGAATACTTAGAAGGGAGTAAGGTACAAGAAGACTAAAGAGGGGCAGCTAGGTGGCACAGTGAAAAGAGCACTGGAAGTCAGGAGGACCCAAGTTCAAATCTGGCCTCAGACACTTAATATTTTCTAGCCGTGGGACCTTGGGCAAGTCACTTAACCCCAAATGCCCTGCCTTCCCTCTTCCAAAAAGCAAAGAAGAAGAAGAAGAAGAAGAAGAAGAAGAAGAAGAAGAAGAAGAAGACGACTAAAAGATGCAAAAGATCTCAGGTTCTAAAGAGCTTCAAATACCAAAAAAGGACTTTCTATTTGATTCTGAAGGCAATGGGGAGCCACTGGAGTTCATGGAGGAAGGGGGGGGGGTGACATGGCTGGACTTCTACTTTAGAAAAATTGCCTTAGTACCTAAATGGAGGATGGATTGGAGAGAGGAGAAATGTGAGTCATGGAGCCCAGCTGGAAAGCTATTGCAATAATCCAGGTGAGAGGTGATAAGAGCTAGAACTAAGGTTGTGACTGAGTGAGTAGAGAGAAAAGGACATATGTGAGAAATGTTTTAATGGTAGAAATGACAAAATTTGGCATCATATTTGGTATTTATGATGAATAAGAATGAGAAGTTGAGAAGGCACCCGAGTCGTAATAAATAGCAGCAGCAGCAGCCACAACCACAACAACCAGAAGAGTAAAGGCATGTGACGAGGAGGATGGTGGCATTCTTGATACAGTAATAGGGAAAGGGAGAAGAGGCTTTTTTTTTTTAATAATAATGAATTGGAGGTGGATCCAAGAAGGCTCATTAGAGGTAGCAGTTGAACTGTACCCTTTCCACATTCCCTCTAAACAACTTTATCTGAGACAATACTTGTAAAGTGCTTAGCACAGTGTGTGGCACATTGCAAATACTGTATAAATGTTCGATTTTACTTTTATTAATTACCCACTTTGGCTTGCTCCAGAGACAGTTGGAACCAACCCAGTTGAACTCAGTCTATCTGAGTTGAACCCAGTTGAACCATCAAATGGTTGCCGTTCAGTCATTTCAGTTGTGTCTGACCCTTCATGGCCTCATTTGAGGTTTTCTTGACAAAGATACTGTAGTGGTTGGCCACTTCCTTCTCCAGCTTATTTTACAGATAAAGAAACTGAGGCAGACAGAGTTAAGTGACTTGCCCAGGATTGCATAGTCAGTATGTCTGAGGCTACATTTGAACTCAGATCCTACTGACTCCAGGCTGGAATTCTATCCATTGTGCCCCCTATCTACCAAAGGGTAGAAATAATAAAAGGAGAAAAATGTATCCAGTACAAGATCAATGACCTGAGGGGAACAAACAACTCAGGGATGGGAAAGACAGAGGTCTCAATGAGATCAAAGAAACAGAGCTAGGCTTCATAGTATATAAGGAAAGACAGAATGATAAAATATTACAATCACATAAAGTAATCTTGAAGTTCATGAACATGGAGATGGAGCACATGGGGCTGATGGCAATGTCAAGGGTGTGGTTAGTTGAGGTAGAATAAAAGAGAAAGTCCTGGAAAGTGAGTAGATTAAGGAACTTGGATGTTAGGTTATTTGAGGGGGTATCAATAAGTATTTTGAAGTCCCCTACTATGAAGGCAGGAGACAAAAACTAAGAAACATACACTCACCTCATTGAGGAAGGAAGGAGAATGTCCTAGGAATCTCTGTATGTTATCTTCTAGGATCTCAAATAAGTGATAAATTTGGATGCCTTGAACTTCAGAGGACAGTCTGCTTAGTTAAGGTAATTATAAGAGGATATGGAATTGGCAATGAGGAGCAAGATATATTCTGGTGCCCCACCCTCCACCCCCAATCAGACAGGGGTATGAGAGAAAGTGTTGGGAATACTAGAAGGTGTAACAAGAAAGAAAGCCATGTCTCATTTATGGTCAAAGAAGTGTATTAATTGTGGAGTAGACATTCCTGAGGGGGCACAGTAGAAGGACCTGGAAGATCTAAAGAGGCACAGAGAAGTTAAGGAATTATCCAGAGTGGAGAATTATTTAAATCCAAGCCATTTTTACTCTAAATTCAATGACATGGGGCATCTAGGTGGCACAATGGATAGAGTGCAGGCACTGGAGCGAGGAAGACTCATCTCCTCTAGTTCAAATGTGCCCTCAGACATTTACTAGCTGTGTGATCCTGGGCAAGTCACTTAACCCAGTTTGCCTAATTTTCCTCATCTGTAAAATGAGCTGGAGAAGGAAATGGTAAACTGCTCCAGTATTTTTGCCAAGAAAAACCCAAATGAGGTCATGAAGAGTTGGATACAACTGAAAAACAAAAACATCTGATGATACATACATGACACTATGCCGTCTCTTTAGAAATTATTTAGTCTAACCCTTACCTTTTCTTAATAGGGAAATTGCAAATCCCTGAGAGAAGTGACTTATTCAAGGTCATATATATAGCAAGCAGCAGAGGAGGATTTTCAACCTAGATCTTCTGATACTCACTCACTGAGTGTGATAGGCTGAACATCATGGTTCTTCCTCATACTTTTCCAGTCTTTTCTATGTAGGCCAACCTATCCAAGAGCACTTCTATCTGGGCTGCCAATCCCATGCTAGCCCCGTTTTTGTAATACAACATCTGTCAGGTATTTCTTTTCTATCCTGATTGAACTGGAGGTCTGTTTTCTGCCAAAACACTGCCCTGTTCTTTGCTTTTTCCTGCTTTTTTCATCTGGCTGAGGCCAGTTTATAAATCTAGGAATGCTAAAGCTCTACTTCCTGCTATGTCATTTCAATTCTGGGTGATTTTTTCTGGCAGGACAGAAACATTGAATCTTGCACTTCAATCAATGATTCTGCCAGCCCAAAGGAGCCAACAGCCTCAGTGCAAATGAATGAGTGCCGAGTTCCAATCAGAAGCATATATACTATTTACTGTGGAAAATTTGCCTTTAGGCTAAGCGTAAACAGCTGGCCAGGTTTGCCAGATTGTGCAGTCATATGAAAGCTATCATCTCTGCTCTGTATAAATATGCCTTATTGGGCCAAAGCCACTTTTTAGGCATATTGGGAGTTATCCAGTTTCCCATAAAACACCAGGGCTAGAGCAGAGCTCTGGTTAAAGGCAAGGTCAGTGAGGACTGACAGGAAAATCAAGGGACTTGTAGGGTTCATCCTGCATTGGCTACCCCCTTCCGCAGATGGACTTCACTTTATGTAATGGATGTTTCCTTGGGAAATGTCTCTAAATAGAAAAGAATCTTTAAATGACTGAGGAGCAGGGAGAAGGAATCTGATCCATCTATAAGGTGAAAAATTCCTTTACAGAGTGAATAATTGCTAAGTTGAGACCTTTCTAATCCTCATGATTGCTATTACCTTCCCCACTCCCATGCCCCACATCACCTTGTATCTATTTTACATGTCTTTGCACACACTAAGGGGAAACTTGGAGTAGTGGCTAGAGACCTGGTCTCAGAGCAGGGAAAACATTGGATTCAAGTATAGCCTCTAACACATATTGACTGACATATTGGCAAGTCACTTAACCAACCCCTTAGTACTCTAGACAATTCACAGTCTAAGACTATATGATGCAGAGATGATGACAACCTGCATTGGTTGAAGGAGCTTTCTCAATAGGGCATTCTCTATACCTGTGAAATCATAGCTCCACTCCTTTTCCCTACCTCGATGCTGCACTGAACAGAGTACTAGGCATGGATTTTAGGAAAATAAATTCAAATTGTCTCAGACTCCTACTTGCTGTGCGACCCAGAACTTAGCACAGTGTCTGACACATAATAGGTGCTTAATGTTTTTTGATTGATCTTGGTCTGTCTCAGTTTCCTCTTCCATAAAATGGGAATAATAATAATACCAACCTCCTAGGATTTTTGTGAAGATCAAATGAGATAATAGTTGTAAATTTCTTATCACCGTGCCTGGAACACAGCAGGCACTTAATAAATGCTATGGTTATGATTAAGACCATTATGATTATTGTTGTTATTCCCATCAAGGGCACCATGTCTCCATATCTCTGGGACATAGCCCTTTCTATCTACTCACACAACCATCACCCTGATTCAGAAGAAGAGGGTTTTGTTTAGATTGGATTGGTATCCTCTTATGAATAAAATAAGTATTTTACAATATGGGCATTTGCAATAAACTCTGAAGGAATTTTATTAAAAGATGCAAAGAGGAATAGTCCATGAAGCATAGCAACTATGGAGGATACAACTCTAGTTTCTTTATTGGAGTAAAATTACCCCTTGCCTGGATTAAAGTAGCCTAGTAGCTGATGTCCCTTCCTCACTTCTTTTCACTCTAATCCATCCTTCACACAGTTGCCAAAGATTTTCTTAAAGCATGGATCTGGTCCTGTCACCCCTCTACTCAATAAACTCCAGTGGTTCCCTATTACCTCCATGATCAAATATAAAATCCTCTCACATCCTCACCCACCCCATCTTTCCAATCCCTACATTTCTGCCCTACAGATACTGCATGGTCCAGTCATACTGGCCAACTTCTATTCCTTATACATGATGCCCCTTTTACTTCTCCATGTCTTTCTATTGACTGTTTCCCATACTTGGAATACTTACTAGCTGTGGGACCCTGGGCAAGTCATTTAACCCTGTTTGCCTCAGTTTCATCACTTGTAAAATGAGCTGGGGAAAGAAATGGCAAACCACTCTAGTGTCTTTGCCAAGAAAATCCCAAATGAGGTCACAAAGAGCCAGACATGACTGAAAAATAGCTACAACATCCTACCTGGAATGCTTTCCCTCCTCACTTCTGCCTCTTAGATCTTTTTTTTCAAGATTTAGCTTAACCCTCTCTTTTTAAGGACTCCCAGATACTAGTGCTATTCTCGCTAAGGTTACTTTTCACTTTCTATGGGTCCCACACACAACTGTTTATGCACATGCTGTCTCCCCTCCTTAGATGGCAATATCCTAGAAGGCAGTGACTACTCTCACTTTTGGCTTTCCATTCCTAGGGTCTGATTTGATGCCTGGCACATAGTAAGCTTAAGAAAATGTTTGTTGATTAATTGATTCATCTTCCTTCAGGGCTTATCTAACTTGTTGCCTTCTCTATGTAACCTTTCTAGACCCCCTGCTTAACTTGAACATTTCTTCTTAACTCTCGAATTTTCTAGAATTTTTTTTATGGCTCTTTCCTTTATCCCTATCAGTCAATGTCATGTTTTATATTTTTCAGAATATATGTTGTATCTCCAACAGTTGCATATAAATTCCTCAAGGGGAACCTCACCCAGTACCTTGGATATAATAGGTTCCTAAAATATTTGTCAAGCTGAATTGAAATATAGCATCCTGAGTCTACTTAAATACTAAAATGTTTGTAATATATACCTGAGGGAGGCATTTCTGTCTATAGAGACAATGATGTCACTATATTTCCTTACTTTTTACATTAATGGATCTATAATCCCATCCATATAGGTGTTCCTTCAGCAGTAAACATTCATAATTCTTATTCTATGTAGCTCCACGTCCTATATATACCCTACTTCCTCAAGGTATCCCTCCAAATAAACTGATCTCCTTCCTCTAAATTTCTTAGATTACATGGATACCAATGGAGTGCCTGGACATCTATCCCTGTCATTACATGACCAGCACACCTCCTTTTCTGGTCATATATCTCTCTGATGAGATCCTTATTCTCCATGACACAGAAGTGATGCAGTGGCTAGGGAGCAAGGCTGAGAATCAGAACATACTTGAGTTCAAATCCAGCTTTAGACACTTACTAGGTATGTGTCACCCAATTTCTTTCCACTTTAGTTTCCTCATCAGCAAAATGGGGTTAATAATGGTACTACTGGCCAGGGTTGTTGTGAGGATCAAATGAACATGGTGCTTGGCACATAGAAGGAATTTAAATGCTATAGCATTGTCTTCATCATCGTCACTGTCATTATCATCATCACTTTTCCTATTCAGTTCCTCATTGATATGTTGTAGCCTAGTCACATGCATATACCTCTCCACTGTCCTTTGGGAGCTCCACAATTTTAATTCTTTGCAAATGATGGTGTTTCATGACTCACAGCAGTACACAATCATTGGGCACATTTATGTTTAAAAGATGAGTCTTCTTTCTTGGACAAGCTTGAGATCATTATAATAACCACACAACTTTCCAAAGGCAACCCAGCCTGCTGTCCTTCTGCTATTTGAATCAGGGCCCATTTCATTATCCATCTACACTGTTTGTCCAAGAGGAGGTTTGTTCTGGACTTAAAACACTTTTGAGGACATTGGGAGACTAGTTCTCAAGATATTGGAAAGAAGGGTGGACATTAATTGCTTGGAACAATCAGACCCCATTATTACTAAAGTAGGTAACTGAGAAAATTTCACTAACCATTGGACTATGATAGTGATTTCATTATCTTTACAAAATCTTTATGGGTTTAAAATAGATACTTACTAAGGATATCCTTGAAGAAGTTATGAGAAATGAACAAGAAAACTTGCACAAATAATATTCTATGGTAATCATCTGTCCATTTAATGGTTGTAGACTACTCAAGATTTCATTGTTGTTTGAATATATGTTTATGAGTACATATATATGTATATGTGAGTATAAATATACATATACATCTTTCTTTCTATATATCTATCTGAGGAACTTTATTGGAAGAGAGCCTTTAAGCTTATATTTTGCTCCATTGAATCTCTATCTATGTGTATGTGTGTGTATTTGTATGTATATTTATATGTAGTGAGTACATAAACACACTCATGTGAGATATATATGTATATGCACATGTATGTGTGTATATATGTATATAATTTTAATCAATAGAGCAAAATCAACCTATAACCTTAAAGGATCTCTTTCAGTAAAATGTCTCTTACACATATGTGAAAATCACATAAAATTCATTGCAAGATGTGATAACATAGATAGCTTTGTTTGATGATCCTTAGAATATTAATACCAACTGAGGAATACATTAAGGACATATTTGCTTGCTTATAGATATTTACCACTACTACAGGGTTCAAATAGAAGAGTGATTTATTTATTATAGAGGATAAGGTTCTCCAGAAACTCTTGTTTCATGTTACATTGTGCTTATTACAATGAGCCTTGGAACACTGAAGAATCACTTAAGTGACATCCATAATCACTCTAAAAATTTCAGTCTATACACGAGAATCCAAATGGATGAAAAATGGCTACTATCCAGATGGTAATATGTACCTGGATGAACAAACCATAGAGCTAGTCTATTATCACATATGTATCTTGGACATCATTCTAAATCATGAGGGAAAATAATTTTTAGTTAGGAAATCTTCCTAGTATAATCTCTGTCTCATAAATGGAATTCATGTTTCTGGTGGCTTTTTAGTTGAACTACATATACCAGGTTTCTATTTTTCTTGAGAATAAAAATTATTTCCAGGAGTGACTTGAAGGACTCTATGCTCAGTCATCCCTGTGAAATCACTCATTAATGCATGATTTTGATCCACATATGTAGGTGGTCCTAGTTCACGTAGATGATACTTTGGGGACCATGATTTTGTTTCAGGTTTTGGTGTCTTCCAAGCATGGAAATATTGTTCTTTTGACTTTGACTCTCTGATAGTGACTCAAGGAGAAATACCGTATCTGTCTAAAAATTAGTAGCACTTAGGGAGGACAATTTTTTTTTTTTGATAGGAAAATAATTAGACACAGCATGTTTGCATCCTGAACCTCTGTATAGAATTGATCACGATATGAACTGGAAATAACAGATGAATCCTAAAAAAAAACCTCATTGCTTTGATATTATTTTAGCTAGGAAATAAGGAAGAAAAATCTCTTCATACAAGGAGCCCAGTTTTTCCGAATCGAGGCATCTTTTCCAGTATATATTTTTAGCATATCTTCATAAAGTCCAGTATTAGTGTCGAAAAGTGAATTTGTTGTTATTGTTGCATAGTTGTATCATCTGAACTTGTTTGTTTAAAAATCTAGATGTTAATAATTCTGGTAACAACTGATATTTATGCAGAGCTTAAAAGCTGGCAAAACATTAACTTCATTACAGTCTTCCCGGGTTATTTTTAAAACAACACTATCCCCATTTTTCAGGAGGGAAAACTAGGCTTCAGCGAGGCAAAGTGACTTGCTCAAAAGTACCCAGTTAGTACGTGACAGAGTTGGAATTTGAACCCAGGTCTTTTGATTCACAATTCAGTACTCTTAGCAGTTAAGTATGAGTCAGCCTTTTAAAAATACTATAAGTTTGAAATGTAATACATGGACAAAAGACATCCTGATTGCACTGGTGAGATACACAGAAAGGTACGCACACAAAGACATTCATGCATACATATGCGTGTGTATAAAATGTTCTAATAGGAACATTTGCAGTATTTTTATTATCTGAGTACTGAATCTATAAATGTTCATGCCCTTAAAAATTCACATTGTATGTACATATATACATCTATGTATGCATACACACATACAGATATAGATAGATAGATGGATATAGGCAGCTAGATGGTGCAGTAGATAGAGTACTGGACTTGGAAGCAGGAAGACCCATCTTCCTGAGTTCAAATTTGACCTCAGATACTTGATAGTTATGTGACCTGGGCAAGTCACTTAACCTCGTTGCCTCAGTTCTTTGTCTGTAAAATGAACTGGAGAAGGAAAAGGCAAACCACTCCAGTAATATTTGGCAAGAGAACACCAAATGAGGTCATGATTAGACAACAATATAAATATGTATATAAAATGTTTCTGTTATAAGATGAAATGGGTGCAGCAGGGTTAGGTTCTCAGGTTGATTTTTCAATTTTGTCATCTAATTATTAAATAAGACCACACGCTGTCATAGAAGTTGTGAGTTGCTTATTCTCAAGCAACATCTTAGATCCACTGATTGAGGGTTCAAAATAATTTCATTTCATTAACAGTAGAAGGAAAACACATTAGGGAGGAAGAGAATTGGAGGGAGGTCATAGAGTTTTGGAGTTTGTAGTATAATTAGATGGCATGGATTAGAATAAAGAAGGAGCAATCACCTTTTCCTTCACCCATAACATATTAATAGGTATCAAAGGCATGTTAGCTATTGATTTTGCGTACCAGAAATGGCCATTCCCATCCTGAAAACTTCCATATACCATCCAGTAATTATGGCAATAGGAAGTTGTCTTGGTTTTCTCTGGTGACTTGCCCAGCCCTGATCATGATTCTGTGTTGTATGTAGTAAAATCATGGCAAATTCCAGAATATGTCCTAGACTGTAGTATGTCCTAGAATACATAATAGAACCTGTGCACATTCTTGAATATCTGCATCAGCAAGAAATTTTAAATTCTTTATTAAAAATTTCCAGTGTTATTCTGACAGCCTAACTAGAAAATCCATCGTCTTGGCAGAGACCACATGACAAAGCAAGGTGAGGCAGTTTGGAGTGTGGCATAATCCTATTGCATCTCCTTCGCTTTTGAGAGAATCACAGGAGCCAAATGTATTTTAGCAAAGGAGTAGTCAGTCACAGATGGCTTTGCCAATGTGCTTCAGGCCCTGAAACTTTGAATCACTGGGAAGAAAAGCATTTTTTTTTCTAAAGTATTTGAGTTGATGTTTGTAGAAAGGAAGCCATGACACTCCCTGGGCTCCAGTTGAAACAACAGTCTTTCCATGAATGTGGAGCATCTGCTAATAAAGTTGTTTGCATGCAATCAATTTAAGAAGATCATTTCAGGACCAAAAAAAAATGAGTAAAGTAATTTTTAAAATAAATAAATAAATGAAGAGTACCGGGAAGAAAGAATTTTTTAATAGGGCTTAGAATGATATGTTTAAGATAATATCCTTTATAAGCTATTGAACTTTCCATGGCTACATCTGTTTGCCTTTTATAAAAAAGTGTTTTTTTTTTAAATCCCATAAAACTGAAATCCTTTGACTTTGATGCTTCTATATAGCTAACCTCAGTGATACTTCCTACATACTAAATATAACTATATTCTCTTTAAACCCTCATTCTTCTGTTTTCTTCCCTTATTAATATGCCTGCCAACAGTTTGTGATGAGTCTGGCAACTTGAATAAAATTTGTTGTTATCCATTAATAAACAAGATTATAAAGAATACTTCTATGTATACATGTATATCAAACATACTCAAATAAACATATGTATGCATGTATATGCATATGTGTGTATGCATGCATATGCATATGCCTGTGTGTATACATTGATCTGTAGATATACGTCCCCGCATAAAGGTGTGTATGTGTACCTGTGTATTCTGATGCTATATATTTCAGCATTATTTCTTAGTTATGCATACACATATATACACACATGCATGTCCATAGAGGAAAGATAGCCTTCAGTAGTTGATCAGGGGCCACCACTGGAGTCAGAAAGAGCTATGTTAGGGTCCAGACTCTGACACATATCAGCCATGCAAACAAGAACAATTCACTTAACCTCTTTGTGCTCATCAGCTAAGGCTTTTAGAAATTGACAGTATATATTGGTGGAAGGAGTTTCCTTATTGCAACAAGCTGATGGAAATATAGATCTGTACTTTGTACTCAAATATGTGAAAAAAAAAAACAACTTATGATTTCGTTGACCTAGTATATACTGCAAGCTTTCTGCGATGTAATAGACAAGTTTAGTAGAGATAGCAAATAGATTAGTCTGTATAAATAATTATAGTAATTCTTTAGCATTTTAAAGTTTAAAAAAAATCTCTTCCGCTTAGCAACCCTGTGAGGTAACAGTGCATGTATTCTGATCTCTAATTTATAAATGAAGAAGCAGAAGCCCAGAGAGGGAACTGAATTACCAGAATTGTCACATTGTTGAATAAGTGATGTGTCAAAATGAGAGAGTAGCTTTTCAGATGCAAATTTGGATAGAAAGAAAAAAAAAACTCCCTTTCCTGTTTGTCATAACTCAAATCAGAGACTCTCTTTTTAGGCAAGTGGCTATTTAGGTGAACAAAATTGCATTGTTTATACCATTGATTTAGTTTCCCCAGCGACCTCAATTTTCCTCAAAGGACATCAGACAGAATGTACATCCTCTAAACAGTTATTAAAACTTAACTGGGAAAAAATGAGTTGATGCATCTGCATTTGAGGAGACTTTTCACTGAAACCATGAGTGCTCAGTGAGAAACAAATCATGGCAGAAAGCTACAGAACTCCTTTATAGATGGGGCCTCACTACCTGTAATACAATCTCAGTTATAGGAAAGAGTTCCCTGTTATAAAAGCCCTTTTATGAGTGCCATTTCTGCAGTCATTTCTTATCTAAAGATTGAACTAATTTTGATGAAATCCTCAGGGATTCCAGAAGAGGGAAGATAGTATGTTTTATGGGATGGTACAGCTGTGCGATGAAGCAATGAAAAGAGAAAATGGGGAAGAAGTGATCTCAGCTGACATCTATATGTATATTTACAGGGTGAGAAGTGAGGAAGGTAAGGACTTATTCTTTAGTATACAGGCACTGGATTATAGAATTGTATAGCTTCAGGTAATCTCTAGACGATATCAAAGGCCTTCCTCTGGGTCTTGATAGCACTAAATCTAAACCATTTCATATATAAATAGCTTTCTTTTCTCAGGGAAAGGCATAGCATAAGAATTGTTGTTGTTCAGTTGTTCCAGTCATGTCTGATTCTTCATGACCCCTCTTAGGATTTTCTTGGCAAGGATACTGGAGTGGTTTGCCATTGGCCATTCTCAAATTAATTTAAGATGTGTAGATAGTCAGGTAGGTCTAAGGAAAACTAATTTGAAAATTGAATTAACTCAAATTATATGTCATAAGGCAACATAGTCAGCAAATAGAGAACTGTCCTCAAAGTCATGATGATATAGGTTCAAGTCTCTGACACATGCTGGTTGTGTGACTGTGGTCAAGTCAATTAACTTCAGTGTCCTAAGCAACTCCCTTAATACTGTATATTGCATTATTTGAGGAAGTTCCATACTGGTAAGTCCTTATACCAGTGAAATCATAGATCCAATCTATATTTCATGCTTATGTGTCTATGTGTAAATGGTAATGAAAATCTTTTCCCTATCACAAATATCACTTGAACTTGGTAAGAGTAAAACTCTTAAAGTATGGCAAAGAAA
Source organism: Pseudochirops corinnae (assembly GCA_028646515.1). Taxonomy (NCBI): domain Eukaryota; kingdom Metazoa; phylum Chordata; class Mammalia; order Diprotodontia; family Pseudocheiridae; genus Pseudochirops; species Pseudochirops corinnae. The sequence continues at coordinate 251,905,688 of CM053585.1, read as the reverse complement.
AATAAATATGAAATGTTTGAAGCTTTAACCTAGAGGTCAAATTGAATCAAATAGCAAAGACCATGATTGCAAATACTTTGATCTCTTCCAGGCAAGACAAAGCACCCATCACAAGGCTTGGCAAATAGTAGATGCTTACTAAATGTTTGTTGATTGATTGAGCCAGCAATCAGACTTTGTCCTGAATCAGAGTATTTTGGAAGCTGGGAAAGCATGTAAGTCACCAGCATGAAGAGGTTGGAATGATACATATAAAAATAATCTCATATGAAGAGCCGTTGTGAGGGCAGAGTCAAGATGATGGCATAGAAGCAGGAGAACTCCAGGAGCTCCCCCCATATCCACCACAAATACCTTTGAAATATGACTCTAAACGAATTTTAGAGTTCCAGAACTCATAAAATGACAGAGAAACAAGGTTCCCACTGAAGACAGCCCAGAAGGCATATGGGAAGGGTCCATCACAGTATGCTGGGAGCTGAGACTAGCCCCACATGAACCTGGGGCTGTAGTCCCAGGGTGTCCAGGACAAGTCCCAGCTGGAGCTTTCAGGAGAGCAGATCACTGGCAGCTGTGGTGTTTTCCAGTATTACCAACCCATAAGAAACAAGGGCAAAGTGAAAGGTCAGTGGAACTTGGCTAAATTTGGGGGAAAAGAGTGGGTCACCTACCCAGCAAAATTGAGTATAATGTTCCAGGGGAAAATATGGTCATTCAATGAGGTGGAGGACTTTCAAGTGTTCTTGAGGAAAAACAAAACAGAACTGAATAGAAAATTTGACATTCAAACACAAAACGCATGAGAAGGTAAACATGGAAAATAATTCATAAGGAACATATCAAAGGTGAACTATTTACATGCCAACATGGAAAAATGATAATTATAACTTATGAACCTTCTCTCAGTATAAGGATAGGTGAAGGGAATATAAATGTATATATGTATACATACACATATGTCTATATAGGAGGGTATATATGTGTTTGAATACATATGTGAGTGTGTGTATATATGTGTACATAGACAGAGGGCACAGGATCAATTGAATAGGAAGGGATGATATTTTAAAAGGTGAAATTGAGACTTGGGAGAGGAATAGAAGGAGAGGAGACAGGGACAGCCAGAATGGGGTTAATCATCTCATATAGAAGAGGCAAGGGATAACTGTTACAATGAAGGAGAAGAACAGGAAGGCAAAAGGGAATGGATCAACATTACTCTTATTGAATTTGGCTCAGGAAAGGAATGACATATGCTCAAATTTGAGTATTTTGCCCCACAGGAGAGTAGGGGGGAAGTGGATGAGAGGTGTGATGATGGAGGGGAGGGCATGGTGTAGGGAGAGTTGTTAGAATCACACACTTCTGTAAAGGGACAGGGACAAAGTAGAGAATAGAACAAGGGAGGGGGAGGGATAGGAAGGAGGGAAATATAGTCAGTCTTTCACAATATGTCCATTGTGGAGATGTTCTGCATAATTATATATGTAGGGCCTGTATTGAATTGCTTGTCTTTCAGGTGGGGGTGGGTGACGAGGGAGAAAGGGAAAGAATCTAGAATTTGAAGTTCTAAAATCAAATGTTAAAAAAATATATCTATATGTATATATTATTATTATTATTATTATTATTATTATTATTATTATTTACATGCAACTGAGTAATAACATATACAGGGACTGGGGTAGGGAGATCCATCTTGCCCTACTGGAAAGTCAGAGAGGTGATGGGGGAGGACATAGGAAAGGCAGATTGGGAGAAGGGATACAGAGTGGGATTGCTGTTTTGGGGTGGTGGGTAGGGGAAAGATGGGGAGAAAATTTATAACTCAAAATCTCATGGAAATGGATAATGTAAACTAGAAATAAACAAAAGTTAATTTTAAAAAAAAGAGCCATTGTGGTGGCACAGAAACTCAAGATACAAGCCAGAAGAAGAGAATGACTCTAAAACTTTTGCAAGTAAAGAAAGCCTCAGAGAAAAGTACAGCTTGAGCACAAACTCAACTAGAATTCCTAGAAGAGATGAATCAAGAGTTAAAAACTTTAAAAATCTTTTATGAGGGTACTTGAGGAAAACACAATCGAAAAACAAATGATAGTCATTGAAGAAAGAATTGGAAAGAGAATTGACAAGTCTGGTCATGAGGCACAACATCTTGTCCAAGCAACAAGCTCCCTAAAAATCAGAATGGACCAAATAGAAGCTAATGACTCCATGGGGCAACAGGACATATTAAACAAAAGTCAAAGGACTGAAAAATATGACAGACCTGAAACATAATTGTTTCAATTATGTAAACATAATTGACCTGAAAAACAGATCAGGGAGAAAAAAAATTAAGAATTATTGGAATAGTTGAACAAGGAGACTAAAAAAGAGTATAGATATTATATTTCAAGAAATCTTAAAAGAAAATTACCCAGATTTCATAGAACCAGAAAGTAAAATATAAAATAAAAAGAATTGGGGGCAGAGCCAAGATGGTGGTGTAGAAGAAACAAGGTTCCTCAGCTCCCACATAACCATCTCAAATAACCATAAAATATGACTCTAAACAAATTTTAGGGCTCCAAAACTCACAAAACACATCTCCCACTGAAGTCATCTTGGCAGGAAGGGCTCATCGCAGCACACTGAGAGCCGAAACCAGCGCAGCCAGAAACCTTGGCTTGGCCCCAGGGTGGCCAGGATGAGCCACAGCTGGAGCCTTCAGGAGAGTGGATCAGCAGCAACTGTGGCAGTTTCCAGAATTATCAAGCCATGAGAAACAAGGACTAAGTGTAAGGTCAGTGGAACTCAGCTAAATTTAGGGGAGAAAAGCAGTCTGGCCAAACTGCCTCCAGGGTAAGGAAGCAGCAGAAGTGGCAGCCCTGCTGCTGCCTCCACGTGGTTGCTTCAGAGCTCCTGGCCTGCAGACTGCAAGAGCTTTCCCCTCTGGAAGCAGAGGTCCACAGAGCTAAAAAAAATCAAGTAATTTACTGGCAACATGAGCAGGCAAAGGAAGCAAAGTAAGAACAGCAACCAAACTCTAGATTCCTTCTTGGGGGACAAAAAAGATCAAAGCATGGAATGGGAGGAAGACAACATAGTCAGAACTCCCACACCAAAAGCTTCTAAGAGACATGAAGACTTCCTACATGCCATAGATCAGTTTAAGAAGGATTTTAAAGCGGGCGGAGCCAAGATGGCAGCATAGGAGCAGTAAGGTTCGGCAGCTACCACATAGCCACCTCAAAATGCCCATAAAATATGACTCTAAACAAATTCTAGAGCTGTAAAATGCACACAAATATACTTTCTGCTGAAGGCAGCTCAGCTAGGAGGGACCATCTCAGTGCTTGGAGCCAAAATCAG